>JAQPPZ010000652.1:0-655341 GCA_028583015.1 Wollemia nobilis | reverse complement strand
AATAAATTCCTAATTGTAGAAATTGAAAAACCCAAATTAATTTTCTAGAACTCCTCCACCATAAAGGGTAGCCAACATGTTATTTTCTGCATTGTTCTTTGAAAACACAAAATGGGTATTGCCCAAGTTATGGCTCCAAGCACTAAAGCTTCAAGGGCAGCCATAAATTTTTCCTATTAGATTACCCAAACAACACTCCTCTTTTTCTCCATCAGCAAGAATATTTTCTGATAACCATGAATGGTGTAAAACCATATGGTTAGAGCATAGTGTAATTCCACTGAGAAGAAAAGCTAAGTTGCTGCACTAATGGGGGAGGGGAGAATTGCCAAGGAGGCAATTCCCCCTCAAGATTTTTAGGTAGGAAGAGGTCCTGCTTTGATACCACTGATGGAAACAAAAGTAGTTTCTATATTATGTAATTTTATTGATAGTAAGAAGTGTTACATATTTATAGGCTGATAGACCTATAATAGTGACTAATAATATTAGTCCACTAAGATAGTGATATAACTATGCCACCCACCATACATAATTCATAAAAATTAAATAATGTAATAGTAGATATCCTAGATATCCCAATAGTTTTTTAATTGGGAAAAATAAATTTTCAACATTCGCTTTTGATTTGTATGACCCCTAACAATGATACCAAAGAACTCATGATTAAAATGTTAAAATTTTGCATCTACGTCCATAGCGATACCCATGTCTCCGTACAAAATATTATCTCTGATGGAGGTCACGAACAGGGTCAGTTTTGTCTATACCAATGCAACATGCATCTTCAATGTTTGAAAATAAAATCTTTTGAATATTGGGATGGTCTCGCATCATTTTGCATCATTTTGATCTCACATCATTTTTATCTCACGTCATTTTGAATAAGGATTTTCTTGGAGCAACATGCAATGGTCTTGCATCGCTTTTCCACGTTTACGTCTCCTTCTTCCACTAAAATTTTGTACCATTTGGATAAGAGTATATCCCTTTCTTTGATACCCTGGGTGTTCTCCAATCTTACCAATACTAATGCAGAGCCAAATTGTCATTCCATGCAACATCATGACCCATCAACACATGGAATAATACATTTAATAATGTATGAACCATACCAGTTACACATCAACTTAGCCATTATATATTTATTTTTAAGAATTTGTTATACTTAGGAGCATTGTAATGTAGAGACACACTCCTAGAACAGTCTCAATGTGCCTATTTTAAATCCATAATTGGACATCAATATTATGCTATCACTGTGGAACATGTGTTGCTAACTCGTTGCCATGATCTATTGTTTGTTTTACCTTGCTGGAGACCCTAGAATACATTTGTGATCTACCATGTATCTATTTAATCCCACATGTATTCAAAGACGACATGACGAGGAGTTTATTAACACAAATACACACTTATCCATATGACTCAGCTATGGCCCTTAGTAGCACCTTGGTTTCGTGCCTACATTGACTGTGCCTCTCTAAATCCATGCCTTTGTGTTGAATGTGCTCTAATGCTACGTCCACTAGTTGGTCAGGTCAGGGGTTTCCCTCAAAAATCATGCCACCTATTGAAACATGCAAACACTATCAATAAATGAAAAAAAAAACATTTTTTTTATAAATATTTTAAATTTAATTTAATTAATTTTAAATGTTTGAATTAATTTAATTCAAAACATTAAAATAAAAATTAAAATTTTCAAATACTTAACTGAACCAAAACATTAAACATTTTAAAAGAACTTAAACATATTAAACTAAACCAAAACATTAAACATTTAAAATAAATTAAACATATTAAACTTAACAAACATTAAAAATTAAAGGAAACATTAAACCAACATTTAAACCTTGGAATCCACATTGCAAAATTGATTGGTATAAACCAATCAATAAAAAATAAAAATTCAATGCAAACAAAGGGTAAAAAAAAATTGAAATTTCAAGTGAATTCATAAACTTGGGGTATGCTATGCAATGGCAACAACAAATGGTGACTTTGCTGAAAAATGCTTCTGAGCATTTTGGATAAAGAACCCAGTCTAAAATCAATAAAACCAAAGGTCAGAAAAATATAGATCATCTAATAATATCCAAGAAAAATGGGGTTAAATAGTTTCCACTGAAAATATTGCTCTACTCACTTCAGCTTAGTGTGTGTTTTGTGAATACATTCTTTATTTTTTATTCGATTAGAACTCTATCACCTGTTTTACAATTAGGTTTTTTTAAATATATCACTCATAAAAAAAATTACCTTTGCATTGCTCCACTACAATCAAGCATCCATAGCTCCAGTGGAGATGACCTTGATCTCTTCTAGACCTTGCTTTACTGCCAACCAAGCATCTATAGTCTCGGTAGAGATTATCTGAACCACCCAGGATTTTTATTGATTTGTTCTTTTTTCTTTTTTTCTTTTTTTCTTTTTCCTTTTTTTTAGGAGCATTTAATTGCTTTGCAAATATTATATGCGCCTCTTGGGTTAGACGCCATCTAAGGTTTAAGATGGAGTGTATAATAGTTTCACCTAATCAATAAACCAAAATAATTTTATCCTTCTAGATAAAAAATAATACTTAAATGTGGTGTTACATGTGAAGCTTAAGCAGAATGTTGTATTATTTTAGTATCCACTATTTTAATCCATAATTCATGGATAACTACTAAACAATCCAATTTCCTTAGTTTCAATTCCACCTAATTTTAAATAAGTTATTCATCTTCAATGACTAAGCAACATTCCCAACAAAGTGATAAAATTTTATTGCAACTACACAACCATACCACAATCTGGAAAACAAAAACCAAAACATGTTGTAAGTGTGAAGAAGCAAAATGCGAACATAAACCAAAACCCAAAATTTGGCATGAACCTATATTATTGAAAGATAAAATGGAAACAACAAAACTTCAAACTGAAAACAACAAAACAAACAACAAATGATGACTGTATCCAAATGGTATATACAAAACATAAAATTATGTACAAGCGAAGGCAAAGCAAAACAACAAAGCTATACACGAAAAACTTGCAAAACCAAAAACTATGTACAAAAAATGAATATATACAAGTGATGGATGTGCTTTCTATATTAGAGATGGAAATATGCTTTAATAACTGCCCATTGATAGGTAAAGGAATACTCTCTCCACTCATATTCTATAATATAAATGCATTCTCCTCAAGAATCTTAGAAATTTGGTAGGGGCCTAACCAAAGTTTATCAAATTTATTATGATCAACCTTTCTTTTCATGCATCTTATACCACAATAAAACCAAATCAGCAATCCTAAAGGCTTTGACCTTGGCTTTCTTATCAAACTACATCTTAAAACCCCCCAGTGCTTACTAAAATGTTGTAGGGCATCTTCCCTCTTTTCATATAGACTCATTAAGTGAGTAAATATTGCCTCTGTTTTATCATCAGTTTCAAGATAATCTTTCATAAATTGAAGAGTCTGCAATTTCAGGTTAGTAGGAAAAATAGGCTCCTGACCATAAACTAAATAATAAGGAGAAGTACCAATGGAACCTTGTGATCTAGTTCTATCTTCCCATAAAGCATATTTCAACTTCTTGTGCCAGTCTCTAGGATTTATTTCTAACAGTTTCTTAATTATGGACAGTATTTTTTTATTAGTAGATTCTTCTAAATTATTACCTTGTGGATAATAATTTGAATAAAAATGTATGTTTACCTTATTTTTATATGCCCATTCTACAAACTAAAGTGAAGTTAAAGTAGAACCATTTTCGCACACAATAGCATATGGCATACCAAATCTAGTAATAATGTGTCCTAACAATTGAATAACTACTTCAAAAGTATAGTTCTTAGTGAGAATGGCTTCAGTCCATCTAGTACAATAATTTATGGTGGTTAAAATGTATTTTTGGTCAGGTGAAGAGTTTGGTTTTATAACTCCTACAAAATATAAACCCCATTGTGCAAATTGTCTAACCTCAAATATGAGTTGTAAAGGCATGGAGGCATTTCATTTTCTGTTGGAGGTAATCCGACATGTATGGCAAGAATGAACATAGGCATGGACATCTTTGAAAATGTGGGACCAATAGTAACCCAATATCAAAATCTGGTGGATTGTGGCATTATATGATCCATGCCCAATCTCATACTTACCATGAAAATCCTTAAGTATTTGCATAGACTCATCCTTACTAAAACATTTAAGGAAAATTTCTTTGTGATTTATTATGTATAACACACCAGATTTAATCATAAAATTAGATTTTTTTAATCAAAGTGCTCTTCTTTGTGTAGCATTAAAGTGATCGGGGTACTTACCATTCAAAATAAAATACACAATGTCATTATACCATTCATCTATGGTGATGCTTTCTATAGTGTATTGTTGACACGTGATTTGAGGATCAATTTTAGCTAGAGAATTTGTCAAACCTTGTCCTCTAATGACCTTCATTGGATGGATCTCTAAATCAAACTCTTGCAAAGTAGCCAGCCATTTGCCTCTCCTTTCTCCTAGTTTTCTTTGTATCAATATTGTTTTGACAACTGGGTCAAGTACTATTGCAAAAATTCTACTGTACAAAATGTAATGTCTAATCTTCTTCATAGTTTTGAAAAGAGCATATACCTAATTATCCAAAATAGTGTATTTCAATTGTGAATATTTTAATGGTGAACTCAAGAAAGCAATAGGATTTTCTAAATTATATTTGTTCTTTTGACTTAATACACTAGCAAAAGAATGCTTAGAAGCAAATGAATGAATATAGAAAGGTTTCTTGTAATTAGAACTCACAAGCATAGGTGCAGAAGATATTGCATTTTTAACATCCTGAAAAGTTGCTTTAGCTTCACTAGTCCAATTAATATTAGCATCCTTTTTTAACATATCATTTAATGGTTTGACTATTTTAGCACATCCTAAAATGAATTTCCTGACAAAGTTGATTTTCCCAAAAAATGATCATAATTCATTTTTGCTACCAAAAAGAGGGATTTTCTGGATGGCTTTGATTCTTTAAGGATTTATGGAAATTATATCTTTTGAGATGACATGGCCTAAAATTTTACCTTCAGTTACTCCAAAAATGCACTTTTTGAGATTTAGTGAAGTGCCATGCTCTCTAAAATTTTGAAACATGTTTTTCAAATCATTAACATGGTCAGATTTGTTCTTTGAGAAAATATGAATGTCATCAACATAAATAATTATGTATTTACCTATCAAATCTCTAAATTCATAGTCCATGGCTCTTTGAAATGTGGCATTTATGTTAAGCAATCCAAAAGGTATTCTTATGTAAGCAAAGGTACCTCACTTTGTGGTAAAATTAGTTTTCATTCTATCTTTTAGGTCAATAATAATTTGGTTATATCCATAATAACCATCAATAAAATACATCATCTCATAACCATTCACCATTTATAAAATATGATCAATGGAAGGCAAGAGGTAGTTATCTTTTTGTGAGGCCTTATTGAGATTCCTATCATCAATACTCAAACAGATTTCACCTGTTTTCTTCCTAAATTTTACAATGTTTGATACCCATGTAGAGTGTCTTCTTGGAAAAATAATCTTAGCATCTAACAATTTCTTAACCTCTTTTTATATAAGGAGCTCTAGCAATGGGTTAATTGGTCTTTGTTTTTGTCTAAATGGTTTTGAATTTGGTTTTAAAGGAATAGTATGTGTTATGATGTTTTCATTATCAGTATTTAAATCCTCATAAATCCATTCTATTACATCAATGTAATATTTAAGAGTACATTTTGTGGGTCTAATCCCAAGATCAATAGAATTATAAGCATCCTACAGGAGTGAGGCTTTATTACAACTTTTGCTTTTGTAATCAATATCAAAAATATTTTTGAGAGAAACTATACCTTTATGAATCATATTGATTTTATTTTTTACCTCATTATCATGATTTTGATCTTCTTGTAATATTTCGTCCTCATCAATCACCTGATTTTAAAAAATGCCTGAATTAGTTATAAAATAAAAAATGTGTTTGTCACTTTCAAATACCTATAAATTTTTCACATTGTCAGGTATAGAAGGATAGGGTATCAAATCAATTGAAAACTTCTTTAGCCTCATATTATCAATGGGATTAAGCATACATATTGTGACATCTAAAGAATCAGAAATTCGATTGTTCATCCTAGATATCAATAAAATATTGAAAGCGTAGAATTCATCAATCAAATCCCTAACTCTATTTTTGTAATGAATTAGCATTTTATCATGACATGTGTATTGGCCTTTCACCTGTTTAACAACCAACTCTAAATATCCTAGCATTTTCAAAAATTTAATGTTCTTTTTAAAGCTAAATATAGTCCAAAAATCAAAGCCTCATATTCTACAGTATTACAAGTGTAAGGAAATTGTAATCTATAAGCCACCAAAGAATACTTATCTTCGAGACTAATTAGTTCAACATCAACTCCACTACCTTGTTTGGATTTAGATCCATAAAATTTAAACACCACCCTTCCATGGTAGCCACATATGTGAAAAATCTATGGTCATATATCCATTTAAGTTCCTAGAACAATCTCTACTCAACATTCCATACTTATCAAGTATATCTACAACATGCATATAAATATATTGTTGTATCCTAGGTTCTGAGGCTAGATGTATGTGAACATTCTTAAGCATTCCAACCACATGAACTTCAAATTTATTCAGTTGAACAACTATTATATTAGAATGGATGGGTTTCAAACCCAATTTTTAATAAACAATGTGAGGCATGACATTACCGGATGTTCCTAAATCAACAAGACAATTGTGCAGATTTCTTCCTACAATTCTTATGGTTAAAAGAAATGGAGGAGCTTCTCCTTTGTGCCTTTGTGAGGTAAATTGTGCATCCATGGATTTTTGGGATTCATTTTTTCTTTGATTCCCAAAAGCTTGCATCAAAAATTCTTGTTGATTAGTCAACTTAGCAACATCAAATACAAATATATTCGCTTTTGTTTTTTTTTAAATCCTCCACAATAATATATGCAATTTTATCATGTGGTGTTTGAGGTAAATTAACTTTATATGGAGGCATGGGATTATAACTGGCCTGTGTATCAAGATGAATGATGGTATAATTTGGGGAATAGAATAAGTAAATGGAGCTTTAGTTTTACTCCTAAGCTTGTAATTATGAGTTTCCTTTTTAAATTGTTTGAAATCTTGAACTTTTTCTTCTATAGACTTATCATACCCTTCTTCATATTTTTCATTTGATTCAAATGTTTCAACTACTAGCATTGATTTTTCCCTTTTCTAGTACTATATTTTTGGGAAGGATCTTCATCTGAAATAATTTCCATGTTATCCATCTCTTTTTGTAGAATATCTAGTGTTGTTTTAAATTCAGGGTACTCATTCTCACTGTGTTGTGTCATAGAATGTACCCTAAATCAATTGTTTAAAGCCAAATCCAAAATATTAACAATAGTATTGGTTTGATTGGAACATTTGGTAGCATTGTTCTGATTAACAATGGGATTGGGTACTCCTCCATTGTTCAGATGAGTATTCCATTACTTTCTCCAAAAACTAATATTTCTATTTTGATGAGAAATTTGAGGTAATTATTTTTGCATTTGAACCATGTCACTACTGAGTTTTTGGATAACCCTTTGTAAGTCGTTTACTTCAAAATTAGGTTCATTATTTTTTCCTACAGTAGTTTGATTGTTTGTGTTACTTGTAGTGGTAGTGGGATTTTGAAAATTTGGCAAATTTTGATTTTTAGAAACATGTGAAAATATTATGTTATTTTGATGAAATATTGATGCATTTGGAGTGGGTGTTGTATTAAAGAATGTAGGCATGGTTTGAGCATTTATTTTAGTTATTTTATAAGTTGTGAATTGATTTTCTAAATATTATGGAGTGGTAGGATAAGTGGGTGTGATAGGTGGATTGTATGGCAAAGTTAAGTTATCGAATGTCATGGCATTAAACATTGGTATTTGTTGTGACAAAGCCTTATTGATCATAGGCACTTAATTATAAGCACATGTCTATCCTATGGAAGGCAACTATCCTATCCCAAAACCTTGTGGTATTAGTTGTTGTCCTATATTCAAATCCTCATTGTATGCCATGGGAAGTATAGTGATTTGAGGAGCTCTCCTTACAAATATAAATTTTAAAGGGTCCAATTCCCTAAAGTACATATGTATGGTAGCAGTTGCATGAAGAGTATAAGAAGCAACTAAACTATTGTACAATTTATGGAAATGAGTATTGAAAAATATTAGAGGTTCATTAGGCTCTCTCTTAGCTAATGCAAACTAATGATAGATTACAATAGGATCTATGGGTAGCCTAAATTGATTCATGAAAGTCATTTCCAAATCATCCCAAGACGTAATAAAATTGGTAGATAAACTAATGTACCAATCATATGTTATTTCATCCAAGGTGAGAGGAAACATTCTGCAAGCAACATCCTCATGGTCAAATCGCAATCTAATCAAGTATCCTTGTAAGCCTAAATATGCTCTTCAACAATTCTAATTCCATCATATTTATATTTAGGTAAATATCTTTCTATGTTTTTGGGAATATCATTGGCTTCTCCAGCAATGTTTAAAGGACTGTTATGAGCTCCTAACCAAGTTGTAATTCCTGTCATTGGAACTACTGGTAGGGGAAAAAATGGTATGATGGGTAAAGGTGAAGTGCTACTGGGTGGAATAACAATCGACTAACTTTTAGACCTTCTAATTCTCTTTGTAGGATAAATGCTATGGAAAATAGTATCTTTAGAAGCCTTAGATCTTGTGATTATGATATTTGCTTCCAGCTTTGATAATACAAAAAACCAATGTTTGATGATCTTGAAGTGAAAATTTTTATGATCTTGAAGTGAAAAGACTCCAAGTTTTCACATGTTTAACTAATAAATCACCATGTTTATTAAAATGCATCAATTAAACCATAACAATAAGGAATATTCTCAATTTATAAAATATTAGAATCAATACATCATAAATTAGAGAATTTCCAATAATAAATGTGAACAACTTACAACAAAAATTCTTAAATCAACTCAATTACCTTTAAGTATGCCCTCCTTCTAGAGCCAATTCTATTGAGTGATATTTTTGTCCAATCACAAAAATATACCCACAGTCAGGATTCTACCCGGATATCCTCTCTTGCAAGGAAATATTTATGATTTCTCCAAGGTTCCTTTTAATGTGTTTATCTACTTTCAATGCTTAGTGAAAAATGTGAAATATCGAAAGTTAATTGGATATCTCAGTGTTGCATGTACCTGTTAACAAGGGGCCTATTTTGGTTGATTTGATTTACAATGATTTTGTTGTTCATGGAATTTATGAAAATGTGAAATTATTGATCAACTATTTACTTTGAAATAACAACCTTTGAAATGTGATTTAAATCAATTTTATCTCAAATTTTTAATGTTTGCACTTGCTTATTTGAAAATTTGATAAATATTTCACTTTAACCTTTGAAAATTGATTTTAATTGATTTTATATCAAATTGTTAATCGAATTTTATATCAGGTTGTTAATCAAGTTTTGTCTCAAATTTTTAACCAACTTTCATCTCAATTGTTAATCAAGTTATCTTAGATTGTTAACCAAATTTTATCTCAAATTGTTAATCAAGTTTTATCTCAGATTGTTAACCAAATTTCATCTCAATTTGTTACCCAAATTTTATCTCAAATTCAATTTTATCTCAGATTGTTAAGATGTGCATGAAAATAATCAAAATGAAATGACTAAATCTAAACTTTGCAATGTAAAAAATTATCCCATTAATTATTCACTTTAATGAAAATTTTGAAATTTATTGAAATTTCAATTTTACTTAAATTGAAATAAGATGATTGTTTAAAAAATGCAAAATTAAAACTTCACATTTTCAACAAAAAATGTAAATTTATGTAAACATGAAAATTTGAGTCTTAATTTTTAAGACCAACATAATTTTTTTTTTAGGTTTTGATTTTTTTATTTGATGAAACTTACAAAATAAAAGGCTAGGGTTAGAAAAAAAAGATAAAATGAAAATCAAGTCATTGTAATCTTTAAAATTTCATTCTGAATTTGTATAAGCAAATATTCTGTACTAAACCAATATTAATGTGATAAGTCTTCACGTAATTCAACATTAATGTGATGTAATATTCTAAGGGAATAACACATTATTTTAAGAAAAATAAATAAGTATACCATCCACATGCATATAACTTATTAAAAATTCCAATATATTGCAAAATGAAAGATATTTAATTAATGCTCCTTCAAAATACCTTACTTTAATAGATTACAATGGGTCCATTTCAAAAACTAGGGAGGATATGCTTTTCCACAAAATCAAGTTTCCAACATTTGATTGCTCTATAAAGTTTTTGACCATATTTTTGTGAGTTACAATGGATATTAATAGGTAATCTTTAGTTTCTTCTGCTTCGTATTTTATTCAATGAAAAACCATTCCACTTTGAATTCTTCCTTTACCTCAACTTGTAACAGTTGCGTCCATGTATATCTATTTAAAAGAAAAAAAATTGATAATGCTTTTGTCATTATTTCCATCATAGAAAATATCACTCTATAGGGCTAAAATATAATCTAGTGGTGCGAGTCTGTTCTGGTATTTAATTTCCTCTTCTATAGCAAGTTTTGAATGCATAAATTTCCCATCCATGCCATAATATTACCACACACTTTGCAAGAAATAGTATATCTTACCAAAGACACACCCATGCAAGTGTTGTTTTTATTCATTTTATCAGATAATTTACACCATTCATAGCCTTGACCGCTTAGCATACAACACATCCTTAAGTGAGCCTGGATCTGTTTGTTAATTATGAACCAATAATAATCCATGAAATAGGATAGAAGCATATAAATAAATTTTATACCAGTCAACTTATTTCTAATACAATGGTAATGTTCAGTTCCAATGAAGGGTAGTGTTCGATGCCAATGAATGGCAACGTTCGGTGCTAATGGACAACATGTTACCAATAATTTTCTATATATTTCTATACTCTCACCAGGATTATTTCATCCATTATAGATTATTTATCTTCCAACACATTTAAAAATCCCACCAATGACACAGAGGAAGCACACATCTCCATGGGTACTTTCATATTTTATCACTCCATCCCCCTAAATTTCTTCTTTGTCTCCATTTTTTGATGCATAAATCCACGGTGTATGTTTTTTCCACTGCTCATTCACTTCCAATTTGGATGATCCTTGAAAGCGATGCCAAATAATAACTCCTCATATTTAACATGTTAAAACTTTGCATCTACGCCCATAGCGATACCCATGTCTTCATATAAAATATTTTCTCTGATGAAGGTCACGAACGGGGTTGGTTCCATTTGTACTAGTGCAACATGCATCTTTAGATTTTGAAAATAAAAACTTTTGAATATTAGGATGGTCTCACATAATTTTGCATCATTTTGGTCTCATATAATTTTATTATTGCATCATTTTGAATAAGGAGTCTCTTGAAGCAGCATGCAATGGTATTGCATCGTTTTGCCATGTTTACATGTCCTTCTTCCACTAAAATTTTATACCATTTTGACAAGAGTATATCCCGTCCTTTGATACCTTGGATGGTCTCCAATCTCACCAATACTAATGCAAAGTCAAATTATCATTTCACGTAAGCCAATTTATAGTGCCATTCTACCTAATCAAGATGCAGGCTTTCCAATGCTATATTGCTCACGAACCACACATAGTGTGGTAAACAACACAACCCATCAACACCTGGGGTAATACGTCTGATAATGTATTAAGCATGCTAGTTACATGTCAATTTAGCCATTAGATATTTATTTTGAAGAATTTTTTATACTTAGGAGCATTATAAGGTAGAGATGAACTCCTAGAACAGTCTCAATGTGCCTATTCTAAATCTATAGCTAGACATATATATTATGCTATCATTGTGGAACATGTGTTGCAAAATTATTGCCATGATTTGTTGTTTATTTTACCTTGTTGGAGACCCTGGAATATGTTTGTGATATGCCATATATCTTTTTAGTCCCACATGTATTCGAAGATGACACGATGAGGATTTTATTAACACAAACACACACTTATCCATGTGACTTAGTTATGGCCCTTAGTGGCACCTTGATTTCATGCCCCACATTGATTGTATCTCTCAAAATTTGTGCCTTCACATTGACCGTACTCCAGTGTTGCGTCTACTAGTTGGTTGGGTTGGGGGTTCACCTCAAAAATCATGCCACCTATTGAAACACGTAGAGACATTGTCAATGAATGAAAAAAATAAAAACCCCTTTTTTATAAATCTCTTAAATTTAATTTAATTAATTTTAAATGTTTGAATTAATTTAATTCAAAACATTAAAATTTTAAAATTCAAATATTAAACTAAACAAAAATATTAAACATTTTAAAAGAACTTAAACATATTAAAATTTACCAAAACATTAAACAATCTAAAATAAATTAAACATATTAAACGTAACAAAACAATAAAAATTTAAAATTAAAGGAAACATTAAACCAATATTTAAACCTTGGAATCCACATTGCAAAATTCATTGGCATAAACCAATCAATAAAAAAAATCAATTCAAATAAAGGGTTAAAAGAAAAATCAAATTTTCAAGTGGATCCCCAAATTTGGGGTACGTTGTGCAATGGAAACAATAGATAGCAATTGCACTAGAAAGATAACCCAATATTTCCTGGAGAAGAGTCTATACAAATTGGCAAATCTATAAGTAAATAATTTAGTAAGGGTTTACCGTATAGTTGGCCAAACCAAACCGTAGAAGTAATCAATTTACCCAATTTGGTAATGCAATTTCATAACTAGAATTACCAAAAGAGGAAAATAAGGGTTTATGAGGAAATGATTACAAAACCATCCAAGTTGAGTCGCAAAACCACTTTTAGAAAATTGTACAAGTGGTAAATCATACCTACGAGGGTGCGAGGGTGTTGTATGATTTGGATCATAAATTTATACATTTTGGAGACCGTACAAGTAGTTTTGTGAAGTTGCAAATTGTTCACTTGCAAATCGTACAACCTATACGATTTGGGTCAAAGTCATTATAGAGCATGAGGATTGATTCCAGAATCTTCCAATTCACCTCCCCTCAAGAAATACTCCTCCCTATGCTACATTTGGCATCGCTGCCTAAACGAAATTTGATAGTTTTATTAAAATTTGATCAAAATTATCATAGTTGCAAGGAACCTACAAATGACAAATTATGAGTAAAGAACCAATTGGAGGTGAATGAAAAATACAAGTTTGTGAATATGTGGGAGATGGAATCAATGACAAGATCAGATTATAGTTAGAAGGATCATGAGAATTACTCAAAGGGAGACCATGAACAAATCTATGAAGGAACTAGTAATAAAACAAGTATGGACTTCATAAGGAGATATTGAAAGGTATGATACATTTTTGATAGATACAAGAGAAAGGGTACAATAACCATCACGATTTGATGAGAACATTGATGTAAGGGAAGGAATTTATGAAATAACTATATGAAAATATAGTGAGTGGATTGTAACACCTAAAAAAGCAACATGGATGTTGCAAAGGGGTGCAGAGGATGGGAGTCAGGCACCAAAGCTATAGGGTGCAAGGTTTTAGGAAGAAAAACCAGATCTATAGTCAACATTCTGGCGAAGGAGGTCACAAAGTGAGGATGCACAAGAGATATAAAGATGACTATTTGGTGAAAATAATGTGTCACTGATAGAAACATTCAATGAAGACTAACGTAGTGGATCATCCATCCAAAGAAGGAATCAATCCAAGATTTCATAAGATACCTCCTCAAGTGACGAGGAAGGAAATGTTGCAATGGTTAGTGTAGCTACAAAAGTAATAAAATAGAGATGCCTACCTTTCATGGGAGAAGAAAAAGAGGACCTAATAAGGCACATCATGACATGCATAGCAATTTGAAAAGCAAATGGAATGAACAAACCAGATGTTTGGTTGTAATTATTTCTTACTACATGCATGGACTTGTAATAGATTGGTATTTAAAGCAGGAAAATACACCCACATTCCAAGCATGGTATAAGATGAATAATACCTTCATCAAATAATTTTAACCCTTGAGATATGATAGTGATATTTTCATTGAAATATACACCACAAAACAAGATGTCGATGAGGATGTAAATATATACAACCATCGACTAAAGAAATTGGTTGAAAATATGTAAATACCACCAACAGATGCACTGGTGAAGTGATGGTTTATTTATGGGCCACTAAAAGATACAAAAATAATATGAAGGTAGTACCATCCTCAAAATATGAGGAAGCGCTAGAAAAAGCAAAGAATTTTGAGAGTGAGGTGAAGCAAACAATAGTAGAAATTATGACACATATTAGGCATGAAGATTCAAACGGTAAAGAAGATACAATACATCAAACCATTCAATCATTCCAAAATGAATTTGATAATATCATAAGAGAAACCAAGAAAGATACGTGATGAGATAAAAAAGAAATTGGGTGTACATAATGTAAGATCGAAGGACATTCAAATGTGAATTATCCTTAAGATAAATATTGCCACATATGTAATGTTCTAGGACATGAAGTGGTAGCACGTTCGTTAAATTCAAAAGTTCACCAAAAAACCCTCTCAATTTAAGATCAAGAGGAGAAACTAAAACCTCAAGGGAGTGGACAAGCTGCAACCAGTGGTGGTTACAATAATAGTCGAAGAGGAGGAAGGCTAAATCAGGGTAATCGACAAGGAGGTCAAAGCTGATTATAGTATAATTCAGAAGGAATACTGGTCATACAATGTTGTAATTACCAAGAGTGGGGGAATTTTGTGAAGAATTTTCCTTCTCCATAGATGAAGGAGTTGACACAGAATAATGCTACACATATGTGTACATGTGTGGTCCAGGGAACCACAAAGAAGTCAAGTATCCTAAGAAAGTGAGTTCAAGTGGCAAGTAGAATGTAAATTTCTTAGACATTGATGTACCCCTAGTGAAAGAGGAGAATACCAAGGAAGAATTACTAGCCATGACACTGAGTAAGGCCAAGAAAGGCACTTACCTAAAACCTACCAAATAAAAGTAGAGATGGTAGGTGGTGAAGAAGGTGCTTGAAGAAGCTAAGGGTAAGAGGTAAGGCTTGCAAAACAAAAGGAGTTAAAGAAGTCAATTATCCTAAGAAAGTGAGTTCAAGTGGCTCGTAGAATGTAAATTTCTTAGACATTGATGTACCCCTAGTGAAAGAGGAGAAAACCAAGGAAGAAGTTCTAGTCGTGACACCGAGTAAGGCCAAGAAAGGCACTTACCTGAAACCTACCAAATAAAAGTAGAGATGGTAGGTGGTGAAGAAGGTACTTGAAGAATCTAAGAATGGTAAGAGGTAAGGCTTGCAAAACAAAAGGAGTTAAAGAAGCCTTGCACATAGAAAGATAAAACAATTATACAAGATTTGGCAACACAGATTTTGAATACAACCATCAAGATAAAGATGGTCAGTTTTTTAGAGGTCATACCATCATTGCATAAGGTTATGGAAGAGGAAATAAATCCATAGAAATTTATGGAGGTCCAAATACAACCTATACAAGAAAAAGAACCAAAAGGATTATTTCATGGATCCAACCATATTGATTATTGATGTTGGAAAGAAAACAACATTAGTTCATATGGAGATACTAGGGCACAAGTTAACACAAGTGATCATGGATAGAGGGTCTAGTGTAAACATGTTACCAAAAAGGACCTAGAGAGATTGGTGCTCCATAATTGTAGGTACCAAGATTTTGGTTGTATGGTATTGACCACTATGGCATAAAAATAAAGGTATTATTGATAGCACAAGTGATAATAGATGATTAAAAAAATTTCTTAGATTTCATTGTGATTATGATGCAAAAGCCTACATATTATGATTACGATGCAAAATCCTGCCTATGATGCACTTCTAGGAAGGGGTTATCTATGAGTAGCCAAATTTAATCACAACTAGGGAAAATATCATATCACATTCAATAAGGGACAATATAAATGTATGATCAACCTAAATAATCAAATAATTAGTGAGGATGTGGCTACGATAGATGAGTTATGTATTTTTTAATTTGAAGAAGAATATGAACCCAATGAAGAGGGGATGTTGTACCTATAATACTATAGTGAGAATGAAGCTTGATCTAATGGTAAACTCCTTCACTAGAAAATGGAGGAGTATGATATGTTCCAATGTATTTTCATCTTGTTGCATCACATCAAAAGGAGACAGTAAGAGAGAGTTGAGTGTCGTAGACCTCAGTAAGTGCTATCAAGAAATCAATATCCACCATAGGAGGATGATGATATGGGGATTACATGTCTATTTTTAGAAGGGGAGGAGGCAAGACCAACTATATAAATGTGAGAGTTTGTACCTCACCCTAGTGAAAGAAGATAAATGTAAGTACACGTAAGGTTTATAGATAGAATGGAAGGAATTCAAGAGGATGAAGAATGGATCCCTCCAAGTGAAATAATAAATTGAGAACTAGTACCACTAGCAATTGATTGGTAGTGGTAGGAAGAAGCCAACAAATTAGAAGTAGTGTATCCATAACTAGAATAAAGAGAGTTGCCTCACATAGCAGAAGGTCAATGTAGGATACGAATGATGGTACAATATGAGGATAGAATAGAAACCTTTGAAATGGAAATCCTAGATTCAAATGAGGGTGGAGCTATAGAAGAAGAGTTAGTAGGACTTAACCCATTAACTTAGATAGGTATGATGCAACAGATAATGCGACATCAAGCACAATAGTTGTAGGAGGAGTATGAGGTATTGCTAGCATATAATGCAAGGTTTCATGGATAGATCATTCAAGGTATGGATGATACTATGCAATGGCTTGATGACCAATAGGTTGCATGACAAAGGGAATTGGGTACAAGTAGTGAGAGTAATTAGGAAGTACCTCAAGCAATGGGAAGCTAGTAGGAAGGTATGAGTTCTCATGGAGAGTAAATATTACAAGTTAAAATAAGATATTCGACACATGAGCCCTTGGTCACAGGAGAAGTAGCTGAGGTAGTATGGTGAGACATTGTGGAATACCTCACATCTTTTGAATCCCAAGGAAACTTACATGAAGAATAAAGTTATTCTAGTGATTGTGGAATTCCCTATCTAGTAAGAGATAGTTACCAGGAGAATGGCAATGACGACCTCTTAGTGCAAATAGAAGAACCCCATGCTCAACCAGATCTAGATACATATGAGATAGCCTATCAGCAACTAAGAAGGAAAATAAGTGAAGTAAGAAGACTTTAATGAATAAATAATTTTCCAATGGAGTGGTCAATACAAAGAAATGATAGTCATAATGACTCGAGCATAAAGTCTGACTTTTTGGATAATTAAAGGAGACTTTGGTAAATTGTTCCCCATAACATCATTTTGAAGAAAGATGTTGGATAAAATGACTAGTATGAGTGGATCCTCATATAAGAGCATTTTAACAGTTGGTACTGCAAGAACCAAGAAATGAATAACACCTAGTCAATATAGAGCTTATGGATGTGACTTTGAGCACTTTGGAAAGAGGGGAACCTAGTCAACAATAGGATCGATGACAAAGGATTCCAAGTACCATAGGATAATAGACAAGTCAAAGAGAAGGATTGTAATCACCTAGAGGTAAGATGGGAAGAATATAATCTCCTACTTCAATATGGCCTAGAGACACATCACTTGCATGCTAGAATTGTATTAGGAATGTGCAAGGTCACAATTTGCAAGGGGGACGAGTACCAAATTTTATGAGAAGATACCCACTTGAGCGACCACCAATGCATCGACAAGGATATAGAAGGATAGTAGTAGGAAAAGGTTTACCTTATGGAGAAGGTAACCCATATAATATACAAAGAGGTCCGAGAGAAATAGGAAGAGGTTATAGAAGACAAGTGCAAGGTAGAGGACTTGTTGGTTGAGAAAGAGTATGTTTTGCGGATGAATAAAGTCAAAGAAGGTAAAGGACTCGTTCACCAAGCTTAGAGGTAGACTTGATTTGAGGAGATAGGAGTAGAGGCCACCCAAATTTAAATTGGAGTGGCAAGGGTACCACCACCTTGGTATCATTCAATTGAGCAATAAAATGTAACTTTGCAAGGAGGAGATTGTACAATTGCAAATCAT
Organism: Wollemia nobilis; assembly: GCA_028583015.1. Lineage (NCBI taxonomy): Eukaryota > Viridiplantae > Streptophyta > Pinopsida > Araucariales > Araucariaceae > Wollemia > Wollemia nobilis. The sequence goes on along the minus strand of JAQPPZ010000652.1, from coordinate 637,103 downwards.
ACAACTTACAATCACACGATTCCAAATTGTACAAATGGTAATTGCACCATTTCAAATTGTAAAAATGATACTTTTACAATTCTAGATCATAAAAAGGATCAACAGGAGAGAGTGAATTGTAAGAATGATCAATCAGAACTCGATTGTATTATTTTGTGACAACCAATTGTACAGAACAAGGTGGTAGAACCTCCAAATGACCCATTGGTATAAGGTATTGTACAAGTGAATGTCATCGTATGATTGCCTAGAAGATAAGTTAGCAATTTTTCAATTTAAAAAAAATAGATTAAAATAATATAAATTTTAAAAATCCCTTGGCACGCAATTAAGACGAAAGATGGTTGAAAACCACAAATGGTAGTCCCTTTTGAGAAAAATAATAATAAAATATTAAAAAAGCAAGAAAGTAAAAAAATGCATGCAAAAAGAGATGATTTGGCAATCATACATGTAAAAATCTAAAAGTACATGCAAAGGATGCTGAGGTGGTGAATTTTCATGCAAGGGATGTTTGAAATATAAAAAGAGGGCACCATGCATGTTATTTTTACCATATTTAAAAATCGCATGAATGGAACAATGAATTTCAGAGCATCCAAGAGCAATAAGTGTACAATTGAATGATTTATTCTTCACATGGGTATACAAACATCACAGGATAACTAAAATTTATGATCCATCATGAATTTGTACCAAGGAATCTTCTTGTTTTCAAAAAAGCAAACCATATTTGGAGAAAAAGCTACCAAAGTTAGGGTTTTACTCTAAAAAAGATGAATTTATTTCAAAAAATGTACTGGAGGGCAAATTTTAGACTAGTGGAGTTAGTTTTTTTAGCAAAAATATATCGAATAGAAACCCAATGGCAAAAAATGTGGCTAGTGTTTGAATTAATTCAAAAAAGCAAGTCGAGTGGAAGATTGTAAACCCTAGGGCAGGGAAATTAAACTGATAAAAAAACAAATACATATTATCTATTGCATGTGGAAAAACTTAAAGGAGAGGGTCATACATCAGCTTGCACTCAAGTATAATTAAACCGTACAGTTGAAGACTTTTCCAAACAACAGAGAAAATTTGCAAGGGGAACCAAAAATGCATCAAAAAGAGAGATTTGCATAAACGAAGATAAAGGGTGTAAATTTAATTGCAAAAATTATGTAAGGTTGAATATTTTATAGAAATTCATGTCCTAAAATGATTTTTTTATGATTTGGGGATGAAATTGTATGATTTGAGAGTAGATTATATGATTTCAAAGAAAGATTGTGCAAATCGAAGTAGAATTGAGCAATTGTTGTGCAATTGTATAATTTTGAGTGTAATTGTATGATTTATGGAGCAATTGTATGGAAGAAAGGTGCATTTGTATGATTTTGGGCTTCCTGTATGATTTCATAATGAAATTGTATGAATTGAAGCTTAGCCTGTACATTTTGGATTAATTGTACTGAATTGGACTACAATTGTACAATTATTGACACAGTTGTATACTTTGGAGGGCGTGTACAATTTCACTAGGAACTTTTATGATTGTGAGTAGCAATTGTATGATTTTTGGAACAAGTTGTACATTTTTAGAAGCAGTTGTACATTTTTGGAGCATATTATAGAGTTGATGATACAATTGTCCTGAATTGCTAGATTGAAGAAGAATGATAGTGGTGGTTCCACTATAAGGAATAGCAAAGAATGAGCACTGAGAGGGAGTTTCAAGATCATTTACAATATATTATAGCAACAAGGATTGATCATTTACCAGGACCATTACATCAGAGGGATTCATGGCCTAGATGAGGAGTGATCTACCCAGTGCAAGACCAAGGATGAGGGTTTCAACCACAAGGTGAACGTGGCTATCAATCTTGGATGGGATAGGTTATAGGCCATGGAGAGGACCTAGGAATTAGTGTGGTGGTAGAGTAAGAGCACAATTTCAATTCATCAAGGATGTCATGGAACCACCTAGGGTACACCATTAGGAGCTTTTTAGTGAGGTGCATAGGGAAGCTACCCCTAAAGAGCAAACAAGTGGAGATGAAGGAGGATAAGTGGATATCAAGGATATCATATTTGTACAGCCCACAAGAGAATTTTATCCAAAATGGTGGAGTGAGAATGAGAACAAGCACCCATTGAAAGTTACACTGACTCAAGTAGAAGTGAGCACAATAGTGTAAATTCCACCATAGGATAAGGTATTCTATAATGAGTACCTATTGCAAATGGTACAATTATATATACCCAACCAAAATTGCACCTATGTGTGAGTTGTAAATCATCATATTAATGTGGAATTATCATTTAATGCTTTTTTATGAACATTGAAGTTATCAAAGGAAGGGCAGCCCATTAGGAAGAATATTGTGGACCAAATTGAGACCCATTGATTGATCACATCACTCACCAAGCTTACATATTTATCAACTATGAAGGCTTTTGGTCTATGCGGAAGATAAATCAAGGAAAGCATGTTAAAGACCGATGAGCTTATGTGTGCAGTGTGCAATGAATGTTGTTATGTCTTGATAATCAAGAGGATCATGCTCTTTCAAGATGCCTATTTTGATGGCACAATGTGTAGAATGTATTTCTAAGGAAATATAGTATGATTAGGGAACCTAATTGGAAAAATGGATTCAAAGGTTATTGGTGAAGAGAAATAAGACCTTTTCCATGGCCCTCCATGCCATAGCTCTTATGCTAGATGTTGTTTTTCAATCTGGTATTCCATTTCTTAGGCTAACACCACCATGATATTTCTCGTAGGATAAACCTTTTATACTGTGATGGGTAAAGGTTGTACCTATACAAAAAAGGACATCATAGAAATCAAGATAAAATAATTTTAGAAGAAAACCTAAACCTCCCTTGATTGAGGAATGAGGTACTTCATTGGAAGAGATGCAAATAGTTACACTTAGGTCCTCATCCTAAGCAATAGGCACCTACATAATGGTTGTAGGAGCATCCACCATCTCAAGAGGAGGAGGTAGTAGCATAGACATCCAATATAGTACATATTAGGATACATAGGCAATGGGAGAGATAGATAAGTCAAAAAACTCATGTACAAAAGGAGCAATCAAAAACTATGCCCACCAATCCAGATGATGTGCACTTGGATCTGGATGATTTGGATTTGTCATATATCAGTGTGTTAATTGGTGCAAAATAGTGGAGAGAAGTGATGAGATCTACATTACTTCAATCCAATTATTTTTAAGTCTTAGATATATCTAAGTATTGGATGGATCGAGTGATGATCCCACCAAAAACAAAGACCAAAGTAGTGATGGCAGCTTTGCCAGATGAAGCTAAGAAAAATAAAAAAAACCTCAAATAAGAATTATCATGCGAGGAGGCAGCAGTCAGTCGAAGGATAAGAATACAAGGCCATCATAGGAATGATCTCATCTGATGTCGATAATTTAAGCAATAGTGGAAGTGCAATTAAATCCACAAGATGAGAGGTTGGAAAATACCCAATAGGAAGAGTTGCCAAAACCACAAGAGGAAGTTTAGGCACCTATGGAGGAGCCACAACTGTTTGAAATTTGAGCATGTTTTGTTGTCATTGATGTCAAGAGGTTTGATGTCCCAATTTGATGGAATTAATTTCAAAAAGATTGATTAATGTCAAGAGGTTAGAGGTCCTAAATTGATGGAAATATTTTTGAGAATATTTCTCTTGATGGCACATGAGGTATAAGGCAACAAGAAGAAAGGAATACCTCTCCATAATATTTGAAAAAGGATTTATAAATTACCTTCGTGAAGGTTAAAATTTTTTATGTCAACAATTACCTTGGTGGTAATTTGGTAAAGGTTAAAATATTTATTAATGGTGGCAAGGTTATCCCTAAAAGGAAAAAGCCCAAAAGGTTTTAAATATTTAAATTATAATATTTAATAAGCGAACCCTTGTGGGGCCCTGTCGAGAGACAGGGGGTATCCCATCAAATTACCCGTTGCACTAGCCCTACTCCACCAACATTATCAATTGGATTTGGTACCCAATCAGCTTTTTGTAGGTGGAGATTCGACCGGACCTCCCTTGGAGGATTGCCCTCTCTCCAACTCACCTACAACACCTTGGTTTTAAATCCTTTAGGATTTAAATTATTATAATTAAATATAATAATTCGAAATACCAAAATTTGAATTACAAAAAGAGGTCTGACATCTAAAATAAAGGAGGATAAATATATAAATATGGTAAGGTTTTAGCCTAAGTAAAGGGAACACATTCGAAGAACCTCTAAATAATCGTGTCGTTCGTGCGACGCGACAGAAGGAAGAAGATAGGATTTACGTATTTTTTGAGGTAGCAATTGGTCAAAAGGAAGAGGGGGTGTATCCCCACTCATCCATGGTGGCAACTGAGTTGGAAAGCAAGGCTTGCACAGCGCGTAGCAAGGGAGAGGTCTTGTGTTCAAATTGCATGGAGGATAATTTTTGAAGGTAGTGTGTGATTTTTGTTTTATCATCGATGATAGACCTTAAGGAGGAAGACATGCGCATTATAGTCGTGTGGCTTGGCTATCCCACATGGTAGCCTTACCAAGGCTAAGGTGCGGGACCAATAGGCACCGCAGTTTCGACTTTCGATGGTAGGCGACAGGCAGAAAAGGGGATTAATTTTTTATTAAAATTTATTTTTTCCCTAAGGTTCTATGGTGGCTAAGGTATGTGCTATGGAGTTATAAGGTGTTTCAAATTAATCTTATTTTTGCATTAAAAGGAGGTATAAGGTGATTTCTTTTTAACATAGAAATTAAAGTTGTTGGTTTTGTTAATGTTTTAAAACAAAAATTAAAATGGAGTTTATTGTAAATTCATTAATACAAATTTAGGAGATATAAGGTGTATGTGATTTATTTTGTTTATGTGATTGGTCAATATGTTGATGGAATTTGGCTTGCAAAGGTAGGAGAAATAAGGTGTAAAAGTGATTTGGTATTTTATAATTTTCTGTATGGTAAAATATCTTTTGAGAAGAGAGTTCATTGAGAAAGCATTTTGATAACTAACCTTGAAAAGTGGCACATAGAAAGGTGGTTAGTTATAAGACAGGTTTTGAAGACATATCTCCATAAAAAAAGAGGTATGGGCACATCATCTTTTGTTTGAAGTGTTTGTTGGAATGAATGTTGTGAAATATAAGGTGGAGTGAAAAGGATTGTTTGATAAGCATTGTTGGAAATATTTGAGTGAGTTCTATATGCTTCATTGTTGAATGTTTAGAGAACATTTGAGATAGAGATTGAGAATTATTTGAGTTAGGGTTTGAGACCCACATTGTGCTCTTTGTTTGAAGAAGTATGAAAACACTTGTTTAGGGTTTGTGAGCAAGTTGTGTTTCATTGGTTGAATGATTGAGTGAAACTTTTGAGTATTGGTTTTGAGTGATATTGAAATTGAATGTGCAAATATTAGAAATAATATTTGTGAAATAAATAGACTTAATGATTGATGAGAACATATTGAGTTTTTGATAGAGTACATGATTCTCTATATGTTCCAGAGGTTAAACAAATTCTGAATAGAATATGTTTAAATTGCTTCAAGTTAAAGGAATTACTTTGAAGATTAGAAAAAATATTTGATAGCATTGTGAGGAATATTTGAGATTGATTGAGCATATTTTGTGAGTTGTTTTGAGCATGTGTTAGAGCAGGTTTGAGCATGTTCTAAAGCATATTTGAACAAGTTTTTGTGAAGGCTTGAGGGTAGATCTGAGTAGAGTTGATTGATTAATTTGATCAAGCTTTGTGTTAAGGCTTGGGGATAGATTTGAGATAGAGTTTGGTGTATGTTTGAGATAGAGTTTAGAACAAGATTTGGAGGTGATAGAATAGAGGACAGTAGTCTCCAGTGGATAGAGATCCATTAGCCAGGATAGTGAGGATAGAGTTCTTCTGTGGAGAGAGATCCACAAGCCAGAGTAGTGGGGGCAGAAGTCTTCTAGAATATCATCAGCCAGAGCAGAGGGGAAAGAGTTCTCCTGTGGATAGAGATCCACAAACCAGAGCAAGGGGATTGGTGTCTCCTTTGGATAGAGGTCCATAAACATTGTAATAGGGAATTGATTCCCAAAATAATTCATTGAGAAAATTTATAAGGAATATTTTCTCCGTGGAGTAGCCCACATTGGGTGAACCATGTTAAATCATGTCTCTCATGTGTGTGATGATGTGTGCAATGTTTACTACTTTGATATTGTTGATGTTATCATATGGATTGAAAAGTAAAAAGTTTTATCTTATACTATTCACCCCCTCTCAGTATAAGCTTATGTTCTTCAATTGGTATCAGAGCGGGTTCCTTCGTGAAAAGCCTAACAGCTTGGAGGAAGATCCCACAAGAACATACATGACCTCAAAAAATGGAGAAGAGGCCATGATCGACATAAAAGAGGAATTCTTTGCTGCTCTTAGAAACTTGGAAAAGGTTAGAAAGAAGAACTCAAGTTTGAAGGATCAAATTCAAGAGGATGAGGAAGCAAGAATGGAACTTCTACAAAATCTCACAGAACTCAAGATAAAAGTTGAAGAGGGAAAGAAAATTGAACAAGATATGACAGAATTGTTAAAGGTAAGAGAGGTAGAATGTGAAATATTGGAATCAAAAATTGTCTCTCTAAGGAAGGAAGTTGAAAAGGCTAAGGGTAAATTACAACAAGACATAAAGTTAGGGAAACAGAAAGAGGAGTCAAGCTTCCAAGAAACAAAGACATCAAAAGAAGAAGAGCCCATGACTTATGCTAATGCACTAAAAGGAAAAAGCATCAAGAAAGAAGAGGGAAAAGAAGATCCATGGACAAAAGTCAATTACAAGAACAGCAGAAGAAAAAGCACACGACCATATTATTCAAGGGACGCCAACAGGTTACAAAATCTCTTCCATGGCTATTGTTTTTCATGTAACAAATATGGTCATAGAGCTGTACATTGCACTAGTTATGTGAAAGATAATGTTGATAGAAATTTCAATTCTTTTGCACCTCTTATGGATGACAATATCATATGTTATAAATGCAATAATTTTGGGCACAAGGCAAAATGGTGTAAAATAGTATTTCCTGAATCAAGCAAAAATAATACAACTTCAACAATTAGGAGAGAGAGAGAAAAGAGCAAAAGAAAGTTAAGTCAATGTTAGTACAAACAACTCTTCATGTACAAGATAAAGGAAAACAATGGTTCCTTGATAGTGGTTGTTCTAGTCATATGACAGGAGACAAAAGTAAATTTCTTGTACTTAAATAAATCAATGGAGGATCAATTAAATTTGGTGACAATGGTTCAACAAAAATATGTGGGAAAGGAACCTTAAGTTTAGATAATGGAAAAACAAAGATAGAGAATGTATTGTATGTCAAGGGATTGAGGCACAATTTACTAAGTGTAAGCCAACTCTGTGATCAGGGACACATGGTTACCTTTCATCCAAATAGATGTGAGATCAAAAAATCTAAAACTGGAAAGCTCATTGCAGATGCAAATAGAACTACAAACAATCTCTACATGCTAAGTGAGATTAAGGGAGAAAAGTGCTTCTTATCACAAGAAGATGAGAGTTGGTTGTGGCATAGAAGAATGGGTCATTTGAACTTTGAAAACATAGTAAAAATAAGCAACAAGAAGGCAATCAAAGATTTACCCAAGATAAAAAGGCCACAAAACACAATTTGTGCACAATGTCAGCATGGGAAGCAAACTAGAACAAGTTTCAAGTCAAAAGGATTTATGTCATCTGAGCCATTGAAACTAGTGCACACTGACCTATGTGGTCCTACAAGGACAAAGAGTCTACAAGGTGAAAGTTACTTTATATTATTTATAGATGATTATTCCAGAATGATTTGGGTAGCCTTCTTGAAAGAAAAGTCAGAAGCCCTTGAGAAGTTCAAAGCTTTTAAAGAATTAGTAGAAAATGAAATAGGTAGAAGGATTAAGGGTTTAAGATCAGATAGAGGAGGAGAATTTACCTCAAATGAATTCATAGACTTTTGTGAACAACATGGGATCAAAAGAGAATATTTAGCAACAAGAACTCCTCAACAAAATGGGGTAGTTGAAAGGAAAAATAGGACTATTGAAAATATGGCCAGAGCCATGTTAAATGAGTCTAAGATTTTAGATGGTTTTTGGAAAGAGGTAGTACATACAGTAGTGTATATCATCAATAGAGCTCAAATGAGAGTAAATCACCACAAAACCCCATATGAGCTCTAGAAAGGGAGACCAGCCACAATAAAATATTTCAAAATTTTTGGAAGCAAATGTTACATAAGACGAGAAGAGAAAAATTTGGGTAAGTTTGATTCAAGATGTGATGAGGGTATTTTCCTTGGCTATTCCACTAAGAGCAAAGCCTATAGATGCTATAATAAGAGGACACATACTATTATAGAAAGTATAAATGTGATAGTTGATGAACAGATAGGGTCAAAAGAACCAGCAAGAGAAATTGTGTATGAAGAAGAAGAAAGTTGCCAAGAAGAGTTAGGTGAAGAATTAGAAGAAGAAGAAACACAAAGACCACTACCCAAAACTCCATCCAGGTATGTGCAAAAAAATCATCCAGAAGATCTAATCATTGGAAATCCAAATGAGAGACAGACAAGGAGGAAGATAATAGGAACAAGTGAGCATGCAAATTTTTCTTTGTTATCTAAAATTGAGCCCAAATATTTCAATGAGGCAAGAGAAGATAAGTTTTGGATCAAGGCAATGAATGAGGAACTAGATCAAATAGAAAAAGTGAGACTTGGGAACTTGTCCCATGACCAAAAGGTAAGAATGTGATTGGCACTAAATGGGTTTTCAGAAACAAGTTAAATGAAGATGGTCAGGTAGTCAGAAATAAAGTAAGATTAGTATGCAAAGGTTATGCACAGGTTGAAGGGATTGACTTTGATGAGACATTTGCTCCAGTTGCATGACTTGAGGCCATAAGGATATTTTTAGCTTTCTCAAGCTTCAAAAACTTCAAAGTATATCAAATGGATGTTAAATCAGCCTTTCTCAATGGTGTCTTGGAAGAAGAGGTTTACATTGAGAAACCTGAGGGATTCAGCCTAAATGATAAACCAGACTATGTATGCAGATTAAAGAAGGCACTTTATGGACTAAAGCAAGCTCCTAGAGCTTGGTATTCAAGATTGGATAAGTATCTTCAGGAATAGGGTTTCAGGAAAGGAATAGTGGACAGTAACTTATACATCAAAAATGAAGGAAATGACTTACTAATTGTGGTTGTTTATGTGGATGATATCATTTTTAGAGGCAACAATGATAAGATGTGTCAAAAATTTACAAAGAGTATGTAGAATGAATTTGAAATGTCAATGCTTGGTGAGTTGTCCTTATTTCTTGGACTACAAATTTCACAATCAGAGAAAGGTGTATTTCTCTCACAAACCAAGTATATAAAAGAGATGCTAAAGAAATTCAAGTTAGAAGATTGCAAACCAGTAAGTACCCCCATGGTTACAGGATGCAAGTTAAGTAAAGATGATGAATCTCCTGAGGCAAATCAGAAATTGTATAGATCTATGATTGGTAGCTTACTATATGTCACAACTACAAGACCAAATATAATGCAAGCAATGGGACTAGTGGCAAGATTTCAAGCAGCACCAAAGGAAACACATGTAATGGCAGTAAAAAGGATTCTCAGGTATTTAAAAGGGACTATGGATTTTGGGCTCTGGTATCCCAAAAGTGACAATTTCACTCTCATAGCATATACAAATGCAGATTGGGTTGGCAGCATTGATGATAGAAAAAGCACAAGTGGAGGAGCATTCTTTCTTGGATATTGTTTAGTCTCTTGGCTAAGCAAGAAATAAGCATCAGTATCTTTATCCACAGTAGAGGTAGAGTATATTACAGCGGTTTCTTGTTGTACACAGGTGTTATGGATGAAGTAAACTTTAAAGGACTTCAAGATAGAGCATGATCACCCTATCTCCATACTGTGTGATAATACAAGTGCTATAAACATTTCAAAGAATCCAATGATGCACTCCAGGACCAAGCACATTCTGATCAAATACCATTTTCTGAGAGAGCAGGTGATAGATAAGCAAGTCAGGTTGGAATATGTTACTACAAAGGAGCAGATTGTAGATATTTTCACTAAGCCACTTCCAAAAGAAACTTTTGAGTATCTCAGAAGAAAATTGGGAGTAATTTTACTCCCACCCCAAAATTAATCACCTCAAGGAGAGGAGGTGGGGAGGGGGCTAAGCTAAGAGTCTTATATTTAGCCCCAAAGGAGTCCCTTTGCCATTGATGTCAAAGGGGAGAGATTTGAGTTAGGGGGAGAGCATTCAGTCAGGGGGAGCAAAATTGGAAAAAGGTAAAAGGAATGCTTAAAGAAAAAGGTGTTGCCATCAATGACAAAGGGGGAGATTGTTGGAAATTTGAGCATGTTTTGTTGTCATTGATGTCAAGAGGTTTGATGTCCCAATTTTATGGAATTAATGTCAAAAAGGTTGATTAATATCAAGAGGTTAGAGGTCCTAAATTGATGGAAATATTTGTGAGAATATTTCTCTTGATGGCACATGAGGTATAAGGCAACAAGAAGAAATGAATACCTCTCCATAATATTTGAAAAATGATTTATAAATTACCTCGATGAAGGTTAAAATATTTATTAATGATGGCAATAAATTACCTTGGTGGTAATTTGGAAAAGGTTAAAATATTTATTAATGATGGCAAGGTTATCCCTAAAAAGAAAAAGCCCAAAAGGTTTTAAATATTTAAATTATAATATTTAAATCCTTTAGGATTTAAATTATTATAATTAAATATAATAATTTGAAATACCAAAATTTGAATTACAAAAAGAGGTTCGACGTCTAAAATAAATAGGATATATATATAAATATGGCTAAGGTTTTAGCCTAAGTGAAAAGTATGCATTCGAAGAGCCTCCGAATAATCGTGTAGTTCATGCGACACGGTAGAAGGGAGAAGATAGGATTTGCATATTTTAAGAGGAAGTAGTTGGTCAAAGGGAAGAAGGGGTTTATCCCCACTTATCCATGGTGGCAATCGAGCTGGCAAGCAAGGCTTGCACAATGCATAGCAAGGGAGAGGTCTTGCATTCTATTTGTGTGGAGGAGAATTTTTGAAGGCAACGCGTGGTTTTAGTTTAATCACTGATGGCAGACCTTAAGGAGGAAGACATGTGCATTATAGTCATGTGGCTTGGCTATCCCACATGGTAGCCTTACTAAGGATAAGATACGGGTCTAGTAAGCACCACAGGTTCAACTCCCTATGGTAGGCGATAGGCAACAAAGGGGATTAATTTTTTATTAAAATTTAATTTTACCCTAAGGTTCTATGGTTGCTAAGGTATGTGCTAGGGATTTATAAGGTGTTTCAAATTAATATTATTTTTGCATTAAAAGGAGGTATAAGGTTATTTCTTTTTTAAATAGAAATTAAAATGGTTGGTTTTGTTAATGTATTAAGACAAAAATTAAAATGGAGTTTATATTTTTGGAAATGCATTAATACAAAGTTAGGAGATATAAGGTGTATGTGATTTATTTTGCTTATGTAATTGGTCAATCTATTGATGGAATTTGGCTTGCAAAGTTAGGATAAATAAGGTGTAAAAGTGGTTTGATATTCTATAATTTTCTGTATGGTAAAATATCTTTTGAGAAGAGAGTTCATTGAGAAAGCATTTTGATAACTAACCTTGAAAAGTGGCACATAGAAATGTGGTTAGTTATAAGACAGGTTTTGAAGATATATCTCCATCAAAGCAAAGAGGTATGGGCACATCATCTTTTGTTTGAAGTGTTTGTTGGAATGAATGTTGTGAAATATAAGGTGGAGTGAAAAGGATTGTTTGATAAGCATTGTTGGAAATATTTGAGTGAGTTTTATATGCTTCATTGTTGAATGTTTAGAGAACATTTGAGATAGAGATTGAGAATTATTTGAGTTAGGGTTTGAGACCCACATTGTGCTCTTTGTTTGAAGAAGTATGAAAACACTTATTTAGGATTTGTGAGCAAGTTGTGTTTCATTGGTTGAATGATTGAGTGAGATGGTGAAGATAGAGATGAATAGGTGGATCACTTCCTCAAAAAAATTATGATATATTTACTAGCACACGATTGAAATTCCACATAGGTGGTTTTGGACAACTGAAGTAGTGAAGGAAGAAGACCTATGTTGAATTGGAGAAGTTTATGGAGTGAGTGTGCAGTGAAAAACATACAAGATAGGTAGTCCATATTCATGAACAACACCCATGGTAGTTACCAAGAGGATAGCTAACAATGATGTTGGGAATTGTAAATTTATCAAATGGAGTGATCACCAATTACAAGGTGTATCCACAAGTGTACCTATATCTGGACAAGAATCAGAGATTTCCATTGAACACATCGGACATAGGATTTTGAAGGGCACCTTCGCAACTAGTCTTCATCCTTAAAAATTTGAATTTCTTGACACATTGGATCGAGTGACTAAGCTTGGGTCTTGAACAAATTTATCAAGCCAAGGAAGCACAAAAGGAATAAGTAGGTTCTACTCAAAAATATATGGTTGTGATTGAAGAAGAACTAGAACACAACAAAACTAAGGTCGATGAGAGGTTGAAGAAGGAAAAAGTTGAATTGAATGACATCAAGCTTGCTTATGAGGATAATCCACACTCACAAGAATAGATCCAACAAGCAAAATAGTAGAAGAAGCAGTTGGAAGAACAAGAGGTATTTTTGCAAAAATATGCAACACAAATCAAATAGTAGGAGGAGAAGTTGAGTTTGCAAAACCAATAGCTCAAGCAATAGGAAGAATAGCGTCAGTTTAGAAAGAACAATTGGCCAAACATGAGGACCAGTTCAAGATAGTTGAGGAATAACTGTAGCTGAAGGACCACAAGATTGAGGAAATGGTAAAATATGACATATGCTACAATGAGATTATCATGGATCATAAGGTACAACTTTAGGATAAGGATGAGTGTATTTCACCTTGTGAAGTTGACTTACACTAGATTCTTAATGTCATTACAAAGAAGAATGAGGAATTCATCATGGAAGCTCAAAAAGAAGTAGTATTATTGAAGAATATATGCAAATGTGCTTTTTAGTGAGAAAATGAGTTAGTTTAATAGCTACTACAAAATAGAAGACCAACAAGTATGGGTTGAAGGCTATGGAACTCAACCAGTATGCGGCTAAGCTGCAAAACGAGCATGTTATTCTTTGTATTTAGCTTTATGATATTCAATAGGACTCATTAGACAATACCAATCAAATTGATTTTGCAAGGACACCGAATGATGTAAAGACGAGGGTAGATTTAGGCAACAAATCCACCTCCCATAAGAAGTGAAAACTAGATTTGCACAATTTTATCAGTTTTATCAATTTTGTTAGATGTATAGTTTGTCAAAACATACACATGTAGGGTTTGGTCTAATTGTACAAATGAGGAGTTATAAAATGTACAATTGGGTGTAATTGTACAAATGTTATAAATGTGCAATTAGAAATTAAAGTGAAATTAAGTGAAATGTGCATTTAAAGTGAATTTGATAAAAATCAAATTAGACTTAGGAGAAACCTTAATGCAAGTTAGTTATTGAATGGGATGGTAGTTGTAATAATAGTGGTTTTCCAAGGAACCACTTTGGAATGGCCTAGACAAACATTATAAGGTCCCCCATTCAATTTTGATGGTTGTTCATTCATGTTGTTCTTTTACTGTTGATGATAATTTTCAAATGTGTTCATACTCATGGAGAGTTGTTGTTCATTGTGATTGTTCATGGATAATTGTGTATACATATTCAGCCATATTAATAAGAAATAGCATTAAAAACTATGATTTTTTATGAATTCTATTGTACCTATGAATGGTGAATCTAGATTGTGTGTTTTGTACAAGTATGGCTAGAATGGTGTGAAAGGTGGATGTTATTGCAATAGAATTACACTATTGATGAACCTATAACCCTGGATGATGTTGGAGAATTAATTTTTTGTATTATTACTCTTGTACAAAACTATTATTATGCTGTTGTATGATTTTTGGAAATGTTATTGGTGATATTAATTCCAATATAGTGAATTAGGGTTTGCATGTTATAAAACTATGTTAGCAATTACACTAGAAAGATAACCCAAATATTTCCTAGAGAAGAGTCTGTGTATAAATTGGAAAATCTATAAGTGAATAATTCAACAAGGATTTGTGCAACCATACAATTGTCCAAACCAAACCATACAAGTAATCAATTTACCCAATTTAGTAATGCAATTGCATAGTTAGACTTGCCAAAAGAGGAAAAAAATGTTTTATGAGAAAATGACTACAAAACTATCAAATTTGAGTCGCAAAACCACTTTCAGAAAAATGTACAAGTGGTAAATCATACTTGCCAAGATTTTGTATGATTTTGATTGTACAACTGTACGATTTGGAGACCGTACAAGTAGTTTTGTGAAGTTGCAAATCGTTCACTAACAAACCATACAACCTGTATGATTTACATCAAAGTCATTATAGAGACTGAGTATTTATTCTAAAATATTCTGATTCACCTCCCCTTATAGAAATACTCCACCTTGTGCTAATTTTTATGATAATTGTAATACTAACTTGGTATAGACATATCAGGGAATATATATCAATAGGAAAGCTACCAGAGGAGATGTTGATAGCTAAAAAATGTAAGATCACTACAAAACCATTTTTACTTATCTTAAGCTTCTTGTATAAATGGGAGTTGACAAAATTCTAATAATGTGAGTCATGGAGGAAAAAGTACAAACAATGTTGAAGGAAGCACATGAGAAATTAGTTGGAGGTCATATGGGGACAGATGCAACAACAAGAAAATTGTTTTTAGCTAGACTATGATGGCCTACCCTCTATCACAATGCCAAAGAGTATGTTAAGGCATGTAATACATGTCAAATAAAAGGAAGTCATTAAGGAGATACTTCATGTCATTACACCCTTCTCAACCACAAAATATTTTTGGGAGATGGGGTTTGGAATTTGTGGGATCATTCAGAACAAGCAGGAAGAAGAGGTGTCAATACATTGTGGTAGCTACTGAATATTTGAAAAAATAGGTGGAAGCGAAATCCCTACCAGATAAATATATAAGGAGCACTACCTATTTCTTGTACGAATAAGTCATTACAAGGTTTGGGATCCCCCTATAATTGACAAGTGATAGGGGAGGATATTTTGTCAATGAAATTATTTGGAACCTAACCACTAAAATTAATATCTTCCATTCCTTGTCTAGCCCATACTATCCCAGATCAAATGGATAGGCTAAGGTAATGAATAAGATCCTAGTATTCATTATGTATAAGATGTGTGGAGTTGAAGGAGCCAATTGGGAAGAAATATTACCAACAAGCCTATGGGTGTATAGGACAACCTTCAGGTCAATGACAAACTACACACCCTTCTAGTTGATGTACAGCTAGGAGGCTATAGTATCAATGTAATACTTGGTACTAAGTCTAATGGTATCAATGGAGAACTATTTGATCAATGAAGAGATCCTAGAGGAGAGGCTCACTACACTCATGCAACTAGAAGAGAAGAGGGTTATGTCTGAATGGGCAGTAGATATTACCTCAATGTCTCAAGAAACTATGGTATGATAAGCACCTACAAAATATGGACTCTACTATAGGTGACTTATTGCTTAATTTTAATGGAAAAAGAGAGATCAAGCCATGTAAGTTGAAGATCTTACAACTTGGGCCCTTTCAATGAGAAGTGTTGAACAATGGGGTTGTTTGAATAAAGAAATTGGATGGGATAGTTTACCTCAAAATAGTAAATATATTTAAGTTGAAGGTGTATAAGTTGAAGGTACAGTATGTGAATGTGATCCACTTGGAATCATCATAAGGAGAAACTTATATAATATCAATGGAAGTACCACATCAAGGAAAATGATTCTATGAACAAGGAGAACCTAGTGGAACCACTAATCTTGATGCAGCTTAAGAGGATGAGCAAATGAATTTGGAATGGTTATTCAAGATAGATAGAGATCTTATAATTGAAAAAAGTGAGTTGGAACCTTGACCAACAAAAATAAGAAGATTACAAGTTCATGTGAGATTCCTGAATAACAAGGAAGAAATGAGACTCCAAAATCTAACCACTATTGCATTGCAACAAAGAGAGTCAAGCACGAGAGAATTTGAGGATGAGACTTAGAATGTAGAAAATGGAAAAGAGCCACACCAACCAAAAAAATTGGAAGTTATACAATAAATTATAAGAGAAACATAGCAATTGCAAAAGTATGAAACTCTATGAATATATAATACAATATTAAGAGAACAAGTGGTTAAAGAACTAGAAGAAACAATGCAACAAATGAATGAAAGAGAAGAACTAAGATGGGATAAGTTAGATGAATTGGAACAAGGGATAACCACATAAACATAAAGTAATGATTTAAGGAGAAATTACAATAGCAATGAAGGATCACTTTCAAAAAGTAGCATTTTCTCCTTAAGCTCAAGTAGATCATCTTTATATATATTGAGAATTTTGTTGAATAGTAGTAATACTACTAGTTCAAGTTCTCCATTGACAAGAATATCAAGGAGAAATAGAAAATAGGCTCAATAAATTCCTCAAATATAGGAACAAGAGGAAACACTTGGATAGCAAGAAAGGATTTAGGAAGACCACAACAAAACTAGGAAGAAGGACTTGGTGATCTAGCAGAATATTAGTTAAGCAGAGAACAAGTTGTTAAAATATTATGGAGACATAAGGGAAGTACTAAAACAATCAAAAAATGGAGGAGGCTAGAT
The DNA here is from genome assembly GCA_028583015.1 of Wollemia nobilis. Classification (NCBI taxonomy): domain Eukaryota; kingdom Viridiplantae; phylum Streptophyta; class Pinopsida; order Araucariales; family Araucariaceae; genus Wollemia; species Wollemia nobilis. The sequence continues at coordinate 620,242 of JAQPPZ010000652.1, read as the reverse complement.
TGAAGATTCAATTAGTGATGAAAACCTTCCTAATCAGAATAATCCACATCCATGTCCTAATCCATTGATAATAAGACAGAGGAATGAAATCCAAAGCCAAAGAGCAGGTGTAAGATTCCTCAAAATGGGTTGAGAAGATGCAAATAATAAATTTGTAATCCCTAAAGGTACGAGCAGTATTTTAGGTAGTCATAATGATCTTGTAAGAGGATAAAAGGGTCAATCTAATGTATAATAGTACCACATTGCAACCAAATAATTAAGAAGGTCGAGAAGAGAATAAGACTATAAATATGAGTGCAAGAAATTTCTAGATGGCCTATGCACACAACAGGTGATGAAAATAACTCAAGCATAGACTCTAAGTTCTCAATACACTATATCAAAGTATTATCAAAATGTGAACCATAGACATATTTTGAGGAATAAATATGGAGGAGACGATTGATGCAAGCATATTGAAGGTTGAGGGTCTTAAGGCAATTGTCGCCAAGAACCCAAAATAAAGAAAGAGAACTAGCAAGGGCAAAACCATTTGAGAGAGAGTAGAGAGGATATAACTTGAAAACTCTAAGATGATCAAGAGGTCTTCTTGGTAATACAAGTATACCAAGTCAAGGGTGAAGTTTGGTCGATTTCCCTCCTGATGGGTTGAGGGGAAGAAATTTTCTTCCTACTAGCCGTAGGCCATTTTATCAGCAAAATAGATCATAAGGACTATTCACAAATCAAGAAAAAAATAACTAAAATCCACAAGATCGTGATGTTGGACCATCAGGTCCATCTCATAGGAACCATGGAATCCGTAGAGGTCACCTTGAGTGGCTGAGGAACTAGATGAATCCCGAAAAAACTAGGAGAAAGGCAATCCCAAACAAGAGAGATTCACTTGGAAATAAGGGGAGGAAGAATGAAAAGAATTCAAGGGTTTAATGGCCCATCTTGGTAGGACTATCCTTGTTTTATTGATGTACTTATGTGTTGATATTAAATGCACGATCCTCTTCTTTTTTATCAAGATGAGTTGATAGTTGTACTTTATGCCTTTTAAGTTGGATTATGTTATTTTTATAATATGGTGTTGCTGACGAATTTTTTGGTTGTAATACTAGGTGATCTCATGGGTAGATTAGTATGGGACAACCATCAAAGTTGAGAAATGAAATGAAATGAAATATTATTAATGTTCGTGGTGGGACAAAATAAAACCCAAGGGACTTTAATAAGGACAATAATTACTATCATATAGCAGGCTAAAAATCCCAAAAAATAAAAGAACCAAGATAAATACAAGATGAAACCCAAAAACCAGAGCAAAGAGAAAGAAAAAAGAAAAGGGAGAGCAGATAGGGGGGAAGGGTTGCAGTCCAAAAGATAGGACTGCACACCAGGAAGAATGGAGAGAGAGGATAGGAAAGGGAGTAGCCCAAGAGGGGTAAGCTCTAAGAACCCCCAAGAAAATAATCTCTCCTAACAATCGAGGTTGAAGTATCGAAGTTGAAGAATTTCATTATGTCTCTGCTCATTGCTAGTTCAAAACCCTAAAAATTATGGGTGCATTGTCTAGTGACATTGCTTTCATCCAAACTAGATGATGAAAAGTGAAATGATGGTTGAATTTTCATTGACAAACACAAGGTTAAAACCATCATGTATATGCATTTGCATATAAATTTTAAAAATTCATCATCAGGCAAGGAGGTTTCTATAAAAGAAAAATATCCCTTACCCTATGCATAGGGGATTCTTCATAGGTGGGTGATAATGTTGTAGTTATCGTAAGACCTCTTTCTTAAGGAAAAACATTGTTTGTAAATAAAACAAGCTTATACTGAGAGGGGGGGTGAATAATATAAGACCAATTTTTACTTTTTCTTCCAAATCAATATTATGTTGTGTAAAGATAGCAGTATCAATAGAGTGTTCACGAAGTCGAACCTCATCACGGTGAACCAGGGATCACCATGATTTTTGGCGCAAAACATGAATTTAATTAATAAAAATTAAAAATTAAAATAATAATGATAATCAATTTTAAAAAGTATGCTATTTGGCTTTTTCAAAGCCCATTGTCGTGTTTTTTTTAAGTTACTTTAGGTGTGATGTTAATTTTGTTTTCATGTTGTCTTTTACAGGTATAAAAGAACACGTAAAACAAGGGACCGATGCAGGCAATTTGACTTAGCAGTGTGTGTTCGGGCGGTCGTAGATTTCATGAAGACATTCAAAGAAAGCATAATTGAAATTGGAGGTCAATGTGGATGGGTGAGCGTCGAACAGGTAGTATGTAAGTTACGTAAAGCACAGTGAGGATTGTATAATCTGTCATGAGGTTTTAAGCCACGAGCTTTTGAAGGGAAACCACCAGCGAACATCATGGCATCGAAGGTTTCGCAAGTTTGGCGGTAGTGGAATATGACAGGTCAAGTTTTAGAAACGCCCGAGGTAGACGGGAGTCGTTTACTCATTCATGGCAGTTTTCAATAGAGTAAAATGACACGTTATGCTACAATTATCAGGAAAATGCAAAATTTAATGAATAATACCAAACGCTTGGCATAAGACCACCAAATGGAAAATGAAAATAGCATCGCACAGTAGTTCAAAGAAGTTTGGTAAAACAATGCCAGGTAGATCGAGGAGCTATAACTATGGATAAAAATGTCATATGGTGCCATGACAAAATGTAATGATGGGGACTGTTGTTGCCGTAACTTAAACAAAGACGTCAATGCATAAACAAACACAGAGCATAGTTGAAATTTTTTGATATGAGGGTTGCAGTTTTGAAAACTGTAATGTTGGCAGTCAACCCGTTTTAGAATGTTTTCTTCCATTTGAACTGGTTTTTGGAGAAAACCAGAAATTCTGCCATTGTAAAATGAACATTTTTTTAATGCAAAAAAATTCAAAAATTTGCATTTCATGGGCAAGAAAGGAGGAGATTTTTCTGCATGCTATGTTTGAATGTTTATCTTTCATTTTCAGATTTCAGACTTATAGATGAAGTTTATGCATGTTTTATTGGTTGCTTCATGCGAATGTTTGAAATCTGAAATTTGTTTTCGTACCCTAGGAGCTAGCACTTAACTTGTTTTGATTGTGCAGAATTGCAGGTCTAATAGGTTAGGTTGCATGCATGGAATATATCACATCTTCAGTTTTTCCGGAATGGGATGGCATCATACCAATTGTAGGATATTTTGCATTTTCAGCTTTCATTTTTAGTTTTTTAGATTTTGTTTTTATTTTTTAACTTTTATTTATTTAATTTTTTTTTATTTTTAGACATTAAAATAAACTATAAAAAAAAATTAAAATCCAAAAATAATTGCATGGTTGTGTAGAGCATACTTCTTAGTTCCTTTACGCACTTAGATGCTTTTTATTTGGATTCATTTTATATTTTTTAAAATTAGTCAAATTTGTTGTTTTATTGCAGATTTTAAAATGTCACAAAATTTCAAAATCTTCATTTTTGGGCCAAATTTCAATTTTTCAGTTTCAAATTTCATGCATGAGCCTATCATGACATTTCCTTCATGAAAATTTCAATTTCATTGAAGGGGTTATGTTTTATGACATTTCACAAATTATCGTTCTTGGAGCAATAAATGCACCATTTCTTCATAAAAAATCTGATTTTATGAAAGAGGGGGATATTTATGCAATACATTGAAGATCATTATTTCAAAGCACTGAATTATTCATCTTTGTGAAAATTTGATTTCATTTAAGAGAGATAATTTGAAGTGACATTTTAAAGTCTTATTTTAAGGTCATAGATTATTGTCTCTTTGTAAAAATTTCAATTTCACCAAAGAGGGATGGTTTATTATTCATATCAAAAACTATCTTAATTTTCATGATAAGTAGCTACATTTGGAGCCTATTCATCATTTCATAATTATATTCATGGATATATTTACTCTTCATTTACGCATTTAAAAGTAGGATTTAATGCAAGATAAAACTTGATTAAAATCCACTTATTAAAGGGAGATAAAATCTACTTTAAAATCCTCAAGATAAAAAGAATTAAGGAACTACATCGTGGTCATATGAGGGTAAATTCATATTTAATTTTATTTTGGTTTCATGAACAATAATTAAAGTAGCATGGTAAAATAAACCAACACATGGCCCTTGTTTATAGTTACTTGCAATCACTAAGGTGTTCCAAGAATTTAAATTCATACATCTTTATTGAAGATTACTAATACACATATGCAAATGCTAATATAGCGGAGACCTTGAAGAAGTTGTTTTGTCTAACTTCTTTGCAAGAGAGGATTTTGGGATCCAAACCCTAAGGGAGAGTGTACTTTCACAATTGGGTGAAATTAACACTCAACAGGGCTCTAAAAAATGAAGGAGAACTCCATCGTATCCTCGTTGGTACAAAATGTCTCCTAGCAAGACATATTTAGTCATTTTATTCTTAAATGTGCATTTTGTGGCACACGACAGTCCCTCTAGGATCATACCAAGTTTTAAGAAGTCTTGTATTTGTGACATCCAACTCTTGTAAGCTTCAGCTTTGACTGCCAAGATGACTTGCTCCCCCTACGTATTTACATTTACATATGCAGACTAAGAAATAACCTTGTGGTGAATGGTAGTACCACTCCCCATAGACTCTGAGAGTTTAATGACCCCCAAGGTGTCTTCTTAAGAAAATATTTAGCTCTACAGAACCATTCAGCTTTTGGTTCCACACTAATCATGTTGATTGAAATTTTATTATCAAATGCTTCACACTCTGCTATAGGATGCGAGAGCTTTTTAACATAAATGGTAGTAAAATCAATAGATGGATTCTAAGGGATTAAGGATCCCAAATATGCCATGGTTTCTGTGAACCTAATTGACGAACGAGGGATCACCTCAATGTCATACCATTCCAACTTAGCCAACTATGTAACAACAAGATCTTTGTAGGCTTTCAATATGGGACATCAATATTGAAAAATCCCCTTAACTTGGTTAACTATGAGCAAGGAGTCACCAAATTTTTTTAATATTTTAATGTTCATGGTGATGGCTGTGTGGAGGTCCAGTAGTAGGGCTTCGTATTCAGCATTATTGTTGATGCAAGGAAAGTCTAATTTGAATGACAAGGGCATTAGAGCTCCTTGCAATGTGATGAACACTATTCTTGCACCACCTCCTTGCTCACACTTCGAACCGATGAAGAACAAAGTCATATCAGCATTATTCTTTGGTCCTTTGGGTTTGGGAGCTTCGGATACAATAAATACCGCATCATTCGAAAGCTCAATGGTAATATGCGTACTGTTCGACAACGATACCTCAACCAGATGATCAGCTATGATTTGTCCCTTAATGGTCTTTTAGCTTATAAATTCCAAATTGAATTCTATCAGTAGCATGATCCACTTTGCAGTACATGTGTTATGATATGTCTTGCTTATCATATACTGCCAAGGATTTTGTTTTGATATGACATATGTCGTATGCTTTAACATGTAGTGTCACAATTTCTTGGTAGCAAACACTATTGCTAAACATAGCTTCTCCACATATGCATATCCTAGCTCATAACTCACCAAGGTTCGGCTAATATAATATATGGCTTACTCTTTGTCTTGCATGTTATTTTGGGCTAACATGGTCCCTAATACAAAGTTGATCATCGATATATTAGTCAAAATGGTACATATGGCCTTGGTGGAGCTAGCACTGGCGATGTCACTAGGTATCGCTTTATTTTAACAAATGTTGCTCGACAATCCTCTTCCCAATTGAATGGGACCCCATTGCATAGAAATCGATTCATGGGTCAACATTTATCCAATAATTGAGTGATGAATCACTTTATGGATGCTACTTTGCCATGAAGGCTTCTTAATTCCTTGATATTTGTGGGGGACGCATCTCTAAAATAGCCTTAACCTTTTTTAAATCAACTTTGGTGCCTTGTTTGGAAACGATAAACCCTAAGAGTTTTCCTAAATTTACGCCAAATATGCACTTCTTAGGATTCAACATGATGTTATGTTCGATGAGGCAATCGAAGACCTTCCTTAGGACCTCAGCGTGCTCACTATGTAGCAATGACTTCAACAAGTCATTGATATAATCCTCTAGGATCTTATGCATGTAGTCATGAAAGATATATGTCATAGCCCGCTGATATATGGCACTAGTATTTTTAAGGCAAAACGACATAAATTTATAACAAAATGTCCCCCATGTTGTTATAAATGTGGATTTATGCTGGTCTTCAGGCTTAATCCGAATTTTGTTGTATCCACAAAAAAATTCCATCAAGGAGAGCATTTCACGACCTATAGTGGCATCTACAAGAGCATCGATATTTGACAACGAAAATGAATCTTTGGGTGTTGTCTTATTCAGGTCTCTAAAATTCGTACAAATATGGATCCTTCCATCAGGTTTTCCTACAGGCACCATATTGGATACCCATTCTGGATAGTCGATGGAAATGACAAACTCTACGTCCAATAGCTTTTGTAATTCATCTTTCACCATTAAGGCTACTTTTGGATGTATCTTTTTGAGCTTCTGTCTGACTGGATTCTTTGACAGATCTAGTGAAATGTTATGGTTAACCAATAGCAGATCAAGACCTAGCATATCTTTGTAATTCTAAGAAAAATTATTAGGTCTCTCTTTCAGTAAAGGGATGAGGGTGGCACACTCATCGAGAGTGATACTCTCTCCAAATTTAACCTTCCTTGGATTGGTGGGATCATTACTAATATCCATGTTGAAGGTTTCCTCTATTGACATGTGTGATCCCTCCTCAAGTTGATAAGGCGTAGCAATCAAGTGGATATCATCTATTGGGTTTATAGGTTCTACATTGGAGTCATCCTCAGCATGATAGACATCATAAGCATAGCCTAGCATAAAATGAAATGGTTGCAATATTTCCTCATTAGGAAAGAAATCTTTAGGCTCAACAGGCAAGTTAGCATGATCTCAATCAATATCATCTATATTCAGACATAATGGCTTGGAAAGATTATTTATATTATGGAGTGGAGTGGTCAAATCAATGGAGACCATATTAATGGAATGGATCATGTCTCCAAGACCACGTGTTTCTAACTCTACATATGTGCACCTTCCATACCAGATCTGGCTCTAGTGGTACGGGTATAAATGGATCCTCTCTAAGTGTCATTGATATGATCATATCTTCCTTATGCACTAATTGCAAAATAGAATCATGTAGCTTGAGGAGTTCCATGTAAGTTGAAAGAGGCAGAAAACCATCTTATAGACTTCATCCAAGGTTGGTCGTCTCGCTCTCAAGCATGGACCAAAACATAGTTGATGATAAACCTCGTCCATATCTATGGGCTGATGATGGTAATGTAAATAAGGGGGACCAATATAGGCTCTCTCTAACTCATCTTCCTCATCACTATATGAAATCCACATTCCATCATTCACCCCCCAGGAGAGACATGCTCTGGAAAATATGGGCCCATAAAGGTTATCTCTTGATTGTTGTCATCACTATCTAGAAAAATGGGGTATAAATATCGTAAATATGATGCTACCTCATAAACCGACCGAGCCTCATCCTCTAATCTATCATCAAGCAAGGAATCATTGTCCTCTCTAGTACTACATCTTGGTCCACTTAACTCAGATATGGACTCTAATATACCTTTTTCAAACTGCTCTTCCAACTCAGGATCTACCACTGTGATAGCATTTTTATCTTGCAAGCCTATCTCGTCAGCTGCCCCACAGATTTTTTGACCCAAGTTCTCTCTTGGTAAACCATTTGGACTAGTTTCCACCAAGATATCCTTGTCATAAGTCTTGGGTCGCTCTATGGTGACGTAAGACACAATCCGATAATCCCTCAAAATAGTGGAAGGATCAAGGTGATAAGGATTTAAATCCACTTCACCCCCTAAACTAAGATACAGGCAATCTAAAGATGCTATAAGCAAATCATCCTATCCTCATATCTGTAACCCTAACCTGAACCTATCAGTTTCCAATTGATAATGTGGCTCAAGTGGAGTCCTACATCCTTGCTCAAAAAGACCAAGGCCATACCCATGCCAATGATATAATTCAAAAATGCACATGGAGTATTCGAGGTTGGATAAGGAACGAACATTTACTATGAATGGTTCATCATCATCTTCATCCATGGGTATTCGAGTAGGAAGCTGATCTAGTCCAACATAGATGAAGTTCATCTTATTGGAAGGCTCTCCCAATGGCACTACTGATCCAACCAAAAAACAATGGGCAAGTGGTTGGCCCATCTCTTGTGCAATCTCTAGAATCGGTCCAAAGGTGACATTCTGCACAAGATATTCACCTAACCCTGTGTTGGTCAAATGAACAATCACCCATGGTGTGGATGACCCTGTTGATGATGCAGGAGAGGCAGGCTACGATACCTCCTCAACTTGGTCTTGGACCTCCTCCACCTCCATGGGAGTGGGAGCCTCATTGGTGACTGGTTCGGGCACATGCTTCTTTTCCTTTTCACTCCTTTTTACCTTTAACTTCCTTTCATACCGAAGCATTGTTGATATAGTTTATTTTATAAAAGTTACAGTAGTGTGCTCAGATCTGTGTGATACATATATAGATGGTTGAGAATGAACTGTTGCTTTACCTCTTGGATTCTTAACCAGTGATGCAGGTCGAACATCTAGATGTGTTGATGGGAGTATGAAACCCCCTAGCAAATCCACTAAGTTCATAAACTTGAAAGGTTATTCGTTTGATGACACTACGTGAACCCATCCCTCATGCAAATATTTTACACATTGATGTAATATAGAGGGAACGGAACACATTTCTTGAATCCAAGGCCTCTCAAGAAGGATGTTATATTGCATGGCACCTTCGATCACGTGACACATCATGGGGATGGTCTTTAGGCCCACCTAAATAGGTAGGACAATTGTGCCAACCATTGAGCATAGTGCATCATTAAATGCTCTCAATATGAATGCGATGGGTACAATATGTGACTTGGGTAGCTTTAAATGACTCAATTCCTTGGTCGTTATAATATTGATCGATGAACCAGTATCGATCACGACCCTCTTGAATGGCATGTGATTGACACACACGATGATATGTAGTGGTGGGTCAACCACATCTGTAGCAACCATCCTAATTTCATGATCATAGAATTAGATCATAGTTTCTTGGCACTGTTGTACATTTCCCACAAAATTAGTGAATACTTGAACATCCTAGGACTGCACTTCGATGGACCTCAAAATATCCATGAGAGTCTCCCTGTTCCTAGGAGACTATTGTATTAGCTTATAGATAGACAACTTCGCAGGATTTGTTCATAGGTTTTGAACCAACCTACTTCGTATGGTCACCATCGATCTAGTTGGTGGGCCTAGAATATCTTGAATTGGTCGTTGATTCGGCATAGCTTGTATCCTGATGGGAGCATGAGGTTGATTCGATTGCTCATATATCCCATATCTAGTAACAACATTGACCATACCTACAAACCCCTGGGTAGGTAGTTCGATGCACACTTGGTTGACCTGGCCAACATTATTGCATGGCACCTCATGGTTTGGTAACAGATTTTTATAAATCCCCATGTTTTGGTTGTCAGATGCCTATGGATTATTTGACACTAAAATTACACCTTAATCGATCATATTTTTCACAATATGTTTGAAGGACCAACACACCTCGATGTCATGGCCCTTCACACAATGTAAGATGCAAAATAGATCATCCTGATACCCATTTTACTTGGGCTTATTAGGATCGATCATATTAATCTCGGACAACCTGATTTTCTTAGCCTCGCACAACTGATGGAATATCGATGTCAAAAATTTTATCAAAGGCATGAATTGGTGAGGTGGGTGTTGTTCTTTATTTTTTCCCTTGTAATTATTCTTGTGCTACTCATACTATGCAGGAGGAGGTTGAGCCTGATAATTCTACTTTTGTTGCCCCTTATCCTCTCTATGGATATTTAGCATCACCTGATTGACATGGGCCTACTTGTTCTTGTATCTCTCTTTCCTATTTTTGAGCTTCAAGTTGCCCTCTTACAACTTGATATCCTCAATTACTTTGGCTTTCACCAAAGCTTCCTTGAATTTTTGGTACTACTATAGTTGTAACAATAATGAGATGTGCTTGGCATAACTCTTCATGAACATCTGGGTCAGTTCTATAGCAGTAATATGGAATGGCAACTTTGCCATTAATCTCCTCCACCTCTTTTTGTACTCTAAGATTGGCTCATCATCACGTTGAGCTAGTATAGCCAGATCAGAAAGGTTAGCTTACTTCTTGATGCCAACAGAAAAGAATTCAAGGAAAGTGTTATCCAGGTGCTCAAAGCTAGTGATACTATACTTCTTCAGTTGATTAAACCACTCTTGGGCTGGGCCTAAGAGGGTTGTGATGAATGTACGCAAAAGTAAGGCATCATTACTTGCAATATGGAAGCACACATCCAAAAAGCTTGTAACATTATCCTGCACATCCTTGTCACCCTTGAATTTATCTAGCTTGGATATTTCAAATTGCTCAGGATATGCTGGAGTAGGAACCAAGGGGTCCAAAGGCTTGTTATGAATCTCTCTCAATGTCAGTTTTTATAAAATCGTGTCTTGCCTCTCAATTGCTTTCACTTTCTCTGCTAAGGCCTTATAGGCTTGCAAGGATAGAAAGTCCTCCTCCCTAAGCTGACATGGGGGCAATCTTGGAGGTACATTCTTCCTCTGTCGATGTGGAAGACATGGCTCTTCCTCCTCCTCAACCTAGGAGCTCTTGGGATATCCATGATCGGCTTTGTCTCCCTCTTCTTCCTCATCTTGTCTCTACCTCTAATATTCGAATGCTGGTGGCCATTCCATATTTTGGGCAGTGACATGAGTGTGATCATGAGTCTAAAAATATTTTAATAAACCCAAATGTTGGGTTAAAGGTTGAAGACCAAATCATATTTTAAATAACTCCAAAGGTTGGATTTAAACAAGGTAAAGCTTATTTTTGTCGACGTCATAGAAGACAAGGGAAGAGCCGACGTTTTTAATATAATGGGAATGCATATTAATACCATGCCAAAGTTAAGTTTCAAATTACCCTTGATTGATTTGAAAGAGAAGCACATCGAATTTAATGCAGAGCTCGTGATAGTGTTGTGCGAATTTCATGGTTTGACTTGATGGCGAAAGGGGAAAAATCAAGTGTATTGATTTTTTGGAAGCCAACAAGGCATTTTTGCCTAGTGGCAAGTGGGTTGCAAGCATACATTTGGGTGTGTATGGTGGTTAGTGTTTGAATCTCGTGAAAGCTTTGGTGGACGCGTTGAACGATCCAATCAATAGGCGCATATGTTTTGCAATGCTAGGAAGGAGTATTGAAGTACATGGTGCTTATTCCTTCCCAACGAGCTTGTAATCTTGTGTGGTGTTTACACTATTTGCAAAGACGTTGTGAGGGCTGCGTTGAGAGTTCAAAACTCTCCAAAGGCAAAGGTACATTTTTAATGTTTTATTTTATTAATGTCTAAGTTGGAGGTATAAGGTATTTGGTGGTTGAAGTCTTTGCATTGTGATAAAGGTTGGTAGTTGAGAAATATTATTAGGAGGTATAAGGAGAATTATATTTTTATGTTCAAGTCTTAAGTTTTGCTATTGTGGAATATTGAAAGGTTAAGACTTTGTGAGTTGTGTGTTATTTCCAATAAAGGGTTTTGTGCTTATTGTGAGGATATTGCAAATTGTTTAAGTTGGAGTGATAAGGTGTAATTGTGATTATATTTTTGTGATATAAAAGTTATCATCTAACCCTTATTTATCTTGTCAAAGAAATAATTGTGAGTGTGGCAGATTTGTAAGGACTACTCTTCAAGAAAAGGTATGGGAAAAATTCTTCTTTGTTGAGTTAGATGGTTGGCTTGATTGAAAATTAAGTTTGGAGTGAAAAGGATTTTATTAGGGTTTCATTTTCGAAAGTGGTTGAGTTAATGCTTCAAGGTTTTCTAGATTGTGAGTTGTGATTAAACCTTGTTTGATAAGCATTGTTGTTTAGACCATTGGTTGAGTGAAGTACTTTGAGTTTATGTTTCAAGGTTTTCTGAATTGAGAGTTGTTATTAAAACCTTTTCTTATTAGCATTGTTGTTGAAACCAATGGGTGATGCATAGAACTTGAACTTGAGTTAGAAGATAACATGAGTATCATTGTTATGTGAGATTTATTGTTGAGTATTGTTGGAAATATTTTTAGTTGGATGATACATGCTTGGACTAGGGTTTGTGAGAAAGGGTTGTTCCTTGAGGTGATTGGTTGAGTAGAGTTGATTAAGCCTATTCAAGTGAATGCATGAAGTGGTTGTTCAAGTTCCATGAAAAAAATATTCTTCATTTTGATTGAGTTGAGATTGAGCCTTGAGAATAGAACATATTGAGTCTCTAAAAATTCTCTTTATGCTTCTATGAGATTGAGTTGATATTGAGTTGAGATTGAGCATTGAGTATAGAATATATTGAGTCTCTAACAATTCTCTTTATGCTTCTATGATATTTATTTGAGTTGAGATTGAGCTTTGATAATAGAACATATTGAGTCTCTAAAAATTCTCTTTATGCTTCTACAATATTGAGTTGAGAAAGTGACTGAGCATTGAGTATAGGACATATTGAGTCTCTAACAATTATCTTTATGATTCTATGAGATTGAACAAGTTCTGTGTGGACTTGTTAAGCTAATTTGAGGTATCTGAGAAGGCTTGTGGACTTATTTTGTGTGAGCTATTGTGGAAGCTTGCAATGTAGATTTGAGCAAGTCCTAGAGAGGACTTATTGAGCAGATTTGAGCAGGTTTTGAGTGGACCTATTAAGAAGATTTGAGAAGATTCTAAGTGGATCTATTGATCATATTTGAGTAAGTTCTAAGTGGACCTGTTGAGCATATTTGAGTAGGTTTTGAGTGGACCTATTGAGCAGATTTGAGCAGGTTATGAGTGGACATGTTGAGCAAATTTGAAAAGGTTCTGAGTGGACTTGTTGAGCAAATTTGAGCAGGTTTTATGTGGGTCTATTGAGAATATTTGAGAAGGTTATGAGTGAACCTATTGAGCAAAGCTTTGGATGTGATGCAGGAGCATCCAGTGGCAGCACAACAATCTTGCATCACCAAAAAAAAGAAAAAAAAAAGAAACAAGAAAAATGTTCTAAGTGTGAAAAATGTTCTAAGGTTGAAAGGTGTCGCGATATCGCGACATAAAAGTTGTCACGATATCGCGACAAACTCAGAACAACGGCGGGCGCAAACTCAAGTGTCGCGATATCGCGACATAAAGGTTGTCACGATATCGCGACACCTTCGAACAAAGGCGAGAGCAAAAACTCAAGTGTCGCGATATCGCGACATAAAGGTTGTCGCGATATCGCGACACCTCCGAACAAAGGCGAGAGCAAAACTCAAGTGTCGCGATATCACGACATAAAGGTTGTCACGATATCGCGACACCTCAGAACAAAAGCAAGAGCTAAATGCAGATGTCGCGATATCGCGACAAACTTTGAACGCAAGAGAGAGCAAACGAAAGTGTCGCGATATCGCGACACCTGGACAAAGAAGGTCGAAGGACAAAAAAGTGTCACGATATCGTGACACATTGGCAAAAGAGAACAAAAGGCAGAAAAGTGTCACGATATCGTGACATGTCACGTTTTCGTGACCCGGCTAGGAAAGAGAAGGCGGGTTAAAAAGATGTCACGATATCGCGACATGTTACTTTTTCGTGGACCGTTGCAGAACGACAGTTGATAGTTCCAAAAGTCGTTAAGGTAGTTCCAGGGAACCGTTGCAGCGGTTACAGGGACGGTTACGAACGACGGTTGCAGCAAGAACCTGTGATTATAAAAAGAGATTATTTCGAAGGATTGCATAGGCTGGAGAGACGAAGACTACGGCTTCTTTTGGCATTTTTTTGTACTGTGTAAATCTTCCATGGTTCGAAATTGTAATCTTTCCATGCTTCTAAATAAAAATTGAGTCTTTTTTTGTGTGTTAAAATTTGGCTCCCCATCAAGTGGTATCAGAGCGAGAAGATTCTGAGTGTGTAAGCAGAGCACCGAACGTGAGGCAGCTTGCACCAGGATCTGGGGTTAAGGGTTCTGAGAAAAAGTGAAGAAGAATGTCATCGCAAAGAAATCATGGTGCTGGAAGGAACGTAGTTCCTGAAGGAGACTTCCGAGCATTGCAGAGGCAAGTGCAGGCCCTGCAGGAAGAATTGCGTAGAGGAGTAGAGCCAAGAGGAGAAGACCAGAGCGATGATGAAGCTTGCGGAGTTGATGACCCGTCTGAAGAAGAAGAAGAAGCGATGAGTTCTACAGAAGCTCGAATGATTAAAGCCATTTCTCAAATTGGGAAAAGGCCGAAGATTGACGTATCCACATATTCTAGAAATTTAAATCCAGAAGAATTGATTGACTGGATTAACGATATGGAGGAATATTTTGAATATGAGGAGGTTGAAGATCCAAATCGAATAAAATTTGCAAGAACAAAGTTGAAAGGCCATGCTGGCATATGGTGGAAAGGAGTGCAGCTGGAAAGAAATCATAGAGGAAAAGAAAATATCACCAGGTGGGATCGAATGGTTGAAAAACTGAAACGACAGTTTATTTCGATAGATTACGAATTAGATCTGTTGAGAAAAATGTAGAGTTTGCGACAGTCCAGCAAGTCTGTTAAAGAATATACAGAGGAATTTTTTAAAATTTCCATCAAAACCGGCCATACAGAAGCAAATAAAGAGAGAGTAGCCCGTTACATTAATGGGTTAAGAACCAGCGTACAAGAAGAATTGAGTTTGGTTCGAATGAGCACCATTGAAGATGCTTACCAGTTTGCTCTGAAAGTGGAAGAGAAACTGAACCGTAGATTTGACAATAAACAGAGAGGAAGAGGTCATGGTGGAAGAAGCGGTGGCAGAACCAGTGGAGGTAAATATGACGGCCCGTAGAAGACTGGTGAAACAAGCAATCACCAGGAACAGAAGGAGGAGAATGCATACCATCCCCATAATCAGAACAATTATTATCAAAGGGGAAGAGGTAGAGGTGGACGCGGATATGGAAGAGGAAGATTTCGTGGAACCTGCTTCAATTGCGGGGAAGAGGGGCATCGATCATATGAGTGTCCCCAACACCAAGAAGCACCGAATAGAAGGCCTGAAGCAAATGCTCGAGCTACGGTTGTTGAGGATGGTGTTGAATCTGAGCACTCTGAAGAAGCAGAGTGAGGAGAAGTGATGATCACAAGGAGAACCTTGTTGAACGAAGAGAGGGAACCAGACCAACGAAAAATCCTATTCCGCACGAGGTGCAAATGTTCAGGTAAAATCTGTAATATTATTATTGATAATGGTAGTACAGATAATTTGGTTTCTGAGGAAATGGTAACTAAGTTAAAGCTAGAAAGAAGACAGCACCCGCATCCATACCGGATTGCGTGGTTGCAGAAGGACCATAGAGCATTGGTCAGTGAACAATGCTTGGTCAAGTTTCAAATTGGAAGATACCAGGATGAGGTCCTGTGTGATATTTTGTCGATGGATGCTTGCCATTTGTTGCTGGGAAGACCATGGCAATTTGAGAGACGTGCAGTGCATGATGGGCATGCAAATACCTATTCCCCGACAAAATACGGAGTACGCCACAAAGCTGAAGCCATTGAAGGAGGTTGAGGAAAAGGTATGCAATAATGCTAGAATTTGTTTAGTAGATGGCAAAAAAATTTTGGATGGTCTAAAGAGGGATTCAATGTGTTATGCATTAATTCCTACTGTAAAGAGAGAAGATACTACTAACATTCCAGCAGAAGTTGAACATCTATTAGCAAAATTTCTTGATATTATATCAGACAATGTGCTTGAGGGTTTACCGCCAATGAGGAAGATTAGTCATCAGATTGACTTAATGCCAGGATCTAGCTTACCCAATAAGGCCGCCCATAGAATGTCTCCTGTAGAGAATGAAGAGTTGAACCGACAAGTTCATGAGTTGTTGCGGAAGGGGTTGATTAGAGCAAGTTTGAGTCCTTGTGCAGTACCTACTGTACTAGCACCAAAGAAGGGTGGAGAATGGAGAATGTGCACTGATTCAAGGGCCATTAACAAGATTACCATTAAGTATCGATTTCCATTACCTAGAATGGACGATATAATGGACTATTTGAGTGGAGCTAAATACTTCACTAAGATTGATTTAAAGAGTGGATATCATCAGATACGTGTTCGAGAGGGTGACGAGTGGAAGACAACCTTCAAAACCAAAGAGGGTTTGTATGAGTGGTTAGTTATGCCATTTGGATTAACTAATGCACCCAATACATTCATGAGGCTGATGAATGAGGTATTGCGAGACTTCCTGGAAAATTTCGTGATAGTTTATCTGGATGATATTCTAATTTTTAGTAAAACATTGGACGAGCATTTGTTGCATGTTCGGATAGTTTTTGAAAAGCTACGAGAGGAGCGATTGTTGATAAATTTGAAGAAGTGCGGTTTTGTACAGAAAGAGTTGATATACCTAGGATTTGTCATCTCAGAGGAGGGTCTGAAAATGGATCCTGAAAAGGTGAAGGCTATCATTGAATGGCCTGCCCCAAGGAATGTAACAGAGGTAAGATCATTTCATGGTCTTGCAAGTTTCTATAGAAATTTTATTAGAGACTTTAGCAGTATTTGTGCACCCCTAACAAAAACTATGAGAGGGGATAAGAGAGAATTTAAGTGGACTACCAAGGCAGGTACCAGTATGGACATATTGAAGAAGAAAGTGACAGAACAGCCCATTCTGGCACTTCCAGATTTTAATAAAGTGTTTCAGGTTGACTGTGATGCCAGTGGCAGTGCCATTGGAGCTGTATTGAGCCAAGAAGGTAAACCTATTGCATACTTTAGTGAAAAATTAAATGATGCTAGAAAGAAATACTTTCTTTATGATCAAGAATTCTATGCTATCATTCAGGCTCTTAAGAAATGGAGACATTATTTGCTAACCAAAGAGTTTGTTTTATATACTGACCATCAAGCTTTGTAGTATATAAATAGTCAAGGTAAACTTAACCAGCGGCATTTGAAGTGGGTTGAATTCCTGCAGAGTTAT
Organism: Wollemia nobilis; assembly: GCA_028583015.1. Lineage (NCBI taxonomy): Eukaryota > Viridiplantae > Streptophyta > Pinopsida > Araucariales > Araucariaceae > Wollemia > Wollemia nobilis. The sequence goes on along the minus strand of JAQPPZ010000652.1, from coordinate 603,093 downwards.
ACCTTTGTCCTGAAGCATAGAAGTGGTAAATCTAATAGAGTTGCAGATGCCTTGAGTAGAAGGCATAATTTGTTGATAGAAATGAGAGTGCAAGTTGTTGGGTTTGATGAACTCAAGAGTTTATACCCAACAGATCCAGATTTTGCAGAGGCATGGATGGCATGTTTGTCTCCTACTACTATGGATCGCACTAAGTGGTTGGATTTTATGATCCAAGATGGGATGCTGTTTCGGAAGAACCAGTTGTGCATTCCACGAAGTTCCATGAGGGAAAATTTGATCAAAGAGAAACATAGCGGAGGACTAGCAGGGCATTTTGGTCGAGATAAGACCATTGCTCTCGTTAGTGAGAATTACCATTGGCCGCAGTTGCAGTCGGATGTGACCAAATTTGTGCAGGGTTGCAGAGTGTGCCAGATGGCGAAAGGAGTCAGCCAGAATATAGGAATGTACCAGCCATTGCCTGTACCAGAGAGACCATGGGAGGACATCAGTATGGATTTTGTTCTTGGTCTGCCAAGGACACAACGCGGAAATGATGCCATTTTTGTTGTTGTTGACAGGTTTTCAAAGATGGCCCATTTTATTCCATGCCAGAAGACAAGTGATGTTGTTCATATTGCAGGCTTGTTTTTCAAGGAGGTAGTACGACTTCATGGTCTACCCCAAAGCATTGTCTCGGACAGAGATACCAAATTTGTGGGTTATTTTTGGCGAACTCTGTGGAAGAAGCTAAAAATAGAATTGAAATTCAGTTCTGCGTACCACCCGCAGACTGATGGACAGACCGAAGTAGTCAACAGAAGTTTGGGTAATCTTCTACGATGTCTGGTAGGAGATAAACCCAAGGGATGGGATCTGATTTTACCACAGGCAGAGTTTGCTTACAATAATTCTGTCAATCGTAGTACTGGTAAATCCCCATTCCAGATAGTGCATGGGAACAGCCCGAGAAATGCTTCTGAGTTGAGGCCGATAGATAAAGGAGAAAAGTGCAGTGCTGAAGCTGAAGACTTTGCAGCACACATGAAGAATTTACATGAAGAGGTACAACAGCATATCAGTAAAATGAATGCTACGTACAAAGCCAGAGCAGATCAGAAGCGACGTTTCAAGGAATTCTAGATAGGAGATGAAGTCATGGTTCACTTGCGCAAGGAACGTTTTCCTACCAAAACCTACAATAAGCTGAAGATGAAGAGGTTTGGACCATGCCGGATCATAGGTAAACGAGATTCAGGAAATGCCTATGAAGTAGATCTACCAAGTGAGCTGAATATTTCACCTATTTTCAATATTTTAGACTTGGTCGAATATCATGAAGGAAGTTGCAGCGAACCACCCAGTTCGGATCTGTGGAACATTCCAGCATCCACTCCAGAAAAAGAAGAAATTGAAGACATACTCGACACTCGCGAAGGCAAAAGTACCCAAAACAGGCAATATTCAGAGTATTTGGTCAAGTGGAAGGGCCGACCTATCGAAGATGCCACGTGGTTGTCCAAATCAGAGGTTGATCGCCTGGGTTTTCCTCTGACCGTCCAGAAGTGAGGATCACTTCTCAATCTACCTCGGGTGTCTGATGCAGGAGCATCCAGTGGCAGCACAGCAATCTTGCATCACCAAAAAAAAAAAAAAACAAAAGAAACAAGAAAAATGTTCTAAGTGTGAAAAATGTTCTAAGGTTGAAAGGTGTCGCGATATCGTGACATAAAAGTTGTCACGATATCGCGACAAACTCAGAACAACGATGGGCGCAAACTCAAGTGTCGCGATATCATGACATAAAGGTTGTCGCGATATCGCGACACCTCCGAACAAAGGCGAGAGCAAAAACTCAAGTGTCGCGATATCGCGACATAAAGGTTGTCGCGATATCGCGACACCTCCGAACAAAGGCGAGAGCAAAACTCAAGTGTCACGATATCGCGACATAAAGGTTGTCGCGATATCGCGACACCTCAGAACAAAAGCAAGAGCTAAATGCAGATGTCGCGATATCGCGACATAAAAGATGTCGCGATATCGCGACAAACTTTGAACGCAAGAGAGAGCAAACGAAAGTGTCACGATATCGCGACACCTGGACAAAGAAGGTCGAAGGACAAAAAAGTGTCGCGATATCGCGACACATTGGCAAAAGAGAACAAAAGGCAGAAAAGTGTCGCGATATCGTGACATGTCACGTTTTCGTGACCCGGCTAGGAAAGAGAAGGCGGGTTAAAAAGATGTCGTGATATCGCGACATGTTACTTTTTTGCGGACCATTGCAGAATGACAGTTGACAGTTCCAGAAGTCGTTAAGGCAGTTCCAGGGAACCGTTGCAGCGGTTACAGGGACGGTTACGAATGGCGGTTGCAGCAAGAACCTGTGATTATAAAAAGAGATTATTTCGAAGGATTGCGCAGGCTGGAGAGACGAAGACTACGGCTTCTTTTGGCATTTTTCTATACTGTGTAAATCTTCCATGGTTCAAAATTGTAATCTTTCCATGCTTCTAAATAAAAATTGAGTCTTTTTCTATGTGTTAAAATTTGGCTCCCCATCAGGATGTGACAGAGCAGAGAGGATAGAGCCTCTAGTGGATAGATATACCTTAGCCAAAACATTGAGGACATGTCTTTTGAGTGAGGACAAGAGTCTTCAAGTGGAGAGAGATTCATAATCAGTGTAGTAGAGGTAGTCTTCTATAGGATCACCAACTAGAGCATAGGAGGAGTTCTCCTGTGGATAGAGATCCATAAACTAGATTTAGGGGATCAGCATCTCCTTTGGACAGAGGTCCATAAACATTGTAATTGGGAAAGATTCCCAAAATATTATTTGATAAATATTTAGAAGAAATATTTTCTCTATGGAGGTAGCCCACATTGGGTGAACCATGTTAAAATTTGTGTCTCTATTATGTATGGTGTTTTATGCATTGCTTTAATTACTGCTATTGATACTGCTATCTATACACTACATAATATTTATTTGAAAATAAAAGTAAAAAGTGGTATTATACTTCTCACCCCCCCTCTCAATATAAGCTTGTGTTCTTCAATTGGTATCAAAGTGGGTTCCTTTAGAAGAGTTTGATAGCTTGAAGTAAAATTGGTCTAAGAACACAATGGATCAAAAGGATAAAAAGTATGGGTCCTTCAATAATGTAGTACCAGTATTTGATGGAAGTGACTTCTTGTATTGGTGTGTGCTGATGAGATCTCACCTAATGGCACTTGGAAATGAAGTTTGGGATGTAGTGTAACTTGGATATGATTCAGCATCCAATCCTCCTACAGATAAAGAAGGTAAGCTTCTAATGCATACAAATTTAAGAGCTATGAATGCAATTATAAAAGGGTTGCGTAGATCAGAATCTATGAAGGTTATGGAGTGTACAATAACAAAAGATATGTGGGAACTATTTCATACCATATATGAAGGATATAAAAATGTCAAGAAATCTAAGATCAAAAATATCAAAGGAGAATTTGAGAACCTAAGAATGTGGGATGATGAAAATATTCATGACTATATCAACAAGGTTGATGAACTTATACATGATATGAAAGGTCTTGGAATGAAGGTTGATGAATCTGATGCTTGTGATAAGATCTTAAGAACTCTTCCAAAAAGGTATAGTAAAAAGGTTTCTGCTATAGAAACATCAATTGATAGTGATTCTTTGACAAGAAATTCTTTGCTTGGCATGCTTACTACTTTTGAGATAAGAACAAAAGATCATATTTCTCTAAAAGAAGCTCCATTCAAAGTGGACAAAAAGAAAAATGGTAAGAAGATAGAATCAAGCAGTGAGTCATCTAGTGATGAAGAAGCAAATTATGGTAGAAGAGATTAAAGTTCCAGAAGACCCATAGATCTAATATTTTTTAAGTATTTTAATTGTGGAAAGTATGGACATTATACAACTGAGTGCAAAGAGCCAAAGAGAAACAATTATGAAGAAAAATAGGACCACAGGTACAAGGAATCAGAAAGATACAAGCACCAAAATAAAAGCAAGGATGGACAAAGTAGACAAGGAAAGAAGTTCTTCCAAAGGTAAAAGAGAAGCTACTATGTGGATAATGCAAGTACTCAAATGATAGTGATGCTAGTTTTTCAGACAATGATAGAGATAAAGTCCTATTTATGGTTGAAGAGAAAGATCTAGTTAAGAAAAGGACTGCAATTATTCTCAAGTGTTTTAGATGTGGTAAATTTGGACATCTTGAAGATGATTGTACAAGGTATGGTTATAGTTTTAGTGATGATGATTTTGAAGATGCACTTGAAAGACCAGATGAAAATCTTATAATGGCATTAGAAGAAGAAGTGAGTGATCCTATAGAATACAAGCCAAAATAAATAAATGATATGGAAAAAGGCAAAAAAATAGAGGATTATTCAGCAGAGAATGGTTATGATCTCAAAGGAGAACTTATTTATGACCTTGAAATAGTAAAGAAGGTAAGAAAGCAACACTCTAAGCTTGAAAGTCAGTTTCAAGAATGTTATGAAGAAATATTATTTCTCATAGATGATTTAGAAAATTCAAAGGCTAAGGCAAGCAAGTTCAAATATAAGTTAGAAGCAATGATTCTGGAATGTGAAAAGTTAACACAATAAGTGGTCCTACTAAAGGAATATTTAGAGGATTCCAATAATAAGCTATACAAGTATGTAAACAGTGTAAAGAGTGTGCATAAAATAGTCAAGATACAAAGAAGAGCAACAAACAAGACAGGCCTTGGTTCTAAACAAGTTCAAAAGAAAATGGAAGAAGAGTCTACTTCAACACTTGAAGAAGAAGAAACTTCATAAGAAGATACATCAAAAAAAGAAAGTGTAAGTGGGATTGATACATCAAAGGATTATTTGGACAACAAAGAGTTCAACAAATATAGGAACAATGCACAGAGAAGATACAGATGGAACAACTTTCAGAACAGGAGACTAATGAGGTCAAGACAAGGAAGCTTCAATGGAAGATTTTTTTCATGTCACAGGTTTGGACACGTGGCTTCACAGTGCAGGACACATGAAAGACAGGAATATGGAAAAGGACATCTTTTCCAAGGGTATTGCTACTCATGTAATGAGTTTGGTCACAAGGCAAGGAATTGCAAGATTCATGACAGAAGAGGATATGGATTCATAAGGAGAAATCCTAAGATAGTTGCACCTCCAAGGAATAATAACATTAAGTGTTATAAGTGCAATAATTATGGTTGCACATCAAGATGGTGTAGATAAAATATTCCAGAAATAGGCATGAACAGGAACAAGGATATGAACAAGAATAGGAATATGAACAGAAATAGGAACATGAGCAAAAATAGTAATATGAACAAGAACAGGAATAGGAACAAGAACATGGATGAGAACAAGAACAAGAACAAGAATATGAATGATAACAAGAATAGGAATAGGAATATGAGTGATGATAGGAACAGGGATGATGACTTGGAAAGAAACAGTCAGAGGATTAAAAAAACTCAGAAAAGAAGAGAGAAATATAAAGGTAAAGAATAGTGCTTTCAGGGAGAATAAATACTCTCACCCCAGAATTAACCACCTCATGTGGAGGTGGAGGAGTGGCTAAGCTAAGAGGCTCATTATTAGCCCTGAGCCCCAAAGGTGACCCTTTGACACTGATGTCAAAGGGGGAGATATTTGATATTTGAGAGAGCATTGAGCCAGGGGGAGCAGAAGAAAAAGAAAGGTCAAGTTTCAGTAAAAGGATATGGGTTGCCATCAATGACAAAGGGGGATATTGTTGGATATTTTGAGTCCCTAAGTCAAAGTTGTCATTGATGTCACCATTGATGCCACTAGAAGGATTCATCATTAATTCCAAATATTTCAATAGGAAATAAAGGCGACAAATATGGTCATTTGATTTTTAGAAAGAAGGCAGAAATTCGAGTGAAACAGTGCAAAAGACAGAAGTTAAAAAGGAGTGATAATATTTATTTTATAAATTATTTAAATTCAGGATTAATTTATATTTTATAAATAAATATTAAAAGTAACTTTATCAAAGGTGAAATATTATAATGGTTAGAAGTGCCATGGTGAAAACCCAAATAAAATATTTTTAATTTTCATTACAATATTTTATATTGCAAAAGTGGGTTTACAAAGTCTAAAAATATTTTAAAATACCCAAAGGTTGAGTTAAAGGTTGAAGACCAAGGCATATTTTAAATAACTTCAAAGGTTGGATTTAAACAAGGTAAAGCTTATTTCCATCGATGTCGTAGAAGACAATGGAAGTGCAAACATTTTTAATATAATGGGAATGCATATTAATACCATGCCAAAGTTAAGTTTCAGATTACCCTTGTTGAAAGAGAAGCGCATCGAATTTAATGCAGAGCTCATGATAGTGTTGTGCAAATTTCATGGTTTGACTTGATGGTGAAAGGGACAAAAGCAAGCACATTTATTGTTTGGAAGCCAACAAGGCACTTTGGCCTAGTGGCAAGTGGGTTGCAAGCATACATTTTGGTGTGCATGGTGGTTAGTGTTCAAATCCCACAAAATATTTTGGTGTACAGTTGAACGCACCAATAAATAGGCGCATACATTTTGCAAGGCTAGGAAGGAGCCTTGAAGCATGTGGTACTTCTTCCTTTCCAACGAGCTTGTAAGATCGTGTGGTGTTTGCACCATGGACAAAGACGTTGTGAGGGCTGCGTTGAGAGTTTGAAACTCTCCAAAGGCAAAGGTATATTTTTAATGTTTTATTTTATTAATGCCTAAGTTGGAGGTATAAGGTATTTGATGGTTGAAGTCTTTGCATTGTGATAAATTTTGGTAGTTGATAAATATTATTAGGAGGTATAAGGAGAATTTTGTTTTTATGTTCAAGTCTTAGGTTTTGCTATTGTGGAATATTGAAAGGTTAAGACTTTGTGAGTTGTGTGTTATTTCCAATAAAGGATTTTGTGATTATTGTGAGGATATTGCTTATTTTTTAAGTTGGAGTGATAATGTGTAATTGTGATATTATTTTTGTGACATAAAAATTATCCTCTAACCCTTATTAAGTTTTTCAAAGAAATAATTGTGATTGTGGCAGATTTGTGAGGACAACTACTCTTCAAGAAAAGGTATGGGTAAAATTCTTCTTTGTTGAGTTAGATGGTTTGCTTGATTGAAAATTAAGTTTGGAGTGAAAATTATTTGATTAGGGTTTCCTTTTCAAAAGTAGTTGAGTTAATGCTTAAAGGTTTTCTATATTGTGAGTTGTGATTAAAAAAATTTTGATAAGCATTGTTGTTTAGACCGTTGGTTGAGTGAAGTACTTTGAGTTTATGCTTCAAGGTTTTCTGAATTGAGAGTTGTGATTAAAACCTTGTCTTATTAGCATTGTTGTTGAAACCAATGGGTGATGCAAATAACTTGAAATTGAGTTAGAAAAGAACATGAGTATCATTGTTATGTGATATTTGTTGTTGAGCATTGTTGGAAATATTTTGATTTGGATGATACATGCTTGGACTAGGGTTTGTGAGAAAGGGTTGTTCCTTGAGGTGATTGGTTTAGTAGAGTTTATTAAGGCTATTCAAGTGAATGCATGAAGTGGTTGTTCAATTTCCATGAAACAAAATATTCTATATTTTGATTGAGTTGAGATTGAGCCTTGAGAATAGAACATATTGAGTCTCTAACAATTCTCTGTATGCTTCTATGAGATTGAGTTGAGATTGAGCATTGAGTATAGAACATATTGAGCCTCTAACAATTATCTTTATGCTTCTATGATATTTATTTGAGTTGATATTGAGCTTTAATAATATAACATATTGAGTCTCTAAAAATTATCTTTATGCTTATATGATATTGAGTTGAGAAAGTGATTGAGCATTGAGTATAGGACATATTGAGTCTCTAAAAATTCTATTTATGATTCTATGACATTGAACAAGTTCTTTGTGGACTTGTTAAGCTGATTTGAGGTAAATCTTTGAGAAGGCTTGTGCACTAATTTTGTGTGAGCTATTATGGAAGCTTGCAATGCATATTTGAGCAAGTCCTAGAGAGGAATTATTGAGCAGATTTGAGCAAAAATTGAGTGGACCTGTTGAGCAGATTTGTGCAGGTTCTGAGTGGACCTGTTGATCAGATTTGAGCATGTTTTGAGTGAACCTATTGAGCAGATTTGAGCAGGTTCTGAGTGGACCTGTTCAGCAGATTTTAGCAGGTTCTGAGTGGACCTATTGAGAAGATTTTAGCAGGTTCTGAGTGGACCTTTTGAGTAGATTTGAGAAAGTTCTGAGTGGACCTGTTGAGCAGATTTGAGCAGGTTTCAAGTGGACCTGTTGAGCATATTTGAGCAGGTTCTGAGTGGACATGTTGAGCATATTTGAGAAGGTTCTAAGTGAAACTATTTATAAAAGCTTTGGAGGTGACAAAGCAGAGAGGACAGAGACTCCAGTGGATAGAGATCCATCAGCCAGGACATTGAGAACATGTCTTTTGAGTGATGACAAGAGTCTTCAAGTGGAGAGAGATCCACAGTCAATGCAGTGGAGGTAGTCTTCTAGAGGATCACCAGCCAAAGCATAGGATAAGGAGTTATTTTGTGGATAGATATCCACAAACTAGATTTAGAGGATCAACATCTCCTTTGGACAGAGGTCCATAAACATTGTAATTGGGAAGGATTCCCAAAATATTATTTGAGAAATATTTAGAAGAAATATTTTCTCTATGGAGGTAGCCAACATTGGGTGAATCACGTTAAAATATATGTCTCTATTGTGTATGGTGTTTTGTGCATTGCTTTGATTACTGCTATTGATACTGCTATCTATACACTGCATAATATTGATTTGAAAAGAAAAGTAAAAAGTGGTCATATACTATTCATCCCCCCTCTCAGTATAAGCTTGTGTTCTTCAGTAAGCTTTTCCTTTAGCTTATTAAATGCATTCTAACATATATTTTTCCATTTAAATTAACCATTTATAGTCAACAAGGTGTATGTTAGAGATGCAATTATACTAGTCTTTGAAAAACAATAAATGTCAAAATATTCTAAAAAACTCTTGACATTAGTTTAATTTTTAGCAAGAGGAAGATTTTTAATAAGCTCAATTTTCTTTATACCCAATTATATTCTTATAGATGATATATAATGTCCTAACACAATACCTTCATCCATCATAATTAAGAATTATTTAGGATTAATATCTAAGTAATAAGTTTCCTTAATGGGTTAAGACTCTATCAATATTATGGAGAGATTCATCAAAAATATCACCATACACTATGAAGTCATCCATATAGACTTCAACACATTCATTTTTCAAATCAGAAAAAATGGAAATAATAGCTCATTAGAAATTTGTTGGAGCATTACAAAGGCTGAAAGGTAGAACATTATAAGTAAAATTACCCCATGGGTAAGTGAAAGTTGTTTTCTCTTTGTCCTCAAATGCTACTTGGATTTGATTATAACCACTAGATCCATCAAGGAAAGAAAAGTATTTCTTTCCATTGAGTGTGTCTAGTACCTAATCAATATATGATAATGGAAAGTGGTCTTCTTGCTATATTTATTGAGTTCTCAATAATCAACACGTGCATACATCTTTCCATTTTTCTTAGGGATGATAACTACTGGGGAAACCCATTGATTATCTAAGATTTGGTATACAAATCCTAATTCTAATAATTTCTCAATTTTATTTTTGACAATATCATATAAAGTAAGATTTAATCTTCTTTATGGTTGTCAAACAGTCTTGTCATCTTCAATATAGATGCAATTAATACATATATTAGGATGAATTCCTAACATATTAGAATATTCCCATGCAAATGCATTGGATTTTCTACTCAATGTGTTAAATAATTTATCTTCCTATTCATTATACAACTAGCTATTAATGTTTAAAAATTTACTTGGTAGTACTTCAACTTGTTTGGTTCCAAGATGCACCAAATTGATTCCTTCAAAATTGACTACTAGTGAATTTAAAGGGAAATAATGTGGTCATAGAGAATGGAATATTTTGGTGTTTTTATTAAAATTAATTTTTGAAGGAATAATATTTTTCAAAAGGTATTGAAAGGATGAAGGAGTTGTTGATGCCACCCATGTGGTACATTGAATTAGCTCTCTTATAATGACATAGCTGATAAATATTTAGCTCCTTCATATTCATTCTTCTAGAGGAGTCAAACAATAATCTGGTCATCATCAAGTCCAAATTCATATAGATTATTTAGTAAAATAGTTTCATCTTAAAAAATAACTCTATCTAATGGATCCAACTACTCTACATGGTCCTTACAGTCATTTTAGATAAGGTTGATATATATTCTTCATCCTCTTCATCTAATTTATGGAGCCATAAATCTCCTAAAAAAAAAATTGAACATTTGGCTAGTGGATACAATGAGATTCTATTCCATTTGAAATGATCATGTCCCTTTATGTACAATCAATGAAGGTGGCTACTATAGTAAGCCAAGGTCTTTTAATAATCTATAAAAAAACATTTGCTAGAGTATGGAGCTACAATACTAGGAAAACTATACGATATTCCTATGTCGTAACTATCATAGGGATATTTTCTATTACATTTTCAAGTTTTGTGATTAATCGATCGGTCATTTCTAGTATTATGGGCGTTGGACACAAATTTTTTAAATGTAAATTACTCATTGTATCCTTTGTCATCACATTAATGGAAGCTCCCAAATCGATCACATTGGATATTTTTGTTGAACCAATCAAAAATATGGCCATTAGGCTTCTTATATCTCCATATTTAAGTGGAATAAGCTTTCCTACAAGAAGATTTTCCAATTTTAAATCCACTTGTATGATTTTTGGGTATTTCTTTATCCCTAGCTTCCTAATGCATAATTCTTGAACAATTTTATGAATCATAGGGACATCTTTGATTTCTCACAAAAAAATAAATCATGATATTTAATCATTTCAATTATGTTATTAGCTCGGATTTTATGGAGGGTTTTTTTATTTTCTCAAGTTTCTTAGGATAAGGTATTTTATTAGATGAAGAAATATTATTTTCATGAGAGTTTTATTATTCTTGAAGATATGACTCAAGAGGAGAAGATTCTTATTGCTTATTCTCATCACTTCTCATCTTTATTATAATAGGTAGAGTGGGATCTAGAAGTGTTCTTAAGCATAAAATGTTATCATAGTCAAAAATACTAAGTGTGATCATTTTTTTCTAATTTAGCTATATAGACTGGTGTTGCCTATCTATTATTATTAGTATTTTCCATAGGTTGTGTTTGAAGTAGAAGTATCTTGATTTGTTGTCGCCATCCTTGAGGAGTATTAGTGGGTCTAGGCAATAGAACTTGTTGTTTTGGGAAATGATGTTACCCCTAGTTAGGTTGGTTTGGTTGATATTGTTGTGATCATTATTGATTTTGCATTGGTGGAGGTAACGATTGTTTATTTTGGGATGTCCATTATTGACTTATCCATCTAGATGAGGACCATTCTTGAGGTGATGGCCAAGAATATTGGTCCCATTTTTGTGTAGGTAGTGGGATGGACCATGGTATAGACCAAGGATTAGAATCATACCTAAGAAGCATACCAATTTTGATATGGAATCTAAGAGAAATTATTCCCTTGCCTTTACCCTACAAAGTTGAGTTCTTTCATAGCACAAATCTATATTTTCATGACACTTTTTAAATTTGGTAAAAAAAGGAATTGGTCTTTGGGATACTTATTTTCACAATTTCTACACATATTAGTTTTGTTTAAAGGAAATTTATGAAGGGTATGCTTTTTTCTACACCTTAGGAAGTACACAGATAAAGGTTTAGTAGATCTATTTTTTGCATTCATTTCTCTAATGTAATGTTGTGGTGACTAGAATATAAATTTTTAAATTAGCTATTTCCTCCATTAACTCATTTATATCATTATTATTATAGCTAGGTTTATACTTCAATTTTCTACTCTCATACAAGAATAATTCTTGCAAATCTCTATGATGTCTACAAAACTAATATTTTTTATATCTCTCTTTCCCATAAGGTCTAAGGATTTCTTGACTCTTCTTGTAATCCTTGTAAGAATATTGTATTGCTTATTTCTTGGTCCATTCTAGTCCCACATATTCTTTGAACAAACAAGAATCTATCCAAGAAATATATTAAATTTGCATCCTCTTGTTGTTTCATCCTAAATAATTATTCCTTACTATTCTTTACTCTATAGTATTATTGATACTTCCAAGAATGTTTTCTCCATTTCTTCCCATATGTGAATCGATTATATTTATAAACCCATGAACCATCACATTGTAAAGTCTTTTAATGTAGAAGAAAATAATTTAATTTTTGGTTATTATGTACATAATTATATGTTGACACCAAACTTTGAACTCAAACAATAATTGATCAGGGTCTTCTAACATGATTCCTATAAATATTGGTAATATAGAGGGAGAAATATTTTTCATTGGAGCCTCTATTCTAGGGTTCAATTGGATGGTACATGGAAAATTTCTAGTGGCATTACTAGTTTCTCTGAGATGGTGCACATCACTCTATTTATCCCCATATTCATGTCTTTTTGCCATCATGTTTTCCAAAAAATATCATAGATTTTTTTAAAAACAATGAGATATACAAAATAGTTTGGGGTAGGTAGTGGTGAACTACTTGTATGTCCCTCCTATTGTCCTAGTTTAGGAGGTTCCAAAATTTTGTGGTTGTTTTCCTTCCTTAAAAATTTTGGCTTCCTCACTGCTTGTAGCTATGGTAAGATCAAAAATTTGTATTGGTGCAATATCACAATGTGGACGTCTCCCTCCTATGGTTTATTGGGGGTTTTGACTAATAAATTTATATCTTTCACCCCTAAATTATTCATACATCATATATTATACAAAAAGTAACCACATAAGAAAAATCACAAACAAATACACTTTAGAAAACATAAAGTTTGATTTTGATTTTGCATTACAAACCAATTCTTTAATAATTTTCTTGACATTACAACTACCCTTATGCAAAATATATTTTTAGTTATTTCCAAAATAGTAGGTTCACTATGGATTAGCATTTATCCTTGAAATTATATAAACTAATAATTTGCACAAGGATTAATTAGTATTGAACAACTAAGTTCTTTAACAATGTCATGTTCCCTAACAACAATGACAAAAAGTGACGATTGTTGTTAATACTCATACTTCAATTATTATCAAACTAAGATGGTGTTAAGAACATTAAATACAAACTAGAATAATATGTCATAGCATAGTTGATCACCCCAAGTGAGCAAGCTCCCTTTAAATTTTAAACTCCAGAAAGGCAAAAAAGTTGGTGGATACCCAGCAGTCATGGGTCTAGTCCTAGAGGGTCCAAATTCCTTGAGGAGGTGGAAGGAAATTAGGATGAAGAGGATGGTGGATTGGAAGCCATAGATGTTTATGGGGATCCCCTAGGTGGCCCCTTGAACGATCCCCCTTTGTGGTGCCAAACGTTTTCTTTGTGGAAAGGTTAAAAAAGGAGTGGGATCCTTCCCAAATCCCACTCCTATAAGTATTGGAACTTTGTCCTTGAACCACAGAGATATTAGCATCCTTTAAGATATTATGGCTTATATTGTGATAAAAAAAACTATTTATTTCTTGTTGGAAAATTCACTGGATCTCGTCCAAACATTGTATCTATTTGTAGGTGGGTTTTTAATAAATAGAGACCAGTGGATCAAATGGACTTAGTTGCTCTATCGCGAGGATTCTTTCTCAATATACTAAAGAAATCCAGTGATACCAATCAAATTCTTACCATAGTTCCTTGGTTTTTTGGTTGTTGCTCTCTTTTCATTAGACATTGTGATGCTAACTTTGATCTTGAGACTCAGGGTATTAATTTGACCTATATCTGGGTTAGGCTTACAATGATCTCTATCCATTTTTGGGAGGAAGGTATCCTAAGGAACATAGACCTCTATATAAGTGATATTGTCACCTTTGACATGGCTTCCAAAGCCCAGTATAGGATGACCTATGCCTAGTTTTGTGTGATGGGTAATATTGATTCTAAACTTTCCATCGTCATTGACCTTATTTCTAGCTCTTATCAAATATGCCAAGCCATTGAATATGAAAATAAGTCAAATTTTTGCATTGATTGTCAGAAGCAAGGTCATATCAGAGCACAATACCCCTTTCTTAGGAAAGATACCAAAAATTATTGGTCTCATGCTAAAGGTCCAATGATTATTGGGAAGTCTTCTAAGCCTATGGTGATTCCTAGAAGCCAAGGCGACCAAGGTAGAATTGATCAAATGGAAAATTCAAAAGGTAATAAATGGACTCCTTTCAATCCTCATGCTCCTATTTCAAAGTAGGTACATTCATTGTTTTATAATCCTAATCCTTTTAATGTGTCATTTGAATCTAATTATTTTGACTCTATTTCTCTATAAACACCTTCCTTCATTGCTTCCTAGAATGTCTTACCCTTGAATCCTATTATTAAAGAGATTAAAACCTCAGATACTTCCCTCATGAACCAAGGTGTGGTTGAAAATATCACTCCATCCAGTCCAATTTTAAATTTGGTTGTCACCCAACTTAGCAAGATTTATATGGTAGATGAGGTTCTTTAGATTAATCCTACTAATATTTCATTTAATGATGAAGGTTTGCCCTTCTCTCCTTCCAAACCAAGATCCTCTTGTTTTTGGTCTAGTCATATCATATCCCCATCCAAATCTCTAACCTCCACTAAATTAGGAGATTCCTCCCATGTCCAACACCAGAAGCCAAAGGAAGCTTTAGGCTGATGTTGTCATAGACAAAAAGAAGGGTAGACCTTCCATGCAAGATCAAATAAGAAAATAAATTGAGGGTCAAATTGCTAATGGCACTCAAACTACTCTCCTATATTCCTTATCAGATTTTTTAGGTAAGGAAATTTCCAAGGATAAGGGTAAAATACCTAAACCCCCCAACCTCAAGCCAAAGGGGAGGAAAAATCATCATCCAAACTTTACAAATGAATATTATCTCATGGAATGTAAGAGGTCTCAATAGATTAATGAAAAATGCATTGTTTTATCCTTGACCTTAAGCCAACTATAATTATTCTTCAATAAACTAATATTGACCTTTCAAATTTTGAGAAGATTGTTAAAACCATATAGAATCCTTATTAGTTTTTTGTCAGTCTAGTACAAGGAACATCTGATGGACTCCTCTATCTTTGGGACCCCTCCAATATGGATGATCGAGTGTTGTCCTCCTCAGACAGAGTCATTAATATCCTCTTTCGATGTAAATATTCTAAATTTAGTTGGGTTCTATCCAACATTATGACCCCAACATTCCTGTTGAGCGGGTAGCCCCCTGGGATTCCCTTACCCAAATGAAAAATTCCTTTCCTTGTAAAAATTATGTGCTAGCTAGAGATTTTAACAACCCCGTCTATCCCAAAAATAAACTAGGAGGGACTCCAATCACCCCTCGATGTTATGATGAGTTTGCAAACTTGATTGATGCTAACAAACACATGGACATTGAGTCAAAAGGCACTAAGTTCATGTGGAGCAATCGAAGAGAAGGAGACCTCATCCATCTTAGACTTGATAGATTTTTCATCTCTAGGGAAGACATTCCTTCTCTCTAGGATGCCTCTCTTTTCTCCCTCCATAAAATTTATTTAGACCATAATCCTCTAGTGTTTGAAGAACTCAAACCTACCACTTTCTTCAAACCACCCTTCAGGTTTAAGTCCATATGGATCCAACACTCAAATCTCAAATCCAAAAATTTTAAGTGGTGGAATCAAGACTTCATTGGTCCAAGGATCTCTCAGTTAACCTAGACTCTTTAGTTTATTAAAATTAATCTCAAATTTTGGAATAAAGAAGTCTTTGACAATATTTTTGAATAAAAAAAACTCATCATCAACCAACTCGATAGTGTTGAAGAGCATCTTCAATTTTGAAGTTATGAAGTTGATCTCAGATTTAGAGAGAAGTGTCTATTGTCTAATTTCCATAATATTTTAGCCAAAGAGGAGATAATTTAGAGATAGAAATACAAAGCCCTATGGCTCAAAGAGAGAGATGCCAACACTAATCACTTTCATGCTACTACTCTCAATCATAGAAGTGCCAATAGAATCAAAGAGCTTCAAAAAAGGGATGAAACTCTCATCACTGATGTTCTTAACATTAGTGATGAAACTATGGGTCATTTCTAGGACATAGTTAGACCTTCCCAACCATGCCATGATTCAATTTTGAGCTCTCTTCTCTAGCATATTCTCTAGCTCATTCATCAAGAATTCAACAACATGCTAATTCATATTTTTTCTCAAGATGAAATTAAATATGCTCTCTTTTCTATGTTTGCAAATAAGGCCCTACACTTGGATGGCTTTTTACCCAGAATTTTCCAAACCTTTTAGGACATTGTTGGTAATGATGTCACTACAACCATTAAATAATTCCAAAGAACTAAGCATTTGTTGAGGGACATCAACTCAACATTCTTGGCTCTGATCCTCAAATCCCATGACTGCTCCTTTCATTTTGACTACCACCCTATTAGTTTATGCAATATCATTTATAAAATCCTAATGAAAACCATGGCCAACATATTGAGAGGTATCCTTCCTACTATCATCAACCCCTGACAAGGGAGTTATGTCCAAGGAATACTAATCACTTATGGAATTATTACCATCCATGAGCTTATTCATTTAGTGTCCAAAAGTGAAAAACCAGACTTCTATCTCAAGCTTGATATGAACAAAGCATTTGACATAGTATCATGGGAATTTCTCTTTACTGTGTTATCTAGGTTTGGTTTTTATAATAATTGGATTAACCTCATTAAAATTTTCCTTTCATATTCTTGGTTTTCTATTCTCATCAATGGATCAGTGGTAGGGTACTTCAAAATTTTTATAGGGCTAAGGCAAGGTGACCCATTTTCACCCTTTCTCTTTATTATTTTGGCAAAGTATTTGGGAAAATCTCTCAAGGTAGCATGTTCCTTTGGCACCATATCGGGCATCAAAGCTTCTTCTAGCCTTTATCCAATATCTCACCAGCAATTCATAGATGATACCATCATTGCTATCCACTCATAAGTCCTGAAAGCTAGAGCCATCAAGACTATCCTAAATTCTAATGAAAAAGCTATTGGGCATAAAGTCAATTTCATCAAGAGCAAACTCTACTTCATTAACACCCCCAAGGAAAGACAACTAAAAATTACCAAAATCCTAGGGTATAACATTGCCAACCTCCCTTCCCCTTACCTTGATCTACCTATTTTCCATGGTAGGTCATTTGAACAATATCATCTGAAGAATTATGAAGAAGCTTACTGGTTGGAAGAGAGTGTTTCTCAGTCAAGTTGCCAAAGCTACTCTTGTCCAGGCATATCTCCAAAGTATCTCGATATGCTTTTTTTCTATATTCAATGCTCCCATGGTAGTGTCTCATAATATAGAACAAATTTAGAAGTATTTCCTCAGGTCTAGATCTAAAAATAAATTTAGGTTCCCTTTATTAGCCTGGGATAAAGCTTGCACCAAGAAAGCTCAAGGGGGCTTAGGCTTTAAGAGAATCATTAATATGAACATGGCAATGATAAGTAAGCAAGGTTGGAATATCATCACTAATGCCAAGGTCACTTGCATTGACAAAATCAAGAACAAGTATCTCTAGAGAAGCTCCTTCTTAGATGACAACATCCTCCCTAAGGGATCAACTTTTTGGAACTCAGTTACCAAAACCAGGTGCATCCTCAAAAAGGGCCTCAGATGGCATCTTTGAGATGGGTCTCGCATTCAATTTTGGGAAGATATATGGCTATCAGATGAACCATTGATCAATGATGCTAACCTGCACACTCTCAATACAATTATGGATCACCCATTTGACAATCTAGTCTACCACTTCATTTCTTGTGAGCCTTCCCTTTTACTGGCCTGGAAAATATTTCTTTCTAATGGTGCAAATTCTAAGCAACGTGCAATAATCCATGGTTTTTACAACCTACTCAGAACATATGTCATCTCAAGTTGTTCTTCCCAAGATTATATCCTCTGGAATTGTAATGATTCTAGTCTCTTTTCAATCAAATCCAATTATTTTCTTCAAGAAGAGCCCAATCAGTGTTGGTTTTCAGTGAACCGTGTTTGGTTGAGAAATCTTATCCCCAAGATTGCTCACTTCCTTTGGCTTGTTGTTAAAAATAGAGTCCTTACTATTTATAACCTTATTTACTAAGGTATAGTCATACCGAATTGGTGTTATCTTTTCCAATTGTCATGGGATTCAATAAACCACCTTTTTATCGAGTGTCCTTTCTCTTTCCAAGTGTTGTGTTCTTAGTTTTCAATGTTTAGCATCCTTTGGATTTCTGCCAATTTTGTGCAATATCTCTGTGTCCAATGACCAACCCTTTTAAATGCTTTTGACTTAAGACCATGTGGTCCTTCACACTACCCCACTTCCTTTGGCATATTTGGTTTGAAATAAACAATAGAACATTCTATGGCTCATCTAGAAATATTGGTTCAGTGCTTTCCAGGGTCCTTTCAACTACTATTGAGAATGCCAACATCATTTATTCTTCTGATTTACCTTGTCCTAGGTTTGAAGCAAGGCTTTCCACCTCACTAAATATTTTTGTTGAATATTCCATTCAAGCTTCTCCAAGGGTGGACAGATCCTTAATTGCCTAGTCTCCACCTCCTCCAAGGTGGTTTAAAATTTATTTTGGTGGGGCAACCAAAGGCAACCCTGGTAAGACCGATTGTAGAGGTATTATTAGAGATGAACAAGCTAGGATTATCCTTGATTTTTTTGATAATATTGGTATTTAATTGAATAATTTAGCTGAGGCTAGAGCTTTGTATCAAGGTATTTCTGCTGCTCATAGCCTTTGGATTCAGAACCTCATTGTTGAAGGAGATTCTCTCAATACCATAAACTATATTAAGGGATCCCAAGCTCCTGCTTGGTGTGTTCTCAACTTGATAGAGGAGTCAAATATCATCCTCAATAGATTTGACAATGTCATTATTCAACACGTCCTCTGTGAAGGCAATAGAGGTGTGAACATCATGGTAAATATTAGAGTTTTAGGAGAATCCTTAAACACTTGGGTTGAAAATAATCCTAATTGATCATGGTTTTGAAAATGCCTCAAGTGGATGAGGCAGTCAAAAGGCTCAAAGGGAAAAAATTCATTTTCAAAGCCATGATCAATTAGGATTCTTGTATGGGATCTCATGGCTGAGAAATGAGGCTAGACAATTAAGGAAGAAAGAGAAAAGAGGAACGTAAGCTAGGAAGGGGATATGGAAGCAAGGTCAACAAGAAGTAATATTCGGTTAGCTTGTGTAGAGGTATTCTCCTCTAAACAACTTCCTTTTAGATGTTGCTCATTGCTATGCGTAGATTACTCAATGTTTCTTCTGCTTGTTATTATTTAAAACAGAGTTTTTGAAGCCTATTTTTGGCTTATTTTTATCTTGTTTTTGAACCCTTGGTTTCTTATAATTGTACATCTATTTGGTGCTTGTGTTCTTGTTTTAAAGATCCTATTGATGCTTAAGTTCTGGTTGTGAGTAGTGAGGCTCCATGTTTTTTTTTTAGCCTTCATGTTTTATTCATTGGGTAGGGGTTTTTCTATTGCATATAATTTTTGAGGTGTTCTTAGGTCTCATGGGCTTCCTTGCACCTTGGTATCTTTTGGTTGCTTTTTTATTTGTGTAGTGTAGTGCACTGCTAGGTAGGAGTTGTTTTTACCATCCAACAATTACATCCCTAGGCTTCAAAGGTGGGTTCTATAAGTTGAGTCTTGTTGGATGTTGTGCTTTGATCTACGTACTTATGAGTCTATTTTAGAGGTTGATTACTTATCATTGTGATGTTCAGATGGTATTTTTACCTCATGTTGTAAGCTTTTAGTTCATGAATATCATTGCTTTTATTGTTATGGCCTACATGTCATGTTGTGGAAGTCTTAATCTTTTTCTTGTGATGGTTTTTGAATTTAATTAATTTTTTTATTCTAAATATTTAATAGATGCTTTATTAAGATCTTTCAATTTATATTGTTGGTTGTTTAGAAATATTAATAGCTAGGCACCAATAAGTTTATAATAAATTTTTCTTTGTTTATTCCCTTTAAATCTATGGAGAAACATATAGCTTGTGGTTTTTGAGATCATTAATTGTTTAAAGAAAGTGCATAGTCTTAATAAGGGGAAAGGAATTTATTACACTCCATGGAAGTAATGTTTGTATGAGAAATAATTGAAGAGAAGAACAATTGAAAATTAGGTTCTTATTTATATATAAGGAAGAATAGGTTATTTTAGCATTATTTTATTTGATTCATGCCTCCTAGTTAATTATGCATCTTTAGCTCTCTTTTTTTATTTGGTGAAAGGAGTTTTGAAAGGTTCCTTGAACCTTTTACAAAGAGGAAGATATATTTGTCAAAGAGAACAACCAATAGCTATAGAATGTACTATCCAAATGAGTGGGATAAACACAAGCTAGAAACACACCCTCAATAACAAGTATGATAAGAGCAAAGCATGTTGAGATAGAACCATAAACCAATGGATCCTAAACTAAGACAAACCAAAAATACCATAGGTCATACAACCATTCCACCCTGTGGAACATGCATCAAGATAGGTAAAACCACCAAACAACATAGGACCTACAAAAGGATCAAGATAAGGACAAAGGAAGCGTCAATCCTTTGGGACCATATCTCCAGCTAAATCATTGACCATCTCTAAAACTTTTAGATCTCACTGATCCCACCCCATAGTTGTTTTTATTTCTTCAACACACGATATGGTTGCATTTAGGGTACTAATTAGCGATCTCATGAACTCCATCATCATAATTTTGAAATATTTTGGGTTCTAGGAGGTTCCTGAGAGTTGATAATTTTCACTTTCTTCCTTCCCACAGACCCAAATGAGGGCTTAGCCTTCTTCCTAACAGGAGCTGAGTGTTTTGAATCCGAGCATCTTTAGCTTTGTAGTGTAATATGGTTTAATGACTTATATTTTAGAGGTTTGGAAAATTTGGGAGTGAATGTTATTATTTTTGTAAAATATAAATATTGATTCTTTTATATTTATAAATATTATTGAGAAATTTAGGGGATATTAGTGGTTTTTCATAGAATTAATTGTTGTAACAAAATATTATGGATTAGTATGTTAAAGTGTTTTATTAAAGGAGAATTTAATGGCTTGAATGAAAATATGGTTTGAGATGGTTTTATTATTAAGAAGAGCAAGAATTTAATTTTTTATCATTATTCATAATGGTTTCCTAAGACTTGAGTAGGTATAGAAATCATTATAGAGAGAAGTATGGGATTCTCTCTTTGATTGTTTGAAATGTATTGTGCATGGTTGATTATACTTATACATAAAGCATGTTAAGTTGTATTGCATTAAGAACTATCCTGATCCCTGAGTTTTATTAAAGTCTATGGGAGATTTCTTCATGAAGAGGATTGTGAAAAGAAGGTGGTGCAAAGGCCACTTAGACAATATTGCTCTAATTTATTTGGGAATGAAATTTTATTATGTAATTGAAAGATTGGTTATGTAACACTTGGTTATTTTTTCCTAAATTTATAAGGCTTGGAAGTCTTTATGTAAATGTATAAAATACTTGTTTTTTGAGCATCAAACAAAGGAAAATATATGTTAGCATTATGAGATATTTTCCTTAAGCTTACTATTAGCTTAAATTTAAAATGTGTTTTATGCTAACCTTTTTTTTTAGATGTTAGCATTATGAATAATTTAATCATGATTTAATTAGAGAGATGTTTCCCTTATGTTGAAGTTCATGTTTTATTTAAGTATGGGTTGTAAATGTTCTATTTAGATCCAAGATCTAGCTTTGCGTTGTAACTAGAATGTTATTCTTATTATAGCACTTTAATTATTTCATGGAATAAATATTATAATACTTTTATGTAATTATTATATTTGGTGGGGGTTCTTGGGTATGGATTTAGAACCTTATTATGACCCTTGAGTCAAATATGTAGCTCAATTCTAGGAGGAGTTGTGGTGATGCAATAACTAGGTAGTTGTGAGTCCTAGAAGGAGTTGCGGTGATGTAATAGCTAGGTACTCATGAATTTGGAAGGAGTTATGGTGATGTAATAGCCATATGCTCATGAGTGATACACCTTGAATGGTAAGAATCAGATGTTACATAACTAAGGAGTTAATGGAAACATTTACAAGACAAGAATGGTGGTACCTAATATGGTGAGGTTAAAGTAACCATACTCATTATTATGTGAGTGGTAATGACCTTAGGTAACCTATGGAGGTGTGTTAACTAAGTACGAAGGCTTTATGCTAGAATAACCTACATACGTAGACTTATGGAAAGGTTAGGGAATAGGCATTCCACTTTAAGTTTTATGGGCCTTAAAGAATAATTCCTACGCTATGGTCAAATTATCCTATATCAGTGAGGGTATGGTCAAGTTGGGGGGACCACTTTGGAATCCTTCTAAATGATGAGGTTTAGTAAGGTGAGCCCCAAAAATATGGGATGTTTGCTACTCCTATCCACTGTGTCATCTATAAGGAAATTGAACTCAAATATGGTGAAGCCTTGAGAAAGATGAAAAATAATATTGGGACTTTCTTATAAACCTACTTGTGTAAAAATAAATAAATAAATATGTCTCTTTCAGGTTGGTTTGGTGGGTTGTTACAGTTGGTATCAAAGATCTAGGTTGTAGGACTAGAAGCTTCCATGGAGTCCACCTAGGGTGAGCTTTGACTTGGTGTTCTACTTTGGGGATAATTAATCTAAAAGGTACCTTAATGTGTTATGGGATAAGTTGGGTATTACACATCGACTAGACCAAACAGACCAAGGAGTAAAAATCCTAGAGAGTGTAGTTTCTTATTGGGGAATGGCACGTTGTGGTTAAGAAAGTGTGATCATGATTATTATCAAGCTAGTGATAATGGTCTAAGTCATTTCAAGGGTAAAATGAAACTAATTTATTGTAAGTACAATTGAGAGAAATTGTAACTTACCTAGATCCTTTGTGTGGATAGGAGATGGCACTTATTTTAAGAGGACGATCATCCAAAAAATATGGTTGGCTACACAAGAGGAAACTGTAGTGCATCTCCAAAATAATTTTGGACAAATAATGGACTCCAGAAAGAGAAATGGGAGACCAAAGTACCCTAGAGGAAATTTTGGAAGGATAATAGACTCTAACAAGAAAACTGGAGGAACTGTAATGCCCCCATTTTTGGTGTTCAATGTTGAACAAGTTGTGGTGTGGTGCAAGGTGTTATTGTGTGGACTTAGGCAAATAAAAGAATTAAAAATAAAAATAAAAATGAGGGATAATGTGTTAGGAAACTTAATATTAGTTATCTCATCTTTTATTTTTAAAATAAAGGCCTTAAGTTATTTCAAGTGCCTAGGGAAGTGTCAACGAAGAATTAGAATAAAAGGCTTTATAAGGAGGCTCAATGTTTCATTTTGGGCATATTTTTTTATTATGTTATTGTTATTTTGGAGGATCCAAGTGATTCTTGTGGAGACAAGGCTGATCCTTGCTCATTCTTTCTGAGAATTAGTAATGATCCCTCTTTTCAAAAAGCCCTAATCAGATAAACAAGTGATGGTCCTTGTTATTTGATTGGATCTAAGGGTTGATTCCTTAGTTTTGAGAGGTAAATCTACCTAGGGTTTTTTATAGAGATTTAGTGGAGTTAGCATCTAGGGTTTTAGTATTTGTGTGCAGTGTGATTTGGTTAGTTTTAGTGTTTGGTAGTGTAGAAGAGTCAGTGGATAACAGCATGGTATTTTTGGCATAGTAGTTCAATAGTGTTTTGGTGTGTTGTAGCTTCTTGTAACCCTAGAAAGGTGACATTAGCCTCTAGGAGGCCTTGTTTTGCATGTTTGAGGGTTTTCAATGTATATCAGAAGGGTTTCAAAATAAATTCTAGTCTCTTAATAGTTTGTAGCTAGATTTAATGTATTGTGAGTTGTTCTACATGTGATTTGTTCAGATTTGTTCATGTAATTGTCATTGCTCTTCAGATTTAATGCAATTTCATATTGTGGGTGTGATTTGGCAAATTATTGCATAGTTTTGTAATTCTAAAATTAAATATATGCATTCTATTTAAGTAAAAATTATTTGTTTGGAAGAAAACATTATTTTTTGCCAGGTTTTGTTGAATTTTCAGAAAAGGGACATTACAAGTGGTATCAGAGCTTGGATCTTGTCAGAATGTGGAGAGAGCAAGCAGATCCAAAAAATTTCAAATATTTGGATTTAGGGTTTGGTGCAAAAATCCATTCATTTTTAGATCTAGGGTTTTGGGCTTCTAGGTATTGGTGATTTGAATACCCATTTTGTTGATTTGAGCTCTAAGAGTTCTAGGTATTGCTAATTCAGAGTTGATTCACTAGAACTAGCAATTCTAGGTTATGCAGCCAACCCACCATTATTATACCAGAAGAAATAAGCAGAATATCAATCCAGAAGAAAATCCCACTTGGGAGATAAATCCACAAGAAGCAGCACTTGAGGAAGAGGCATTAGAAGAAATGGTAGAAAGGGAAAAGATTGTACAAGAGTCACAATCTTCCCAAGATGAATCAGAAAAGAAATTCAATAATTTGTTGTAATTTATGACTAAAATGGTGGCTTTCCAGTAAGAAAGCATGACCCATTTAAGGCAATTAGTTACCAAATATACCATCAAGCAGAACGTTCCACATCAAGGTGAATCCTCTTCACATGGGGGTGCAACATTGTGGTAAGAGGCTAAAAAATCTATAGGTTACTCTCATACACCTTTGCCTAAACCTACTAAATCCATGTTTACACAATAGGTACCTCAAGTCAGCAATATTTAGGATGATTTGGATGAATTATTTTTGGAATATACGAAAAAACCAGAAAATTTCATAACTGTTGTGAGTTTTGACAAGTATTTTAAGATCATAGGAAAGAAAATTTTAGAAAAGAAACATGGGGATAAAAAATTACTGCAAAAAATACAGGTTCCAGTTTTTAATGGCAGTGAAGGTTAACAGCAAGAGCATGGCTTTAGAAATTATAGACATATTTTGCACTTGATCTAATGTCAAAAGAGGATGCCATTGAACTTGTTACTCTTCATCTTGATGGTTTTGCCTATGATTGATGGTATCATGGACTTGTCACTCAAGGACATGGGCAAATTGTTTTCTTTGATGAGTTTTGTCAAAATATTTTAAACATATTTGAAAGAAAGGATGTAGAAGAGTATTTCAAGGAGCTTGCTACTCTAAAGTAATCTTCATCCTTAAGAGAGTATATAGAAGAGTTTGAACAAGTGGTTGTCCAAGTACAAAATATTTCATCAAGAAGAGTCATATTCTTATTCATAGATGGATTGGTGTAACCTTTGAAGGGACTTGTCAAAGATTTTGAACCAGCCACCATGGAAGATGCAATAAAGAGGGCACTAAATTTAGAAATAGTCCTACCACTGAGGAAAAAATATGTTGCATAAAACACACCTGTAAAACAACCATTTTCACCAAAAAATGTAGCAAATTGGCAGCCTATAAACATGACATCAAGGGATAATAAAGGGAAGTATATGACATCAAGGGTAGAGAACAAGGTGGGAGCATCAAAACCACCATTTAAGCCATCCAAGACTCCTACGTCAGCCTTCAAATATATTTCATATGAGTGTAATGAGCTTAGGTGGAAGCAATTATGCTTTAATTCCAAAGCACCATAGACACCCAGTCATAGATGTCAAGGAAAAGGCCAAATTCATTATATAGAGGTCATTTTAGAAAGTGAAGAGTCTTGAAGAAATAGGCATGTATGTGGAAAGGATAAAGCAGGTAAGGAATCAGAGGATTATGAAGATCTCATAGTTTTCAAAATGATAGGTGATGGAAACTACTTATTTAGAGCCATTGCTTATGGGTTTTGTGTACAAAGGAAAGAACCATGTCCAAATGATAGCACCTTGAAGAATCTAGCCCAAGACTTAAGAGAAAAAATTGTATATGAGCTCCTAAAAAGAAGAGCAGTGATGAAAAGGTTTATAGAAGGCAATTACGACACTTATGTTCAGAATATGAGATAGCTAAGTGTATGGGGAGGAGAATCAGATATTCTCATGGCCACACATGTAATTCAAAAACTCATAATAGTTTATTTGAAAAATGACAAAAATGGTGAACTTTCAATTATTTCAGAATATGAGAAAGAGTATGGACATGAAAACCTTATTGGAGTTTTGTATTATATGAATCAACATTATGATACAGTTTCTTTACTCCATGAATTTGAATTTTATGCAAACACTTTTGAAAATAAATTTCAGCCAGGTAAAGAAAACAAAATATAAATTGGTGAAGATCAATTGATGTTTAATGATCAAGCTCAAGAGAATTGCAATGAATTTGAGGTGAGTCCTAGGAGTGAAGTTGAGACAAATAAGGACAATTCTGATTTACATGGCAGCAATGTAATTACTTCATCTAGATTTTTCAAGTTTGAGAATAGTGAAGATGTTAGTGGTATACCTAGAGAAGTGGTTGAAGAAATTAAATCTAAAAATATTCAAAACAAATCAAAAATTATTGGCTTTGCCTTAAACCCTACCAATGAAGATATTATTGAAGAAGATATAGCTGAAAAGAATGAGGTTAATTATGATTTGTATGATAGCAGTGTAACAATTTTGAATAGCCCTGCTCATGTGGATAGTGAAGACCATGAAGATGAAGCATTATACTTTGATGATTTCAAATTTTATGATTATAAGGAGCCTAAGGTTGATGAATAATTTGATGGTGGTGAAGACATGAAATCAGAAATAGGCATTATGAAGATGATGTTGGAAGGTGATGTTGTTTCAAATTTTGAAGATATAGACCATTTATCTTGTGTTCCTCTTCATGGAATTGCTTATGACAGGTATGAATTCAATCCCCATTTATGTGACATTAGTTCAGTCATGTGTCATAGCATGAATAAAAAGGAAGAGTTAGTGAATGATGAATGTAGCAAGCAAGTTACTCATGAGGGATATTTAGAAGTGGTAAATATGAACAGTATTGATATGGACCAGCCACATAAAAGAGAATACGAGGGGTTTTTAACACAACAATGTGGGCATTATAAACCTTGGCATATGGAATTTTATGAAAACATACATATTGGCAAGCAAGTACAAGTTGATGTCTCTCTTATTGAATATAAATTGGGAGCTACAATGCATCATTTAGGGGCTGCAATTGAAAATTTAGCTACTGATGTTAAAATGCAAGGAATTATGAACAATTTTGGGACTGTTATCAAAGATTTAGGGATTGTTTTAATAGCTGGTGAAAATTATTTGCAAGGACAACCATGGACATCATTTGTTTCACCCTTTCGAACCCTTAATGAAGACAAATAGTGGCAGTTGTATACTGTATAAAGGCTGCACTTGAAAACTAATTTCTCTTTTCCCCACAATGTTTTTAATACAATAAATCATTTTTTATGGACTGAATCTAATGGGATAATGCCTACAATAGGATTTGAGAGAATTGATGCTTGTGATGAAGCAATAATGGCATTTTTAGTAAGACTTGCTGCATACATGGACCTTGGAAAATTGATTTGTTCCAAAGCACTCACCTTTGAGGTAATACTACTATATCAACATGATAAATGTTTCTTGAGATTTATTTGGGATCCTGGAACTAATTATGGTTTCATTTTGCATTCAATTGCTCGAGGACAAGCAAACTTGGGGAGGGATGGATTGTAATGTCCCCATTTTTGGTGTTCAATGTTGAACAAGTTGTGGTGTGGTGCAAGGTGTTATTGTGTGGACTTAAATAAAACATTTAAAAATAAAAATAAAAAGGGGGGATAATTTGTTAGAAGAATTAATATTATTTATCTCATCTTTTATTTTTAAAATAAAGGCCTTAAGTGATTTTAAGTGCCTAGGGAAGTGTCAACGAAGAATTAGAAGAAAAAGCTTTATAAGGAGGCTCAAAATTTCATTTTTGGCATGTTTTTTGATTATTTTGTTGTGAGTTTAGAGGATCCAAGTGATTCTTGTGGAGACAAGGCTGATCCTTGGTCATTCTTTCTGAGTATTGGTGATGATCCCTTTTTTTAGAAATCCCTAATTAGATAGACAAGTGATGGTCCTTGCTATTTGATTGGATCTAAGGGTTAATCCTTAGTTTTGAGAGGTAAATATACCTAGGGTTTTCTATAGAACTTTAATGGAGTTATCAATTAGGGTTTTAGTGTTTGTGTGCAGTGTGATTTGGTCAATTTTAGTGTTTGGTAGTGTAGAAGAGTTAGTGAATAACAACATGGTATTTGTGGCATAGTAGTTCAAAAAAAATTTGGTGTGTTTCAAATTCTTGTAACCCTAGAAGGGTGACATCATCCTCTAGGAGGCCTTTTTTTGCATGTTTGAGGGTTTTCAAGACAGATCAAAAGGGTTTCAAAGTAAATTCTAGTCTCTTAACAGTTTGTATCCAGATTTAATGTATTGTGATTTGTTCTACATGTGATTTGTTCATATTTATTCATGTAATTATCATTGCTCTTCACATTTAATGCAATTTCATATTGTAGGTGTGATTTGGAAAATTCTTGCATAGTTTTGTAATTCTAAAATTAAATATGTGCATTTTATTTAAGTAAAAATTATTTGTTTGGAAGAAAACATTGTTTTCTGCTAGGTTTTGTTGAATTCCCAGAAAAGGGATATTACAGGAACAATGGGTTCCACTAAGAGGGTGGAATATCTTTATTCTATAGTGAAGTTACTTCAATAATATAGGGAAAAACAATAGAAATTGCTAGAAATCTTGATCAATAAGGAAACCAGTACCATGGATTTAGAGGGTAGACAATAAGAGAATCATGTTAGGAGAATCCATGGGGGCAAATATCAGATAGAGGTTGAGCTGTATAAAGGCCTTAATAATGTTAAAGCAACTGAATTTAATGGAAATAAATGGGGTGATGCAGTAGATTCATGGTTGAATAATTTGGAAATATTCTTTTCTATGAAGATTACTCTTTTGAAACTTAGACTATGTGGGCTACCCTTTATCTTTAGGATGCAACCTTAGAATTATGGAACACATTCAAGATAATAAAAAACATCCAAGCTATGGATCTTAAATGGGATAGCATTTTTAGGTAATTTAAGAAAATATTTATTTCTGATTAGTTTTATGTAAAGAATTTTGAAGAATTCTCTACAAGTCAACAGGGTTCACTGGTGATAGAGGTATACTTTCAAAGATTCATTTAACTTTTGAAGTATGTTCCATAATACAATAACAATGAGAAACTAAAGATGCATAAGTTCATCTTAGGAGTGGGTCCTAATAATATGATAGTAATTAATTTTCTAAACCACAAAACTTTGCAAAAGTCTTACAATTTAGCCAAATAGGAAGAGACCAATATTCAAACCAAAAAGTACTTCAACTATTTACGGTTTATAGAGGTAGAAAGGTAGGATATCAAAAAAATAAGAGTGTAAGGTTTATGATATGGTATAAGAAGCAAAACAAGAAGAGCAAATGGAACCCAAAGTTTGATAATAAGAGCCATGGGAACCAAGGTCATTATAAGAAGAAATTAAAAAATATACATAGCTCCAAATCTCAACCATAGAAGAAAAATGATTTTGTGCAAAAATAAGGAATAAGGGAGAAAAGGTTGGAAATATCTCAAGCAACTAGTATAGGTTGTTTCATCTATGGGGGTCCTCATTATGCCAATAAGTGTCCCCAATGTCTAGAATTGAGTAACAAAATAGAGGAATAGTCATGCTAAATCTATGTCACTATCAGGAGTTATAACCTAGATGGACAAGAAACACCTATGTTACTGAATGGTAAGTTGTTTAACTAGGATGTTAAAGTTTTAATAGATAATGGAGCTACAAATAATTTTATTTCCACTAGTATTATCGGGAATATATCAAAAAGACCTAGATTTTTGGCACAAGGGTGGAAATTCAAGTATGGGTCTAGATAGACCTACTCAATGGATCAATTTCTACCTATGAATGAGATAACCTTACCTAATGGATCAAAAATATGGTACTTATACATGGCATGACTCCATGCTTTTGATATTATCCTAGGGATGGATTGGTTGAAAGCTCATGGAGCCTTAATAAACTTCCAAGAGAGTTGGATGGATTACATCAATAAGGATAAAAGGAGAGTAATAGTTCAAAGGAGGCAAGGATCTTTTCAATCCCATATGATGTTGGATATGCAATTGAAGAAATCCATTAAAATAGGTGTTTTGTTGTATGTAGTTAATATTAATGGCAAGATAGGCGATAAAGAGAATGAGAAAATATTTAATAAAAATCCCATTTTGGATGAATTTAGGGATATATTTCTTGAATATCTCCTAGGCTTACCACCTCTATATGAATTTAATTTCACCATTGAATTAATGCCTAGGGAATAACCCGTTGCAAGTACACCTTATAGAATAACCCTATTGAGATGCAATAATTAAAGGTGCCACTTCAAGATTTGTTGAAAAATGGTCTGATTAAACCTATTGTGTCACCTTTGGATGCTCTAGTACTATTTGTGAAAAATAACGATAGTTCTTTGATATTGTGCATTGATTATAGGATGTTGAATAAAGTAACCATAAATAATAGGTATCCCTTACCAAGGATTGATGATCTCTTTAATTAAAGAATGATACGATATTTTCAAATATTAACTTGAGATCAATATATCATTAGTTGAGGATTCAAGAGGAGGATACTCACAAAACCACCTTTAAGACTAGATATGAACACTGAGTTCATAGTGTTGCTATTTGGATTGATGAATGCACTAGCATATTTTATGAATCTAATGAACAATGTGTTCAAGAAATATCTAGATCGGTTCATTTTGGTATTTTTAGATGATATCTTGATATACTCTCATACCAAAGAGGAACATCACCAACATTTAAGTTTAGTGTTAGAGGTGTTGAGAAAAAACCAACTATATGAAAAGTTGTCTGAGTGTGATTTTTATGTCTCACAAGTGCGTTATTTGGGGCATATCATATCTCTAGATGGAATTGTTGTAGATCCTAAGAAAATTGAAGCTATTTTAAGTTTTCTAAAAAAAATTGTAGGTTACATGGTTTTCCTGAGGTGATCATATTAGATAAGGATTCTAGGTTCACTTCAAAAAATTTGTAGGCTCTTCACCGTGTAATGGGTACTAATCTAAACATTAGTTATACACATCATCTAAAAATAAAATAAAAATAGAGAGGGTGAACCAAGTTTTAGAGAACATGCTTCACATGTATTGCATGGATCAAAAGTCTAAATGGAAATACTTCTTGTATCTAGTTGAATTTACATATAATAATGGATACCATGCATCCTTGGCAATGGATCCATTTGAATACTTGTATAGTATAAAATATATAACACCTTTATTATGGGATAATCCAAAATATTGGGTGGTTATTGGACCAAATATTGTTAGAGAGATGGAGGAACAACTCAGAGGGATTTGACAAAGGATTAAGGAAGTTGTTGATCACTAGAAGAGCTATGTTGATCTAAAAATAACACCAAGATAATTCTCTATGGAAGATAAAGTATTCTTTAGTGTAAGACCCATGAAAAGTGCCATCAAGTTAACTAAGTTGGATCCTCATTATGTTGTGCCCTTTGATATCGTTGATAATATTACTCTTGTAGCCTAAAGGCTCACCTTGTTGTCCAACCTATCAAAGATCCGTGATACTTTCCACATATCCCTACTCAAGTTGTTTATCCTGCTCATATTTAAAATGTTTCTAAATTATAGATGGCATATCCTAGATCCATTGAGGTGATACTAGTAAATATTCTAGGGTTTCATTCCAAGATGTTGAGGAAATGAACCCTAGATCAATGTAAGGTCCAATGGGACCAGTATTCTAAAAATTATGCAACTTAGGAAGAGGCTAAAGAAATGAGAAAGAAATTTTCATATTTATTTGAATAAAATTGATATGTTGTACTTTCAAGAAACACATATGGTTGTTTTTACTCCAATGGGGGAGTATATAATGAACCTTCTTGGAAGAACTTGATTTTGATACTAAATTTTATATTGATGTGTGGATATCTAATGCATGCTTTTATTTCTATGTTATCAAAATGAATTTATATTTGCATTTTATATTTTTATAATATGGTAAATCATGGTTGACTTGTATTGTATTTACATCCTTTATATAAATGCATTATATTTGCTTGTTGTTTGAATACACTATTGGGCCATGATATTGCTATTGGCAGAGTCACCTTTAGTAAGTTGGGGATAATATTGCAATTATCTTAAAAATCCATCTACTTAAGGATAAAACAACATTGTGTATTATTGAATTGCAAAGTCTTTGTATTGCTTGTATTTTGGAAGCATAGAATTGGGTGGTTAACCCAATAAAGTATTAATAAAGTTAGTAAAATTAATACTTGAAAAATTAATATCAATGTTAATAACCAATATTAGAAATTGGTATTAACTAATAGGTAATTAATCTAATTACCTTAATGTTGGAAATAATATTGAATGAGTTACTTGATTTAATACTTTACCTTATAATTAAATTTAGGTAATTTTCAACAAATATAAAGAAAAAAAATTAATTAACCTTAATGCATAGTTGGCGTTGGGTAATAAAATAGTATTGGTGTTATCTTTCATCATAGAGGTTCAAAAATACCTTAGGTGGATGAGGTGGTTGGAATTTTTGGGGGGAATGAAGATATTTTTGAAACCGTGATCAATCGGGATACTTTTATGGGCTCTCCTAACTAAGATATGGGACTAGAAAATTAAAGAAGGAAGAGAAAAGAGGAACGTAAGCTTGGAAGGAGATATGGAATCAAGGCCGAGGAGAAGTGATATATGGTTAGCATGTGTAGAGGTATTCTCCTCTAAATTATTTCCTTTTAGATGTTGCTCATTACTATGCATAGATTGATCAATGTTGCTTTTGCTTATTATTGTTTGAATCAATGAGTTTTTGAAGCCTGGTTTAAGCTTGTTTTGATCTTGCAATCGAACCCATGGTTTCTTGGAATTGTGTTCTTGTTTTAGAGACCTTTTTGGTGCTTAAGTTCTAGTTGTGAGCAATGAGGCTCCATGTTTTTCTTTTGGCCTTTGTGTTTTAGCCATCTAGTAGAGGTTTTTCTATTGCAGATCTTTTTTAGGGTGTTCTTAGGGCTCAGGGGCTTCCTTGCACCTTGACATTATTTGGTTGCATTTTTATCTATGTAGTGCAGTGCAATATTGGGTAGGAGTTGTTTTTACCATCCAATTTTTCATCCCTAGGCTTCAAAATTGGGTTTTGGAAGTTGTCTTGTTATATGTTGTGCTTTGATCTACGTGTTTATAAGTCTAGTATAGAGGTTGACTATTTTTTGTTATGATTTTCATATGGTAGTTTTACCTCCAGTTTTAAGCTTTTTGTAATTCATGGATGTCGTGGCTTTTATTGTTATGGTCTGCATATTATGTTGTGGAATTCTTAATCTTTTTCTTGTGATGGTTTTTATAATTTAATTGATTTTTGGATTCTAAAGCTTTAGTAGATGCTTTATTAAGAGCTTTCAATTGACATTGTTGGTTTTTTAGAAAGCTTAATGGTTGGGCACCAATAAGTTTATAATAATGTTTTCTTTGTTTGTTCCCTTTAAAGTTATGGAGAAAATTATAGCTTGTGGTTTTTGAGATTATTAAATTTGTATAAAGTGCATAGTATTAATAAGGGGAAAGGAAGTTGTTATGCTTTATGGAAGCAATGTTTGTATGAGCAATAATTGAATAGAAGAACAATTAAAAAATAAGTTCCTTATATATAAGGAATAATAGGTGATTTAGCATTCTTTTATTTGATTCGTGTATCTTGGTTAATTATGCATCTTTAGCTTTTTAGTGTAAGATGGTTTAAAGACTTATATTTTAGAGGTTTGGAAATTTTGGGAGTGAATGTTAATTATTTTTATAAAAGATATATATTGGTTCTTTTATAGTTATAAATATTGTTGAGAACTCTAAGGAATATTAGTGGCTTTTTATAGAATTAATTGTTGTATCAAAATATAGTGGATTAGTATGTTAAAGTATTTTATTAAAGGAGGATGTAAAGGCTTGAATGAAAATCTAGTTTGGGATGGTTTTCTTAATCAGAAGAGCAAGAAGTTTATTTTTTTATTATTATTTATAATGGTTTCCTAAGACTTGGGTAAGTAGGGAGTCCATTATAGAGATAAGTATGGGATTCTCTCCTTGTTTGTTTGAAATTTATTGTGCATGGTTGATTGCATTTATACATAAAGTATGTTAGGTTGCATTGCATTAAGACTTGTCCTGATCCCTGAGTTTTATTAAAGTATATGGGAGATTTCTTCATGAAGAGGATCATGAAAAGAAGGTGGTGCAAAGGCCACTTGGGTGGACTTGCTCTAATGTATTTGGGAATGAAAAGTTGTTATGTAATTGAAATCTTGGTTATGTAACACTTGGTTATTTTTATTCCTAAATTGATAAGGCTTGGAAGTCTTTATGAAAATGTATAGAATACTTGGTTTTTGAGCATCAAATAAAGGAAATTATATGTTAGCATTATGAGCTATTTTTATTAAGCTTACTTTTGGCTTAAATTAAAAATGTTTTTTATGCTAATATTTTTGTTGGATATTAGTATTATGAATAATTTAATCATGATTTAACTTGAGATATGTTTCTATTATGTTGGAGTTCATGTTTTATTTAAGTATTGGTTGTAAATATTCTATTTAGATCCAAGATCTAGCTTTGCATTATAACTAGCATGTTATTTTTGCTATAGCACTTTAATTCTTTCATGGAATGCATGTTATAATGATTTTATGAAATTCTTGGATTTGGTGGGGTTTCTTAGGTAAGGATTTAGAACCTTATTAGGACCTATGATTCAAATATATAGCCCAATTCTATGAGTTACGATGATGCAATAACCAAGTAGTTGTGAGTCCTAGAAGGAGTTACGATGATGCAATAGCTAGGTACTCACAAACTAGGAAGGAGTTGCAGTGATGCAATATCCAGATGCTCATGATTTATACACCTTGAATGATGAGGATTGGGTTTTCCATAACCAATGAGTTAATGGAATAATTTATGTGATAGTATTGGTGGTACTTAAAATGATGAGGTTAAGGTAACCATACTCATTATTAGGTGAGTGGTAATGACCTTATATAGCCCATAGAGGTGTGGTAGCTAAGCACCAAGACTTCACATCATAATAACCTACATAGATAGAGTTATGGAAATGTTAGGAAATAGGCATTTCTATTTATGTGTTATGGACCTTCAAGTATAATCCCTACACTATGGTCAAATTATCCTATATGGGTGAGGGTATGGGAAAGGTGGGGGGACCACTATGGAATTCTTCTAAATGATGAGGTTTAGTAATGTGAACCCCAAAAATATGAGATGTTTACCACTCCTATCCACTAAGTGTCATATGCAATGACGAAGTATTCTATAGTTGTGTGGATCAATCCATACCTTACACTTGATAATGGATTGATTTTTCCTATAGAGTATAAGCTCCATTGTTGTAATGGACCAATCATGATGATAGGTTTCAATAGCATGGGTACTCTTCTCTTTATTTCCTCTAAATATGCACTAGAATTTACAATCTTTGACCTTGTATTGATTCCTCACTATACTCAAGAGATACATTATTCTTAGGTGACAAAAAAAACATGAGTTGTAGATAGAGTGCAAAAGAAAATTCTAATAAAAAAGTTTTGAGGATCGAAAGGTAAGTCTCAAGTGCAAGAAGGTTGTGTCTAAATGCTAGAAGTTTATAAAGTTCCAATAAAATATGGAAAACAAAAGTTCTAATATGGAGATCCTATAATTAAAAACCCCAAGGTTAGAAAAGTCCCAATGGAAAATTACAAGTAAAATTTTGAAGAAAACCATCTATATCCCAAAACTTTAAATTTGTCAAGGTGTACAATATTTTAGAAGTATGACCCTTTCTTGCAAAAGAATGTTGCATATCTCTTTGAAAGGATAGTAGCAACATGGCAACCATAGCAGAAGTAGTGTGTATATATGAAGCATTAAATAAAGATATCTTCTACACCTAGATTGTGGGAATTTTTAAAATAGGTATATGGAAATAATGATAATAGTTGCACATGCAAAGACTAGAACCACTTGGCATTCATGACTCCATATCTAGAGACCTTGGGAAAACCAACAACTTAAATGAATATATGATCAAGCAGTAGGAAGCAATAGTCATATTAAAATCTATGCATGATTTTTGGAGGTAAATCCTCCTCCCTTTAATCTATAAACAGTAGTAGTCCTAGCATTGTAAAGGATTAACAAGTTTTAATATACAAGTTTTGTAAGCATTCCTTTCATTTCTTTCTGTATAGCAATCAGCTCTTGAGTGGCTCATAGGAAAATTGAACCCTTGCTTCTTACATAATAGTTGTAATGTTTTTTGCATCTATAATATCTATTGAAGACCTACACATATATTTTTGATAGTCATTTTTAGTTTTCATGGTCTAAATCATCTGTGTATATATGTGTGTGTTTGTAATATTTACTTTTTTAGTTTTACATGTGTGTATGGGATGCCTGTGTCTATTTTGAGTAGCCACTTGTGGTTCTTATGCTCTAACTCATATATTTATGCATGTGCATGTATGTAGCTCTTATTTGGGCTCATGTGTATTAAGGAGAGGAAGTGTTTATCACTGACACATAGTGTTCAGGCATGTTGTGCAAGGAGATCTTATTTGGTCTTTGGCATAACACTACCTTTTTTAGCTTAGGTTTATTACCTTTTTTTAGTTGTTTTATTTTTATCTCACATGAATTTTCCATTTGATTTGAAATTGTGCCTAAATATCACATCTTAACAAGGAGTCACCCTTGTAAAGTGCTCTCGAAGGCCCCCAATTGAGCCAAACCTTGTGCTCTTAGGAGAGACCTATTTTTGCCATTGCATAACTCACCCCAATTTGGGGATCCATTTGAAATTTTGATTTTGATATAAATGTTGCTTGCACCAAGGTATTAGACTTGTTTGCATTGAATATTTTAAAGACTTGAATTGTGATCACATTGATCTCTGTTAAATGGCCTCGATAAAAATTTTGTTAAAAATGCTTAAGTTGTTGCCTTCAATTATTTTCGTATGATGACTAAATCAATGATTTTTAATCTCATTTGGCGCTATAATTCTCTTAAATTTAGTGTAAAAAATAATAAATTAAAAAATAACAAATATATATATATATATATATATATATATATATATATATACAATAATGAAAAATAAAATTACACATGTTTGAAATAATATGATTAGAAGTTTTTCCACAAAAAAATAATCTCCATATTAATAATTATTCACTAATAATCATAATGTTCAAGCCATTTGCATTCACACAATTAAATATAGTTCATCAAAATCATGTCATGTCATGTCCAAGACTATTAAATTTTTTACTAAAGATAATATTTAATACGATCAATTAATTTTAATGTTTCCTAATGTCCAAGCTAGGATTCATTTTGCACAACCAAACCCTAATTTCTTCACATGAATTGCTCTCGATTGAAATGCATTGTCATTCAATAAAAATTTGATGGATGGTCTATGTTTGTTTAGTCAAAGAAAATGGATGGTTGGGAATAATTCGACCGAAAGGTATTAAGTTGCTCAGGTTATTTCAAAATAATTTGATTTTTTTTGTTCAAAAAATAAGGCACATTGACTAATTGAAATAATATCATGAGAAACAAACCTTGCAAGGTTGGAGGTGGAAGCATTCTCATAAACAACCATGGAGAAATCATTCTTGCCTTCACTGAAAACATTGGTATTCAATCTAATAACATAGCCGAAGCTAGAGCTTTATATCAAGGTTTGGTAATCATGGATGGGCTTGAATTTGACCATCTCATCATTGAAGGTGACTCTTTAAATATCATCAACCATCTCAAAGGAACCCTAGCTCTGACTTGGAATATCTACAATCTTATTGGTGAATGTAAAAGGCTCCTTTGTAATTATAAAAATGTGATTATTCAACATGTGTACAGGGAAGTAAACAAAGTAGTTGATCTACTTACAGATTTGGGTGTGATGGAGGAGTCCCTTCACATCTAGCATACTAACTTTCCTCAAATCCTCTATGTTTCTAACAATAATATTTAAATTTCCCTTTTATAGTGCCATTTCAAAACTAATGGAGACTATGGAGTAATTTTCTTCCATTCCTTCTCTATACATAATGAGCTCAATGCTCAGGTTGTGTTAGCATCAATGTTGTTCTAGGTAGGAGACCTTTGTCATGAGCAGCAGTCCTAGTCAGCATCAATGTTGTTCCAAGTGGGACACCTTTGTCATGAGTAGCAACCCTAGTTAGTAGAATTGCCCAAGTAAAGAAATATTGTTTTAGCTCCAAAATCCAAGAGTCAAGGAATTTGATCAGCCCAATTCAAACTTCCACTTGCACTCATGGGAATGTAATCCTGATAACAAGCAGATCTAGGAAAAGTCCTTATACCATATTAACATTCCAACTGGACCATTCTCCAATAACTAACAACCACCCTCACATACAAGAGTGTCAACTCAATTCAAGAACTCATACATGAGAGGTGGTGGATTGTTCTATAGGTATCATCCATATTCATCTTCAAAAACCCAAATCTGTGAATGATTACATAGAGAACAGGACCTTTGACTACAGTAGTCATTTTTTAAAATAGAAAAGAGTTATCTTTTCCAATCATTTTTTCAAAATATTTGATTGCAAACATGGCTATCCAAATTTATAAATTATAACTCAGACTGTGGATTCCTCTAGCCAAGCAATCATTCCCAAAATTGTACCCTATGGTCCAATCTCCCATGATGAAAGCAATTGTGTCAAAAATTCTTCATTGAGAATTGTAATAATAATCATCCCCAAATAATCAAAGGGATTAATCATACTATATTTCCCAATGGCATGGACAATTATCACAATTTAAAATCCTATACCAAGTTTATCAATGGAAGTGGGAGTTTCAAAATAAACTGGGCTCAAATGTGTATGTATCTTTGGCATCATCACCAACATTAGAGCAATAAGACTCCCATGGAAAACGTCATGCACATCTAGAATATTCTTTTTCTTCTTGCCTTACATTTTCATGTTCATTTAAACATGCTTTGTGAATTGTCTAAATTTTGCAATGGCATTGATCGAACCTAAATTCCTATACTTGGATTCCAATATGGAGGTAATCCTAAAGAATCATAGATTCATGACATTCCTCTAATATTTTAGTGGAAGTGATGAGAAAATTTCGTAGGATTTCATCAAATCCTAGGATAATGGGCATTTTTTAGACAAGGGATTGAAATTCAAGGTCAATGCATTCCTACTTGTTGAGGTAATAGAGTTAGTTAATTATGGGGACTTAATTTGGTGTGATAAGCACTTGTTGGCTAAGGAGCTCGAACACTTTGTTGACAAGGATAAGAAATTGGCATGATAAAAAGGAAGACTTATAAGAGTTGGGCTTCTAAAGCCCTAGAACAAAGTTTTGATTCCAATAATGCAATATTTTACAGTTGATGAAATTAATATCCCCCTAAGAAGATTTTATTTAGCCTTCTTGAATCACCTCAGGGATTTTAAAGAAATCAATGTGCCTGAGTACTTTGTGATATCGATGGATCTATCGATTGATAGTGTCATATATGGTTCCTCAACTCACCTGAAGCACCAGGGTCTTCAAGTGATCCTATATAATCTTGCTCTATAGAAAGAGGCCCAAAAGAGGGTCTTCATGTGATACATTATTGCCATTGAAAATCTTAGAGCGGGGTCCAGCCATGATAGTCCTCAAAGGATCATAGTAAGTGAGGAATAATAGAATATCTCCACCAATTCTAGAAAATCTAAAGGAAAGAAGACTCGGATACTGTCCTCTATTAAAATTGAATTGTAACACGTTTATCTAGATATAAAGCTTCAGCAATGAAACAATAACTCTCTGTCAGTGAATAAGAGTATTTTTATGATGCTCTTATCAAGTTAAAAAGTTTGAATATGGAATTTGGATTGTCTAAGGCCCTATCTCTGAAGTAGGATGGTTATCAAGTAAAGACCAATCTTGAACCTTTAGCATTTGTGGTGGAAATGCTCAAAAATATGTCCATGGCTCTCAACAAAATATGGACCATCTTTCATCAAGTGATCAAAATGTCTAAAGTAATCAAATCAGAGAAAAAGAAGGTGGCAAATTTGCCAAGGACACCCCTACAAGCGATAATGAATAGAAGATTTTTGAGTACCCGTCGTTGCTCTAAGTGTTGGTTTGCCTAGTCATGGGGATTTTCCACATTTGTTGTTGTTTGTTATGTTTCTTCCTTTGGTTTGTTTCCCCAAATATGGTCTTTGGATTTGATATCTTTGTGTAAGATTATATTTTTATTTTCTTTGCTTGTAATCTTCTGAAGGTTACCCTTTTGCTTGCTTTGTAAAAGTTTTAGGATCCCTTTCAAAACTCTTTTTCTACCAATAAAAAATAAATAAATATATAATGTCGTGAGAACATTAAGATGGGTTTTATTTTTTTGAAAGCAATGTTGTAATAATTTTCATGGCCTTAGACCTTCACATTAATAATTCAAATAGGTTGATCAGCTATTTAATTAATTAAGACCTTAGCCTTTCGTATTAATAATTTGGAGCCTAAAAATTAAAATCGGTTAACCTTAGCATTATTTTAATAATTTGGGCATTAAAATTAAAGCGTTAACTTTAGGGTTAAACCTAAAATATTTTTTACTTCAAAATTAAAAGGAAAAAAATGCTTGCATTTATTTTTTTCTTGAAATAACATGAGTGGCTAGGCTTTGTTCAGTCGAAACAAGATGAACGACTCATATGTATGGCATAAATGAGAAGGAAACCTTCGGAGGATAATTTAATTAAATTTAATTCTTTGGACATTGAAATTAAATATCAAATCTTAGCATTAGATTTAATATTCAAAATTAAGGTAAAGAAAAAAACATTTAATGGCCTAAGAATTGATTCGCCCAATCAATCGAAGACAAATAAAAGGCTCAAATTACTTCATCAAAAGATATTGGATGGTCCTAAATGATTCTACTAAAAGCAAATGGATGGCCCAGAATCATTCCCCGAAGTGCATCAGACAATCAAGATGGAATCAACCAAAGATAAATAAAATGCCCACATCTCTTTCCCAAAATCCATCGAATGCATTTCATCGACCAAAAGGCATCAGGCAGTCTGCATTTCATAAACCAAAAGGTATCAAACAGTTGGCATTTCATCACTGAAATGTAATGGATGGATCAAATTAAGTCATCAAGATTGCTCAAAAAATATTGAAAGATCAGATTTAATTCACCATGAAAGCATTTTAACGGCTCTAATCACTTGATCAAAATGCAATTGAACGGCCCATAATTATCGGTCGAACTGCATGAATGTTTTTTTGGTTAAAGCAATATGAGTAACTAGTATTTGTTTGGCCTAAATGATATGGATGACCAACATTTATTCAACCGAAATAAATCGCATGTCTCATATTTAATCACCAATAGGCATTAGGTGCTCTAAATTTTGTCGAAATAATTAATCAACATTGACCTAATTTTTGAAGAATGATTAATTAAAATCATTAGGGAATTTTTATTAATAGAAAAAATAACATTAAATTTGGTTAAATTTTCAAAGGAAATAAAACCTTAATATTAAATTTAATTAAATCCAGTTAACCTTAGTATTGGGTATATTAATGATTTGAGCACTAAAAATTAAAATTGAAACTTCAATGTTTACACCTAATACTTTGGACCTTAATGAATAATGGAAGCCTTAGCATTCCATGGCATTAAAATCAAAATGAAACTTTAAAGTTAAATCTAATACCTGGGACCATAGTATATCAATTTTTAATACTTTGGCATTAAAATCAAAATGAAACCTCATAGTTTTTTTTTTTTTTTTGAATTTACATGGTGGAATCGGTAGTCGCCACAAATCCGGGTAGGTTTTCTAAATTTTTATGGCCACCATATTATTCTACGATGTCCGCCCCAGAAGCCGCCACACAGATCTTCATGCAGTCCGCCCCTATAACCACCATGCCACAATCATTTTAAATCTTTTACGTCGCTGAAAGCACAATGAAACCTCATAGTTAAACCTAATTTCTGGGAGTTAAACCTTATGATGTTAATTAATAAAATTGGAATAACCAATAAGATTGCACTCCTAAGAAGATTTATATGAAAACCTAAAGTAAAACCTTTGAAGGTATATATTCAAATAAAATTTAATGTCATCCGGATTTATTGAAAAATAATAATAATATTAATAATAATGATAATAACAGAGCATTATAAATATTAAAATGGTAATAATAAAATGTTATGAATACCATATTAATAAATTTAAACGACCAATAATATTACACCCTTGAATTGATTTATCTAAAACCAAAAATTTTTGTTAAAAAAATGAATAAAATCAAAATAAAAAATATTAACAACTTTAATATTTCAAAGAAATTAAAATGGGATTTCACAAACCATATTAAAAATGATTTTATGGCAGAAGGCAATTTAAACTAATTTTTTTGCTTTTGTAATTACAAGCAACAACGAAATTCAAAGATGAAGATTGACAAAGAAGGAAAGGCGATAGCCGAACAAGGAAAGATATATTCACTAAACCTTGACTAAATTTGGACCACCTGGTGCATGCCAATTTAGCATACTAATCTTCATAGAGAAGCTACCAAAGCAATTAGAGATCTATGGCTGAAATTGAAGATCATAATCAAGAACCTTAATATGACACATTCTCTATCCAGGCAATGACATATAGCTCATCAATACAATTGTAAAGCACTGAATACTATTGTAAAGCACTAAAAATTCAAATTGTAAGGCTATAAATAGCCATTGAGACCCCATTCCAAAGGGTCGGATTCCACTTTTAGCAATAGGTATTTTAGAATTTTCTTTTCTTATATAGTTTGTGGATATTTTAACCCTATCATTGTACTTGGAGAATTATTGTCGCAATCATATGATGCTAGCAAGTTTGAGAATGTAATGATTAAAAATCTTATCAATGCAATATACTGGAATTCTTGGTGTAATTTACGCATGCTGATGGTGGTTGCATTTGATTCTATTCTAGTGTATTATTTCTTTTACCTTTGAATATGGTACCACTTTGATGTTATATTGTGCAAAGTTTGGTCGAGTCAAAGATAGTTTGATTCAAAATTATTGCTTCAACAGATTCACATTAAGACTTCAAGATTCAATGGCTTGTTTTATTTCTTTCTTTAACCCTTTCCTTTTGAATTTTCTTTGAAACATGCTTAGAATAGGAGTAAATTAATTGAATTTCATCCTCTAAAACTCATTTTATGTGTTGCATTTCTCTAATTTTTAGAATTAATATTGCTATGTAGTATAATGTTCATGATAATGATACAATAAATGATGTGTGATTGATAATTTTAAGGTAGCAAGCCTAGGATATTGCTTTTACTTATTTTTTTTATGCAAACTTTAATTTTAAATATTTATATTCTAATAATTTGTTGATCAATTAAATTGGATTTATGTTCCTTAAGCTTTGATAATTAATTGACACTTGCCCTTGTAATAGTCATGTGTGACCCTGAATATTCCAGATATTTTTCTTACTTTCCTTTTGAATTACTGAATAATTTGATAGAATAAATCAACCAGGTTAGACCAACCTTACCAAAATCTTGAAGAAATTTATATTTCTTTTCAATAAAGGACATCTTGTCTTGACCATTGGTGTATATTTACAACTAGGAATGTGTATCACTCAATAAGACCTTGTTATGTCACTTCATGTGAGGCATAATTGTCTATCAAGACAATCAAAGAGAATA
This sequence comes from Wollemia nobilis, assembly GCA_028583015.1. Taxonomy (NCBI): domain Eukaryota; kingdom Viridiplantae; phylum Streptophyta; class Pinopsida; order Araucariales; family Araucariaceae; genus Wollemia; species Wollemia nobilis. Next base: position 558,985 of record JAQPPZ010000652.1, on the reverse strand, counting down.
ATAGTTTAGTGGAATGCCTAGTGGGACCCTAGTGACACATCATTGGTCTCGCAATTGTGACAACAGGTTGGGCCTATACTTGGTAAGGATATTTACCTATTTTTTATTCTTGAAGCACCTCTAGCTCACTTAGAAACTCTACACTATAATGAAAATTAGAAGAAACCACTATTTGAAGACACCAAATTGAGGTTTTGGTGAAGACCTTTGTCTATCTGCTCTCATAGAAAATGCTACATTCACTTGGTGACTCCATTCAAACCAAAAGATACAAAAAATATGAATGCTCCACCATGGAGGTTGCATGCCAAAATATGAGCACTTCCTTCCTTGTGAACTTTCTATAATGGATCAAAATAGCCCCTTATGACCTCCAATATCACAAATTATTTGGGATGACTATGTAACGTTCATACTCCTAAATTTTCCATATTATACTAGTGAAGTACTATCAACCCTACTAGAACATTTGCAAGATATGGTCTACTTTTACCAATTGCATAATATTATAGAATGTAGCTCTAAGGCTACTTGTAGTATCATTAGTAAAAATTATCTCAAGGACTATAGTTATCTTTCTCCATAATCATTGAATGGGACTAGATTTCTTCCCTATTCATGAATGAATATAGAGAGATAGAACACCCAGCTCTAGTTATCTAGCCTACTGCTCCCCAATTCTCTCTCACTTAGCAACTTGCTACTTCTAACTAGATTATGCTAATCTAGAAAAATAAATAGAAGAACATAGACGCAAAGGTACCAACTCCTAGTAGGCCCCAAAACCAAATTAACAATCATATGGAATAAATGATAGTAGAGGTAGTGGAGTCCACACCTACTGAATTTTTCATGACAATAAGCATGAAAACTTCTTTGAGTCTAAAGGAAGGGCCCTTCCGCTCTAGGTAAATAAAAGAGGCAAAGAATCTAAGATGGAGGTTGAAGATGCATGTCAATTAGGTCATGAACATAAAGGGAGTTAGCACTAGTACCAATCCCACTTCACCAAGAAAAATTTTCATCCTAGGTACCAATCTGTTTGCACCAAGGGGGTTGCTAAAAAGTTCTAATTTCTTAAGGGTAAAAATATTTTACCCAAAAAATTGGAAAAAGAGGAATACAGGTCTTGAGCAGCTAGTGGGAGACCTTTTTTTAATCCATTCCTAATGGATAAAGGTCACCCACTTAAAAAAATTGTACATATATATTGTATGTAATATATGGGAGTAGTTCTGAGTCCTAGAATTGTAGAGATCTTAACAGTTGTAGAGATGTGAAGATATAGACTGACTTCAAAAATTCCCACCATTGCTTCTATTCTAGAAGGGGATGTTTTTCTAGGCTCTATGTCCAATGAACTAAGGCACTAGCTTCTTTGGGTTTCTTATCTTTAGCAAGCTAAATATCCCTTATGAGTCACCAGAACTATAGTTATTCCTCACTACACTCAAGAGATGCCCCATTCTTAGGTGACAAAAAGTGAAAGTAGGAAATAGAAAAAGTGCAAAAGAATCTTCCAATCAAAAATTCTTAAGGAAAAAAATGCAAGTCTTAGGTACAAAAATATTTTAACCAAAATTCAAAAGTTATAAACTTCTAATTAGATATGGGAAGCAAAATTTATAACATGGAGGTCTTGTGGTCAAAAGTCCCAAGGTCAAAAAAATTTCAATGGGAAATGGTGACAAAAATTCTAAAGAAAACCAGCCATGTCTAAAAAACCTAAACTTTTTGAGGTGTATAATATTTTGGAAGTATGGTCCTTTTCTACAAAATAATATTGCATCTCTTTGAAAGGACAATAGTAGCATGGTAGCTACAACAGAAGTATCCCATATATCTAAAGCATTAAATGAAGATATCTTATTCACCTATATTATAAGATCTGCTAAAATGGGTAGATGGAAAAATGATGATAGTTGTTCATCCAAATACTTAGAACCATTTAACATTCATGACTAGAGATCAATAGACCTTAGGAAGACCAACAACTTGAATAAAGATATGACCAAGTGTCAAGAAGTTGCAGTATTCTTGAAATCTTTGCATAAGTTTTGGAGGGAAACCATCCTCCTTATAATCTATAAATAGTAGTATCCTTAGCATTATAAAGGATTGGCAAGTTTTCATCTGCATGTTTTGTAAGGTTTCCTTTCATTTTTTTTGAATAGAAATTAGATCTTGAATGGCTTGTGGTAAAATTGAACCCCCACTTATGGCACAATATTTGTAATTTTTTTTGCATATATATATTAGAATCCTATGCATATATTTTGGGTAGCCATATATTGTTCTTATTCTCTAAACCATCTTTGTATGTATGTGTGTGTTTGCAATATTTACCTATTATGAGTTTTACATGAACCTATGTATGGGAGGTCTACATGTCTATTTTGAGTAACCATAGATAGTTCCCATGCTCTAACCCATCTCTTTATGTGTGTGTATATCTAAAACTCTCATTTTGGCTCATCTATGTTGAGGAGAGGAAGTTTTCACCACTGACACATATCATTCAAGCCTATTGTGCAAGGAGATCTTATTTTTTCTTTGGCACTTCACCACTATTTTTTATCTTAGGTTTATTACTTTTTTAAGTTGTTTTATTTTATCTATCACATCCATTTTTCATTTTGATTTGAAAATTTTCCTAAAGATAACATCTTAAAAAGGATCCAACCTTAAAAAATACTCCTAGAGACCCCCAATTTAGTCGAACCCACACTCTCAAGAGAGGTTCTACTATGTCACTCCAAGAGAGGTACGATTGTTTATTAGGACAACCAAACAGGACAATATACCCACTAGTAACAATAATTGAATATGGTAGATTAATAATATTCAACTCTTAGAATTTTATGGGCTTTAGTGGATATAAAACAATTTCCTCCATAATTGTACTACTTGATTAGGGATTCTATCCTTTGTTTTCGAAAGCAACATAGCAATACATCATTATATCCTTTTCTACATAATATGTCATTAAGCCAATAATAGTACATTGCTTTCTACCTAAACTGAGCTCTCTCCTTGGTGTTAACCCTTCTATAATTTGTCCTATGGCCATATATATACACATGTCACTCACCCAATATTTTCTATTATACAAATATGTCTCCTATGCTAGAGAAATATGATATTTAGGGAATGTCATTGATAGGATTTCACATAATGTCCTTCCCCTAATGATCTTGATGGTTTTGATTTTAATATTAAACTCTTGATCTTTGTTGATCCATTTGGTCCTCTTTTCTCCTAAATCACCATGAAGCATGGTGTATTAAACATCAAAGTGCACTATAAATATGGTGGTTTTAATCTACAATAGATAATACCTAAAATTCTTATTATCTTTCATCATGGAAAATACATATTTTTCAATAAGGATATATTTTCTTTGTAGTTGTGAATAACTTGGATCAAGAATGAGATGGTATGGTTCTCATATTTATCATTTTTTTGACTTAGGATAGTGGCAATGATTTCATCTATACCAACATATATATAAATATCTAGATCAATCAAGACTAGGGTATGAGTGATGGAATTTTTAATTTATTGAAAGGCTTTCCTACCTTCATGTATCCATTCTAGAGGGGTATCCCTTTTTAGCATTTTGGTGATAGGTCTAACCATTTGGGAATTTTATGATGAACTTAGTGATAAAATATTTTTATCCTATGAACAATGTAATCTCCTTGGCAACATAATACTATTGGGATCTATGGATAGGTCTTGTTTTAAAACTACACAACCTAGTAGTTTACATTCTTGGACCATGGAAATGGACTTCTTGGGATTAAGCAAGATACCAAACTCCGTACACCTCTAGAATATTAAATCAAGAGTTTCAATGTATTTACTCTTATATTTGGAATACACTATTAGATCATCAAGGTATATGATAATTATCTCACCTACAAGTATTTAAGATGGTATATCCATATCCCTTTGGATATTTTCCTCTTCTTTTGATAAACTAAATGACATTCTTGAGATACGAATGTTTCCATTTGGTGGTGAAGGTCGTTTTATGTTGGCTATCCTTGTCCCAAATATAATTATACCTTGAGAAAAATCAAGTAGAGACAATATATATGATCCAACTATATTATATAGAATTTATCTATGGGAAGTAAAGGATAGTGGTCTTTCCATGAAGTTCAATTCAGGTTCTTGAAATCAATGCATAACCTTATGTGACCTTTTTTCTTGTGCATGGAAACCAAATTGGTAGCCTAGATGGAGTGTTTGACTAGGAATATTATTTGGTCCTAAAGGATTTTTAAATGTTGTTTTTTAATAACCATATCAATTTTAGGGTTCATTGATCACTACTTCTATTTGAATGGTCTAGCACTAGGTTCCAATTCAATGGTGTGCTCTATAATTTTTTAGTCATAGACCTTAAGATCTTTATATTACCATGCGATGATGTCTTTATACTTACCACAAAGCTCTTTGAAAAGGCCTATTTCTTCTTGAGTGTAGTTCTTTCCAATCAATAGGTTATTTCGTTCATCCACTTCAATAGGAGATAGTGGGAGGATTTTACTTTAAGGCTCATTTTCCTTGTGTTATTATCTAAGCTAAATAGACTCTCTAGAGTGATCAAACCCTTGGGTACAAAATTCATTTTTAGTTTTATGAATCCATCCTTGATGTCATTCCAAACTCATTCTTCTCTTTAGTGTATTGGGATTCTCTAATCAAAAATTCTATGATCTATCCATCATTGTCAAAGACCTTCCAATAATTAGAACTATCAACTATGTCTAGTCTTAATACTACTTCCAATTCTTTAGGTTTACCCTATATATCATTGGTGGATCTAACGTAGTTGCCATACCTACCAACTTATCCACCTTGGTATCTATTTCCCTAGGAATTTCTTTTGATCTCATATGTGTTAAAAATTTCTTGAAAATCCTGGAAATAATGCTTATATTATTTTAGATGCTTGTTCTTCATGGCATATTGAGAATTAACTTAATTTACAATTAATTTAAAAATGTTATGTATTCTCAATTATTTAATCTCCAATTTCTCAACCTTCCTCAATCCAATGCTTCATACACTACCATATTATTGGTATAATTGAATAGCAATCTATATGTAAAATGATTCTATGCACCCCATGGGTTAACGAATTGAATACCAACATTGGTCTCATTTCTAATTTTGGTGCCACTAAAGTACATTGTCCAAGTTTTATTTGCTTCTTGACTTGTTAAGACTAAGAGGTTAGATGGTACTTCTATGAAAGGGAATTTTCCCAATTCAATTTCCTTGTAGTCAACCTTTAAATCCTCTTCACCTTGTAGGAATTTAATATTCATGTTAGCTTCTAAAATTTGGTCATCTTTGAGATACTCAACAACCTCCATGCATTATAGGAGATAATTTAAATTTATAGTGCCTTTTTTATCTAAGATTAAATATTAAGTAGTTGCAAGATGGTTTATTTTTTATCTTAATCACATTTCCATATTTAAGCACATTCATATGGGTATAATCCATTGTTAGGTAACCATATCCTAACAACCTGTGTGTCCACTCTCTAGATAGAAAAATACCAAAGTATGGAGGGAGGTCAACAATTATCACTTCTTATACCACTACAAACTTCAAATATCTAGCTATGGTTATGACTATGTATAATTATGGACCTCCAATGCATTCACCCTAATCCATCCATTTAGATTGGGTGCTTATCCATTTTGGTATAAAGTAGAACCATCTCTTTACAAATAATTTTAGGTATCACTATCACTTTTGACCCTAAATCAACTATACAACTCCTTAGTATATAGTTCTCAATATTTTAATCAGAGAGAAGACTTCTTGTCGAACCTCCTCCAACCTTTGGATCTACTTTTTGGTAGAGCTTATTGAAATCATGATCCATAGTTTTAAATGGGAGTAAATAGAATCTGTGCAATGGGAATATGATTGACTTCTGGGAGGATCCTTGGTTGTTGTACTAGTCCCTTTCCCAATACCTAAATTTGACTAGTATAAAGCTTATAACCAAAAATACCTTTGGGTAAAAATTAGCTAACTTTGTTGAATCAATTTATGAAAATAAGAGATGGAAATCCTTGGTGACATTCAATCTCAACCAGATTGAGAAGGAGGCTTGGAATTCAATTTCTAATAAGTTGAAATTTTAGGTTTTCAAGAGTGAAAATGAGGAGGATTTTTTATTTTGAAAGGGTGATAAGGATGGTTCCTTCTTTATGAAGTTTTCCTATTCTCTTGAGGATGCCAACTCTCTAATCTGGCTCACTCCCTTCAAAATTTGGTTTAAGGGTCCCACTCCTAAGATTAATAATTTCTTTTGGGTTACCACCCATAACAAGATCCTAACTTTTGAGCACCTGCAAAAAAGAAATATTCCTAACTAGTAGGTGTTATTTATGTGGCTCTTGTGTTGAATCGTCTATCCATATTTTATTTCAGTACTCCTTTTTATTGGTTGTGCTACGAGTTGTCCTGAATGATTTGGGAGTTTGTTGGATAGCCCTGAACCTTCTATTGGAATTTTGTGTTTCGTGGATTCTTCCCTTCTCTAATCCTATATTGAATTTTTTTTGGCTTTTTAGCTTACCTCATCTCTTTTAGAGTATTTGGAAGAAAAGGAACAATAGAGCCTTCAAAAATTCTAAGAAGTTTGCTTTAGAATAATGTCAGTTATGGTGGAGAATATCTCAAGTATTATTTTCAAAGAATTTGGATGTCCAGACCAACAACTTTGTAGAGGCAAGAGCTCTATACCAAGGAATGAATTTGATGGAGACTCTAGATTGCAAAAAGGTGATAATTAAAGGTGATTCCCTAAATATTATTAATGCTTTTAAGGGATCTCAAGCCCATAGTTGGAACATTGCTAATATGATTCTAGAGGTCAAAATTTTAATCTAGTACAAGGAGGAGGTGTAAATTTAGCATACTTTTAGAGAAGGAAATGGGGCTACAAATTTCCTAGCCAATCTAGGAGTGCTCCAAAATGATTTCTTAGTGTGGAGGAGTGACTTCCCCCAAGGTCTCTCAAAGTTGGAAAATATGGTGGGTTATGATGCTTTCAGTTGATCTACTTTTTGTTTCATGTGAGGATGAGTTCTTCACTCTTATTTATCTCTGAGAATCCACTACCTTGTTTGTTCCCGGTCCTTCCAATTTCTATGCCAGTAGGTGTTTCATGATTAGCCAAACTCATTTTAAATTTGATTTTTATTTGATTGGTTCTAATTTTTGGAGAGATAGTTCTTTAGTCGGTTGGTGATCACGAGGCAAGTTCAAGTTATCATCATTTTTAATCCTAGAGGTATAATGATAGTTTTTTTGGTGACTTTTATCATCTTGTGTCACTCATGGGTCACATGGTCTATAAAGATATGGTTTCATTGGTTTTTTCCCAACCCATTTTTTATTTTAATTATTCTAATGTATTTTTTAGTTTTCTTTGATCTATTAGGGTTGGCCCATTCTTGGAAGAATAGAATAGTGATATGGTTGGGATTGAATTTGATATTTCCATCCCCTTGATTGTTCATATGATAGTAATTCCTCTTGATGGTGCCTACCGCAATAGGGAAAAGCATTCCTTGGTAAGAAAATTGGGGCATTTCCTTGAGGACAAATTTTTGCCTAAAATTCAAAATGGTTATCAAAGAAAATCTCTTTCAGCTCTGTGGGATAGGGTTGCATTGGTTATTATGGATTTTTTTACGTTGGAAAAAAATAAAGATATCATGCATAGCTATCATGTTATGTTTTTGAACTAGCTTTTTTGTAAAATATTAATGAATATTCTATCCTTTATGTTCATTTCTATAAAAAAATCCATGTAGGATGTCAGGAAATGAAAGGTTATTTATCCAATACATTAGGGCCTAGCATTGATAATTTTTGAACACGTGATAAAATTTAAAAGGGGTCTCGAGGGAGGTGGTTCCTATTTCAATGACCCTTTAGGAGGAGACTTCTACAACTGTTAAATCCCTAGTGTCATCTCACTCAATGTCTAGAAACTCTAAGGTAACCAAAGGGAACCTAATAAACCCTCTTATTTTTTAAAATAAAGTGAAGGATTATTTGTTGTGGTTGGGAGGAATATCATATTTACCAACAAGAACTAGGGATAGATCAGAGAGAGCTAGGTGGTCCAGACATATTTTTGTTAAAAAGGTCAAGTTAGAGAAGAACCCCATTTTTATGGAAAACTTATATTCAGAGGACCAAGCCCCCTAAATAATAAAGCTAAAGTCACTATAGGGTTTTTTGGTCATGGGGGGAAGAAATTCTCTAGTTCGTTGGTTACACCCAAAGTGCCAAAGTATTTTCTTAATACGTTGGTCGATTACCAAATTTATCTAATGGGCACATTGAATGAGGCCATTTCTTGTACAAAATAGATTAAATCTATGATGTTGTGGATTTAGGAAGTGTTAGGGGCCTCAAAGCTAGGATTGTGGGATGTTGGAGATGGTTCTCCTAAGGACTAAGTCCTCTCTTCATTGTGGCATAGTTGGGGTTTTTATTTTTGTTTGATGCTCTTTCTCCCTAGTGAGAGTTTTAGCTTGGTTTCGTTCTAGTCTCTTTGTTTCAACTCTTATCAAGATACTAAATTTTTATTTATCTCTAAAATCTTGTGGCCTTTTGTTGGGTTGTGTTTGATGCTAGGCAGCTGGCTAGTTTGTGGGGTTAGTTTGTTCTCTATGGTCTATGGATTTTGTCTTTGATTGTTAGTGTTTCTATATTTGTAAAAGGTGTAGGGACCCTTTTAAAACCCCTTCTTGTATATAATTAAAAAAATGTAGTTTTCAATTTTAATGATCACGTGTAATGGGGATAGATTTAATTTCTTTAGATTTAGGTCATTCTTTATATCAATTTCATTGACTTAGATACCTATTGGATGTTTTACTATAAAAATTTATTGATGAGCTATAGTGGCTACAGTGAATAATAATAGTTTATCCTTAACATAACTTCTTTCTCACTCTTTTAGAACCTCTTAGAGTGGATCCCACTACCCAAGTAGAGTCAATTTCTCTACCATACTTAATTTAATAGGTATAATTTTTATCTCCTCTATGATGTTAATTAAGAACTATTGTTGTCTTTGATTGTCCCAATATGGAACAAATCATGCCTCATGAGGAGCAACATAGTAGTGCCATAGCCAAGAGTGTGGGGTTTAGCTCTATCAAGGGCCTCTAGGAGTTTTTTACAAAGTTGGATCCTTGTTACGATGTCTTAATTAGGCACACTTCAAATCAAGGGAGGAAAAGGGATGCGAGATATAAAAATAAAACAACTCAAAAAAATGAAAAAAGGGTGGTAATGTGCCAAAATATCTTCTAATATATCCCTATACAATAGGCTTAAACATTATGTGCTAGTGGTGAAAACTTCCTCTCCTTAACATAGTTAGGTATAAATGCTTTTTACTAACATACATGCACATAAGAAAATGGGTCCATAGGAGAGCCACAGATGGCTAGTCCAAAAATTGATGCAGGCCTCCCACACACACAAGCAAAACCAAAAAAACACAAAAACTACAAGCACATACACACACAAAAATGGGTCAATGGATAACCATAGATGACTAGTCCAAATACTCCATACATATATATATAGATATATATATATATATATATATATATATATATATATATATGCAAGTAATTTTATACAAAGATTGTGCCAAAAATAGGGGTTTGATTTACCCACAAGCTACTTGGGAAAGAAAGGAAAGGAAAGCTTACAAAAGAATACAAATTTCAAACTTGTCAATCCTTTACAAATCTAATACTAATACTATTTATAGATTAAAATTATAATAAGGATATTTTCCCTCCATAACTATGTAGATATTTCAATATGATTATTCATTTGTGCACCACATCATGTCTTGACTAAATTCATTTTGTCCTTCTAAGACCTTTAGATCTAGAATCATTAATGATGAGTTTTTTTATTCCTTGGATGCTCACTTGCCTCTATTATTTCCATCTGGCCCTTTTGGGAGTGCCCTAAGTCTAAGAATGGGAAACTAATATCACTTGTCTTGAGATTTTCTCCTAGTATGGCTCCCATCACTTCTTGCTTTTAATGCACCAACTACCTTCATGGGTTGCCACATCTTATTTGTAGGAAGAGGATCATTTATCTTAGAATACCTTATACCTTAGTACAATATATGGGTCCTAGGGTTATGACCCTCATTAGAGGGAAATGGGGGGTCAATGGCCCTTTATGTGAGGTTTAGGGTTGGAACCCTATCCTCAAAGAATATTTGGTTCCCTAAAATATTGAATCATGGGTAACCTAAACCTAGGATATTTCTTTATTGATCAAAATTTTTCCTTCGATCCTTGGGAATCTTATGTGCTATGCTAACCATAAAGACTTTTTGTTCCTTCTTTTCTTTGGACCTTTCAAAAATTTTGATATTTTGATTTTTTCCCTCTCTTTATCAAAACTTTTAATCTAGATTTATGGCACCTCATATTTTTCTTTCCCAATTGTTTATCTCCACTTAGGCTATCTCAAGCTTTCCCATTTTTGAGTGTAGTGAGAATTCATTATAATTTTGGTGACACATAGGGGATCTTCAGCTTGATGAAGATAAAGAACCCCAAACGAAATTTTGATTTATCCATTGGGAACTGAGTCAAAAGAAATGGGGAGCAGTCTTCTAGCCTCTTAATTTTTTACAAAACTGGGATTACTCCAATTGATGGATGAGACTTGATCTTTGAGTGTTTTTGTAAAATGCATGAATTTTTGGCAGCGTTCTTTATTTTGAACTTATGGAATGTTAAGGGTAAGGTTCTACTATGAGAGCTTATTATTAATTGATCTTCTTTGATTCTATCCTCTTGGGAAAGCTTGAAATCCTTCTGATCTACATAGCCCTTTCTAAACTTCCTAGTGTATTTCCCAAAACACTTAGATCCACATTTCTACTCTAAATGTCATCATATATTTATCAATTTTATTCATAAATATTGCTTATTTACAATGTAGAATTTTGGTGTCTTTAGACACTAAAGGGATCACGTGCAACTCCTTCATCAAAATCTATAATATCCAAACAATAGTAACCTAAAATTTTGTTGCCCCTATATGTTCCTTTTTTTAATATATAATTGCTTTTCTATGACTATTTCATCATCTCTTCTACGCATTCCAAAGACAACCTAGTGATCCTTTCAGGGTTCTTAGGATCACCACCAGTCTTATGTATATCTTGGTCTCCCACTACCTACTTCCTAGTTTTTGCCAAATCCTAAAAATAGTATTTTTCCATGGCTACTATGTTTGTCAACCCATCAAACACTACATTCACTTCCTTCGCTCCCTAGGTAGTTAGGTCCTAAAATTGTTGAATGGTGGACTAAAAAAATTGTTGGTCCTCTCTTTTCTCAATTAGGAAAAAAACTCATATTCGTTAAGGAAAACATGAAAGAGTGGATATCACCTTAAGTAATAACAAATCTATCTGGAATATAAGGTGTGATGAAAAGGGTTAGAAACAGTTTAGAAGGGAAATATAAAATTTAAATTTTTGAAAGCAAGAAGGATGGTCTTGAGGAACCTGGTTCAGGTATCAATTCAGGGGATCCAAAATATGCACATGATGGTTAGAAAAAGGTTTTTGAAAATTTTGAAGGTATTTGGGGAGAGGAACCACCCGATAAATTTTCCCCACCCCAAGGTTCTAGCAAGGGACCAGCCCATGAGGGACCTGCTCGGGATAATCCTAAGCCTTTATCTTTCACTGAAGCTATCACTAGAATATGGTACCACTCAAAGGAATCTTCCTCAAACCTTATTCTCAAAGGTAAGAAATTGTTCGTTCCTGAGAGCATAATGTCCAACTATCTCTTAATGGAGACCTTTTCTCTTGTCAGGAAATTCATCGGTGGAAGACCTTACATGGAAACCATCCAAAGGTGGGCCTTTTAAAAATGGAAAACACTTGATAGAATGGATATTGTGTCTCTATCCAAAAGGTTATTTTCTATCATATTAAATAATCAAGATGATGTTAATCGCATCCTTTCTGGAGGACCGTGGTTTCTTGGTAGAAGAAGCCTTTTCTTTGTAGGTAGGCTAAATATTTCAAGCCTGACACTTAGAGCATTAATTTTACCTCCATTTGGGTTTGTATGCCTAACCTTCCCTTTCAATTTTGGCATGAGGATATCCTCCAAGGAATTTCTAGAATTGTTAGAGATCTGGTGGCTATTAACCCTGTAACTTTAGCTTGCACACAAATGATTCATGCCAAGATTTGTGTAAATGCAAATCTTGAGTCTGAACCCCTTACCTTTTTTGATCTCGAATATGGTTCCTACTACCATCGTCAACTCTTAGCGTACAATAACAAATCCACTTTCTGTATGGAATGCCACACCCAAGGGTATCTCAGGAATCAATGCCCAGCTTTTAAGTCTCTAAACTCTGAAAAGAGAGACCTCAAAAAGCAGTCAAGAAAATATAATCCCATGAAGTAATTTCAACCTAATCGATTCCAAGAAAATAGAAATATGATGCCTAAAGGGTATCCTAGATAGTTCAAAACTAGACAAGCCTCCAACAACAAAGGTCCTCAGCAACCACCTGAAATAATAGGTAACAAAGATCTTCTCTAGTCCACTGATAAAGGGAAACATATCATCACCTCTCCTTTAATGACTGATCAAGAAAATGTATGCTCACTATTTACCTTCCCCAATAGATTCGATATTCTTTATGATTCAAACATCCTTGACCAAGAAGAGAGGGATAGTACTCTATTCCCTGAATTTGAACGTCCAAGTCATAGGAGATCCAACATAGATGATTCTCCATCAATATCTGAACCATCTCATCCTCCTTTAGAGTCTTTGACTAGGAACCATAAGGAAGTTGAGTTTGGGAGCCCTTGCCCTATCCCTGAACAGTTCATCACTTGGATTTCTAGTCCCGTATTAGAATAGATTGCTCCTAACAAGTTCAGTACTAAACAAAAAAGAAGTTTCAAAAATTCCCTGATAGATGTCAAAAACGATAAAAAAAATAGGTAGGACTTTAGCAAATGAACAAAGGAGAAGGGGTAATAAGGAGGATATTGCAAATGGAATCCAGAAAACCCTCTTTCCTTTAGTGCGGAGTTAGCCAAAAGATGAAATTAAAAGCACCAAACCTCCCCAATCATAAGGGGGGAAAAATATTCTAAATATTTCAAATGAAATTCCTTTCATGGAATGTGAGAGGGCTTAATGGACTAGCCAAACATAGGCTTGCTAGTTCATGTAGGAAGGATTTAAAATCCATAGTTTTCATTATGCAAGAAATTGATATTGTTGAGGATGATTCCCTAAAAGTTGTAAAGAAAATTTGGAAGCAAGGAGAAGTTACCTTTAGTCATGCTAGAGGATATTCTAAAGGTTTGATGTGTATTTGGGACCCAACCAAGCTTGAAGGCATATTGATCCACTCAACTGACAGAATAACCAACATCTTATTTCATGACAAGGACTATGACATTACGTGGATCCTATCCAATATCTATGCTCTCAACTCACCTATTGTGACATCCTTCACAATGACCCCAAAAAAATTGGGGACCCACTTGAAATTTGAGAAATTGTTTGAGTGTTATCCTGATGGGGAATCAAGGTTATTCATCCATCTGATGATGAGCATTCATAAGAATTTTACATACTATTTTAAAAATGTTTTGTCATCAGATTTTTGTCTTATTACCTATGGGTTTCCTAATGTCCTTTTGTTGTTGTGTTGTGTTGATTAGATTCATCATGTTTTATGTGGTTTATATTATGTTGTGTCATAATATAATGTGTTTTGTAGGTTTTTTTTTTTTTAGATTATTTTGTTAGTGTGTGGTTTTATGTATATGTTTGTTCGTATGTTATGTTTAGTTATGTCATTTTTTAAACTAATTAAATTATAAGGTTTTATAAATTTATAATTTAATATGTTTAAAATTGTTCATTGTTTTAAATTAATTAAATTATAAAGTTTTATAACTTTATAATTTAATATAGTTAGAATGGCTATTTTATAAATGTGTTTTAAATTAATTAAATTATAAAGTTTTATAACTTTATAATTTAATTATATTTAAGAATGTTATTTTATAAATGTTTTATATTCTAATTAATATTTGTCTTATTGGCAGGATTATAACTTTAAATTTTTGAATGCCAATGAGGAGAAATATTAAAAGGCTTTATTGATATTAGGGTTTTAAGAATTCGTTTTTTAAAAACTAACGGAACAGAGCAAACTAATCAAGAGGAACGAATTTCTTAAGTTATAAATGGAGAATTAGAAACCAAAGAGAGGTTCGGACATTTTTGCAAAGAAGGAGAGAAGGAAATTTGAAGGAGCAAAAGAAAGGAAAAAGGAGCTACAGAGAGTTGGAAATTATAGAGAAACAGATTCTATTGTAAGATATTTGATTATATCAAAATATTTTAGGGATTCAAATAAGCATTATTTTTGTATTTGAATTATAATTAAAATGTTTGGTATAGTTTTCAATAATTAAAAATTCCACTGAAGATTGCATCATATCATTGTTCTATTGTGTGAATATTGGTGGCCAATGATTTGGTTTAAGTCTATGTGATTATTTTTGTCTGTAGCATTTGTCTAAGATAGAATAATATTTCTTCTTTATAGAAATTTTGATTATTTTTTATTTGATATTCAATTATGTTTGCATAGCCTAGTTCAATTTCATAATAATTAAACCTTACACTAGGTTATCAATAATTTATTTAAATATTAAATTGTTTTAATATTTAAATAAATGAATATATAAAAGATAAATGAGTACTTTGGTTTCAACTTTGATTTAATAAAGTTGAGAATTAGAGTTGATATCTTTTATTGAAATTTGTTTGGATTTCATGCTTCAAATACCGTTTTATTTATTTATCGATCCAAACCCTACATTGAGAGGATTATATTTGTTATTAAATATTTTATTCCATAAATATTTAATAAGCAAATAATATGAGAAAAACATATTTATGAACTTGATTTTCAAAGTATAAAATTCAGAGTTCATAGATCATTTTTATATTAAAACCCTATGGATTATAATTATAAGAGTTGAAAATCTTACAATTTTAGGATTAAACATTATTACTTTATTTCATTTTCCAAATATTTTAATGTTGGTCTTATATTTGGGATGAATAAAATGTTTTATACATGAGTATTCTAGTTCTAACTTTGATTTAATAAGGTTGATAATTAGAAGTGATTTATTTTATTAAAGTTTGTTTGGATTTCATGTTTTAAATATAATTTATTTATGCACAAATCCAAACATTATATTGGAAGATTATGTTATTTATTAAATATTTAATTTCATAAAAGTTTAATAAAAAAATATAATAAGGAAGCATATTTATGAACTTGATTTTAAATCATAAAAATCGTTGTTCATAAATAATCTTTATAGCAAACCCTATGAATTTATGATTAATAAGGTTTTTAAAACCTTACATTTTTATTTTATTCATTTTCTCAAATATTTTAATGTTGATTTTATATTTGAGATGAATAAAATCTATTCATTGATTAGACCTTAGTTTTTAAAGGTGAATATTTATAATCAGGGTTTATATCATCATTTTGAAATTTCACATACTTTAATTTTTATTAAGGTAATTGAAATTTCATATTAATTAAAATGTTAAGGCAAATTGTTATTTCAAATTAGTTTTGAAAGCATTTTAATCAATGTTATTGTTAAGTTTGCATCAATAGATCTTAATCATAAGGTATATTTACTTTATCATTTGGATAATAGAATTTGGAGAAAAACATGTTATACATGATAAAATTTGAAATCATTTACTTAATGTCCAATCCCCTTGTAAACAGAAACTTGCAAACCCAAGAGTTTATTAGACACTGATATAAACATTTATGCATGATACATAAAACATTAAGTGAGAACCTTAGAGAAATATTACGTTCTTTGCAAGAGAGAATTTAAATTCTAAGTTGTCGAGTGGTTTTGTAACTTGAAAAAATCACACCTCAACATCACCTTCAGGTAGAGCTTGTATCTGGAAGATCTTAAGCAACCTAAAGAAGTTATTTTTTAATATTCCTTGGATATTGGTGGGTGACTTAAATACCCCCCTCTATCCGTCAGATAAAAAATAAGGAAATGGATTTCCCCTCAAAAGTATGGAATATTTCAATGAATTCATTATTTCTAATGAACTAATGGATGTTTACCTCAAAGGTTCAAAATATACATGGAGTAAAAGAATGATTGGAAACCATCATGTCCAAGTAAATTTGGATAGGTTCTTCTTCTCTAAGGAAGTTGTTCTACTGTTTGGGGATGCAAACCTACAGGCCTTACTCAAAATCGGCTCTAACAATAATCCTATTCTATTGGATGCTGAAAAGAAACTTTCATTTAAGACCCCTATCTCAAAAGCATAATATCTAAATGGTGGCAACAAGACATCCAAGGAACTCACTCTTTTAAGCTAGCCCAAAAACTTAGAATCATTAAAGAAAAACTCAGGATCTAGAACAAAGAGGTCTTTGGTAACTTGTTTAAAAATAAGCAATTCATCAAGGACAAGTTGGTAGTAATTAAAACTAAAATTCAAAATGGGAAGGTTTATGACCAAATCAGGAATGAGTTGAGGTAACTTCTTTCAGGTTTCCACAACATTCTAAATGGTGAAGAAACCTTCTAGCGATAGAAATCCATATCCATTTGACTTAGAGAAGGAGATTCCAATACAAAGTTTTTCCATGCTTCTACCATGTGTAATAGAAGCACAAATAGTATCAAGGAACTTTATAAGAATGATGGTTCATCCACAAAGGACATTACTAATATCAGATCAGAGGATGTTTTCTATTTTAGTTCTCTCTTAGGTAATCCCAGTTCATGTTCCGCCCTAGCTAAATATTACCTTCTTTAGCATATTCTCCATTCTATTTGTCCTAATGTCAATTCCAATTTGACTTATCCTTTTTCTAAGGATGATATCAAACAAACTCTTTTCTCCATGCAGCCTGATAAAGCTCTTGGTCTCGATGGGTTTCCACCAATATTCTTCCAAGATTTTTGGGATATAGTAGACCCTAATGTTTTCTTAGCCATTAAGGAGTTCTAGGTGTCCAAGTCCATCCCTCATATATTTAATTCCACTTTCATCACTCTGATTCCCAAAGGATCCATTTCCAAATCCATGGTTGACTTCAGACCTATTAGCCTTTACAACGTAGTATACAAAATCCTTACTAAAGTGATGGCTAACAGAATGAAGAACGTTCTTCCTAGTATCATTGATACGTGTCAAGCAATTTTTGTTAAAGGTATATCCATTACAGGAATAATCACCATTCATGAAGCTTTACACTCTTCATCCAAAACCAAGAAACATGGTTTTATTCTCAAGCTAGACATGAACAAAACCTATGACAGAGTCAATTGAGATTTCCTTTTGGCAATTTTTTTGAAGTTTGGTTTTCATCCAGACTGGTCAACCTCATCAAAGGATGCATTTCTACTCCTTAGTTTTTGGTCTTAGTAAATGGGTCTGCTATAGGTTATTTTTAAATTACTAGAGGTTTGAGACAAGGAGATCCCTTATCTCCTTTACTATTAATTATTATAGCGGAATCACTAGGTAGATATTTAAAAGGGACTTGCAGAATAGGTCTTATTTTAGGTATCAAAGTAGCTTGGCAACTTAACCTAGTGATGCACCAACAATTTGTAGATGACATCTTAGTGGATACACAAGCCTATATTTTTTAGGCTAAGGTCATTAAATACATTATTCTCCTTTATGAATAGGCTGCTGGTCAGAAGGTAAATTTTGATAAAAGCAATATTTATTTCCTCAATACTCCTCCTCAACATCAAATCAAAATAGCTCAAATACTTGAATGTGCAGTAGCTTCCTTTTGAAACCTATTTAGGCATTCCATAACAGATCATCTTGGAGATATTTCCTTTGTGACTCTCATCCTAATAAGTCTGCTTCCCTTATTTCACTCCTCAATTCTATGGTTATTGCTACTGGAAATATATTAGACCACCTCATTTGGGAGCACTTTGAAAGTGGGGATTTATCAAGTCTACCTATGATCTTCTATCATTGCCCACTAAGTCCTCTTTCCCTTGTCATCTTTTTTGGTCCACATTTTTATTCCTAAAATATCCTTCTTTTCATGGATGGTTATCCAAGACATGATTACTACCATTAATAATTTAATCAAAAGAGGCATATTGATTCCCAATCGTTGTCACCTTTGCCTTTCTGCTTGGAAATCCACTCATCATATTTTCTTGGGTTGTTCTTTTTCCTCTTCTATCCTTTATTATTTGTTTCAATCCTTTGAGATCCTATGGGCCAAACCCCAATCCATCATTGATATTTTCACCCAATGGCCCTCTCCCTTTTGCAACTCCCACCTCATTCCATCTGGAAGTTTTTCCTCTACTAATTCCTTTGGTAAATTTGGCTTGAAATAAATAGAAAAAAAATTTCAAATATTGCAAGAACCCTTCCTCTTTAACAAACAAAATCATAGTCGGTTCCAAAGAAAATGCCCATCTTATTCCTTCCACTAAGGCCACCATTTCTAGATTTGAATCCTCCCTACTAACTTCTTTGAATGTTCCCATCCAGGATGCCTTATCTTCTTCTCCCCCCAAGTTCAGACTTAACACCAATTGGATCCCTCCTCCATTTGGGTGGATGAAGCTAAAATTTGACGGAGCTACCAAAGGAAATCCAAGATCTATAGGGGCAGGTGGCATTCTCAAGGACCATAATGGGGATGTTGTTATGGTATTTTTTGAATGTCTTGGTTTCCAATCCAATCATTTTGTTGAGGCCAGAGCTCTTTGGAGAGGGTTGTCACTATTACCACTAAATTCTAATAGGTTGATCGTTGAAGGGGATTATCTCAACATAATTAATTACATGAGGAACATCAAAAAGTCCTCATGGAACATTAAGGGTCATATTGAAGAAGCCAAGAAAATCATAGAGCATTTATGGGAACCCATTATCCAACATGCTTTTAGGGAAGCAAACAAGGTGGCAGATATGCTGGCCAATTTTGGTACCAATATTAATGGTCTTGTCACATGGCTTGATGCATTTTCCAATCAAATATCTGACATGGTTAATACAAACAAATCCAGTACCGTTGGGAAATATGGATGCAAGGAGGTAGTAAATGATGGTATTAAGGATGCAGTGTAGTTGTTGATTTTTAGGATGTCACTAGGGATGTTGCTAGGGATGGTCTCTAAGTTACTTTTTTGTGAGCCTATTGTGATACGGGCACTTCTCTATTTTTTTGGTTTTGTGGGCATCTGGCCCTTTGTTTCTTCTATTTTTTCTTTCTAGCATACCTTTATGCTACTTTTGTAACAAGTTTTTGGGATCCTTTCAAAATTCACTTTAATGAAATTTTTTAGTTATAAAAAAAAAATAGTTTTTTGTCACCGTTTAAAAAAAAGGAACTAAAAAATAATTAAAATAAATAGAGGTCTCCCTCGAGTCAATATTTCTTCAAGAGGATCTCGAAGAGAAGGATAAAATGTTGTTATCTATTTTTCATAATACTCTAGCTAAAGAGGAGATCTTTTGAAGACATAGATCAAGAGATATTTGGCTAAAATATGGAGACTGCAACAGAAAAAAAAAATCATGTGAATACCCTAAAATAAATGAGCTTCAATAAAATCAAAGAGATTCTTAAACTTGATGGTTCTAGAATAGTGGATTCCTTGGAAATTAGGGCTAAAGTAGTAAGCTTTTTTGAAAAACTCCTAGGTTCCAAATCTTAGGGAGAGGATTTGTAGAGAGGAAGCTTCTTGCTAATATTTCCTCTTTAATATCTAATAATATGAACTCTCACCTTATTAGCCCCTTTTAGGAGGATGAGATTAATAATACCATCTTCTTTATGGAGAGAGAGAAAGCATCAGGTCCTAGTGGATTTCCTACCCTATTTTTCTAGAAATTTTAGCATATAATAGGGAAAGATGTAATGGAAACAATTTGTAAAATTCAAATATCTTGCTTTATACCAAAAGATGTAAATTCCACTTTTCTAGTCCTTCCCAAGAATGTAAGAGCTGATTATCTCAAATATTTCAAACCTATTAGTCTATGTAGCACCATCTATAAAAATTCTTACTAAAGTAATGGTTTATATAATTAAAGTAGTTCTTCCCGTCATTATTGATACCATCTAGGGAGGTTTTGTTCTGTGGAGATAAATTTTGGATGAAATTATAAAATTCCATGAACTGATTCATTCGGTGGATGGGTGAAAAAGCAAGAATATTTTTTAAATTAGACATGAGCAAAGCATATGATAAAGTTTCTTGGTAATTTCTTGAAAAATTTATGCTTAATTTTAGATTCCATTAGAACTTGATCAACCTCTCCAAGGAGTGATTCTCTACTCTTGTGTTTTTAATTATAGTGAATGGAGTGGTTTTGATATATTTTAGGAGCGTTATATGCTTGTGGTATGGAGATCCTCTTTCCCCTTGTTTGTTCATTATTTTAGCTGAAGCTCTATGAAAATTATTAAAAGTAGCTTCTACCCTAAGGATCATTGAAGGAATCAAGCCAGCTTCTCCCTTGAATCTAATTACCCATCAGCATTTTGTTGATGATACTATTTTATCCACCTCTTCTTCTATTTCATAGTCAATATAAATCAAAGAAATTATGTTTTCCTATGAGCTTGCTAAAGGACAAAAATTTGATATTTGAAGAGCAAAATTTTCTTTCTTAATACCCCTATTAATAGGTAGATATCTGTTGCCTAGATCCTTGGTTGTGCCATAGAATATTTTCATTCAACCTACTTAGGATTACCCCTATTTATGGGAAGAATCAAGGAAGATCTATAGAATCTTTTTCTAGAAAGAGTTTAGAAAAATTGGCAGGTTGAAGGAGCTCTTCTTAGGTAAATCTTAGTTGATTAAATCCACTCTCTAGAGTATCCTAGTTTTCTTCTTATCTCTTTTCAAAATCTTGGCAAAAATTACCCAAAAGTAGAAAAATTTCAAAAAACCTTTCTCTAGTTTGGAGTTGAAGAAAAAATATATATTTCATCTTGTCTCTTAGGATCAAGTCTACTAAAAAAAAGTAGGAGGTCTAGGCCTAAGGAAAAAAAAGGAACAAAGCATTGTTGGCCAAACAATGTTGGAGACTCGCTAAATGGGAAATCATTGGATGGACCTAGATTCTCAATGTAAAATACCTGAACAAGGGATTGAATTTTCTAGAAGATCATAATCCTCCTTTGGGGTCAGCCTTTTGGAATAGTATAGTCAACTCAAAAAGTTAATTCAAAAAGGTATCAAATGGAGATTGGGCAATAGTGATAAAATTTATTTCTTGGAGGACCCTTGGTTGGAGGACTTTCCCCTCATTAATAAACCCTCTCTTGGCAAAGTAAAGCCTAGAATTTCTCAATTCTTTGATTCTAAAGTGGTAGATTATATTAAAGAAGCTTAAGGTAATAAAATATGAAATATTATATCGTATACTGATATTTTTTAAAGGAGAGGAGGAAATCTTGAGATCCATGTATCTTAAAATGAGAATATAGGTGATAAGAAACTTTGTTTGTGAGGATTCCCTAGTTTAGAAAGAATAAGAAAATAATATTTTTCTATTAAATCTGCTTACCACCTTGTGGATGATGATGTTCATAGTTGGTTCCCTTGTAAGTAGATTTGGTCTAAGGATCTTATCCCCAAAATAAAAAAAAATTATGTGGTTAGCCCTTCAAAATAAAACTCTTACTTTAGAAAATCTCAAGAAAATATGGATGACCTTCCTAAACTGATGTTATCTTTGTGGAAAGAATGAGGAAGACACTTGAAACATCTTCTTGGAATGTCTTTTTTCTCTTTAAATCTTCAACTACCTTAAAAGGATTCTAGGGGTTTTTTAGGTGACCCCAAGGACCTTGCTTGAGCTATTTGAGCAATGGATCCCACTATTATATAGTAAAATATACCATATCCTTTGGAAATTTTATCATGGTATGGAAGGAGAGAAATAATAGGGCCTTTAAGAATTGTTCAAAGGATTCTACCTTTGTAGGAATTAGAATTATTGAGGCTCTTATTAAAAATTTTATAAATCTTTCTTCCAAAAATAATAGAGAAAATCTAGGGAAGACCAGTTTAGTTGATAGATTGGGTCTACCCAAGGACATTGATTATGTGTCTAACTTAAAAGGATAAAATAGATTGTAAACCAAATGGGTCCCTCCTCCTATGGTATGGATAAAAATAAATTTTCATGGGGCTTGAAAAGGAAATATAGGGAAGGTAGGAGCTAGAGGAGTGATTAGAAATAACAGAGGTGAAATCATCCTAGCTTTTGTTGAGAATCTTGTAATCAAAACCAGCCACTTTGTGGAGGCTAGAGCCCTCTTCCAAGGAATATCCTTCTTGAATCTCTAGAGTTTGAGAAGGTAATCATTGAGGGGGACTCATTAAATATCATTAATATTCTTCTTTTCCAATACATTCCTAGTTGGAATATTGAAATTTTATTGATTTAATCAAAAATAATCCTTAGGACCTTTGAAAGTGTTCAATGCAAGAAAGCCTTCAAAGAAGGTAATATGGTTGTTGACTCTTTAGCCAATATAGGGATTCATCAATAAATCCTAATTATTTGGAGGGAAATTTTTCCTCAAGCTCTTTCTCTTATTGTATTGAGATATAATGGTGCAACTAATGAAGATGTATAAATTTTCTTGTTCTATGGGCCTTCCTATGCTTTCTATAAAATAAGATTTTTGGAGCAGTGATTTTAATCTTCTTAGAGCTGACATGTTGTATTGCAATGTGAGAAAGTTAGGGACCTATTTTTTTGAAGACTTTAAATTTGGGTTTTATATGATGTTCCTTATCACTTTTATTTCAAATATTTTTTGTGGTAATTACTTTAGGATGATGTCTCTTATCTCATGGTAGGTATTTTGGTTCTAATTGGCAGGTCCTATATTTTAGATTAGTAGTAAGTCTGCATGTTCAAGGCCTCAACTAGAGGTATACAAGTGGATTATTCATCTCAGTATGATGGGATCTAAGAGTCTTCTAAGTTTCATCATTTTGATTAAAATTTTGTTGTTCTTGATTTCCTTCACATGGCATCTGGGGTGGAACCAATCTATTACAATATTGTGTCCAATTATTTACCATGTCATGCTTGTCTAGGCCATAAGTAGTTGCTCTTGATTTTCCTCTCTAGTATTTTTTTTCTCCTTCATCCTCTACATGTGATAGCGATGAGATGAGGTGGAAATTCCTCCATATACCTACTGTCTTCCAAGAGTGTGCAAAGCATGCCTTGGCTTCGCTTTTCAATCCTCTTAATTTTATTCTATTTTGGAATCATGAATTACCCAATTTTTGTCCTAATTTTTTGTCACAAGTCAAAATTTTCTTGTGCTTCTCATTGGTAATGTTTTTGTGTACCATATTTCATCCTAACTTGTTGAGGTGGTAGATATCTTCTTAGGATAGAGAGTGATATTGGTTTGTTTACCCATAATTATTATATGAAGCTTCTAGGTAAAGACAAATATTTAAAATGTTGGTGGAGGTGGGTCTATTTCATGCTTGTTCAATTTACCTCCAAGATGGTCCTCTTCAAAGTTCAAATCCTTACAGAAGCCATTGCTTGTTTAGTAGGAGAAATTTATAGAATAAGGTAGAATATTTGAAGGGAGTGGAGTTGGTCACCCTGTCTATGGATGATGAAGTAATGAGAATTCTAGAGAAATGGGAGCTGCTAAAACTCTTTAAAAAGTTAAATGGTTTTTACCCTAAGCTTTCCAAGCAGATAGATTTCACCTAGGACAAAGGTAAATTTAGGGTGAAAGGGATGGATTTCACCATTTTCATACCCCTTATTTTTGAAGTCTTGAGTCTCCCAATTACTAGGGAGTGTGTCAACAGGGATAAACACTTCCTAGACAAAGAACTAAAGTTTTTTAGAGGTAAAGGAGAACATCCAGTTAAGTGCTTTTAATGAATATCTTAAGGCTCTATGTAACAAGGTGGTATTGGTTATTATGGAATACTTCACTCTATATGGTCAATTCACAATTGTATGAAGCTTTCGTTTCACTTTTTTAAACCACTTATGCCCAAAAAATGATGAATGTGTTGGTTTTTTTGTTTAATTCTATTGAATGAATAGTGTTGTAGGTAAAAGAGGTAATTATTCCATCCCTCTTCATCAAGTATTAATGAAATTTTTGTTTGAGCACATGTTCAAGCATGGAAATAAGGTGGAAATGAAGAATCTAGGTCTACTTGAGAATCAAATGGAAGTGGATAATAAGGATAATTCTTCTAATAAGAATGACAACAAGGAGCCCATAACTTCATCCCCAACCTCTTCAGAATATTCAATTGAAGAAGATAATGATTCTCCTATGGAGTATAAGGGATAACCTCCTAATGAACCAATAATGAAGGTTGAGAATTAGAGGAATCCCAAAGGAAAGGAGATATCTACAAGGCATTTGAAATATTTGAGGTTTAAAGTTGTTAAAGAGGAGAAACCTATGCAAGTTATCCATGATTCTAAGAATTTTGGGGAGTCTACCCCAGCTCTCTATAAGAAATCAAGGAACAAAGTTGGAGTCTCTCTTGGGAAAGGAAAAGAACCAATGAGGACCCTATATCCTCTCAAAACTCCATAAAATACTATGAATACAACAAATGATCTCAAATATCTAAGCAAGTCTATGAAAATATATGTTATTTATGTTGAAGAAATCACTTGGATGAAGAAGTATTTAAATAATAATCAAACCAATTTATATGAGGGAGTGGAGCAATCTAATGTTAAATATTGATTGATTTGGTTGATTGGTTTTCTTTGTGTCTTGTCTCCCTTTGAGTTTTCTAATCATTTTCATATTGCAGGTTAGGCCCATTTATTTTTTATTTTGTGTTGTGTTTGGGTTTAGTTAGGACTTATCTTATTGTCCTAGTTGTAAATATGTAAAAGGTTTAGGATCTTTTCAAAACCCATTCTTTCTCCATCTAATCTATATATATATATATATATGACATAATATATTTAAATAAGTTTATGGGAATATAGAGATCGATTGGGCACGCATATGGAATCGATTGGGCACACATGTAATATCACATATATAAACTAAAAAGCTATGAAAAACAATAATATTTTGAAAAATATATTTTTTTCTCAAATCCATTAACTCTTTGATTTTATAAGTCCAATTAGTTGTTCACTTTATGTGCTTTGCCTATGTTTCTAAAAATATTACCTATGTCCAAAAATATAGTTGTGACAAAGAATATATTATTTACTAGTTTAATCGTACCATTATTAAGTGTTAGATCTACAATATTCATATGGAGAAGGAATGTTTTTCTTTAAATTATACTTTTTGGAAGATTTAATATCATGTATTTTACCAAATCATTTCCATGGTTTTCTATTCTATCCTTATCTATAACATACTTATTTCATGAGTGAAGCATGATATAGGACATGGATAACTACACTTCCTAGTATTGATCTATATAAAATAAAAGGTTATCAAAGTTGAAACTATCTTATAGGAAGATGCTTCAAAAATAGGAAAATTAGAAAAATTTTGAGACAAAGGTTTAGTGTCTATGAGGACCTTGTCTTGCTCCTAGACCATGCTCTTAGGGTATTTTTCTCCTTTCTATAATTTTTGGTGGCTTTCCTGGGATCTCTCTTTTGGTAACAAGAGTTCCTTGGCTCAAGACTTGTTTTCTTCTTTGTTGGTTTTCCATATTCTAAGGAGGACTTCTATTTCTTCTTGGACTTCTTGTCCCTCTTTTCCTTCGAAGCATTATCTAATGATTATACTAACTAGGTTGCCTAGTCACTCAAAATATGAGGTTGTATGGTGTATACCTCTATTTTTTATGGAGGATTCTAAGGTGTTGGACTATTTACTAGAGAAGCCCTTTATTATTTTTCTAGCTAGTGTACTTGTTGAGAGTGTATTATCTACTAGACTTCTTCCATGTTGGCATCACCTTCAGATGTATTCACCTAATCATATAATTCACTAAAATATTCTTTTAGGTTCTTCCTTGGCATAGATACTCTATACTTTATTGATTTTATATAAATCCACTAGTCTCATACCTTGGTGTCATTATAGTCTTGTTGTCGTAGTCATTGCTCTTTGTTCTTGGAAATTTTATTCTTGGAATATACCATACCCTTAGGCTTTCTAGGCTCAACCAAGTCAAACCATGGATCAGGTTATTTGGAGTAGTTTAGGAAGTCTTCTTTTTGGAGTGGTGTATAGCTACTCTCCTTAGGACTCCAATGTAGTTCTAGACTTGGATGCCTCTACGATGTAAAATTCTTTGCATTCATTATCCTAGACAACCATTCTAGAAATAATCCTTCTAGATCATATTCCCATGGATCATTTATAACTTCAAGCACCAAGATCTTGAGCTTTTCTTCCTATAGAAGCATGGACCTCTTCTTTAGCTACTTAATTATGCCTAATTGTATTAAGAACTTGAAATAACTAGTTTTACTCTACCTTGCCCCATAGGTTGATGTAAATCCAGTTGCAAGCGATCAAAACAAAATACCTCCCATTACATAAAAACTACGATAAATGAAAATAATATGTAAAACCCTCCATTTACATAAAAACTACAATAAATTGAAATAATCAGTAAAACCCTCCATTCACATAAAAACTATAATACATGGAAATAAACCAATAAATATTTTCTTTTTTTATTCCTGGATTCACTTCCCTTTTACAATGCAATACCAAGGGAATATATATCCCCAAAGAAACCCTAAAACTTGAAGCCCTAAAAGAAACCCTAAAATAAAACCCTAAAGCTTAAACCCTAAAAATTACTATTTTCGGCAAATTGATTTTTCTACCAAAAAATACCTTTTTAAGTAATTACTATTTTTGACAAATTATTTTTTCATAAAAATTTGCCTTTTTTAGTAATTACCATTTTTGACAAATTATATTTTGCGTCAAATAATTCCATTTTAAGTAATAAAAAAATTATTTTAAAACTTCTTTTAAAAAAAACCCTCTAAAGATAGGCTCCCGCATCATTCTCCTTTGGTTGAAAAGAACTCTACTCCTATGAGTTCTTTCGATCAAACTCATAATCGCTCTCCATAGAGTGCCACACATCTGCAAGTACTTATCAAAGTACCAATCTCCTTCTGAGGTTTTATATCTCAAACCTCCTGCAAGCACTACACATAGTACCAATTTATTCCTTCGAGGTTTTAAAATAGCAAACCTCCTGCAAGCACTACACAAAGTGTCAATTCCTCCCTTTGAGGTTTTACATAAAAAAAAACCTCCTGCAAGCACTTACACAGAGTGCCAATTTCTTTCTCCAAGGTTTTAGAAACCTTCTGCAAGCACTACACAAAGTGTCAATTCCTCCCTCTAAGGTTTTACATAAAAAGAAAAACTCCTGCAAGCACTTACATAGAGTGCCAATTTCTTTCTCTAAGGTTTTACAAACCTTCTGCAAGCACTACACAAAGTGCCAATTCCTCTCTCTGAGGTTTTACATAAAAAATCTCCTGCAAGCACTTACACAGAGTGCCAATTTTTTTCTTTAAGGTTTTACAAACCTTTTGCAAGCACTACACAAAGTGCCAATCTCTTTCTTTGAGGTTTTTACATTAAAAAACCTCTTGCAAGCACTTACACAGTGTCAATTTCTGTCTCCAAGGTTTTACAAACCTTATGCAAGCACTGCATAGAGTGCCAATTTTTTTGGAGCCCTTTTGCTCTCCTCTCATTTTCTCTTTTTTTTTCTTCTCTTTTCTCCCCAACAAGATCCAACTTGCTCTGATACCAAATGATGTAAATCCAGTTGCAAGAGGTCAAAACAAAATACCTCCCATTACATAAAAACTATGATAAATGGAAATAATATGTAAAACCCTCCATTTACATAAAAACTATAATAAATGGAAATAATCAGTAAAACCCTCCATTCACATAAAAACTATAATACATGAAAATAAACCAATAAATATATTTTTTTTTATTCCTAGATTCACTTCCCCTTTTACAATGCAATACCAAAGGAATATATATCCCCAAAGAAACCCTAAAATAAAACCCTAAAACTTGAAGCCCTAAAAGAAAACCCTAAAGCTTAAAACCCTTAAAATAAAAAATAAAAAAAATTACTATTTCCACAAAAAAATATCTTTTTAAGTAATTACTATTTTCGACAAATTATTTTTTCGTAAAAATTTACCTTTTTTAGTAATTATCATTTTTGGCAAATTATATTTTACGTCAAATAATTTCATTTTAAGTAATAAAAATATTACTTTAAAAATTCTTTTAAAAAAACCCTCTAAAGATAGGCTCCTGCATCATAGGTGGTGTCCACCATGTCAATATCCCTTAATATTTCTAGTTCAAACATATTTTTCAATACACACTGAGGTAACAAAGGCACTAGCTTGGAAAAACTAGGGATGTGAATGATAGTATAGTCCTCTAGAAAGAACTAATCCCCCTTATAGTCACGGTGTATTGTCTCAAAATATTTCGTTGGAATGCACTATGGCCTTTTTTCTTTTAGGGGCCATAATGTAGGCATCAAAAAATTGTATGCAAAAGTGCAAAAGGGAAATCTCTAAAAAAGAGCCCCCATCTAGATTGACACTGGTCACATTTGGTCGCTTTCCTATTTGATTTTGAGATTCAAGTCACTATACAGCAAAGGAATTTTTGCTAGTTCCAAGTGTGCAAGATATTAAGGGTATATAAAGGCTTAAATGGTGTTGAAATCTTCCAGTCCTTCATGAATGCATCTAGAAAGGTAGGTATTGAAGTCAAGAATCAGTTCCCAGTCCCAGGGGGTGTACCTTAGAGAAAATATAACACAGTTCTTCTCGACCCACTTTTTTAATCTTTTTCCTTCCAAATATGAAATCTTTCATACTTAGGACATATTTAGAATTATATATAAATAGGGTCCATGTCATAAGAAGGCTCGATAGGATGCTCAACAATCTATCTTAAAGAATTTCCCTGCTATTATTTGTAGAGTTGGTCAATAGCAAATGGATCAAACACCATACCTTGGAAAACCACCAACATGTCTTGTATGTCCTATAGCAAAATTATGATCTAGAAATACCCATCTTCCCCATGCACTACTCCTTGTACATCAAACCTTGCAATGCATATCTCTACCAGTTTTGAACGTTGGTGGATTTGCGGCACCATATATTAAGCTAAATAGGACATCCAAATTTTGGTGGAGGACCTAGCCTCCACATATTAGTACTTTTGAAAGGAACATTATTTTAGAATATTTGTGTTCATAGACATCTTTGGTTTAGCTAATTTCTCTATCTTATCAATCAAGAAAATTATCAGTTCATCCATTTCAGTATTTTTATACAATCCCTTCTTAGTATTTTACCTAGTGGAACAAGCAAGGGTAACCTTTTTTGTTGACTCCATGGTACCTAAAAGTATCTTTTGGGATATTCTCTTGGAAAAATATTTTAAACTCTAGGTCAGTTTTCTTCGCATACAATAGTGGGGGGGAAATTTTGGGGTTTTATTGGCTCTTATAGCCACTACCCTCTTGTTTGTGTGTATTCCTTCCTTACTTACTATTGGCTATATCATGGAGATGGCCTCTTTTCTACTACCAAATCCTTCTTAATTTGTGTGCCACCTAAATATACCATTGGTTGCTTTCAAATTTACTGCCTGAGTGGAGTAGGTATTAGTTGTGATG
The DNA here is from genome assembly GCA_028583015.1 of Wollemia nobilis. NCBI lineage: Eukaryota > Viridiplantae > Streptophyta > Pinopsida > Araucariales > Araucariaceae > Wollemia > Wollemia nobilis. Next base: position 529,095 of record JAQPPZ010000652.1, on the reverse strand, counting down.
ACTATCACATCAACATCCATATCATTATCTTAAACACCAAGGTTTGACCAAATAGTTGGCCTCCACCTATTTTCATTTAATTCTCTTGGTTGATAAGATGTATAGAGAAAATGTCAACTTTGGACTTGTGTATTGATGGGGCTTGTGGTAAATTTTTTGCATCTCATATTTTATAGCATTCTTTTCTACTTCAAAATTTTCATTGCCTTCATATATATATATATATATATATATATATATATACCTCTTTTTTGTTTTACTAGTAATACCTTTTCAAATATATCCCATTGACAAAAATAAAGAGTGGTCACCCTTTCATTTTGGCAAAATCCATGGAATTTTCTACCTTCATATTAGTGATAACATAGGACCCACTCCATATGGCATCAAACTTAGTATGTCATAGCCCAATTTACTATGGTCTTCATCCCATTTGAGCACTAGATTGCCTATCCAAAATTGTTGGGTAGTGACCTCCTTGTTAAACCATATTTTTACATCCTCTTGATGTTTCCTCAAATGAGCTCTTGCCTTTTCCCTTTGTTCCTCTAGTTTCAATAATTCTCCTATTCTTAATGATATGGTGTCATATACCTAGAGCTCCAACTGATGTCATAACTAAAGGATCAGTCATTTGATAGAAATGGTTAGTCAAGATTCTCATTCATATATTGTGGATAAGGAGAGCAACCAATGCCCTTATTCAATGTTATCCTATCTACCCATAGCGCTTGGTGGACATGTTGATACCATAATCTTTGGTTATCTTCACCCATCCTCTTCAGGATCCTTAGTAAATTTTTATTTTAAGACTTCACTAGGTCATTTCCTTAGAGGTAATAGTTAGAAGAGGGATTCATTTAAATACCATACTTGAGGAAAAACTAGATTACCTCCACTTTGATTAATTCTAGCACATTATAAGTTATAATAGTGTGAGGTTCCCAAACCAAGTGATAATATCCTCTAGAAATTTTATGATGACCTTTTCAATATCTTTCTTGAGTGGAATTGCCTCAGTCCATCTTGTGAAGTAATTTGTGGTAGTCAAAATCCATCGATGTCCTTAACTAGAGAGAGGATTAATTGCTCCTACGAAATCAAGTCCCCATTTTGAAAAGGGTTCATCAACTATGATAGACATTAGAGGTAGGGAAGAATTATGGTTCCTTCCAATGAATAATTTATATTTGTTACTCTCCTTTACCCATTGATGGATATCATTAAATATGGTGGGCCAATAATAAGAATCCCTCATTATTTTTATGATTGTGTTTTGCACTATGAAGTGCCCTTCAGGAATCCCTTAATTAAATTTTTACAATAGCAAGGTTGTTCATATGGTTCCTACAGATCTTATGAGAGTACCATTAAAATTCCTATGAAACAATACCTCTCTGATGAGGGTGTAGTGAGCATTTTTCAGCCTATATACCCTTATAAGGATATGACTTAGGTTCAATGAATACTGATTATGTTGCATATAGTTGATGCAATCTTGGATCCATTCCTCATTCTACCCAAAAATGATCAAACCTTCTTCCTCTCCCTCTTATGATTCTTCAACATCTTAATACAATCTTTGGCATAGTGCTCTACCTCTAATTAGTTTAGTTTTCCTGACCTTGATGTCATATTTGAGAATGTGGTTGACCTGTATAGCTATTTTCTCACTAATTTCCTCATTCATAATATAATATTTGATGCTTGAATGAATGGAATTGGCTACTATTTTTCTACCTGAAATCAAATGCCTAAAAAAATTTAAGCTTAAAATCAGGAAATATACTTTTCTATCAACAAAACTATAGCACTCCTCATTATCTTTCAAAGTTTAGCTAAAGAGTGTAATGGGATTCTCATCACCCTCTTCATTCTTCTAGGTGGGGACCACAACTACATTGGACTCTCTCCCATGGGCATAGAGGATAAAATTCTTGTCAAAATTCAATTTAGATAGCACCATGGCTTCTACAATAGCTTGTTTTATTATTTGAAAGGCTTTCTTCCCTTTAGTCCACTTGAATAATTCTTCTTTTTTCAATATTCTTGTGATAGATCGAACAATGGAAGCCAATTCAGGTATAAATCTTTAGAAATTTTAATTTTCTCGAGGAAATACTAGATGCCCTTTTCATGTTGTGGCAATAATAAATTAAAAATAGCTTTCACCCTTTTTAGAACAACAGCTATACCTTCCTTGGATACCACATATCCCAATATTTTTCCTCAAGAACATAAAAATACATTTTTTTAGGTTTAGGCAGATGTCAAACTCTAGACAACACTTGAACACTTTCTCTAGATGCTCCAAATGGTCTTCCTTTATTTTGGATAACACTGTGATATCATCAAGGTAGACAAGGATGATTTTATTGAGAATATCATGAAAGGTGATATCCATGATCCTTTTAAATGTTTCCCTATCGTTATATAGGACAAAATGCATTCATTGGTAGGCAAAAGTGCCTCATTTGATCGTGAATGTCATCTTGTGTGTGTCCTCATCCTTCACCCAAATTTGATTATATCCATATAATCCATATAGGAGTGAGAATATTTTTTATCTTTCTACTATTTGAAAAATATGGTCCATGGAGGATAAAAGATAATGATCCATTAGTGAGGCTCGGTTGAGGTTCCAAAAGTTGACACATAACTAGATCTCCCCATTCTTTTTCCTGAATAGGACTAGTGGTGGAGAACAGATCTTACACAAGACAAAAAACCAGAGAAACAAGAGCCCAAAATTTCTTATTCAATACTTCGGAAGAATTTTACAAGAATATACAGCCAAACTACCATTTTGCCAACCCCCTCTCATTACAATCCATGGGTTTTTATCGAGGTCCCGATCCTCTGTGTTTTCAAACTTCCCACGATCTACAATTGCCACCTGGAACAACTCTAGAAAGTTGCATTGATGAGACTCTAGGTGAGGTGCGCGACTGGCTGCCATACCCAATGAAATCTTCTTCTCGATCTGTTGCTTGCTGTTAGTTGCTATAATCGCGTCTCTAGATATCCTGCGCGAGTGGCCAACATGCCTGTTGAAATCCTCCTTTGAAACTGTTGCTTCACTGTCGCTAACTTGCCGCGCACGAAGGGACGCCTTTATGAAAGCTGGGAGTGCATGTTTTTCTATTTGGTCGCGATATCGCGACATGTCGCGATATCGTGACCATTTCCTTTCTATGCCTTCTCTCTCCGTTTTGGCCGTGATATCGCGACCTGTCGCGATATCGCGCCATTTTTTTTGTCGGCCTCCGTTCTCCCGTTTCGGTCGCGAAATCGTGACATGTCACGATTTCGTGACCTTTTGTCTTTTGCGCCTTTGCTCCCTGCTTTGGTCACGAAATCGTGACATGTCACGATTTCGTGACCTTTTGTCTTTTGCGCCTTGCCTTCCCTGCTTTGGTCACGAAATCGTGACATGTCACGATTTCGTGACCTTTTGTCTTCCGTGCCTTGCCTTCGCTGCTTTGGTCGTGAAATCGTGACATGTCACGATTTCGTGACCTTGTGTCTTCCACGCCTTGCCTTCGCTGCTTCGGTCACGAAATCGTGACATGTCATGATTTCGCGACCTTGTGTCTTCCGCGCCTTGCCTTCGCTGCTTCGGTCGCGAAATCGCGACATGTCACGATTTCGTGACCTTGTGTCTTCCGGCCTTGCTTCCCTGCCTTGGGTCGCGAAATCGTGACATGTCGCGAAATCGTGACATTCTGTCCGCTGCTCCCCTATCTTTTGTTTTGGTCGCGATATCGTGACACTTTTTGTGTCGCGATATCGCGACACATAATTTTCTTTTCTTTGCAACACTTAGAAAACAAAATAACATACACAAAAGAAATTTGGTTGATGCTCGATTGCTTTGCTGCCCTCGGATGCTCCTGCATCAGACACCCGGGGTGGATCGAGAAGTGATCCTCACTTCTGATCTTTGGGAGGAAGACCCAGGCGGTCAACCTCTATTTTTGACACCCAAGTTGCATCTTCTACCGGTCTGCCCTTCCACTTGATCAAATATTCAGAATATTGTTTGTTCCTTGTGCTTCTGCCTTCACGAGTATCTAATATTTCTTCGATCTCGTCTGTGGTTGGGTTAGACGCTGGAATGCTCCATAATTCTGTATTTGGTGCCTCTGTACTATCTCCTTCATGGTATTCCACTAAATCTGCTATGTTAAAAATAGGTGAAATGTCAAGCCCACTTGGCAATTCCACTTCATATGCATTGCCTGAATCCCATTTTTCCAAGATTCTCGCATGGCCCAAACTTCTTCATCTTCAACTTGTTATAAGTTTTGGCTGGAAATATTTCTTTTTTGAGATGGACCATGACTTCATCTCCCACTTCGAACTCTTTGAACCGCCGCTTTTGGTCTCGCTCTTGCTTTATACTGAGTATTCATTTTTGTAATTTGTTTCTTCACTTCTTCATGCAGGCTTTTCATCTGTTTCGCAAATTCCTCAGCCTCTGCACCGCACTTTTCTCCTTTATCTAGTTTCCTCAGCTCAGAAACGTTTCTTGGACTATTTCCATATATGATTTGGAATGGAGATTTGTTTGTACTTTTATTGACAGAATTGTTGTATGCAAATTCTCGCTACGGCAAAACCAAATCCCATCCCTTGGGTTTATCTGCTATCAAGCATCTTAATAAATTACCCAGACTTCTATTTACCACCTCTGTCTGTCCATCGGTCTGTGGGTGGTATGCGGAACTGAACTTCAGATCTGTCTTCGCCTTCTTCCATAATGTTCTCCAGAAATACCCAACAAACTTTGTATCTCTGTCAAAAACTATGCTTTTTGGTAGACCATGAAGTCGTACCACTTCCTTGAAAAATAACCCTGCAATGTGAACCGCATCACTTGTTTTCTGGCAGGGAATAAAATGTGCCATCTTGGAGAATCTGTCAACCACCACAAATACAGAGTCATTTCCCCTCTGTGTTCTCGGCAACCCAAGAATAAAATCCATGCTGATGTCCTCCCATGGCCTCTCAGGTACAGGTAACGGCTGGTATAATCCTGTGTTCTGCCTCACGCCTTTTGCCATCTGGCATATTCTGCAACTTTGCACAAACCTTTTCACATCTTGCTGAAGTTGCGGCCAGTAGTAATTTTCATTCACTAGGGCAATGGTCTTATCCCGACCAAAATGCCCAGCCAGTCCCCCGCTGTGCTTTTCCTTGATTAAGTTCTCCCGCATGGAACTCCTTGGAATGCATAATTTACTTCCCTTGAACAACATTCCATCTTGGATTAGAAAATCCAACCATTTTGTCCTATCCACAGTAACAGGTGCCAAGCAAGCCGTCCAGGCTTCTACAAAATCTGGATCTTCAGGATAAAGGCCCTTCAGTTCTTCGAATCCTACCACTTCCACTGTCATTTCAATCAGCAGATTCTGCCTTCTACTTAAGGCATCTGCAACTCTATTTGATTTTTCGCTTCTATGCTTTAACACAAAGGTATAGCTTTGGAGAAACTCAACCCACTTCATGTGCCTCTGATTCAGTTTTGTTTGGCTGTTGATGTACTGCAATGCCTGATGATCAATAAATAGAACAAACTCTTTTGGCAACAAATAATGCCTCCACTTCTTTAGAGCCTGAACTATAGCATAAAATTCTTGGTCATAAACTGAATATTTTTTTTGAGCATCATTGAGCTTCTCACTAAAATAAGCAACAGGTCTGCCTTCCTGACTCAGTATAGCCCCTATTGCACTGCCACTGGCATCACAGTCTACCTAAAATACTTTGTTAAAGTCTGGAAGTGCCAAAATAGGCTGTTCTATGACCTTTTTCTTTAATGCATCAAAGCTCCTTTCAGCCCCTAAGGTCCACTTGAATTCTTTCTTATCCCCTCTCATTGTTTCTGTGAGGGGTGCACAAATGCTGCTGAAGTTTCTTATGAACTTTCTGTAAAAGCTGGCTAGACCATGAAATGATCTTACCTCTATTGTGCTTGTTGGTGTAGGCCATTCCATGATAGCTCTCACCTTCTCTGGGTCCATTTTCAGACCTTCTACTGAGATTACAAATCCCAGGTATACTAACTCCTTTACAAAATTACACTTTTTCAGATTTATTAATAACTGCTCCTCCCACAACTTCTCAAAAACCCTTCTGATATGCATCATGTGTTCCTCCAGGGTTCTGCTAAATATTAATATGTCATCTAAATAGACAATGACAAATTTTCCTAAAAACTCTTTTAGTACCTCATTCATCAGCCGCATGAAGGTACTTGGTGCATTGGACAGCCCAAATGGCATGACCAACCACTCATACAAGCCCTCTCTGGTCTTGAAGGTCTGTCTTCCACTCATCTCCTTCCCTAACACGGATCTGGTGGTAACCACTCTTGAGGTCAATTTTGGTGAAGTACTTGGCTCCACTCAAACAGTCCATTATGTCATCCATCCTTGGCAATGGAAATCTGTATTTTATTGTGATCTTGTTGATGGCTCGAGAGTCTGTACACATTCTCCACTCTCCATATTTCTTTGGCGCTAGCACTGTAGGTACTGCACATGGACTTAAGCTCTCCCAAATTAGCCCCTTCTCCAAAGAACTCCTGGACCTCGCTCGTTTAGTTCTTTAGTTTCTACAGGCGTCATTCTATGTGCAGCTTTATTGGGCAAGCTTGATCCTGGCACCAAATCGATATGGTGATTGATCTTCCTTACTAGGGGTAAACCCTCAGGCACATTATCAGATATGATATCTAGAAATTCCTCCAATAGATCTTGGACTTCTGCTGGGGTATCTTTGCATTCTGTATCCCTGACTCTAGGAATTAATGCATAACACATATGTTCATGCTTTAAATCATCTAAAAATTTTCTTCCGTCAACCAAGCAAATTCTTGCACTGCCACATACCTTTTCTTCCACCTCCTTCAGGGGTTTCAGCTTATGACGCATTCCATTCTTGGTCACGGAATAGGTGTTGGCACGGCCATCATGAACCGCACACTCGTCAAACTGCCATGGCCTTCCCAACAGCAAATGGCACGCATCCATGGGCAGAATGTCGCACATAACCTCATCACGGTAATTCCCAATACTAAATTTTACCAGGCACTATTCATTGACCAAAACCTTATGGTCTTTCTGCAACCACGTGATCCGATATGGATGCGGGTGTTTCTTTCTCTCCAGTTGTAGCTTTGTAACCATTCCCTCTAAAACTAGGTTATCTGTGCTACCGTTGTCAATGATAATGTTGCAAATCTTACCCACGCATTTACACCTTGTGCGAAATAAGCTTTTCCTCTGATCTGCAGCTCCCTCTTCATTCAGCAGGACTCTCCTTGCAATCATTACTTCTCCTCTCTCTACTTCTTTAGAATGCTCAGATCCAGCATCTTCATCAGCGATCGCGACTCTGGCATTTCCTTCCGGCCTCCGATTATTCCTTTCTCGTTGTTGTGGGCACTCATATTGGTGATGTCCCTCTTCCCCACATTGGAAGCAAGTCCCCCGGAATCTTCCTCTTCCCTGGCCATGTCCAGCTCTGCCTCTTCCCCCTCGGTAACCATTATTCTGATTACGGGGGCGGTCTGTATTTTCTCTCCTTTGTTCTTGATTGCTGCTACCTTCTCCATTTTTTTGAGAATCTTCATTTCTTCTTCCACTGTTCCTTCCGTCGGTTCTTCCGCCATGACCTCTTCCTCTTTGCTTGTTTTCAAACCTCCTATTGAGCTTTTCTTCAACCTTTAAGGCAAATTGGTAAGCGTCCTCTATGGTGGTCATCCGGACTAGACTTAATTCTTCTTGAATACTTGCTCGTAACCCATTAATGTAATGGGCTACCTTCTCCTTGTTGGCCTCTGAGTGGCCTGTTCTAATCATTATTTTATGAAATTCTTCTGTGTATTCTTTTATAGACTTGCTTGATTGCCTCAATCCTTGCATTTTCTTTAGCAGGTCTAACTCATAATCACCAGGGATGAACTGCCTCTTTAGCTTTTCTGCCATCCGTTCCCACTTTGTTATTCTCTCTTTTCCTCTTTTATTTCGCTCCAGCTGCACTCCCTTCCACCAAATGCTAGCATGACCTTTCAGTTTGGTCTTAGCGAATCTGACCCTATCAGGATCCTCAACCTCTTCGTACTCAAAGTACTCTTCCAGATCGTTGATCCAGTCGATCAATTCCTCTGGATCAAGGTTCCCGGAATATGTGGAAACCTCCATCTTCGGCCTCTTCCCAATCTGGGATATGGCTTTGTATAGTCTGGCCTGAGCAGGATCTATTACTTCTTCTTCTTCCTCAGGTTGGTCTTCTTCTTCATCATCTTCCTCTTCACTACCTTCGTCTCTTCTTGGCTCCAATATTCTATGCATTTCTTCTTACAGGGCTTGCATTTGCCGCTGCAAAGCTCGGACATCTTTCGCTGCTGCCATGCCTCTCCCACCAATAGGGTTTCTTCTTGGAGGCATTCTGCTCACCCAATTCCAAGCCCTTCCACAGATCCTGGTGTAACTGCCTCTCCTCCGATGATCTGTTACACACTCAGGAACTACTGGCTCTGATACCACTTGGTGGAGAACAGATCTTACACAAGACAAAAAACCAGAGAAACAAGAGCCCAAAATTTCTTATTCAATACTTCAAAAGAATTTTACAAGAATATACAGCCAAACTACCATTTTTCCAACCCCCTCTCATTACAATCCATGGGTTTTTATCGAGGTCCCGATCCTCTGTGTTTTCAAACTTCCCACGATCTACAATTGCCACCTGGAACAATTTTGGAAAGTTGCATTGATGAGACTCTAGGTGAGGTGCGTGACTGGCTGCCATACCCAACGAAATCTTCTTCTCGATCTGTTGCTTGTTGTTAGTTGCTATAAACATGTCTCCAGATATCCTATGCGAGTGGCCAACATGCCCGTTGAAATCCTCCTTTGAAACTGCTGCTTCACTGCTGCTAACTTGCCGTGCACGAAGGGATGCCTTTATGAAAGCTGGGAGTGCGTGTTTTTCTGTTTTGTCGCGATATCACGACATGTCGCGATATCGCGACCATTTCCTTTCTGCGCCTTCTCTCTCCATTTTGGCCACGATATCGCGACCTGTCGCGATATCGCGCCATTTTTTTTGTCGACCTCCGTTCTCCCGTTTCGATCGCGAAATCGCGACATGTCGCGATTTCGTGACCTTTTGTCTTTTGCGCCTTTGCTCCTTGCTTTGGTCACGAAATCGTGACATGTCACGATTTTGTGACCTTTTGTCTACCACTTGGTGGAGAATAGCTCTTACACAAGACAAAAATCCAGAGAAACAAGAGCCCAAAATTTCTTATTCAATACTTCGAAAGAATTTTACAAGAATATACAGCCAAACTGCCGTTTTGCCAACCCCCTCTCATTACAATCCATGGGTTTTTATCGAGGTCCCGATCCTCTATTTTTTCAAACTTCCCACAATCTACAATTGCCACCTGGAGCAATATTTGAAAGTTACATTGATGAGACTCTAGGTGAGGTGCGCGACTGGTTGCCATACCCAATGAAATCTTCTTCTCAATCTGCTGCTTGCTGTTAGTTACTATAATCGCGTCTCCAAATATCTTGCGTGAGTGGCCAACATGCCTATTGAAATCCTCCTTTGAAACTGCTGCTTCACTGCTGCTAACTTGCCGCACACGAAGGGACGCATTTATGAAAGCTGGGAGTGCATGTTTTCTGTTTGGTCGTGATATCGCGACATATCGCGATATCACGACCATTTCCTTTCTACGCCTTCTCTCTCCATTTTGGCTGCGATATCACGACCTGTCGCGATATCGCACCATTTTTTTTGTCGACCTTCGTTTTCCTGTTTCAATCACAAAATCGTGACATGTCACGATTTCGTGACCTTTTGTCTTTTGCGCCTTTGCTGCTTTGGTCACGAAATCGTGACATGTCGCGATTTCGTGACCTTTTGTCTTTTGCGCCTTGCCTTCGTTGCTTTGGTCACAAAATCACGACATGTCATGATTTCGTGACCTTTTGTCTTCCGTGCCTTGCCTTCGCTGCTTCGGTCGTGAAATCGTGACATGTCACGATTTTGCGACCTTGGGTCTTCCGTGCCTTACCTTCTCTACTTCGATCGCAAAATCATGACATGTCACAATTTCGTGACCATGTGCCTTCCGTGCCTTGCCTTTGCTACTTCGGTCGTGAAATTATGACATGTCACGATTTCGTGACCTTGTGTCTTCTGGCCTGCCTTCCCTACTTTGGGTCACGATTTCACGACATGTCGCGAAATCGTGACATTCTGTCCGCTGCTCCCCTATTTTCTATTTTGGTCGTGATATCGCAACACTTTTTGTGTCGTGATATCGCGACACATATTTTTCTTTGCAACACTTAGAAAACAAAATAACACACAAAAATTTGGTTGATGCTCAATTGCTTTGCTGCCCTCGGATGCTCCTGCATCAACTAGTTGGACACCCAAGTGGTATGCTTTAGTGGGTATATGATTTTTGCTTCTATAATCTTGATAAGTTCTTGTTTCATGAGGAGCTCTATCTTAGGATTTATGGGACTTTGCTTTTACCTTATAGGCTTAGTGTTTGGGTCTAGTTCTATGGTGTGTTGAATGATATCCTTGTACCCTTTTAAACCTTCATAACTTTAGACCATCACTCTTATGTATTTCTAGAAGAGGTCAATCAAAAATAATTCATCCCAAGTAGTGACCTTTGTTATCCACAAGACCTTTTCAATCTCAATTTCTATCACTTAGTAGTCTCCCCTAACTATGGTGACATATTTCTTTCCCCTAAAATGATAATCAATATTGAACATGGATTCAAGGGTCACAAGTTCTTTGGATATATTGGTACTGCTTAGCTGAATAATTTGGTCCTTGTAAGCTTCTTGTATTTCAAGTACCCACCTCTCTACAAATTATGCCTCCTACTGAATAAACCAAACAATATGTGCATCATTATCAAAAACTTGTCATGAGACATTGTTGTTTGAGATGGTTGGCTTGATTATGACCTTGATACATCAATGGTAGATCAATAGGTCTTCTACAGGTTTAAAATGGGATCCTATGATAGACATACAATCGACATCTATATATTGGCTGTGGGTGACAATTGTTATATTGACTATGTTGTAGGCCTCTAATAAATTCCAAACTCGATTTTGGTATAACTTCATTACCCAATTCTTGGCTACCCCTAAGGATTTAACTTGTTTAAAAATGAGCTCATTTTCCCCATATATTTGCATCTCTTTAACTCCTTTCTTAGAATATAGTAAGAGGTAATATACCAGTGCCCCATATAAACCATATAGTTTGAGGATTTGAATTATATCCAAAAGGATTACAATGTTTTACTTCCCTTAGGTAATATAAGACACACACCTTATCCTACTCTAAACCTATCAAAATATAGCTTCCAAAGACTGGTTGGCTCTTCCTCTACAATGGTGATTGCTAGAAAAATTGTGTTTCCATCATGTATAAGGTAGGTGTCTATCTCTATTGGTTTTATATCATCATATTGGCCTAAGTCCTAAACTTCATCAAAGTTTTGCATTCCTTCTATTACTGACCCAGAATATTTTTCTTCCACTTGAAGGGTGTATTCTATGGTAGCCTCATTCACCTAAACATATTCTATAGGAGGTAGGATATACATTTTCAATCTGTTAAGAGGAACAAATTTTCTTGAAATTAACTATTCTTTTAATTTTTTGGTGGTCTTTCACTTCTTCAAGGCTTATTCTAGTTGCTTCATCTATTTTGGTAGAGCAAGGATGTACCACAATGGTATGGGTATAGTGCACCTCTTGAGGTGCTCAACCACACTAAAATATTCTAGTGGTTAGGCTTTTGGCACATTTCTCAAAATCCACTAGGGCATGGGTTGATCAATGCCAAGGTTGGGTGGCTAGACCAGCTCTAATAGAAATTTATTTGGTGTCGATCGCTTTAGTACTAATGGCCTAGGTTCTTATTGGTTTGGTCCCTAGATTTGATTGGTTTTTTAATTTATGACTTCTAGTGTTGGGTCTTGTTGTCTTTGAGCCTCTTCAACCACCCTCCTTTTTCCCCTTATGAGAGAACTAGACTAAATTTGGGTCTGGTTGTCTAATGGAGCACTTGTTTGATCAAGAATGGCATAGACTTTATCCTCATCCCATGTTACCAAGGTTTGTTCTGGTGTTTCAATTCCCAGATTTCAGGAAGCTTTCAATGGTGGGCTTTGAATAGTTGGCCCTATATTCTACATCATATGGATCTAGTATATTGGTTGGGATATTATGCAAGTCACATGTTGAAGTTCTTCATGGCCAATACAGTAGGGATCAGGATAATAATATGGCCAACCATATGGATCTCCTATATAATTATTTTGAACAAGGACCATATCTCTCACCAAATTTGAGGGCACTAGTTGCATAGGTATGGGAATAGGTATTGTTTGCCTTCTAGCGTATTTGGGTGGGTCATACTCTCTATTGGAATAAGGCAAGTACCTTTGATATCCATTCAATGGAGTTTAGTATCCTTGGTTGCTTTGTTCGAAAGGGGGTCTTGGGTAGTTCTAATAATAAAACCTCTAGAAATGTTGTTGGTGCTTTAGGGATATAATTTCATTATTCATGTTCCTCATAGCATTTTTTATTCTTTCTATTTTTGGGGTTTGAGAGATTGAAGGGAAAATGTTAGCAGTAGAAGTCTAACTAGATATAGTGTTTGACTAGAAAGTGATGGTTGTATAGTCGAAGAAGGTTGATATGGTAACTAGACATCGGGAAAGAGATTCATAGTTGTTCTAGGGGTCAAACTTCTAATATATAAGAGGTCTCTTTCAACTTGGATGGCTATCCCATAGGTTGTTGGTAATTAATTGACTTACCTCATTTTCACCATCATGGCTATTTTAAAATTAATTACCTTTAGATAGTAGATAAAATTGATACTTGGGATGATTTGTATCTCCTCCATAATCCCATACCAAAACTTTTAGAATCTGGCATTGAAGTCTTCCATGGCTTCTATAGGGGTCCTTTTGATAGTTATCGGTTGTTCTAGTAGTGATACTTGTTCTTTGAACCTATTCATGAGTAGGTTTGCAAGTTGGTCCCAATCAATGATAGAGTGAGAGGTGAAAGAGATATACGCACCAAGATTTTGAATGCAATATTTTATTCTCCAATGCTATAGAAAGCATACAAGTTGACCATATATTGAAGGTGCTTAGTTGGATTTGTTGGATTTGTTGTATTTTCTCTATTAAAGTATAATAGGGACTTTATAGTGAAGGTTGAGACCTCATTCTAAGTGGATGGTTCTACTAGTGGCTACAAGGGATCCCATCATCCCACACTAGAAGCCTCCTTTGATTCGGATTGAGAGGAGAAACCATTTTTTAACATTGATTTCTTTGTTTATCACTAAAGTTCAGAGGGGGCAAAAGTAATTGAGGAGTTACTTTTTCACTTGATCTTGTAGAAGACCTTGAGCTCATGAAATAATGGGCTTGATTTCTACCACCTTACTTGGGTTCTCTTTTTCTTTTTATACAACTAAGTCGATAGGTGGTGTGTTTTTTTTAATAGGGAAGATGTTCCCACCATAATCTTGACCACTACCTTAAAAGGTAATTTCTTCATGTTCTTCTTTTGTAGAAAAATCATCAAGTGAATTTTTATGGTGCTTCAATAAGCAGGGTACTAAGGTCTTGACTAGAACCTCAATCTAACTTCTAATTAGGGGATATATTTAGTAATTTGGTTCCCATCAGGCATGCCAATTTGAATTATTGGGGGTCAAAAATGACCCATGTACCCCTAGCACTATGACTACCCATTTGTGTGTTTTTTTTCTAGTGTGTTCATTACCCGTGCCTCACTTGGGGTGCTAGTCTTGTAAATTCTAGGGAGTGTGGGACACGGCTCCTTTAGACAACCTTTGGGATTTTTTACCAAGGTCATCTCCTTGTATGGGTGCAATCTCTAATGCTTTTTCTCCTAGGCTAGCCAAACCCACTATGTGTTTTGCCAAGGAAAATAAAAATAGAGAAAAGTAGTAAATAACTAAAAATAAATAATATGAAAAGTAATGAAAGTTATCTTGCCTAACTAGCCTAAGATACAAGTGGTGATGCACCAAATATTGTAGTTCTCATTCTACACTTCAGTGGGATTAGTGAACACATGAATCAAACATGGCAGCATAAATTGAAAATGGTCCCAATTGCATAAGACTATAAATCTAATAATTCTCTGTGAAGACTAGGATATAAATACTAGAGTAGTCATAGCCCCCCACAGAAGGATACATAAACACTTAGACCGAGATAAAAATGTTGGTGTAGTCACAACTCCTTGTATTTATATTGAATTACATTAAATTCCTATACAGTTAGAAGAGGCTCAATGGCTTTTACATGAGTGACCCAAGGCTTGAGTCTAGACTAAAAAACAAAATGGGAAGAGGAGGAGAAATTGGTCAAGATCAAATACTAGACACGATAACAATTCAACCTCTTCTCCTTGGGCCTCAAAATGGTTATTTATAGTACTTACATCTAAAATCAAAATTCAAAATTCCCTCCCAAATAGTTAGGGATGAAAAACCATGCATTTATTAATGGTCATAGTGAAGGTACAATGTTGCAAAATACAGAACAAGCCTAAGTTTATTCACTATCAATGCCAACCAGGGAGGTAGTTCATTACTAGATGCGGTATTAATGAGCCCTTCCTTTGGAAAATATGCCTCAATAGTTTTGCACACTATCCCTTCAATTGATTTATATCTACTTTCAATAATCAGGTTCCAGTGTCGTGATTGCCTAATGCCCCCTTTAGAAATTCCAATTCATCTAGTAATGATTTCTCTATTTTAGCCTCCTTGCAAATATTGGGTTTTTTAGCAAGGGTCTACCATAAAACTTAGTGCAGTAAAGAATTGACTACAAATGGTTTTACTCCCAATTCCATATTTTTCTTATTTAGTTCAACTATAGAGGGTAGACTTATATTAAAAAAAAAATTAACATATTATATGGGATTGAAACGGCCCCATCCATATTACATCATGATCACATATTGATATTATAATAGCTTGGAAATTATGCATGTATTGCTTGGCAATATATGAGCTTAGGTCTCCTTGAAAATTGAGTAATGTAACCAGTTGAGCTATTGTCATTTCATAAAAATATTAAGTTTGAACCTTAGTTTATTGTGTGGTATTCTTCATACCTAACAATTTATCCTAAACCCCATGGGCTAGATTTATATAATTTTTAATGATGATTAATATAGGGAATAAAAACTATAATTTTTTTTTGCATAATATTTTTTTGGTTAAGGTTACTAAGAGGAGTTCATGTTAATTGGAGGAATTTGATAGGTGAGGGTTGGAGAGCTCGAGGTAAGAAGCAGCGCCAAGTTTGACAAGAACGATAAGCAAGAAAAATAGATAGTAGGAAAAATATGATAGGGTTGATGATGGAGATTGTGATATGAGTAAGAAAAAATCTTATGATCTAGGCACTCAATCATGGGTTAATATTTTGAAAGGTAAGCAAAAAATCTCAAAGAGGGGCTTCAACCTGCAACCATTGAATGGATAACTACAAATCCCATATGATTTGGTATACCTGGAAGTTGAACAAGCATATATGTCTCTAGTTGAGAAATTCGTTGGATCTCAACTAGGGTTGGAAGAGATTAGAAAATGGGTAGCACAAAAATAGAAATCCCTAGGTCATATGGACATTGTGGCCTTACCACGAGGGTTTTTTTAGGTCAAATTAAACTGTTCAATGGACTATGATGAAATCCTCCAAAGAGGCCCATGGTTCTATGGGAGAAGAGGGATTTTTATTCGAAAATGGAACCCCAATTTTTATGCCTTATCGTAAAGCATTGATATAGCTCTAATATGGATTCATCTCCCTGGGCTCCCGATTCACCTCTAGCATGAAGATATTTTAGCGGGTGTGGCAAGAAATATAGGATAGTTAATTATAGTGGATCCAACAACCTTAGCCAGGTCAAGAATACTTTTTGTGAGAATTTGTGTAAATGCATACTTGAATCAAGTATTACCCAAATCTAATTTCCAAGTATGGATCTTGGAACCAAACCATTGAATATAAAAATTTGACAGTTAAGTGTGGGGTTTGTAAAAAAGGACATCTAAGTGTTGCATGCAATGCACACAAGAATAATTTTAATGGTAAGAGTAAATGGGTTCAAAATAAAGTTTATCCTCATCAACAAGCTAATATTTCAATAAATATTTTTCAAAATGCAAATTCAAAAGGAAGGGCAAAAAAGCAAGTGATAGGATCAAGAGATTAGGAGATATAAAAATAAGGAGCAATGGAGGATCTTGATAAAGAGGTAAGTGAAAATTTCCCAAATCCTAATAAGTTGAATAGTAATATTCCCCTATCAAATTTATTCTTGCATTTGAATGTTATTGAAGAGATACTATGTTGTTCTAATACAGAACTAAGGGAAACTCCAATAAGGAGAAAAGAAAGAGGGTGAAAAATAATCCTTAGATAATGAAATCCAAATTGAAACCAAAAAGTTTGATGGAAATTTAGATAATATTATGAGATAAAATTCAATAGGTAAACACCAATATGTTTCAACTCAAAGTAGAGTAACCCGAATTCATTCCAAAGGGTCAATGGACATGGGAGGTGAGACAGGACTAGGTAGACCGTCAGTTTTTGTTACTATTCAAAAATAATCTACCAGGGATGCGACTAATGGCACTTAGGCAACTTTAAATTTTGAAGGGGGGAAGAATATTTCCACTAAAACAAAGAGATGAAATTATCATGGAACATTAGGGGCCTTAATGCCCCTTCAAAAAAATATTTGGTGTATACTCTTAGAAGAGAAAATAATCCAGATATTTTTATGTTACAAGAAACAAAACTGGACCATATTAAAATTGATAGGATTCAAAAGGAAATTTGGAAAGAGACAGGTTGGGAATATAGTGAAGCAGTAGGAGCTTCAGGAGAGCTCTTGTGTTTATGGGATAAGAAAAATATTGAGGGAAATTTAATTATAAGTACAATATGATCGATTACAATTTTTTCCATAATTTAAAAAATAGCTAAAATTGGATTGTGACTAATGTGCATGCCCCTAATACAACAGTTGGAAGAAGGCAGTTATGGTTTGACCTAACTCATATGAGGCAAGTATTTATGAGACTACCTTGGATTCTAACAGGGGATTTTAATACTCCTCTAAATCCTTTAGATAAGATAGGAGGATCTTCCACCCTTTCAAAAGGAATGCAATATTTTAGATACTTTGTCAATGGTAATGATGTAGAGGTCAAAATAATACCTTATACTTGGAGTAATAGAAGGTTAGGAGATCAACTCATTCATATTCAATTAGATAGGGTGTTAATTTCTTAGGATAGGTTGACTATTTTTGGTGATTCCACACTCACTGCAATCTCAAAGATTGGGTCAGATCATAACCCAGTCATCTCGAAATTTTTAGAAGATGGTAGGAAGTACAACAGTCCATTTAGGTTTGAATTAATGTGGTTCAAACATAAGGATTTTGACTCCAAAATTGAGGAATGGTTTTAGAAATATTTCCTATGATCTAAACTTAATCAAATAGCAAACAAATTAAGATATATCAAGAAAAATCTTTAGGTGTGGAATAGAGTGGTGTTTGAAAATATTTTTAAAATAAAATCTGAAATAAAAGAACAGTTATCAGAACTAGAGATCGAGTTGAATCAAGGGAATCTCACAGAGTAAATTAGAGAACAAGAGAAGGAGTTTCTTGAATAATACCATAATATATTAGCTAGTGAGGAAGTTCATTGGAAACAAAATTATAGTATTAGATGGCTAAAGTAAGGGGATCATAATACAAAAAAAAATCATGTTTTTACCCTCCATCATATTTTCTACAACAAGATCAAGGAAGTTGTTAAATAGTATGGATCAGTAGTCAATAAGCTTGATAATATGAGAGGAGGTAGTAAATTTCTTCAAGGATATCTTAGGAACTCGAGAAGAGGAAGATCTAGAAGCAATGGAAACTTTGTTGAATCACATTCCCCATCTCATACAGGATGATTTTAATGATTATCTTTCTAGTCCTTTCACTAAAGAGGAGATTATAAAGGTAGTTTTTGATTTGGGAAGTGATAAAGCTCTAGGGCTAGATGGTTTTCCAGTATTTTTCTTTTAGTATTTTTAGAACCTAGTGGGAAAGGATGTGGTGGAAGTTATTTAGGAGGTGCAAGGAACCCATTTTATCCCTACAGATGTCAATTCCACTTTTTTAGCTCTAATCCCAAAATCTGCAGGGGCTAGAAATTTTACACGGTTTAGACCTATAAGCCTCTACAATACCTTATACAAAATCCTATCAAAAACGTTAGCTAATATGATTAAAACAATTTTACCCTTTATTATTGATGTTAACCAAGGGGGTTTTATTAAAGGTAAGCAAATCTTGGATGGAATAGTTACAATTCATAAGGTTATTCATTCTATGGATAGAAGTGGAGAGGTTGTAATGTTGTTAAAATTAGATATGAATAAGGAATATGATCGAGTCTCTTGGAAGTTTTTGGAAAGGATCTTTAAAAATTTTGGTTTCAATGAGAACTGGGTAAAGTTAACCATGAACTATGTCTTCACAACCAAGTTCTCAATTTTGGTAAATGGAGCAGTAGAGGTATACTTCAGCAGCATTCATGGATTACATCAGGGAGATCCATTATCCCTATATCTTTTTAGTATTCTTGCAGAGGCCTTATTTCATTCCTTGGTAGCAGCGGTCTCTGAAGGTAATCTTGGAGGTTTCAAGGCATCTCCTTTGTCAGATCCGGTATCTCATCAATAATTTTTTGTTGATACTATGATTGTATCCAAAGCCTCTATCCCTCAAGCTCAACAAATTAAACTTATTATGGATAATTATGAACGAGCAACAGGGCAAAAATTTAATTTCAACAAGAGTATGGTCTACTTTCTAAATACTCCAAAGCATAGACAAAGAAGCATTAAGAGAATTTTTGGTTGTGTGATTGGCACACTCCCTTCTTATTACTTGGGAATACCACTCTTTAAAAGAAGAATGAAATCTAAGATGTGGAACCCAGTCATAGAAAGATTTTTGAAAAATTTAATTGGTTGGAGAGGTAATTTATTGAGTTAGGTTGGGAAAGCACAACTAGTTCATTCCACCTTGCAGAGCATTCCCATCTACTTTATGTTAGTTTTTAAGATTCCTATTGTTGTTAGAGATAAATTAGAATAGATCAAAAGATCATTTTTATGGTTTTGTTCTGAGGATAAAAAATGCTTATCCTTAGTAAATTGGGATCAAGTATGTTCTAAAAACAAATATAGAGGCTTAGGATTTAGATGCCTAAAATTATTGAATGAGGCCTTAATTGGTAAGATGGGATGGAAGTTGATTAATAATGATCAGTTGGGCTGGGTAAAAATTTTAAAGGTAAAATACCTAAAAAATAATAAAGATTTCCTATGTGCATAAGATCTGCCCAAGGGGTCTGCATTTTGGAATAATCTTATGCATAGCAGAGACATTTTGAAGAAAGGCTCAAGATGTAGGATTGGCAATGGGGAGAAAGTGGATTTTTGGAAGGATTATTGGTTGACTAACCAACCCCTTGAGTTTGACACTGAGTTACATCCCATTAGATAGTTGTTATCAAAAATATTGGGTGAAAATATGAAGGATTTTCTTGTTTTGAATTCTGAGAGAACTAGGTGGAAATATGTTAGGTTGGAAGGGTTGTCTGAAGAAAAGAAGAAAGTGAGACAAACTCTTTAACCTACTCAAATTTCCTCTGAAGCCTAAGGATAGTAATGACCCTCTGGTTTGGAGTAAAGAAAGTAAACAGAGCTATTCTATTAAATCAAGTTATTCTTTATTAGATAAGGAGGGAGTTGGTTGGCTCCCAGTTAAGAAGATTTGGATTAAAAATTTAATTCCCAAGTTTAATTTTTTCTTTTGGTTGGTTGTTCAAAATAATATTTCTACCATTTATAGTCTCTGTAAAAGGGGCTTCCATTTTGTAAACAGGTGTGCTCTATGTGAAAATGCTTTGGAATCAGTCCAGCATCTCTTTTTGGATTGTGTATTTTCCTCTAAAGTCTTTAATTCTTTACTCCAAAAGTTTTCAATCTCTTGGGTTAAGCCTAAAAATATAGTGGATGTATGTTTACAATGGAACTCACCCTTTAATATCAAGAGCTTGAGTGTTTTATGGCACTTTTGTATTCCTCATTTTTTATGGGGGATATGGAGAGAGTGTAATAATCGCATTTTCAAGGGCAAAAAGAGAGATGTTTCTTCTATCATTTTAAGGTTTGGGAGTGCCTTAGATGAGAATTTTAAAGCTTATTTTCCAAAATAAAACCTCAATATATAATTCTATTTTCTTCTAGATTGGCAAGTTTCCAATTTTTCTCATACTTTGTTGAAGCCTTCTAGAGCTAATGTGGTTTGGGAAATACCTCCAAAAGATTGGGTTAAGCTTAATTTTGATGGATCTTCAAAAGGGAATCTGGGTTCTTCTGGAGTAGGTGGGATAGTAAGATATGATATTAGTGATTTTTTATTAGCATATGTTGAACCTCTTGGCAATCAAACTAATCATTTTGCAAAAACTAGAGCTCTCCTATTGGGCACTCATTTTTTATTGCAAATGAAGGCAAGGGATGTCATAATTCAAGGGGATTCTTTAAATATAATGAAAACTCTCAAAGAAGAACAAGAAGTGAGTTGGACAATAGCATAGATGATTTATGAATGTAGAGTGAATTTATCACAACTAAATTCTGTCAGAATTTAGCATATCTATCAAGAAGGAAATGGAGTTGCAGATGTTATGGCCAACATTGGAGTTTCATTGGAAGAGAGTAAGTCTTGGACAGATAATTTTCCCCATTCATTACAAGAGATAGGGGTAAAGGAGAAAATAAGAAATGTACCTTTGGAGGACCAGTAAGGAATGAAAATATTGGATAATATTCGCATATGGGAATTAGCCAGATTGAGGCAAGTTGTTGCAGTATGGTCTTAACTGTTTATTATGGATATTGTTATTTAAGTTGTACTTGGTTATATTTTTCTCAAATTTTAGTTCAGTTCACTACCAGTATTTATTTGTATAGGGTAGTTTTGTATTGGTCAACAAGTTATGTAGCTGACAAGTAGTTCTTTGTTATTTTTTTATGCTAAACTGTATATTTTCTTGGATTTTGTAAGGGTTTGGGGACCCGAAAGCCCCTTCTTACCATAATAAATATTTTTTTTTTTTTGGTTAAGGTTTAAATTATTTTACATGGTTATTTTAATACGGTTGTTGTTGGGTTGATCAATAGAGTTCTATAATTTTCATCATATTATAAGAGTAATGACCAATTATTCACCATATTATTTCTTTTATAAGCATTTCTAGAATATTATTGATTAGTTGATAGCTTATTGTGAAGAGATGGACATTTTTTTTGTTAAGAATAATTTGTAGGATTAAATTGAATATAGTTCCATAGGAGTAAATGATAATGTTCATTATCTAAAATATCTCAAACCCTTAAATCATTTTTTATTTCAAAATTATAATATAGATGTCTAAGATAATAGTTCCATGATTTTTTAGATTTCATTATTAAAATATAAAAAATTATCATTGTTATTTATAAAAAATAAAAATAAAACATTACTTGATCAACATAAAAAATTAATAGATTATAGTACATTTATTTTATTTTGTAACTCTTCAATCATTCATTTCTCGCCAATCCAATTATAACATTTTTGTAATCTTTTAGCCCAATTCCATTTAGCTCCTCTCAAATTCATGGCATAGAGATATAAGTCACCTTAAGCACCTCATAATTGTGTATTAAATTTTGATCTAAATATTTTATAAGATATATTTGAATAACTTGAATAACAAGTTTAATATCATTTTTTAGATTATGACTACTTTTCAAATCATACAAGTACTCAGATTTTAGTTTACATTTTCAATCATTTACAATAGTTTTATTTTCTCTTTTAGACTAATATTAGCTCAATATCATCCTTGAAAAGTTACAAAGTTTATAACTTTGTCACATAATAGCCTAATAATGTATTGCTTTGCTCAATATTCTCATTTAGACTCTACAAATATAATTAGAAGGTGTAAGATATAATTTTAATGCCTAGTATTATTTAGTTTATGTATAATATTTTGAGCATACTATGGGATTTTCTATAGCATGTGCAACTTCCACTTCAAGCAATTATAATACCACACATATTTCTATACATGGGAGATTTAAAAGTGTAAAATTGAAAGAAAGTCGACTCAATCTTAAGGAAAAATTTGTTCATAAAATTCCATTTTATCAAAATTCATAGAGTTCAATTTTTTATCACATTGGATTCAAACATGCGTACTATGTATTAAATTTAAGGTAAATACAATCGTGGAAATCAATATAAATACATTCCTTGTAAAAAATATATAATCATATTCATAATGTAATTTTCTCATTTTGCTTTAAATTACCAAAAAAAATCAATCCTTGACAACCAGGGAACAATGGAAGATTTATATACATGATTACATAGAGTAAATTAGAATATATTTAATGAAAACTATTATAATCAAGTACAAATATGATAAGTTGTCAAGAATAATATATAATTGTATCATTATGTAATTAATATTATTATTTTTATAGGATATAAGTACCGAATCTTATATGAGACACTTTATCTCCATTTTTATTATATAAGAGATAAAAGTAATACATTCAAATAAAATTGTAGTTATTGTAATATAATTATTTTATATAGAATGGATTGATCTCAAGTGGCTAAAACATGGGCATGCAAAAACCTAGGTATAAAACTACTCAAATAATGTGTAATATTGTCAAAAGACAAAACGTTAATTAGGTAAACTATTGCATCTAAGTATCGATGGAGAATACCCTATCTAACATGTCCAAGTGCAATTCCTTGGTGAATTTGGATGAAGATATTTGTCCATGGTAGTTAAACAAAAGGTTACCCCACTAAAGAAGAAATTTTCCAACCAAAAAAATCTTCAAAGAAAATATATAAAGTACTCTTCCAAAATTGTTAAACTTCTTTTGGTGTATCCAACAACTCTAGATCTTGGATAAATTAGCAATCTAGTTAAGGGAAAGTACCTCAACAAGCATAAAAAAAGAGCTCCGAAAGTAGTTGCTAGAGTTCTATTTACCTATATTTTTAGGAAAGGATGAATTGGTTTGGAATTTATTAATTATGATATATACTTAGTCAAGTTTGGAAGGCTTTGGAACTATTGGACTTACTTCCAAGGATTTCCCTTGGAATAATATTTGGTCACATAAGGTCCTCCTTAATATCTAACTTTATTTCATTAGCATTCTATAAATAATAATAATTAAAATAAGGCAATAGTCTATAAAAATATATATAAGAGACCTTTTAGGTTTGATTCATGTTTTGCATCCAATATTTAGGGTTTCTTTACAAAATCGAGCACATGTGGATTGGTCATTTAGCATTGGAAGATTTTATTAAATGTTGGATTAATTTTCAAAACAATAGCATCACGAAATCTCTACGGAGGATTAATCTTACTATTTTTTTTACTATCTGGCTTGAAAGGAACAATCAAATCTAAGCTTAAATTTATACTATTACCTATCTTAGAGATTGTTTGTAGACATGATGTTTATCACAAGAAGTATTGAGTGTAGAAAAATATATGTTGACCTATTAATTATAGGATTTGAATAAGCATGTAAGGGTGTCTCTAATAATAGAGCTAGTTCAAAGGATTTGTGTTGATCACTAATGGCATTAAGATGACCAATAGTTGTATTTATCAAAATAAATTTTCATGGTGCTTTCAAAAGAAACCTTGGTAAAGTTGGTAAATATGGTATTTTCTATAATGATGAAAGTAAAGTTATTCTCAATTACTCATAATAGGAACTTCAATAAACAATTATGTGAAGGCTAGGGCACTTCATATAGGGATCAATAATACCAAATTGGAAAATTTGAGAACATATTTCAATTGAATTCATAGATTATTATAAATCTTTTAAACATAAACAAATATGGGTATTATATCAACAATAGAATTATTTATGACATCTATCAATTATTGATGGAGATGGTATCTTGGAAATGGAAACATATCTATAGATAAATAAATAGATTAATAGATGATTTAGCCAATCATAATTTAATTCTCTATCTTGGTGAAATTCAAAATTTTAGAAGGTAACTAGCTAAAGGAAATTCTCTCTCCACGAAAATAATATCAAGGATTTGAATAAGAAAAGATAAAAAATTTGAGAAAAGTGAAAGGGAGCTAAAAAATATCTTTAATAGAAAGGTTAACTATGAAAAATTCATGGAATTTACTTGGATATGGTTTATTTCACCTAAACATCATATGTAATATTTTGGTATCTTGGTGGGAGTGTCCTCCAATAGAATTCATGTGTAACTTATTAAATATATACAAACATATATAATATTATACAATAATATAGTAACTAAGCAATTATATAAAAACATTAATGGTATGTAATTGTATAGATGTAACCCCATGTCTAAATCCCTGTATTATGATGAACACTCATTAATCAAGACATAATACTATAGTTTGTCATAATACCATGATAATATGGTTTGTTGATAAAGTGTAATATATGTGATGTTTTTTCAATCCCATGTACCAAATTAAAAGTATTATATAGTAATAAAATAATATTTTATAGCAGAAAAAGTTATGATGCAATGGTAATGAGGTACATTCATAAAAATATAATCAAAGTTCAACTTTGCAGACATTAATAATGTTTTTATTGGGTATATTATTTTGAGCCAAAATTTTATTGGTTGTACATTCTTAGAACTATTATAACTACAAAGCAAAAAATAATCTTCATATGACTAAAATTAGTTATTAGTACTTGTATTGTAGTCCTCTATTTCCCAAAGAAATAAAATCACATTATCTGCTAGTTAATACTTCCTATGCATGCAAGGCTAAAAACAATTCTTAAATATAAATTTTGTCTCATTAAGATTCACTTAATAACTTGGATATTGTGATTATACTAAGAAGTTTCACAAAGGTTGACAAAAAGTATTAGCAACTATTTTATTTTATTTTATAATTTAAAATTTGCATTAACAAGGGTTAAATAACAGCCCCCTTAAAGCTGAGTACAATAGTGAAACCAACAGTCATCCTTGACCACAAAGACAACAAGGATAGCAAAACTTGAGGAAAGCTCCTCAAAAAAAAACCTCAATACAGGAGGAAGAAAACATGAGGCACCCATGCCTTAAAGCTCCCAAACCAAAGGAGAAACCAAAAAATGAGGCATGTAGGCCTTGATCCAACCATCAAAAGGAAACCTCACACAAACATTGTCAATCTTACCATGGCCAACCATCTCTATCACCTCAATGATGAATTTCAAGTCAACCATAAATTGTCTGCCCTGAACCTTAACTCTGCCATTGTCCCAAGACTTGACAAAGTCAATAGTAATTTCATCATCAACGCCAGAAAATTCCTTTAACAAAGGTAAAAAGCCCCTGCCCACTTAGTCTTGGCACATATTTCCAAGTGTGACCATTTACAATGTTTCGCTATCATGGGGAAATTTATCCCTTTCCACTACCATGGATATATCGTCAGGCAAATCATTCATCCATGTCACCAGGGCTTGCATATTCATCCCTTGTTTTGCCAACCTGTCAGCCACCTAGTTGCCTTCACGAAAACTATGTTGAAACATGATTTCTTGGCGTTTAGAAGCAAGGATTTTTGCCTCAATAATAGGGTATTTAATTTTCCAATCCATACCACCCTTGTCCTTCTTCATGTAGTTGACAGTGCTTAAGGATTATCCTTCAACTATAAGTTTTCCTGAGAATTTTTGTGACAGCAACAACCCTCTCCACATGGCTCTATCTTTTGCAACTTGATTGTATTGAACTCCAATTCCTTCTGATAAGGTAAGGATAACCTCTCCAAGGTGATTCCTAAGGATGCCTCTAGCACCCGCCATCCCAGGATTGTCCTTAGCTGCTCCATCAAAGTTCAATTTCAACCAGTCGTAAGGCAATGGAGCCCATTTACAAGTGGATTTGGTTTTGGCAGGAGGTTTATAAGAGGCGACCTCGATGGGAAATTATAAATTTTTGCCAATGATTTTCTCATTATGGCTAGTTGGGATCTCGGATAGGCTTATGAGGCTAGCATTTTCTATTGCAAATTATGCCCCTTATTAAAATATCATATTTTTTGGCTTGATTATAACATCCTTTCATTCACAATAATCCTTTTCATCATTTAAGGAAAATTTTGAAAAATACGAATATAAAATTGAGACCTAACTATTGGTAGGTGTTCAATATTTTTATTTAAATAATATAGTGGCATAACTTAATTTCCTACCATAATGACTCAATTTCTCATTTTACAAATAACTAATTTCATGTACATATAGGTATATTGACACACATAAGTATATTTTTATACAAGCTTCCTCCATCACTTTAGTTAAACCTATAATTTAAAGTTAATAATTATATTTCAATCATACAAAATCACTCACAAGATATCTTATGAATATCCTCTTTAAGAGATAAACATCTAGTATTTCTTAACAAATATGAGGGAGGGAAGGATTAAAAACTACCAAATATGAAGCTTGGGTTCTAAGGAGCAACTAATACCCCAAAATGTAAGGATGTTTGCTCATAATTAGCCATAGTTATGTGCCCAAAAAGTGCATCCAAATAAAAGGAATCTATCTAGTTAGCTCAAATTTTCTAACACCCTAATAAGTAGTCACTTGAGCCATTATAAAATCTCCTTTTTGGTTCGAAGTCCCAACACTTGAGTAGATACCTTGTGTGAGCAACCAAAAATCTCCTCATTATATTGGATCCCTTATTGCCCAAGTTGATATATTGCTCAAATATTTTTAACTTCTTAGTTATCTCAAAGTCCTCAATGCTTGAACTCATAGTTTGCTTGAGCAATTAAGCTTCCTTGCTCAAGGTCCTTGATGACTAAGCAACTAAATATTGGTAGCTTGAAGTACTTTGTGCTCAATCATGTTTTTTCCAAGTGATTGAATCTTGTTATATCCATAAGTGGTTGGAAAAGAAAATATATAATTTAAAAGGAATATTTAAAAAGTTAAATGGAGCTTAGATAAAAACCTCAATATTGAGCCAGTTAGATACATACTTAGAGGTTGAAAGCATGCAATATTAGATAAAAACAATATGTGTACTGAATTAGCATGATAAATATAATAGAAATATATGATTTGGTTATCACATATCAAAGTTAAGTGCATTGATATTCATTCTAAACTAAAGATGTTCCTAACACAAATTTAGCTCAACTTCTTAAGTGGTTTACTAAGGGCATACTCAAAGGCTTCTAATATAGCTATTTTGTTTGATGAAAATACAACCAATAGCCTTAAGCTTATTTTAATTCATCTCCGCACATTAACAAGAAAATCTTTAAAAGATTTTCAAAATATTAACAACTAGATGATATTAAAATAAAAAAGTCTTGAGTTTAGCCAATCTCACATAAGCATATGGTTTAAATCTTTGAAATTACTTATGGATAGATGATCTAATAAGGCTTGATATCATGTAATCTCTAAATGATCACTTAGTATTCTAGTGAGATAGCAAGCTCAATTTGATGCTATTGGAGTAGGCCAAGATGAATAGATGAAGAGTTATCTTAGATGATATAGTCTCATCTCTATGCACATGCCTAATAGCTCTTGGATTACTTGTTGATTATTCAACGAAAAGGCAATGGTCAATCTTAAGATTAGCTTGGTTTGTTCAAGAACTTAAAGAACACATGCAAAATAGATCAAATTGGTGAAATAAAATAAAGACTTGATTTTAAAATAAAAGGTAGATCTCGTCTACATGCTCACAAAGTTCAATTCTCAAAGCAAAGACCTTAAATGAAGCAAATTAAAATATTAAATCTTTATTCTTATTATGTTGTAAAATTTTATTAGATCACATGTATTCAACTATTTTGAATGCGGGCATATATTTTCCAAATAAAGCACATATGGGAAGACAAGCATAATTTAAATACTAGTCATCTGATCTTAGTTGTTCTTTTATGCCAACATGCATTTCTTTTATTCTCTTAATACATATAAAAACAACTATTTCTTGCAAAAAATAAAAAAGGATGGATTTTGTAACTCACAAATAAATAAGAATAAATAAATCTAAAATGTATCCATGCTTTTCAACCTTACTTAATATGGGCATTCTTTTTTACTTCCCTATCCCTTCACCAATCATACATCTTCACCTTTCTTTGGTTATTATTTCTTTCTTTTACTTCAAAAAAAAAATACAAAGTTGAAATTTGGTCTTTGTTTCAATAAAACCTATTGGATTCTAACCTATGAAGATGATACTACAAGAATAAACTTACCCCATATACATGCATATATAAGACTTATGAGTTGTCTCATCTATAGGAGGGTTTTTTTTAAGATTTGGTATCTAATAACTCTTGTACTAGGATATGCAGAGTGCAAAGGCAACTTCTACAAATTTAAAATAAAACAAGAAGAAAGGACAAAAATAACAAGAAACAAGAGACTAAAATCAAGTCAAACTTCATCTAAGAAGAATGAGAGTTTTTTATATTTGATCTGGAACAATGAGCAGCCTAGATGTAAGAAGCAATTATCTTGGTATGAAGCAACATAGATACATGGTATTTAACTAAATGATAATAATATCAAATACCTCTCAAAATAAATGTGTTAAGCATATCCAATCCTCTTATGCCATTAAGTTCTAGAGTTATGTAAATTTCTAAAGAGGTACTAGCTTTATATATCATAATTAAGAAAACACATGACTGCAAGATGATTCTCATTTTTTAACTTTATGGAGTAAATATAACATATATGATGCACTTAAGGAATGGGATGACATATCTTTATGCAAAAATAATAGGAACAAACACGTAAACTATGTTAATGGAATTCTCATGCTACAACATAATTAGAGTCTAATATACTCTAAAGATTTGATGATCTCAACCTTAAAGTGAATATGTGCATCATAGTAACGTTGAAGATTCAAGGAGGAAGGATCTTGAGGCTCTAATCACATGGATCATATCTATGCCCTATAGATATCTTTTTGAATATCTTTATTTAATTTCCCTTGGACCAAGATGACACATTTTATTGAGATATTATATATATGAATCTTATCCATATTAATATCTACTATGCTTTAGTGGTAAGGATTTGACATACTAGCCAAAGTAGACCATGTTGAAAGATATGGTAATCTAACCTTATTGGCCAAGTGTGACAGATGATGATGTAAGCCTTCGAGAAATATTCTATGTAAACCTATGGAAAATCTTATGATGATGTAAGCCTATGGGAAATATTGATGCATTCATCCCCTATGGACTTGGTTAATCCACTTGGATGGATATGTATTCATACCTTATGGGTTTGGTTAAATCACCTTTATGGTTAACCTTGATTAAACATTTAGTTAAATATTTAATAACTTGACTTGCCAGCCTTGGTTATATTTGTAATTTGTTTGGATACTTAGGTATCTACTATAAATAACCCCAACCACTGATCTATCGTATTAGTGTGAAGTATCAAATTCTTATGAGTTATTATTGGTGGTACCTCCTTGGGAACCCATCCATCCTATTTTGTGTTCTTGATATTTCTATTTTGCTTCTTTATTCCCTTTCATATGCTTGTGGTGAATGTTGCAATCATGTTATTTCTATAAAGTATTATGAGATCCAAAAAACCAATACCTAATATACCAACTACAAATAGGACCTCCAAGTCAGTCATTATAATATATTTACTATCACTTAATTTGATGGGTTGAAATCTTAAGAACTGGGAAAATATGTGAAGTGCAATAGTAGGTGAGTGTTAAACATGCTACCTCCAACTAGGGGTAAAATAATTACTTGTCAAACATTAAAAATTTTACCAAAATAGTTTGACATAAGCAATGATTAAAGGATTTGATTTTTGTTTATTACTTTTGTAACTAATTTTATTTTGGTTTTATATATGTCAACTATAATTATTTGGTTTGACATATGTCAATTATATGTTTGTCAGGTTTTTGAAGTGGGACTATTTCTCCCCTCATCTTCTAGGAGGACGTATCTTCTTTTCAACTTGGGGTGGACCCTATTCCTCCACTGAAGACAAGCCATGTTTCCTATGTTGCAGTTGTTTCCAATAGAGACTCAAAGACTCCTCTATCGAAGTGCTTGTTTGAACTCAATCCAGTGTAAAATTCTCTAGATGTTCCCATTGATATGGTTAAGTTGACTATAGAAGAAGGGAAAAACTCCCTCATTGGGAAATTTCTTAGGAAACTCCAGACCTGATTTAGACTCAATCAGGAGATGGGTGGCCCTCAAGTGGTCACCCAAAAGATAGACGGAGACTCAATCAGGAGATGGGTGGCTCTCAAGTGGTCACCCAAAAGATAGACGGAGTTGATCACTTTGTCGAAAGGTTTCTTTCTTATTAGATTATCTTTGCAAGAGGACTAATAGCATATTTTGGGATACGATCTATGGTTTTTTGGTTGAAGAAGCATATTCTTGCGTAAATGGGGTAATGATTTTGATCCTAATATGTAGAAAATTAGCATAGCTCTAATTTGGGTTAGACTTCCTAGTCTTCCTCTTCATTTCTGGAATGAAGCAATTTTTAAAGGAATTACAAAATTTTTGGGTGATTTGGTTTCCATTGACTTTGCAACTCGATCTAAATATCATATGGTTTTTGATCATGTGTATTAGTATGGATTTAGATGTTGATCTTACCAATCACATTTATTTTTTTGTAAAAGGTTAGCTCTAGGGTGCAACCTCTAATCTATGAAAATAGACATATATTCTATTCTAACTGCAAAAATTATGGTCATGAGTAGTCTAGATGTCCTAAGCGGAAGACCAAGTTTTCAGTCCCCTAAAAGGAAAACTTTTGTGATGAGGAGATTTTTGTGGAGCAGATAAGGATTTTAAGGAGTTGAATTATTTTGGTTAATCTTCTTATCTGGAAAGGATTGTAACCATGACCTCTTCTTTGGAAACCCCTAACGATACTCTTTTCAATAAGGATTATGAACCCCCTATTTTGAATGCTTTTGATTACCTTATGATTGAGACAAATATTTCTGGGAATGTTTGGCCTCTTGGAACTTCTATAGCTTTCAAATGCAAGGATTTTATCTTAGCTCCTAGGGAGGGAAAAACCTTTGGAGCTTCTCCTGGTTTGATTACACATGGGTAAGCTAGTAAAGGAAGATCTTCTCGAGCCGATGTTGAGCTTGAGAAAAAGTTCGACCAATCCTCTCCTAACTAGAATTTTGGAGGTGGAAGACAACGTAGAGTTATTTGAGATAACTTGTTGGCTCGTTGGGCAGGAATTCAAGCAGGATTCCTTTGGCCCAATTTTAAATTTCAATCTTGAGTGGATTCTTTCTTTAATTATAGTATAGATCGATTTATGAAATCGATTGTCTCTGTCTAGATTTCTTTGATTGAATTTTGATTCTCATTTTTATTATGCTATCTTTTCTAGTTTAAGTTCTTTCACTTGTTTTTCAATTTTAATGCTTTTTAGGCTGATTTTGTTGCCTAACAGTCTGCCTTTTCGGCCATTTTAGGAGTTTGGTTCTTACCAATTATTTTCTCCAACCTTTACTTACTACCTCTTTGTCTTTGTTTATCCTTGAGCTTGGTAGTTTGTAGGATCCATTTGTACATGGTTTGAGGGAACCTTTCAAAACCCCTATTTTTTCACCCAATCAAAAAAAAAAATTAATTGCATTAGAAAACTACATTTGTAGTACAATATATAATTTTAATTATCTTATTCTATCTAACAAGGGCCACAACAAATATTTCACTCCTAAAATTTGAAAATAAAAAACAATGCTCAAAAAAACATTGTTATGGTTTGATGCCATAATATTGCATGTACGATCAAAAAACAAATTTTTTAAATGAAATATTTTTTTGTTCTAAGATGGCATTGCATGCATTTTTCTACATTGTCATAGTGCCACAATAGTATCATTGTAGTATAATATTGTAGAATCATATCCTATAATTGATAAATCATCACACTAGGATTTAAATTTAAAATGATTAATTGATAAGATGTTTTTGTGCTGGTATTTGAATTACTTCTACTAGTGTTTGAATTTTTTTGCTATTTTTTTAATGCATTGCATAAAAATATTATTACTTCCATATTGGGGTGCACTTAACCCTTGAAGAACACAATATTATACTAATATGGGGGATGAACAGTATAAGATAAAACTTTTTACTTTTCTTTTCAAAGCAATATCATCCAATATTATCAATTGCAATAATGAAATAATGCACAGATCATCACACACATAAGAGACATAAATTTAACGTGGTTAACCTGATGTGGGCTACATCCACAAAGAAAATATTTCTTATAAATTTTCTTAACAAATTCTTAGGGAACTAACTCCCTATTACAATGTTTATGGACCTCTATCCATAGGATACACCTATCCCCTCTACTCTATTTCGTGGACCTCTATCCACATGAGACCTCAATCCCCTCTACTATGGTTCATAGACCTATATCCATAGGATACACCTATCCCCTCTGCTCTAGTTCATGGAACTCTATCCACAAGAGACCTCAATCCCCTCTACTCTAGTTCGTAGACATCTATCCATAGGATACACCTATCCCATCTGCTCTAGTTCATGGACCTCTATCCACAGAAGACCTCAATCCCCTCTACTTTGGTTCATGGACCTCTATACATAGGATACTTCAATACCCTCTACTTTAGTTAATGGACATATATCCATAGGAGACCTCAATCCCCTCTACTCTGGTTCATGGACCTTTATCCATAGGATACCTTGATCCCCTCAACTCTGGTTCACTCCAAAGCCTGCTCATAACTCTACTCACAAGCTTTCTCAAAAGGCCTACTTAAATTTGCTCACAAGCCTGCTCAAAAGGCCTACTCAAATCTGCTCCAATACTTGATCAATCCTACTCAAAACTGCTCATAAAACCTGTTCAATTCTGCTCACCAAACCTGCTCATAAAACCTACTCAATTCTGCTCATCAAACCTACTCAAAACTACCCACAAAACCTACTCAATTTTGTTCACCAAACCTGATCATAATTCTGCTCAAACCTACTCACAAAACCTGCTCAAATATTCTCATAATCCTACTCAAACATTGCTCAATATTTCCCAAATATTGCAAATAAACAATGCTCATGTCTTTCCCAAAACTTGCATACAAACAATGCTCATATCTTTCCCAAAACTTGCATACAAACAATGCTCATATATTTCCCAAAACTTGCATACTAACAATGCTCATATCTTTTCCAAAACTTGCATACTAACAATGCTCATATCTTTCCCAAATCTTGCATACTAACAATGCTCATATCTTTCCCAAAACTTGCATACAAATAATGCTCATAACTTTCCCAAATCTCGCATACAAACAATACTCATAATTTTTTCAAATCTCGCATACAAACAAAACTCATAACTTTCCCAAATATCACATACAAACAATGCTCATAACTTTCCCAAATATCACATACAAACAATGCTCATAACTTTATCAAATCTCGCATAATGATATCATCAAGTTCTTTACTTATTCTTCAATGTGCTTTCCTCAACTAAAGCAATTCAAACATATTCTACATATAATTATTGTATCTTCATGAACATATAGAGAATGATATGCACTAAAAAATACCCAATATATTCTTCACATTCATTAAGTTTGTCGCTTTCACATGTCTCACATTTATTACATCAAAAGGTATCTTTAGTCTAGAACTTGATAACTAACCTGGTAATAGCTGATTTTCACCTTTACTTCAAAACCAAACACTATGCACAAATATGTCTTTCTCATCTACTCACAAAATCAATCATGAACAATGCACAAATTCTCTTCTCAATTCTGATCTATTACCCTTGCATACTTGCTTCCAATTTCCATCAAATCAATGCACAAATTAACTCACAAATCTGATCTATAATCCTTTCACATTTACTCTCTATTTCAAGAAAAACCAATGCACAAGTTTGTTCTCAAATTTGATCCAAAATCTTGTCCATTCATTTCCAATTTCAATCAACACTAATGCACATCAAATAAATTCTTATACCTCCAACCATATATCTTCAAAAGATTTTCTTCATCCAAAAACAAACCTTGAGTAAGGGATTAAATCACAATACCTCTAAAATTGCCTTGATGATGATGTGCTTTCAAAACTTGTCTTAACACAAAACAATTTTTCTTTTTGCCACTTCAAAACAGGTTAGTGAATCCCTTTTTCTCTTCTTGATTAGATATCAAAATATTCTCATTAAAATCCTTTATCAAAATGTGCTCAATCAATGCTCAAAATAATATCTTATATTTTCCTCACAAGATAAAGCTTTATCAATAACACAAATCCTTTTATTCCCTTTCTATGATATGCCAAAATACAAATAATGTTAATCACAAATACACCTTATTTCTCCTTTCTAATATATGCAAAAATACAAATGACAATAATCTCAAATACACCTTATTTATCCTTTCTAAGATATGCACAACAATGAAAACTCAAAACCCTTATTTCTCCTTGAATTGCAAAAATATAATTTAAAAACAATGCCATACACCTTATATTTTCAACCTTAATAAAAATATTTTCAATCAAAATTTTTAGTACCTTTAGCACTACCGCGAATCGAACCTCCAACCTCTCGACAAGCAACACTCTCCCAAGCACCCTAACCAGCTGTGCTACCGTGGCAGTTGAGACCAAAGGAGGGACACCATATATTTAAACCGTGTCCTGTGCACTGACAACAAAAACCATAAAACCAATGTCAACGGGATTCAACACCTTGACCTCCTGCCAAGCAGTGATTCGTGCACAACCCACAGATCGTTGGGCTACCTCGATGAATAAAACCTCAGATGCAAACAATGAAACTTATTTCGTTTTACTCCCTTCTCAATAGCAAAACAAAATCGACATTGATGAGGTTCGACCTCTTGACCTTTTGCCTAGTAAATCTCCACACAGATCCACACTGCCAGTTGGGCTATCCCAACAAACGAAAACACAAGTGCAAAAATATTTCTTTAACTGTCTTTGCCTCGATTTTGTTGTTTTGTCCTCTTTCTTTCTTTCCTTACCGTTCACATTCACATTTTTCAAATATTCAATTTGCAATGCATAAAAACCATGGTAAGGTGCAATTATTGTCATGTATATATATGCCTTCCATGCCTTCAATTTATTTTGAGAGGTTGACTTTAATTTTACTTTGGTGCCTTTTTATTTTTAAACTCATTTGATAATAATATTTAATTTTAAAATTTAAATATTATAATATAAACCTATGTCCCTCTCTTTTAAGCCTTTATCCTTATTTTTAAAAAAATTGTCCAGGCATCCTTCAACCTTTGTTCTTCTCTATATAATATTTAAATATGATATTTAAATATTATAATCCTTTATTTAAAACCTTACCTTAAATAATTGTCCATTGTTATATTGTCCAACCTTGTCAACTTCACACCCTTGAAGAACATTTCTATCATGAATAATATGCACCCTTTGACATCAATAACAACTCAATATACTCAATATTTCCAAAAACCCTTGCAAAAATAGCCATGGTTTATATTATTGAGAACATATGAATAAACAAAAAAATTAAATCAAAGTAGAACAAGGATAGAAGAAAAGAAGAAACTATACGAATTTTTAATGAAGCATAATCTACTCCCTTAAGCACTTCAATTTCACTCTTGTCATTCCATATCCAACCATGATTTATGTATATACAATGGTGTAAAAAGAATTTTTTTTTATACATAGAGGAATCGGTAACTACCTTTCCTTTTTAACAACTGGTCATAGGATCAAGTCCCATTACCTCTGATCGTAATGTCAAATAATAGTGCTACCACTATAACCCCTATCTTGCCTTTGTAAACATGACCCAAAGTGAGGGAAACCCCCAGTGGCTCGAGGTTGGTATCGTCGTCATCAAACTGGCGCACACTTAGAAAACTCAGGTTAGACTACTACCTTTACCCAAATTGGGCATGCCCCCAAGGTTTGAACCTAGGTCTCCTCTTAGTAAGTGCCCAACATCTTACCAATCCACCTAGCCCTCGGGGACATCAAAGGGCTTATGATTACCAATGTGATTTGAATTGGAGTTGAATGGACCCATGGTATGGATCGCAAACCTCAGCTGGCTGCCTCACACCAACTCGACTACTCACTCACCGTTTAAAGGGCTTATGGTAACCAGTGTGATTTGAACCAAATTTGAATGGACCCACGGTACAGATTGCAGATCTCAATTGGTTGCCTCACACCAACTCGACTACCCACTCACCCTTAAAAATTATTGTTTACACAGGTTTTTATGAGGGGTCCCGATCAAAATGTTAGGGTAAAACATGGGTTTTTATGAGGATATAAAAATAAAATTATTCAATACATGAATGGTGTGCCCATTTACAATATATTCATGGATTAGATCATGGTTGAAAAACAATGACAATAAAGAATATATAAGTTAGTTCATTCTTGTCATTTATACATTCTATGACAATAAAGAATATATAAGTTAGATCACTCTCATAATTTATACATTCTATAATTTAAGTTCACTCTTGTTATTGTCTTAAAATTAGATATGATTCTTCATGGCTTCCAAACTTATGTAGATCTAAAATTTTAAGACAATACAAAATTTCTAAAGCATATTTGCTTGAATTCTAAATTACATAATAGGAAAGACAACCAAGATAGAGTAAATATATAAACTACGATTTAAATTTAAAATTCCCATTAAAAATAGCATTCTCAAAATTTGAATTTATTTCTTCCCTAAAAATTTCATATTTTTTAAGAATTTTAAGGTTTTAAGTGGTGCCAGTATCACTTTAGGGTCACTTTAATACCAACAAAAATATTCATGTCAACATGAAGGATTCCTATAATGATATTATTTTGATGCACAAAAGGCACTCATAGTGCCATTGTAGCCTCATTGTAGAATTAATATGGCACCACCCTAGTAGGAAGAAAATATCATGTCACTCGAGTGGCATTACTATAATGCAAGATTTTGTTCACATGGTGCAAAAGTGATGCTACAAGACGAAAATATAAAAGTGTTTCATTGGTCAAAATTGAGTTGCATAAAAACTTTTCAAAGCATCTGAGATCGAAATGGCTAACAGCATAGTGCCTACCATCTTGGGCCCCATTTTCGACCACTCCAACTCAACTCATCAAGACGAGGATGAAGTTAGACCTAAACTAACTCCGTCTCAAGGGAGAGGCAGAGGCCGCAAAGCAAACTCCAAATCATCTCAATGAAGATCATCTCCTGGAATGTCAGAGTCCTCAACGGGACTGCAAAACAGAGAACTGTTAAAACAATAAGAAAAAATCTAAAACCAAATATCATGTTCCTTCAAGAATCCAAATTAGATGAGATTTGCAGCATTCAAGTCTGCAAGCTAATTTGGGAAAACAGTAACTTTGCTTTTTGTCCCTCCACAGGGGCCTTCAGGGATCTCCTCTGTTTATGGGACCCGACAACCATTGAAGGGAGAGTTCTTTCAGTCTCAGACAAAACCATCAACATCCTATTTACTAATAAAGTCACTCACCT
Organism: Wollemia nobilis; assembly: GCA_028583015.1. Classification (NCBI taxonomy): domain Eukaryota; kingdom Viridiplantae; phylum Streptophyta; class Pinopsida; order Araucariales; family Araucariaceae; genus Wollemia; species Wollemia nobilis. The sequence goes on along the minus strand of JAQPPZ010000652.1, from coordinate 491,192 downwards.
CCAGTGGATCGCCACCAATGTTTATGGACAAAACAGTCCTCTTAACAGAAGACTGTTGTGGGATAACATTTCTACAATGCGTAATAACTTTGAAGACTTCCCATGGATGTTATGTGGCAATTTTAATTCTCCCCTCCATTTGTATGACAAACAAGGAGGCAATCCAATCACCAGCAGTTGCATAGAATATTTCAGTGACTTTGTCAACCACAACGAGCTAATGAACATGTCGAACCAAGGATCCAACTACACATGGAGCAACAAAGGATCGAGAATCCACCACATCCAAATCCATCTAGATAGATTTCTCTTATCCAAAGAACTCATTCCTATTTTTAGCGATGACAGGCTTCATAGCCACCCAAAAATTGAATCTGACTACAATCCCTTAATTCTGGATTGTACTCGACCCTAAAAAATCTTCAAAACCTCTTTCAGGTTTGAAAATATGTGGCTCACTCATCCAAATATAGGCCGGTGTATTCGCCAATGGTGGCAACAGGATTTCTGTCCAAACCCTCTCACAAATCTGTTCCTCAAACTGAAAGCAGTCAAACTCAAGTTGAAATGCTGGAACAGGGATGTCTTTGGCAACCTCTTTAGCAAGAAAAAGCATCTGATGGATGAGCTGATAAGGGTGGAAATTTTGATTCAGGGAGGAGATCTGAGGGCCGAAACTTTCCTTGAAGAAAAGAGCCTCCTCTCAAATTTTCACAATGCCATGGCTAAGGAAGAGAAATATTGGAGGTAAAAATCAAGAAACCTCTGGCTCAAAGAAGGAGACACCAACACGAAGTTTTTCCATGCATCCACCATGCGTCACAGAGGCTCTAATAAAATCACTAAGCTGACCAAGGCAGATGGATCCATTGTCTCTGACATCCAAGCAATCAAACAGGAAGTTGTTTGCCACTTCCAAGAAATCTTAGGACCAAGCACTGGTTGCCATCCCCTCACCTCAAGTTCTCTGCTATAGAACATCCCAAAGATGGTGTCTAACAATGATAATGGAAAATTTCTCAAAAGCTTCACTAAAGATGAGATCAAAGAAGCTCTGTTCACAATGGAACCTGACAAGGCCCCCGGACCCGATGGCTTCCCACCCCGATTTTTTCAACACTTCTGGGAAATCATGGGCCAAGATGTCGTTGCTACAGTTAAATTCTTCTAGAGAGCCAAAAATATGCCGAGAGAGGCCAATTCCACTTTCATTGTTTTAATCCCCAAGTCCAACGATTGCGCTTCCCTTTCTGATTTCAGGCCGATCAACCTCTGCAGTGTCATTTACAAACTTATCACCAAAGTTATGGCAAATAGGTTGAAAGCCATCCTTCCCTCCATCATCGACTAGTGCCAAGGGAGCTTGGTCAAAGGCAAACTCATCTCGGATGGAGTGATTTCCATCCACGAACTGGACCACTCAGCATTTAAAAATAAAAAATCCAGCATGTTCCTCAAGCTTGACATGAACAAGGCTTTTGACCGTGTTTCTTGGAAATTCCTATTTGAAGTCCTTGTAAAGTTTGGGTTTCACAAAGAATGGATCAAGATGGTTTGCGAATGTATCTCGACTGCTTGGTTATCTGTTCTTATCAATGGCTCACCCGTAGGTTTCTTCCAAAGTTTCAAAGGCATCCGTCAAGGGGACCCTCTGTCTCCCTTTCTCTTCATCATTTTGGCCGAAACCCTTGGAAGAACCCTTTCAACTGCTTGTAATAGGGGTCTTATTTCTAGGATCAAACCAACCTCAACATCCAAAGCCATATCCCATCAACAGTTTGTTGATGATACTATTCTAACCTCTTATGCTTCCGTTCTCGAAGCAAAAATCATTAAGAACATTCTTGATTCTTATGAAGAGGCGGTTGGTTAGAAAGTCAACTTCCATAAAAGCAAGTTGTACTTTCTCAATACCCCCAATCATAGACAAAATAGGATTTTTGAGATCCTTGGGTGCATCATTGGGAGTCTTCCAACTACTTATCTTGGATTACCGCTTTTCCACGACAGATCTGTCTCGGCTATGTGGAACCCTGTTTTAGATCGCCTCAACAGGAAACTTGCGGGGTGGAAAATCTCAATGCTCAGCTAGGTAGCCAAAGCCACTCTGGTCCAAGCCTGCCTTCAAAGTATCCCCGTATTTTTCTTATCTATCTTCAAAGCTCCAACTACCATCTGCCAAAAAATTGAACATTCAACGCAGATTCCTTTGGGCTGGAAATGAAATAAAGAATAAATTTTCGCTAGTCGCCTGGGACAGGGTATGTTCCAAGAAAAAGGACGGAGGACTCAAATTCAGAGACATCAAATGGATGAACATGGCCCTCATTGCCAAGCAAGCCTGGAGACTTACCATCAATGAAAAAGTCACATGGATTGATATCATTAAAGCTAAGTACCTTCAACAGTTTTCATTTCTTGGAGAGCACAACCTATGTATCAGATCCCATTTCTGGAATGGCATAATCAAAACAAAGAAAAACATCATGGAAGGCTTAAGGTGGAGTCTAGGAACAGGAATGACCATCCATTTTTGGGAAGACCCATGGATCCATGATAAACCTCTCAGCCAAGATCCGCATCTTACAGTGCTCAAGGCGACTACATAAGCCACCTTTGGAGATAAGGTGTGTCACTTCATTACCCAAGGTCCTATAAGATGTAAATGGAAACACATGGCTCTTAACCGGCCCAGGCATATCATCGAGGCTCTCATGTGGTTACAAAACTTTTTAAGGACTTGCATCATCTCGAGCTCACACAAATATGATTCCATGGTCTGGAACCTTGAAGAATCTAGAAATTTTTTTGTCAAATCAACTTACTATAGTCAAGAAACTCCCACTGATGGATGGGACTTATCAAATCAGGTCTGGGTTCCCAAGATCATTCCCAAGGTCAAATTCTTTTGTTGGTTGGCCACCCAAAATAGAATCCTCACCATTGACAACTTGATAATCAGAGGGTTACTCATTCCCAATTGGTGTATCCTGTGCAAAAATGCTTGTGAGTCAATTTTGCATGTTTTTTTGGAATGTTCATTCTCTTTAGCAGTTCTCAACCAGGTCCATAACACCTTTGGCATCTCCACAACCCTCCCACATTCCATTCCCCTCCTTATTAAGCAATGGCCCCGACATTTCAAGAGCAACCAACTAAAATTCATGTGGCAAGCTTGCCTTCACCTTTACCTGTGGCAGATATGGCTCGAGAGAAACGCCAAAATTTTCAAAAATCAAGCCATTGATAAGAATATTATCATTGTCAAAATCTTGGCCCTATCTGCAGAGAATGCCTCTCTTGTTTCTTCTCCAAATCCCCCCCTCCTAGATTAGAATCTGATCTAGCCAAAATTTTCAATCTGTCTAACATCTCTATTATGCTTCGTAATTTTTTTGACAGGTCTGTCATCAAGTGGGTTTTACCACCTACTGGGTGGCACAAGCTCAATTTCAATGGTGCGGCTAAAGGCAACCTAGGAGCGGCTGGTGGAGGAGGAATTCTTAGAAACCATAGGGGAGAAATAATTTTGGCCTTCACCCAAAACCTGGGAATTCAATCCAACAATATGGCAGAGGCTCGAGCTCTGTTCCAAAGTTTGATCCTCATGGAAGGGTTGACCATCAATAAACTTATCATTGAAGGAGACTCGTTGCACTGTATCAATTGCCTCAAAGGTACAGCTAAGCCTCCCTGGTCCCTTGCTTCGATTTTCCAAGAATGCAAGGCTCTAGTTGGAAATTACCCAGAATTAGTCATTAAGCATCAGTATCGGGAATGAAACAAAGCTACGAACTGGCTAGCTAATAGGGGAGTCGGTGAATTTGACATTCAAGTGTGGCGAGACTCCTTCCCCTTTGTCCTAAGGAACAATCCTACAAGTTTCAATGTTTGCACAATGTGAGTTGTTGCCAGGGGGATTGGCTACTTGCCTGCCCCTTTTGAATCACAAAAATGCAACATGTTGCAATATCGCGACACTTTTTCTTTCTCCTCCTTTGGTCATGAAAATGCAACATGTCGCGATATCATGACACTTTTCTCTTTTTGGTCATGAAAATGCAACATGTCACAATATCGCGACACTTTTCTCTTTTTGGTCACGAAAATGCAACATGTTGCGATATCGCGACACTTTTCTCTTTTTGGCCGTGAAAATGCAAAATGTCGCGATATCGCGACATTTTTTCCTCCTTTGGCCACGACGATGCAACATGTCATGATATCGTGACACTTTTTCCTCCTTTGGCTGCGACGATGCAACATGTCGCGATATCACGACACTTTTTCCTCCTTTGGCTGCAATGTTGCAACATGTCGCGATATCGCTACACTTTACTCTTTTGGCCACGACGATGCAACATGTCGTGATATCGTGACACTTTTTCTCCTTTGGCCATGACGACGCAACATGTCGCAATATCGCGACATTTTTTCTCCTTTGGCTGTGACGATGCAACATGTCGCGATTTCGCATAACTTTTCCTCCTTTGGCCGTGACAATGCAACATGTCGCGATATCGCGACACTTTTTTCTTTGGCTACGATGATGCAACATGTCACGATATCGTGACACTTTTTCTCTTTTGGCCGTGACGATGCAACATGTCACGATATCACGACACTTTTTCTCCTTTGGTCGCGACGATGCAACATGTCACGATATCGCGACACTTTTTCCTCCTTTGGTCGCGACAATGCAACATGTCACGATATCACGACACTTTTTCCTCCTTAGTCGTGATGATGCATCATGTTGCGATATCATGACACTTTTTCTCTTTTGGCCACGACGATGCAACATGTCGCTATATCACGACACCTTTTCTCCTTTGGCCGCGACGATGCAACATGTCACGATATCGCGACACTTTTTCTCCTTTGGCAGTGACGATGCAACATGTCGTGATTTCGCGACACTTCCTATATTTTGGCCTCGACGATGCAACATGCCACGATATCGCGATGCTTTTTCTCCTTTGGTCGCGACGATGCAACATGTCGCGATATTGCGACACTCTTTCTCCTTTGACCACGACGATGCAACATGTCACGATATCGCGACACTTTTTCTCCTTTGGCCTCGACGATGCAACATGTAGCGATATCGCAACACTTTTTCTCCTTTGGCCACGACGATGCAACATGTCACGATATCACGACACTTTTTCTCCTTTGGTCGTGATGATGCAACATGTCATGATATCGCGACACTCTTTCTCTTTTGGTCGCGACGATGCAACATGTCGCGATATCGCGACACCTTTTCCTCCTTTGGCCGCGACGATGCAACATGTCATGATTTCACGACACTTCTTCCTCCTTGCTTTCTCCCTTTGCTTTGGACCGTGAAAATGCAACATGTCGCGATATCACGACACTTTCCTCCTTGTGGTGGTTTGCTTTTTCTTTGATCTTTAGCAAATGGGCTTCTTCGGACTTCTTGGAAAACATGCAAAAAAGGTGGGTCCCCAATTTTGGGGTACATTGTGGAGCAGCAACAACACTTCCAAATGGTGAATTTCTCTGTTTAAGTTTCGCTTCCCCTTTTTTTATTAGCCTCTGGTCATGTTTCCCTTTAGTTAGTTCTTCTTGTTGGTTCCTCTAGGTGCCTTTACCTTAGGTGGCCCCTACTGTTTTTAGGTTGTCTCGTTCTGCTACCACCGTTCTTCCCCTCTACCTCCCTCTTTAGAGGCCCGCAGTTGTATTGTACAAGGTTCAAGGACCTTTCAACACCCTTTCAACCAATCAAAAAAAAAATGAGTTGCATAATAAATATTTAATAGAACATCATGTTATACATAAAGTATTTTTTATTGTTTTTGTGTAGGGAACCTCTATAATCCCTAGTCCATTGAGCAAATATGAAGTCAACAAGACCCTAAACTCTCCAAGGAATCAAATCAAGACAACCCACCTACAAGCACTCGACCACTACCAATTGGCCTATCCTTTTCTAGGATAAATCATGTGTTTTTATGAGGGATCCCATTCCCCTCATATCGTGGTTTCAACTTGGGTATCCTAGATGAAAAACCAAATACTGACCACTACGATATCCCTAAAACATATTTTAATCAAATAAAACTACCATGATAGAAATGTATACTTTCCATTAAATTCATCCAGCCCTTTAACTAGTTGATATCTCATTGGATGGTACATTTTATTGTAATGCCAAATTATTGATACCCCATAGTACCTACAACTTAGGATGGATGGGAAAATAAGAAATGGACTATTTTGAAGGTCCAAGGGGGTATTTGTCCTTAGTACCACCATTGCCAACATTGATAACCAGGGAAAAGCTTTAGTTTTTTAACATAAGGAAAGATTAATAAGTGTATATGGAAAATGTGTCAAAGAAGGTACTTTTCTTGGAATGAGGACCTTTATGATGGAATGAAATGTTGTCTAACATATAGTAAAGAGATAAGAAGACCTCCATGTACTCCTTCTAAGAAAGATATTTTTAAGACTCATATCGTCTTCTTCTTGTTGCAACATAAGCAAAACTTGAATTATATGGCAAATGAAAAAATAGAACATCTCACACTAGTGATTGAAGGACAAGACTTGAACTACGAGTTATTATGTTACTTTGATCAAATGTCATGTTTTTTGTTGATGTGTCGAAGTTAAGGTCAAAAGAGGGTTATTATACTCTAGATGAGGGCAAACTGTCTTGGGATCATAGTAGTAGTAGAACAAAGTAGAACATCATGGTTGTGTAGTATTGTGTACATTCATGTTGTATTACTTGTCGACATCACTACAAGAATATATCAATAGATAGCATACCCACATCCACCAATACATATTTAACTTGTTAGGTGTTCACCAAGAAAATAACAATGAGGCTATTACTCTTCTAGTTAAACTTATAATAGACAAGTTTTGTAATAAAGTTTTAAAGATTGAGAGTGATTGTGTTATAGAATAAATTGCACAATTGACTATTCACGAGAAGAGGCAAACATTCAAAGATAATGTCAAATGATCATATGATAGACTTGAGTTAGAAGCATCATCACCAAGGTCCATGTTTTGAGGTAAGATATTCTCTTACTACTTGTCTTGGATATGATATGTATGTGAACATCCAGTTTTTTATGTTGTAGATAATTGTAACTATGGTCTTGCCTTTTGAAAGGCTTTTATATGTTTGTTTGTTAATTTTAAAGGATAATTTTTAAAGGGATTGACCCACAAAAAATTGGTATTTTTTTTAGATTAACATCAAAATTAATGGAACTTTGGTTATTTTCATGGATACTTTTCAAGTAATTGGGCTCACACAATACTAATTATAAATATTTTATATACTAAAATCAAGTGATCAAATATTTCTCATTTTGTTATTCCATTAAAATATCATAAAATAATGTTCTATTTCTCCTAATTCAACGGTTGATTTCTCACTCGTCAAATGGTCTCCTTCACCCCAGGTTAGATAAAGTTCAATTTCGATGGAGTGGCTAAAGGCAACCCTAGTCCGATCAGTGTTGGAGGTATTTTCAAATATCATTTGGGGAAGATTATACTGGCCTTTGCAGAGAATCTTGAGATTCAAACAAGTCACTTCATTGAAGCACAAGCCCTCTTCCAAGGTTTGTCTCTTCTGCCCCATCTTCATTTCCCTAACCTAATTATTGAAAGTGATTCAAGGAACATCATTAAAAGCCTTGCAGGAACCCCGTTTATTTATTGGAACATATCCATTTTGATCTCTGAAGCCAAAACCTTTCTGAGCTCCTCCACAAATGTTACCATCCAACATGTCTTTAGAGAAGGTAATCAAGTTGTTGACTTGTTAGCCAACTTGGGTGTTTCTGAGCCCAACCTCACCATTTGGACAGATAGCTTCCCTCTTTCCCTGCTCAATGGAAACCCCCTGCCTATGTCATTTATGTGAACTCTTTTTGCAGGTTTCGTGGGATTGACAATATTTTCTTGTTACTCTCCTTTTATGGAGATTGGCCAATGATATCCTCAACTTGTGGTTCTTCTGTTCCTTGGTGGTTGAGCTGACTCAATATTTTCTTTGGAGGGATACTCAAAAAAAATTTGTGACACATAGTCCCCATGTCCCTTTGGAAGATGTTGTGGCATATATCCAACATAATTATGTCATTGGTGATCATAGACTTCTTCAAAGCATGTATGGTAGCCTCTTCTCTATTCTCAAGCATACATGGGGGACTTGCCTCAACAAGGAATTTATAGGTATCATCCGTAGTCAAGTTTGGTGGAGTTATCATAGTGTGGATTTCACAAACAGTAATCAGATGCCACACATGGAGGATCTATCACAGTGAGTATGTCATATGGGTTATCCTTTCTCATGAATGGAGGATATGTTACAATGCGGGCATCATCCTTAGTTACATGTGGCTTTACTACTATAAGGTAAATTTTCAAGGCATGTGGAAATTGTGGTACAAGGTGAATTCCATATTCATCACCACAAATCACATGTGGAGGTCCTTTTGCAAGCTGACTCATAAGTTTCAGTGATTGTCACTTGTGCTCACATTACCACTGGATGGATTTCAAAGATACGTGAAATTTTTGTAGATGAAACCCAAAGCCACCATCCTAATCCACGTGCAGAGGATTTGCTATAGAAACAACCTACAAGGCATTAACATTGGTCACATGTGGCGAAGTGGTTACAAAAAGGACCTAAGAGGTATCATCCGTTGGTACAATGTTCCAACATGGCTTTCCACTTCCACCTTCCAGTCGCACATGAGCTTGCAGGAAATCATCTCCATCGGCAAACAAATTTTTACCCACCTTGTGTAGAGTGTCAACAAGCTTGGAAATGGCCAAGATAGCACTCCTTCCAATTATACCTACAACTCCAATGATTTTGTAAGGAGTGCAAAAAAGGATGAGAATCGGTGCCTCAGATATATGTTTCTTCATGTGATTGGATGATGGCTGGATGTCCTTAATCATGACTGGAATATTCGTTTACCATTGGCATTCGTAGGTGCTCTTGAATCATACCTTTTTCCTCAGTTGATTCATTCCCATTGGCATGCAATCCCCAAAATCAAGAGTTGCTTCTTTATTGGGCGCATCATGAACAAGTCATCCTCCCCCTTGGTGAATGGTAACTTCCCGAAAGCAATAATATTGGTATTACTTCCTGCAAGGGAAAGATGTCCTTTTTTGTTTCCCCTTGGATTGTGCTTCCCTTGGGCAAGTTTCTAAATCCAGAAATTTCCTTCGCCTTTATAATCACAAACAATCTACTAGTTCTTTCGTTCATCACCCTGTCTTCAGTTTCTAATTCTTTATTTTTCCTTCCACCTCTTATCTGTGTTTGGGTTCCAAGTCCATGGCTGAAATAGAACCTTCATTCCTTCATCTTGATGCCCTCATTGAAGATATCTTTAGGTACCATGGCCTAATTCATTTTCTACATAAGTTTAGTGGTAACGACATGGATTTGTCAATGGAATTCACCCGAACGTGGGATGATGGCCATGTAACCATTCATGGCTTGAGTTTCATTGTCACTGTTGATCTCCTAATAGAAATCATTGGTCTACCCAATGACAGAGAAATCATCCACAAAGAGAAACACTCTCTGCAAAGCGAACTATCCCTTTTCAAAGATGAGGAGAAACTAGGCAAGGGTAAAGGAGGGATCCTCAAAGAGACTCTCCCAAAACCCTAGAACATTGTTATGGTAACAATTCTACAGTACTTCACAATGGATGGTCCTGTTGCCACACTGAGGAGTTTTCATTTGGCCTTTTTCAGCCACCTGAGGGGGAAAAGGACTATCAACATCCCGAAGTACCTCTACAAATAGGTCAAACATTCAGTCTTGAATATTAAGAGGGGATTTTCTTCTTTTTTACTTGGTCATCTACAGACATGTGCTCGAGAGAGAAACCAAGAGAGCAGTGGTAGTGGTTGTCGTCCCCATGGATGAAAATGGTGGTGAAGGTTTGTTGTCCTCTAAAACCAATTGTGCACTTGACTACAAAGTGAATATGGAGGGGACCCTAAACTCTCTGAAGTCCGAGCCTCATCACTATTTCACTAGAAGAAAGTTCGTTAGCAAGAAACACAAAGCACCTATGATCATCGACGACAATGAGCAATCAGTAGATTCTGTGTCTTTCTAGGTCAAGCCAAAGAGTACCCTAGTTTCCAAGAGAGGCCACCCCATGGAAGGCACTTCTAAGCAGTTGCCTCTGTTGGCTTCTTGCATGTCATGTTGGCCATCTCTTTTTGATAAAGGTCATCTCCGGGACCTATACAACATCATGAAGGCTCTCTCTAGGTCTACCAAGATGACCTCTTCTTTGTTGTCTCAAGTTGATGCTCTTTTGGAGGAATATAAGTACCAATACAAAATTTTGGATGAATTTAAGAGTTTGGAGGGCGATGATGGATGATCTAACACAAGTCGTGATGGCGGTAACTCGAGCAAGTAACTTTGCAGTTCATCCCGTGGGTTTTTTTTGTTTTTTACCGAGTATGTGGTTTTTGCTTTAGTTGTTTCCTTCCTCGTCTACCCCTGCAAGGGCATCTCTTCTCGCCATTTAAGGCTTCCTCCTTAATTTTTTTTCTCGATGGACCATAGAGGGTCTTTTTTTTTTGTTGCAATTTGTTTGGGAGATCATCTCCTAACTTTCATATTTTTATAAAAGGTTATGGGATCCTTTCAAAACCCCTTTTACCAATGAAAAAAACATATCATAAAAGTAAGGATAATTATTTTATTAAATTCACCCAAGACATGCATCAGATCCACCTAATTGTAACATGATGCATAGACTCACATACCTTAAGTGCAACCCAAATCATCAATTGGACTATACTTGCTTTGAATTTGTTCTCAAACTCTTTTATCTTAAAATTAGGTTTTTAATCTATTGCCTTGCTTTGTTCTATTATAAATTACTTTCTACTCTAATACTTTTCTTATTTATAAATGCATTTAACATAGTAATTAGGTTTAAGTTCACAAGGTCAAAGACTCCTTAAGACCAAACACACGGTTTGAGTAGCATAAACCTTTAATTTGTATTTTGACATGTAATGGTGCCCATCATATAAAATGTAAATGGAGTTCAAAAATGAAAAGCACCTTTCATTGAACTTCAAACATTTACTTAAGAACTCTTAATTTTTTTTTTTTTTAATCACAACCTTTTATTTACCAGTTGGTTTTCTCAAGAATTAAGCTATAACATTCTACATTATTATTTACTTCTTGATCCATCCATGCATTCAACACTCCTTGACATATAGAATCCACATGTGCAATACATTGTCACTAGCATGGAATCATATTTGTTGCAATTTGAAAACAAAATTAAAAAAGGACAAAAATACACACCTTCATTTTAGTGTACCTTGTTTCTATTTCTAGAACAAAGGAAAGCATGTCTTTATCCTTTGAAATTGAGTCATTTCTACAAGAAAATATTTCCCAATAGTTTATTCTAGGTGTTCCTTTCTTTAAGTTGTTATTAATTGTTCCATACCAAAGAGAAATTTTTGAACAAAACTCAAACAATAATTAGAGAAAAGTGAATAAAAATGGTAATAATAATTAGAGAAAGAAAAACAAAATCCGACCAAAACTTTAAAAAAAAAAAGTAATTTTTTTAATGTTTATTATTTTGAGATGCATGAATCTTTCAAAATTTACAATATGTCAAATCAATGCCACTTTTATTGTGTTGGTTATATTTTGCTAATTTTTGTCCAAAAATTCTTTATAGTATGATTTATAAGATCATTTCAAAAATTATGGCAAATAAGTTTAAAATATTTTAGATTATGTTATTTTAGAGGAACAAGGTGAATTTATTCGTGATAAACAAATTCTTGATGGTGTAATCATTCCACGAGACCATACATTCTCTTCATTCCATGAAAACATCAAGTATGCTTATAAAGGGTAAAATAGGTTAAGTAGTTTTTCGCATTTGTCAAGGCCATAGGCCATATGAGACAACCCTCATGGAGGATGTTGTTTACCCAAAATATGGTTATCCAACCATACTTTGGTTACTGATGTATGGTTTACAACCTCAACTCCCACAGGATTTGAACCTTAGACTTCTATTCAAAGTTCCAAAGTCTCCACCATTAGGTCACTCAAATTGTACATCATAGGGTTTGCTAGATTTTTTTACATGATGTTCTCAAATAGTTTGATTTTGATCAAGGTTGTTGTGAATGGATTAAAGGTTATTATAGCGCTCTAAAATATTATACTTTGATCAATGGTTCTCTTCCTAGTTACTTTAAGTCATCTTGTGGACTCTGTTAAAGTGATCTATTTATTATTCTTGTGAAGGCATTAGGAAGAACTCTTTCGAACACAAAAATATAAGGAAAAACAAAGGTATTTAGGTTGAAAAAATGGTTCCTTTGAATCTCATTTCCAATTCGTTGATGATACTTTTCTTTTGGACCATCCCTCAGTCAATGAGACCATCGAGTTTAAATCAATATCATCATATTATGAGAAGGTTGTCAGGTAGTTGGTTAATACTACAATATCTAGATTTTATTTTCATTATTATTGTCCTAGATTTACAAAAAAAAAATTACTACGTATACTTTAAGGTTTAAAATTGAAAATTTTCCATCAACCTACTTGAGTATTCCTTTGTCTCATAAAAGAAATAAAAAAAAAAAGCTTTGGGTTTCTTGTTTGGATAGAATGAAAGCTTGTTTAACAATTTGGAAAGGTAAGTTCTTAACTATGACAAGAAGGATACAACTTATAAGGACTACATTGCACTCCATCCATGTTTATATGATGCCACTTTCAAGATTTTTAGTTGATATAGCATCAAAAGTTAAGAAAATTCAAAGACTTTCTTGGGAAAGGATGTGAGGAAAAGTTTAGATTTCCTCTTTATAAGTGGGATAAGGTTTGCAAAGGAAAGAATATTAGAGGAGCAGCCTTGGAGAATTGCAAAATTATGAGTATGGCCTTGAGAGCAAAACTTGGGTGGATATTATTAAGAGATCAAGAAAATAGTTGGGCAAAAATGCTACTTCAAAAATATATAGAATTTCTTGATGCAATAAATTCTTTAAGAAAAAAACCTTACCTAAAGGATCACCAATATGGAACTTCATATCAAATAGATTGCAATTGATCAAGAAATATATTAGATAGTCAGTCAACAAGGAAAATTATGAAAAAAAATTGTTTGATGCTTGGTTGAAGCCTTATCCTCTTCTCTTATTCAAAATGGCAACCATTGGCTCAATCATGTCAAGTTTGTAAAGGTCCAAATGTCATATTATATTAATGTGAACAACAACTCTAGACATGGATTTCTATGAGTAACTTGGTTGAAGGAGAACTCAAACAAATTGCAAATGAGCTTCAAAAGATGCTTCAAGACTTTTATTTGCCTATTTTTACTCTAGACATGGATTTCTATGAGTAACTTGGTTGAAGGAGAACTCAAACAAATTGCAAATGAGCTTCAAAAGATGCTTCAAGACTTTTATTTGCCTATTTTTACACGAAAGGATGAGTTATTTTGGAATCTATAAAAAAATGGTGGATACTCTATCAATGTTTGGATATGAGGATTAAAGAAATCGAAACTTCCTACTCTCAAATATTTCCCTTGAAAGAATGTTTGGTCACTAGAGGCTTTCTCTAAGGCCTCAACATTCTTTTAGGTAGCAATTGGTTCTTATAGAAGATTCTATAAAGAAGAGGATATCATGGAACTTTCAAAGTGATGCAGGAGCATCCGGTGGGGATGGAGCAATCTTGCATTTTCCAGAAATGTTCTTAAAATTTTTTAAGTTCCTAGCACTTGTTTTATTTTCGAAGTTTTATGAGCAAAGGGAAGGCAAAAGTGTTTTAAGACAGGTTGGGGAGGGGAGCCGCGAAATCGCGACATGTCGCAATTTCGTGGCTCCCCTCCCCAACCTGTCTTAAAACACTTCTGCCTTCCCTTTGCTCATAAAACTTCGAAAATAAAACAAGTGCTAGGAACTTCGAAAATTTTAAGAACATTTCTGGAAAATGCAAGATTGCTCCATCCCCACCGGATGCTCCTGCATCAGACACCTCGGGTAAGAAGGAGAAGTGACCTTCACTTCTACGCTGTTCGGGCTGCGTCCCTTGCAATATCTTCGAACATTCATCAACCTTTATATCCGGCTCAAATCCTGCTTCTTGGCAAAGTTTTATGCCCTCTACCAGGCAAATTCTGGCATTACTACACACCTTCTCATCTTCGGTCTGCAATGGCTTCAACTTGTGCCGCATTCCATATTTCACCAAGGAATAAGTATTTGCATGGCCATCATGCACCGCACTCCGATCAAACTGCCATGGCCTGCCCAATAGCAAATGGCATGCATCCATAGGGAATACATCACACAGGACTTCATCCTGGTATCTCCCAATCTGGAACGTAACTAAACACTGTTCCCGGACCCAAGCTCGGTGGTCCTTCCGCAACCACGCAATTCGGTATGGATGCGGGTGTCTCCTTCTCTCCAGCTGCAACTTAGTAACCATCTCCTCGGAAACCAAGTTGTCTGTACTCCCATTGTCAATAATGACATTACAGACTTTGTCTGCACTTTTGCATCGGGTGCGGAACAGTGCTTCTCCTTTGCTCGATCGGTCTTCATCCACCAAAGATGGTCCTTCTCACAATCATGGCTTCCCCCTTTTCAGCCTTCTTCGGAATGTTCGAATCAGCATCTTCAATCGCCACAATCGCTCTCAGCGGGACCCACCGGTTTCTTGTTCGTCTTTTCCCGTGTTGTGGACACTCATATGTCCGATGTCCTTCTTCTCCACAATGGAAACATGTTCCACGAAATATTCCTCTTCCATACCCGCGTCCAGATCTACCTCTTCCTCTCGGGTAGTTATCATTCTGAACTTGCGATTTTGGGTCTTCCTCTTCTTCTTCCTGACCTCGGCTGCTGCTCTCTTCTTCTTTCTTCTCTTCCTTTCCTTCTTTCTTTCCACCGTTCTTTCCTCTCGGTTCTTTCACTTTTGGTTTGCTTTCAAACCTTCGGTTCAATTTTCCTTCAACCTTTAAAGCAAACTGGTAAGCGTCTTCGATGGTGCTTACCCGAACCAAGCTCAACTCCTCCTGCACACTCGGTCTCAACCCATTAATGTAACGGGCCACCTTTTCTTTGCTGGCTTCTAAGTGTCCAGTTCTAATGGAAATTTTATAAAAATCCTCTGTATATTCTTGAACTGTTCTGTTCATCTGCCTCAAGCTTTGCATTTTACGTAACAGATCTAGCTCATAGTCAACAGGGATGAACGGTCTTTTTAATTTCTCCACCATTCTGTCCCACCTAGTAATCCGTTCTTTTCCTCTCTGGTTTCTCTCCAGCTGTACCCCCTTCCACCAAATGCTAGCATGACCCTTCAGTCGGGTCTTAGCAAATCTGACCCGATTAGGGTCTTCAACTTCTTCGTATTCGAAGTATTCTTCTAATTCATTCACCCAGTCTATCAATTCCTCTGGGTTCAAGTTCCCGAAATACGTGGGAACCTCTAACTTCGGCCTCTTCCCGATCTGGGAGATGGCCTTGTATAGCCGAGCCTGTGCCGGGTCTACATCTTCCTCCTCTTCTTCAAACTCATTCTCCTCTTCCACTTCATCCTCACTGTCTGCATCCCTTCTCGGCTCACGTCCTCTCGCGTAGCTCTTCTTGCAGTGGCCAGGACTTGCCGCTGCAAAGCCCGAAAATCTTCCGCTGCCATGCCTCTTCCACCCATCGGGTTTCTTCTCAGAGGCATCTTCACCCAAACTCAAACCCTCCCACACGTCCTGGCGCAAACTGCCTCACGGCCGGCGGTCTGTTTACGCACTCAGGAACTCCCGCTCTGATACCACCGACGGCGGACCGGAGAACAGAGAAGTAGAACAGAGAGATAGACCAGAGCCGAACTCGGCCATTGTAAGCCTGCGGGCTGTTGCTTTCAAGCTTGTAATTATTATTATTTTTTTTAATTTTAATTAAAAAGATAGTTCGTTGAAGTGTGGGTCTCCGGTGCCCCGTCACAAAGGTGCCTTGTGTAAGAAGGATTTAAAAACATCAAACCATTTACTTCTTCATTGTCCCTTTGGTCACACCATTTGGGATTACTTTTTAAGAAAAATATGAGAATATTTTAGGTGGCTTCATTAACACTAAAGAGTTGATGAAATGTTAAATTAATTATTTCAAAGATAAAGCATTATATGTTTTGTGGAGGATTGATCATGCCACTATTTGTTAGAATATATGGCTTAAAAGGAATTAAAAAGAATTAAAATTAAAAATAAATCTTAAAATCATGCCTAAGTTTGAAATCGTATTATTGCCTCTTGCAAAATGTTTACAAATATGGTGCTCACCATGGAAAGTCTCTAGTGCAAAAAAAGAGGTGTTAGCCACTTGGTTACGGGATTTGAATATACATGGAAGAGTCACATGCAACAATGGCATTAAAACAACGGATTTGCTTTGAACTATGGTAAAATAAAAATGTCAAAAAAAATGGGTTTATCAAATTTAACTTTGATAATGCTTCAAAAGGAAGTCTAGAAAAAGCAAATGGAGGCATTTTTGGAAATAATAAAGGCAAAATTCTCCTCACTCACTTCGAATCATGTTGAACTTCAATCGACAACTATGCAAAGGGTAGGGCATTTCTTACAAGGATTAAAATTGCAATTGAAGAAGGTACGAAGTATATTTCAATTGAGACGGCTTTATAGAGTATCATTAATGCTATAAACAAAAATGGATGTGGGAATTGGATTAAAAAAATATATTATTGTTGGTGTTCATTGTTTATTATCGGAGGCAATCTCTTAGAAATGAGAGCATAAGAAGGACATCATGTTGTAGATAACGTAGACAATTGTAGTGTTGATCTTCATCTTGGTGAAATTTAAATTTTAGAAGGCAATTGGTCGAGTGAGATCTCTTAATGAAAATGATGCCAAGATTTTCTCTTAATAAAAATGAAGCCAAAGAACTTATTGCAAAAACATAGCACTTGAGAAAGATGATGAATATATTTGATAAAAAAAGAAATGAAAAATATCTTTGATAGAAGGGCAAACTGAATATGATATAATTAACCTAATAACAAATGTAATATTTTAGTATTTTGATAAGAGTGGCCCCAATAAAAACCATATATAACTTATATATATATATATATATATATATATAATATAATTAACCTTATTTTTTTATTTTTTTTTAGCGAAAAACCCCTTATGGGGCCGCCTTGGTCTTAGAGACCACGAATAGGAGGTTCTACACCGTCAAAGTCACCCAGGAGTCGCACCCGACCCTACCCGCACCAACATTATCAATTGGATTTTGAATACCCAATTCAGCTTTTTGGTAGGGTGAAGATTTGAACCTGGGACCTCCCTTGGAGGATTGCCCTCTCCTCTCCAACTCACCTACAACACCTGGGTGATATAATTAACCTAATAACAAATGTAATATTTTAATATTTTGATAAGAGTGGCCCCAATAAAAACCATATATATATATATATATATATATATATATATATATATATATATATATATATATATATATATTATTAAACTCTAATATATAACACCTTCAACAGTATACATGTTAAGGTATGAATATTCTCTCAAATAATTCAGAAAGCATTAATTTTAACATTTATGATAATCAGCAAGGTATGAATATTCTCTCAAATAATTCAGAAAGCATTAATTGTAACAATTATGATAATCAGCTCTTGATAGTAAGAAGAATGCAACTAGTAACTGAAGCAAAAGGGTAACTCCATAGTAAAAAGAATGCAACTAGTAACTTAAGCAAAAGGGTAACTCAATTCTGCTTCCATCTACAAAATGAATTATAAATGGTTGAAATATCCAACTTTGTACATCATGTAACAATCATGAATCATGTGCAATTCAATGGTTTCTGCCTTTTACAATCAAAACAATGTCACAACCGCCAAGAGATCACTTTTCCAACCAAATTTTTAAATATATCAATATTGTTCTACATACTGCCAACGCAAACATGATGTAACAATTCTAATAAAGCATACAAACTGCCAACTATAAACATCACAATAGTCACTATATGAACAGCCAAACTTTCACACTGAAGGCATCATAGCAGTCGCACGATCTGTCTCATTAAGAATATCATAAGTCATCTTTAACTTTATACTGAATTGACATCTGGAAGCCAATAATTTACAAATTACACCACCTTGTATTTAATCTTCCAATGCACAGGCGTGAGATAACTCGGGTTTTTTCTCTCCAATCAGCCAGAAGCCAAGGTCATGTTCCCATGGTTGTCAACAGAAGGCGAGGTGGTAGGCAAAAATCTTATCTCACCCTAACTATAAGAAGAAAGCAGTAAGTGGTAACCTTACCTAGTTGACACGTTGAAAGAGAAGGCATAATTTGGGCAGGGGTTGGGAATGGTTTTCGAAATTGTGATTTTATTTTTAATAGGACAATGTGGAACAAAAGCATTTCAACAACAGATGAAATTCAGGGCAGTGTTGTGAGCTAAAGGGTACAAATGAAATCTCCAATTTTTAAAGGTCCATTTCAAATTGGGGAAAATAGTAATGTTGGAATTTATGTTGAGGTTTAATGGCAAGCACTGAGAAGCTTGTACGGTAGAGATCAAAACAACCAAAATTCTCATAATGTCACCATGATAGGAATCTTTATATAACCCCAACTCTAGATATATTTAGTTGCAATATTAATAACTATAATAATTTGCATATTATGATGCATAATAAGGGGACAGAGAATTAAAAAAGCAAAATTGTGAAGACCAAGCAAATATTACTAAAGACCAACCAAATATTACTAATGACAATAAAAACGTAGTGTTGACTAAAAGCAGAGCACCACAAAAGGTATTTCTTTGTAACCATCTCCTTACAGAAAGCCTTCTAAACCTATTACTAAGCTGATTGAAAATGATATTGAACAAACTTTTATATTCTTGTACGTCCATAGCCTCTATTTACCCAATCATTTAAGTAATTTCTGCCTACATTCTGAAATAACCAATGAGCACACTCATATTCAAATATAGTCTAACTGAACATGCACATTCAAAAGGTATTTTAGTTTGAGTTAATAAGCAACCCTCAAATGATCTCACGTTAACATGCTATTACCCCTGAAGATGGCTCTGGCAGTAAGATCCAGAACACTGGAGATCTCTGCCTAGTGCACAGTGCAGACAGAAACTTTATACACAAATCTCTCTCACTGTGAAAGCCTCGAAGATTTAATAAAAAATCTGTTTAACATGCCAGTAGAAGACTGATTGAATATAATTCCATCTCCATGGAGAGCTTGGGAGAATAGATCAAATGAAAGAATCACTCTAAAGAACGGACAGATGTTGAAGTGATTACTTCACAATGCACAGAATTAACTTTCAATTTCTTTTAATATATATATTAAGTATTAACTGATTTGGCCTATCATTTGGCATAAAATATGGGTTTCTTCAAAAATGGGTTTTGATATGTGCATAACATCTAGACATTCAATTACGTTTAGCGCAACATAGGTTTCCTATGTGGTTAAAGCTTAATCACATATTAACTCAGCAAAAACTTTTACCTACCATATGAAAAACAAACATAAAAGAGGTCCACACCTACAGTCTAGTCTTGCCATTGTAAGGCCTAATGTCATCCATCATTGTTCTGAATGAATTCATTTTTCTTTGCCTTCTGAAAAATCTTGGCTAGAGTTTTGAGTTGTAACTGGCATGTAGTTACACTAATCAAAGCACATCATAAACCATGTTGATTATATATAGAGTTACATATGCCACTTAAGCATTCTTTACTTTCATAGCAAACATTCAAACTTTTATGAAGTGACCAAAATAGGGAAATCTATCAACGGGTCCACAAGATTGGAACCTTGGTCCAGTTATAAGCATCCCCTTCTTACGACTGAAACATGGGCCTTTGGACCATAAATATTCAAATTAGCACATTTTACACTACCACCTCATTTCCGACATGCATTTCACATACATCATATCTATCCTCAATTTCTAATTACTACTGTACTTCCTACGCCAAAATGAGAGAACTAATGAGGGCCTCCTCAGACCTCGTAATCCAATTCAACCCATAGAGGGCTAAATTGAATTATGTAGCACAAGTGGTGGTATTCCTAGTAAGGGAGGTGGCGACAGATTTAGGAATGGAACACTGAATTGATCAACATCTCAACAATCCAAACTTCAACTGTATGATCCATAGACCGTACGATTCAAATTGTCATAAAATGACAACAATTGTAGAATGTACGATCACCCAATTGTACGATTACCTCTAAGCGTACAACTTAGTCAACACTAGTACGATTCCTCACAGATAGCAATTGTTCCTTTAGTGCAGTTTTCCATTGTATGATCCCCAATCGGTAAATGGTATAGGTCATACCACAGTTGCACAATCGGCAACTTATTCAACATAGGAATGCAACATGCAGTTTTTCTAAAAGCATACAAATCCTTATTTCCTCGTACAGACCTCTAGCGTACAGTTACATAATCATGTGATATGGCAACTTATTACTTGGTATAATCTCACAATACAAAGCTTTAGCAATAGTTATTCATAGCAACGATCCTCTGTATGATTCCTCTTCGACAATTCTCGATTATTGTACAGCAACATACAATCCATGGCAATTTCACCATACTCTGTAACTTGTAAGTATTTCTACCACAACACAAATTATATTTGCATTCTATCAAGTACATGTAAATGGCAATAACAAAGACAATACCATATTAACAGAATACTCCAATCTCACATGCATGCAAACACAGAAATACTTGTAACGGCTGTATTTGCATTAAACGGCTGCTGCAACCAGCAACACCAAGGTGCAATACAAAATATACCCAGTCAATCAACATTGGCAATCACATCTGCATTGGGCGTTCTTACAATATGGCAACATTACTCTCTGCACTCAATTCTCTACTAGAACAACAACAACAATGTCTCAAAATTGAAGAAGAGGGCCTTATAATGCCTGTCCCAAGCCATTCCAAGCAGTTCCTAGGACCACGCACTATTTACAATTGCCTCCCCAAAACCTTCGTTCCATAAATTAACTTACTTTTCTAAAGTCTAACTTTGATTTTTATTAAATCTCATTTCATTTGCATTTTCCCTAATTTCGACTAATTTCATTTTACATTTTATGCTAATTACACTTAATTTAATGTGAATTTCATTTCGCATTTTGCTTTTCAAAATTACAAAAACTTGTCAAAAAGCATACAAAACTTTGTCAAAATTTGCAATTTGACATTTATACAAAATTTACTTTTTCTTTTTTTGAGAGGCAAATTTACCGCCTACATCTGTCCTCCCCTTTAAATCAGTTGGCGTTCTCGCAAACACTTGTTTCCCTGCGATTGGTTGATTATGCTGTTGCTCTTCCCGTAAATCAGCTAGTTGTACTCGGAGGATCTCTTGTTCATCGCTCAATCTTGTTGCATACTTCCTGATTTCAACAGGTTTTAAGCAATACTTGTTTGCTTTCTCTTCTACTTCAGCCAGGCCCTTTATGAGTTGCTTCTCCCATTCCAAGGTTTCCTTCCAAATTTTCTCTTTTAAATCAGCCTCAGTCCTGGCCGCAGTAGCTAGTTCTTCATCTTTCTCCACGATGACCTTATCTCTTTGCTCTAGCTCTGTTTCATGAGCTTGTTGTTGTTGTTCCCTTACCTAGAACATAGTTTTATGATTCAAAATTATTTCATTATATCGTGTTGGATCCCTCTCCATTTCAGCTATCTTCTTATCTTTAGTCTACAACTGTTCTTTGCTTTTCAGCTACTCTTCCTTATCTTTCAGCTGCTCCTCATACCTTTTTAGTTGTTCCTCTTTCTCCTCTAGTTGTTTGCCCTATTCTTCTAACTGGTCCTTTGTGACTTTGAATTGCTCTTCTTGGGTCTTTTGGTATTGTTCATAACCCTGCTTCATGCCATTTATTTCTATTTTTGTTTCTTTCTACATTGCTTCTGCCTCTCTTTTTATCTTTTCAATTTTTTCCTCCATAGTAGACATTTTTTTCGTGCTACTTCCTTTTGTTCTTCCTTGGATTCGTGAATCTATTCCAACCCGACTGTTGACCAATCTATCCAATGTGTCAGAAAATTATACATGTTGAATAACGATGCCAATTCTGGTGGTGCTCTTCTATATTCTACTTTTGTTGTATCTATTGAACCTATCGAAAGTGACTTATATCCATATATACTTTCGGAGGCACTATATAATTAGTCTTTGTTCCTTCTGGTAGCTCTTCCATTCCAATCATGCTTGTTGCTCCACCAGCGGTTAACTGCCAAGGCTGTTTCGTATAGATTTCAACAAGTTTCCTTATCCTCTCTTCATTTCTTACCCATTGCATTACTTTATCCATTTCATCATATGCTCTGGCCTTCCAACATCTTAACTGCCCTACACAACCCAGCTGAAACTGCAATCTTGTATGATTGAACATATCCATTACTCTTCCAAAGAACTCATCTACTTGATTGTTAGTTTCTTCTCCTTCTTCGTTGGTGAACCCAAAAGAGGGTATTTCAATCATAAAAAGTGTCTGCAACCCTTGGCCGGTTCCTTCTTCTTGTTCTTCATCCCATTCTTCCTGCCGATCGGACTATGTCTATTTTCTCCCAGTTGTATCTCTTCATTTCCTTCCTGTCGATCAATTTGTTCTATAGTTACTACTAATCCATTCATTCTATAGTTATTTACTGTTCATTCATTCAAATTGCAATTATTTCTTGTTCATCCTCTGGCTGTTTTTGTTGTTCAACATTTTGCTCTTGTGACCCCTCCAATGGATCACGTTGTTCTATATTTTGCTCATGTGACCCTTCCAATGGTTCACGTTGTTCATCATTGTGTTCTTCATGAAAATTCTCCTCACTAGCCGATTTTCGGCTATTGCTGCCTCTTATTACAATTTTGATTTGTGGTTTTTTTTTCTCTTTCTGTGGTGCAACCACCAACTCCTTATTCTTTTCTGGACTTTCCACCCTTGTTCTTGGTGGTGTCCCTACATCTTTTAACCATATTTTCACTCCTTTCAATAATTCAAAATCATTTAAATCTACCAAGGGAGATGACCCACAAGTTTTCTCTTGTCGAGGTCCCTCCATGTGTTCTGGCAGATCTATTTCCATGACATCTATTTCCTCCAATCCTATTCCAACTTCCTCAATTGGTTTTGTTGGCAATATTCCTTGCTTCTCAATTGGTCTAAGAATTTTTTCTTGCAACATCATCTTCTCCTATTCTTGTTGTCTCCTAGTCCGAATAGAACTTGTTGGCGGTCCTTCTTCCTCACTTCTTTGATGCACTTGTTGGTCCGGCAACGATTCCTCAAAAGTTGTTTCTTCTCTTTCAGGTTCCAAATCTAACCTTCTTATTCACTTGTGTTTATGGTGTACCTCCTCCGAAACCTTGCTTTCTTCTCCTATGACCGTTTCTATTTTCTTTGAATTCTTCTTGATCTTTGTCTTTTCACCCATCTCAAAATCAAAGCTTTTCACCAATGTCAGAAATTGACATAAAAATTACCGATGGATCATGTTGATATTAGGTAGAGCTGGATTTATGTTAGCATGGACTTGACATAAAGTCAACTTGACATAAATTTATAAAAAATTTAAAATGATTAATGATTAGGGTTCTTTTAGATTTTTGGATCGAGGAGGGTCCTTCCTGGAGTCCTTTCGGGCTTAGCGACCGGAGCTGGCCTTTAGGTATAGATAGAATAACTAGCTCTTTCAGCAAATCCCTTGGACCAATCAACCCATAAATGGAATGCAAGCCTAGGATACTGCATCAAGCATTACTCCAATAGCATGCAATGTCATGGAAAAGTTCTTCATTTGCCGCTTCAGTAAATTTTGAATTATGTGTGACAAGTATGTCTCCCGATCATACTGCACACCTTCCATGATGCCCTCTACATATTGTGCCAACCACACAGGCATTTATGATAATTGCACTTCTCCTGACAGCCATGTCATAGCAATATTCATTACACACCTCATTTCCTTAGTCCTCAGTTGGCTCCGCTTGATTCCACGTCCTCCTGGACTGAAAGACTTGGTGGCAACCCCCTCAGGCTTAATTACAGTCAACTTGTGAATTAGCCTATGCCACTCAATTGGATCTATATGTCCTTTCTTTACTTCTCCATCTGGCAACCAAAATGTTCGCCAAAAATTCTCTGCAGAATTTACTACCTTGAGGTGTCAATTCCCAACTCGAACAAAATTTCAATTGTTCTTCGCGTCAAGACTGAATTATCTGCAACAAGTATTCCTGAAAGAAGTTCCTGTCAAAAACTAGGACTTGTGCAATAACACTCAATCCTGCTTTCTCCAATGTCGCCTTTAGTTCATGGTTTTGTGGATTCTCTTGCCACCATTTTCGACAAAACTCTCTTGCGGGTTGAGTAAATGTTATATCCTTCAATGCCACTTGCGCCTTTTCCTCTTCACTTCGATGGTCACTTTGCTCTTCTAGTGTCTTCTCTTTGCGTACTTAATTCCAAAGTTCTCTCTGTCGTTCTTTGGGAGGTTTATTCCGATTCTCTCTGCGTGCAACGATGGTACTACGCCCAACAAATTTGCCACCTTTATCTCATTGTTGTATTCAACACTTGCACTACTAGTTCTTGTGTTGACACTTTTCTTCTAAGCCTATTGGCTTCTTCAACTTCTTATGCTCAGCCAATCTTTCTTGTTTGGCTTTCTTGACTTCCTCTCCAATCACCTTCTATGTCACCTGCCATCTTTCCTTCTCTATGGCATGTTCAAGATAATTATCCTTCTTGGCCTGACTCCTTGTCACGACCAATACATCCTCTCTTTTACTTCATTTTTTGTAGAAGGCACATCAATGTCAATAAAGTTGACATTTTGTAAGTAACTTGTACTAGCCTTCTTCGGGCAATTGACCTCCTTGTGGTTGCTTGTACCACACCATTAGCACATGTGCGTTACATTATTTCCTGTTGTCCCACTTGTTTGAGGGGGAGGGCAATTCTTTGTAAAATGCTCCCATTCCTGGCAATTGCGACATTGTATTATTGATCTGCCCTCCAAATCATACTGCAACCGAATCTGACCTCCTTGTCGATTGCCCTGATATTGCTTGCCTCCTTGGTGGTTATTCCAAGAAGCACCATTAGTTGCACCTTGTCCATTCCTTCGAGCATTCAGATTTTCCTCTTCCTCCTGCATCGTCAAAGTTTGGTGCCTTGCCCCCTTGAAATTGAATGGACAATTTGTAATCTCATGTCCAAACACATTGCATATATTACAATACACGCTCTTAGGACAATTTACATTGGTGTGTCCCTTGGAATTACAATCTATATACCATATGCCCTTTTAGTATTTCTTTACTTCACCCTTGACTTCTCTCATCATCTTATCAAATTCCTTTCTGAACGATTGGATAGCAGTTTTCACCTTATCATCAAAATCGCTATCCAAATCTTCACTTTTAGGATGACCTACAATTCCGGTTGCTGTTTACTTTGCCTCACTCTCAAAATTCTTTGCTTTTTCCAATGCTTCTACATATGTTGAAGATGGAACTACCTTCATCTTCTTCCTATACTTAGGCAATAGTTCATCAACGAACCATCTCCTAATCAAACCGTCATCCAGTGGCATTTGCATCTTATCCATCAATTGCTTCAATCTTTTGTTATATGCTTTAACATGTTCTTTTCTTTGCTTTGTCGCATATATCTATGTGATAATCTCATTATCATCCCTCAAGGTCGGAATTCATTTATGAATTCTTCTATCATGGTATTCCATACACGAAAGGGTTGTGTATTTTCCCTTTTTAAATACCAGTCTATCGCAAGTCCTCTCAACGTAGCAGGAAATAATTGCAACCATTCGTCTGGTTGCCTTACCCCATTTGCTTTCCAAATGGTGGTACAAGTGCCAGTGTGTCTCGCTAGATCCTCCTTCCCTTCCCCAGTGAAGGGTGAGCATTTTTGTCAGCCTACTCTATTTGCAATGTTTCCCATTGGTGGACCTCCTTCTTCATCACTTGAGAATGGCTCCCTTGGGATTTCTACCCAATGTCTTTCTACCGTTGGTGGTTCTTTTGGTGCTTCTGTCCTTGGTATTTTTTTTTCTCCAAACAGTCTTCTCCCTACTTCTTGTGTGTCCTCACTACACGACCTTCTTTGTTGGTAAACAATATACGTTTTTGGTCTACTTCCCTGAGTATCCACGTGTGGTTGCTCTAATGCCTAGCTCCCGTATTTTGCACCCCTTTGCAAACTCCCTGCCGCTTGCTCAAGTGCCACTATCCACTCTCTGTTTCCACGCACACTTCCTACGTTGGTGTCTTCACTTACACAAACGTTCTCTTCGACTATTTGTTGCTTTCTTTGCACCTCATCTTCCGTACTTAACAGCAATGTTTCCCACCTCTCAATTTCTCCCTCTTTTGGAGTCCACATTTGTTCTAGTATTGGTTCGTCCGTCTCTCTAGACTAAACTTCCGTGTTGTTCACATTCTCTCTTTGAGCAATCCTTGTGCTTATCCTCACTGGCACTTGATCCTCTCTGCAATCTCTTCTCCTATGTGCTCACAAACTTGTACCCTTATCTCCTTCATGCTACTATCCTATTGAATCAGACCCTCCTAATTCCGACAATGGCAACGATGCCAAATGTAGCATGAGCGGTGGTATTCCCAATAAGCGAGGTGGAGATAGATTCAGGAATGGAACATTGAATTGATCAACATCTCAACAATCCAAGCTCCAATTGTACAATACATAGACCGTACAATTCAAATTGTTATATAATGAAACCAATCGCGCAATGTACGATCATATGATCACCCAATCGTATGATTGCCTCTAAGCATACAACCTACTCAACACTCGTACAATTCCTCATAGACAACAATTGTTCCTTTAGTGCAGTTTTCCGTTATACGATGATCCCCAATCAGTTAAATGTACAGGTCATACCACAGTTGTACATTCGGCAACTTATTCAACATAGGAATGCAACATGCAATTTTACTAAAAGCATACAAATCCTTACTTCCTCGTAGAGACCTCTAGCGTACGGTTACATAACTCTGCTATATGGAAACTTATTACTTAGTATAATCTTGCAATACAAAGCTTTAGCAATAGTTATTCATAGCAACGATCCTCTGTATGATTCCTCATCGACAATTCTCAATTATTGTACAACAACGTACAATCCATGGCAATTTCACCATACTCTATAACTTGTAGTAAGTATTTCTACCACAACAGAGATTCTATCTGCATTCTATCAAGTACATGTAAATGGAAATAACAAAGACAATACCATATTAACAGAATACTCCAATCTCGCATGCACACACAAAAATACTTGTAACGGTTGTATTTGCATTAAACGGCTGCCACAACCAACAACACCAAGGTGCAATACCCAGTCAATCAACATTGGCAATCACATCTACATTGAGTGTTCTTACAATATGGCAACAGAATTACTCTCTGCACTCAATTCTCCACTGGAACAACATCTCAAAATTGAAGGAGGAGGCCTTATAATGCTTGTCCCAGGGCGTTCCGAGCGGTTCTTGGGACTACAAACTATTTACAACTGCCACCCTGAAACCGTCGTTCCATAAATTAACTTATTTTTCTAAAGTCTAACTTTGATTTTTATTAAATCTCATTTCATTCGCATTTTCTCTAATTTTGGCTAATTTCACTTCTAATTTCATTTTACATTTTTTGTTAATTACACTTAATTTAATGCGAATTTCATTTACTATTTTGCTTCTGAAAATTACAAACACTCGTCAAAAAGCATGCAAATATTTTCAAAATATGCAGTTCAGCAGTTATACAAAATTTACTTTTTCTTTTTCTGAGAGGCAGATTTACCGGCTACAAATTACACACAATTCTGAATTGGGTGTGTGGATCTAGGACTACATCCAATTCAATTTGTAGGAATCCAAAAAAAGTCATACAAGATTCAGCAAATCTAATTGCACCCACTCATGATGATCAACTTACAAATAACTGAAATGGGTACTCATGCATAAAGAAAGTCTAGATTCTAGAAACTAATGACAGATAAGAAGGTACCTGAGATGCTGCAAAGGGCCAACCTTGGCATAGAATGGCACCTTGTCCTACCTTTTGTACCTATGATCCAATGCACCCATTCCCACCTGAAAGCTGTTGCATGACAATACCAAAACTTTCAACACCCACAACATCATTGCCTGCTTGTGCTTATCTATTCCCCGATTCTTTCAACACCCACAACATCATTGCCTGCTTGTGCTTATCTATTCCCCGATTCTTCTTTCTGGCAATTCTAACATATATATATATATATATATATATATATATATATTTTGCTTCATACAATCTAATGCCCCGGTTCAGGAGAGCTTACTGTGAAGCAGCAAAGCTTGACCAGTGAATTGCCTCCTTTTGTTCTTCTAACCAATCTCTGCAGAACTTCTTTTCTCCTACCCTACTCATTGACATCAAGAAAAGTATACCGAAGAGATTTCATGGTCCTCTTTTCAAATGCAGACACAACTAAATCAAAAACCTGTGTCACCCAACCAACACAATCTCTGTTTCAATCATAGTTGAGAAAATCTGCGAAAAAATCCTGAGTTTTGCCAATTCCTGCCCTTGCTGTTAAAATCCCCATTTTTTGCTGAAAAAATCTACCACGGCTGCGTGGGTAGAGGAAATGGCATAAATAGTTTTTTTTTTTTTCATTTTGCTTGTTCCAAACTGGAGAGAGGTTTGCCTACCTACTACCACACCAAACAAAGCACTAAAGTGCATTTTAACAGAAGAATTTTTCCAATTTGAAGGAATCCAGCAGCCACCAACAGCCATCAAAGGATTCTTCGGTTTTATTTTTTGCCAATTTTTTGCTGTTTTTTACCGATTTTTCGCTGATTCCCATTTTTGCCAATTCCCATTTTTTTGCGATTCTTTTGCCTTGCTGATTTTTCACTGATTCCAATTTTCTCAACTATGGTTTCAATAACAATACAAGGGACAATTGCAGTCTAAACCTCTCTGAATTTTCAATGCTCCCAATTCTGTAAACTGCCATTTTAAGTTGTGAACCAGCCCTTACTACTCTCATAACACTGTTCAACACTTTTGGGCTCTCCAATTGTTCTAGGAACTTGTTGTAGAATGGTGATTCCTCCAACTTTTTTAAAGAATAGTCTTTTTTATTCATTATATGGTTCTCCTTCTCTAGGTCTAGTGGGTGAGTTTCCCCTGGTTGAAATGGAAATCCCACCAACTAGGCTTGATAAGAAACAGCCACATCATGATGGGTTTGGTGAGGAGAACCCATATCATCTCTCAGGGATCTCTAGGCTTAGTGGCATTGTTTTTCCTATTCATATTGTTCTTTAATTTCCTGTTGACTACCACAGTCCATAGCTTTGATGTAACAAAAAAACTTCTAGAAAAAGCAACAATAGCAGAAAAACTCAGAAATACAGAAACAAAAATCATCCGCTAGAACAGAATTAAAATTCCACAACAATAAATCAATGATAGCAAGTAACAGATCCTAATTCCAAATCACCAGTGATCCTAGCCACTCAGAGAGAGCAAAGTCTCATATACACACTAGAGACGACAGAAGTATGAATGACGAAACAACTACAACAAACAACCCTATCCCTAATGCTCAAGGGTCAACTAACCTAAGCTAGGGACCAAGCTATTAATAATAATGATAGTCAACATGGCTATATTGGAGCTGTTACATGGCTCCACTCCTTAAAAAGATTTGTCCTCAAAGCTGGAAAAGACTGGAGAGTATTGTTGGCTCCCACGCCGCATTTTCATCCTATAAATCATGCCAATTGACAAGGAACTTTTGCGCTTGGTGAGACCGCAAATTACAGACTCGGGATTGCAATACTGCTTTTGGTTGGATGTCGATCCACCCTTCTTCATCTAGTACTGGAAGCTTTGTTTGGGACTGCACCATAACTTGTTTAAGACCAAAAACATGAAACTCATGATGGATTTTAAAGGTAGGAGGAAGCTCCAACTGGTATGCTAGTTCCCTAATTCAGCGTACCACCTTCTAATGACCATAGAAAATAAGTGCCAACTTCTAGCAAGACCTGGTGTTCAGGGATAATTGTTTATAATATTGGAGCCGCAAAAAGACCATGTCACCTACCACAAATTGTCGCTTCGAATGGTGCAAATCTTGCTACTGCTTCATACATTTTTGTGCCTGATAAAGATTATCCTTGAGGAGCTGGAGAACAATCTAATGTTGCCACACCAAATTTTCCACTTGGGCCACCTTAGAGGACCTAGAACATAGACTGCCATTGATGGTGGTTTCTAACCATACAATGCCTCAAATAAGGACATGTTGAGGAAAAAATGATAAGAAGTAATATACAACCATTTGGATTAGAGAATCCGTTTAACCCATCGATATTGTTTGTCACTGGCAAAACATCTAAGGTAAGTACCCAAACATTTGTTCATAATCTCTATTTGACCATTCGACTGAGGGTGATAAGAAGAGGTCATATTCAACTGAGTATTGTTGAGAATGAACATCTCCTTCAAAAATTTGTTGATGAAAACTAGAACATGATCACTAACAACTGACTTGGGCATACCATATAGTTTGAAAACAAAGTCAAGGTATACCTTGACTACCTTGCTAGCAATCAAAAGGTGTTGTAGAGCACAAAAATGAGTATACCTTGAAAGGTGATCCACTGTGACAAAAATCATTGTTTTGCCCTCTAATTTGGGAAGACCCTTAATGTAATCCATGGAGATGTGCTCCCATGGGTGTTCAAGGATAAGAAGGGGTTGCAACAAGCCAGAAGATTTTATTATTTCCCCCTTATTTCTCTGGCATACCTCACAATTGGCCACAAATTTCTTGACATCCGCTTTCATTCCTTTCCAAGAAAAAGATTGTTTCGACCATTGATAAGTTTCCAAAAACCTAGAATGCCCTACCAATGGTGACGCATGTAATTCCTAAAGAATATTATTCCTGGCCTTGGAAGATTGATAGAGATAAATACAATCCTTCTTCCTAATGACCCTGTCATTATTAGAGAATAAGTGGGCAGGTTTCCAACCTCTAACTCATGAATTACTCAAACGTCTCAAAATCTGAATGTCATTCCTCACGATTGGAAAGCCACTGAGGAAGGGAACTAGAGATAGCATGGACAGCAACAATGTCCTCATGTTTGTATGCAAGAGCACTGGCCACCACATTCTCCTTTCCTTTCTTGTATTCAATGGAAAAGTCATAGCCTAGGAACTTGGTCAATAATTTGTTTAGTTCTAAACATGAGAGACATTCAAATAAATGTTCAAGGCTACCATGGTTTATTTGGATAATAAAGCAACGACCCAACAAATAAGGCTCCCATTTTTCTACCGCATGCAGGATGGCTAGCATCTCCTCATAAGTGGAACGGGCCCATATTCTCGTCAGAAAGTTACTTACTTTCAAAGGCTAGAAGGTGTCCATCGTACATCAAAACAACCCCAATACTTGTTTCTAAAGCATTGCACTCAATGATAAACAACTTGCTAAAGTCAAGAGTAGCTAAAACAGGGGTGGTGCACATAGCCTTCCTTAGGGCATTGAAGGCCTTGGTAGCTGCATCAAACCAAATAAAGGGATCCTTCTTGGTGAGAGCAGTAAGTGGAGTTGCAACCTTCCCATAGTTTTGACAAATTTCCTCTAATATCCTGTAAGACCTAAAAATCCTCAAAGTTGCTTGAGGAATTTAGCTAGAGGCTAATCCTACATGGCCTTGATCTTGTTGGGGTCCACCTTGACTCCTTCATAAAACACAATATGACCCAAGTATTCCACTTCAGATACCCAAAATGACCATTTGGGCCTCTTGACAAATAATTGTTCCTTTTGTAAAAGGTGGACTTTTTCAACATGAACTAAATTGGCTACCTAGGACTTACTACTAGGATATCATCAAAGAAAACCAACACAAACTTTCACAAAAAAAAAAATCATTAGGCTTTGAAAAGTGGAACAGGCATTAGTAAGCCTAAAGGCATAACCAAGAACTCATAATGGCCCTCATGTGTATGGAAGCAATCTTTGGTATATCCACTTCTCTAACCCTAATTTGACAAGACCTAAAACGTAAGTCGAGCTTGGTAAAATATTTAGCACCGAATAATTCATTCAAAAAATCATCAATAATTGGGATAAGGAACTTATCTTTGATGGTAATTTTGTTACAGGGGTGGAAATTTTGTCCTTACAATGAACTATGACCACCACGGATGAATAAGGATTGGTGATAGGATGGATAATACCCTATTCCAACATCTCTAAACCAGCTTATCTATTTCTGACTTTTGGGGTTGTGGATAACAATAAGGAAAAACATTGGGTGTTGACTGCCTAGTACAAGGTATATGGTGTGATCATGAGTCTACATAGGTGTAAGATCCATGGGTTCGCCGAATACTAAAGCATATCTATCAACAAGAGACTACATGTGAGAAGGAAGATCTAGAGAGTATTGCTCAATGACTTGTACTTCCATGCAATTAATTTGGGCAAAGAAGCTTCTATCATTTTTCTTCAATATCTTTTCCATTTGGTGGGAGTTGACAACCCTAGAAGGTGGATCTCAA
Organism: Wollemia nobilis; assembly: GCA_028583015.1. Classification (NCBI taxonomy): domain Eukaryota; kingdom Viridiplantae; phylum Streptophyta; class Pinopsida; order Araucariales; family Araucariaceae; genus Wollemia; species Wollemia nobilis. Next base: position 458,391 of record JAQPPZ010000652.1, on the reverse strand, counting down.
AACCCTGGAGACAAATGACCTTGCCATCTTCCATCCATTTACATACATCCACTATGGATTAAGAATTACATCCCCTACCTTTGAGCCCCCAAGATGACATCGGCACTACCTAGTTCCATTGCATAAATATGGTCGGACCAAGCATAGGAACTCATCTAGTGACATTTGTAATACAACCGACACATTGGGCCTTGCCCAAATTAGCAATCAACACTTGGAATTTGTCTTGGGTCATATTATTGACATACAATCCTAGGGCTTTGGTTGTCTTACTGTCAACAAAGTTATGAGTACTACCAAAATCAATCAACGCATTGACTCTTTGGCGTTTGATGAAGCCTTGTACCTTGATGATGTGATGAGTTTGCAGCCCCTTGAGGGAAAATGCTGAAAAGGCCCTTATCAAACTTGAGTAGGAACATCCTCTTGAACTCTTGCCAAAAAAGATGATGATGGTGATGCTTGAGTTCCCATAGAAGCCATTAGTGAGCATGGGTACCTAGCTCAAAAACAGTGAAAGTGACATGGCCATTCTCAAGAACACGATGCAAACATACGATGCAATCCATCTTGGCTATCCAACCTCATGGATCCATGTCCTCAAATGTCGGAATATTGATTTGAGGGACACAAACATCATGACACCATTCCAGTAACTATGGAGGGATCAAGACCAATAGCAAATTCTAAAATTAATCGCCCATACCTGGAAGAGCTCCCATCGAAGAGGGGATATGCATGCAGACCAAAAGGGAGCAACTAGGATCCTACATGAAAGGCAGCTGCTGGAAGAATCCTATATCTTGATGCTAGAAGGACCTTGGCTCATGCCCATAAGGTGACCAATGTAAGTTCTATGGATCCTGAAGTTGAAAATTTCGGAGGATCGTCCTACTAAAACTCAAGCCTTTTTTGCTTATCTTGTTGCTAGATCCCAAAAATCTATTGGACATCGTTGTCCAATAAGCACTAGGTAGCAGGAGGATCAACAGAACGCTACCCAATAGTTGTTCCAATTGGGTCTAGATTTTATCAAGCCAATAACCAATGTTAGATACTCTTTTGTCCAACCCTGTGCACTTTGTGACAAAAAACCATGAAGATTGGACGAAATGCTTGAGGGAAGGGGGATGGGAACCCATAGAGGGAGTGGGAGCAGGAGGAGCACTCATGGTGACTAAAGCACCATGGTCAAAGCTATTGATGTAGTATGGTATATTATGATGCCTTCTTGGATGTCTTGGTTGTCGTTTCTTTTTGCTCATACAATCATCACTCAATGTACCCATGTGCTGCAAACGCTTGTTAACTCATGCCCAACCAAGCCAAGGGTTCATTCATACACTAGGAACTGATTGCAAAACCAAAAAAATGTCGCCTGTCAAGATGGCAAAACCAATACAAACTTGACATTCCCAAAACACGAGTTCACACAAACATGCCAAATATACACAAAGTCATTCTAAAATTCTATACAATCTAGGTTGCTAAGGGGACAAGCACTATAGAGGAAAAAATAAAAGCTACCTGTAATTTGATAGCAAAAAGCATTCATGACAGCCACTTAGCAGTCAAATATGAAGCCTGGTAAAAAAATTCATGCTTACATGCATACCAATATTTGGTTGCAGACATCAAATGGCATGAGCTCAACCACTTAAGTTCCTCAACTTTCAAGAAAGAGATGTAGGTTCGAATCTTGTTAGGAGATACATGCATAATTGTCAAAAATACCATAACATGGTGACAATATAATACAGGTGGGGCCCTTTTCAATCCCATATAACTAACATATATATATATTTTGGTATTATTCCTGTCAAACCATACATAATCATATCCAAACCAGCATATAGAAAATATTCTCCTCAAATCCCTGCTCAATGTTGTTATGTCAATAATCATGCTCATAGTCACACACAAGAAGAGTCCCAAGATCAACAAAACGTCCTACAATATTTGGAAACAAAAAAAAAGAAAACAGAATACCAACATCACCTTACTATCCGCTTCAAGCACAGGCTCATAGGTAAAGTAGGCTTCATCACAAATATTTATGCAGCCAGTTCCGTTGAGCATTAAAAAAATTAGAATTTACTTAAAGAAAACAGTCAAAACTTAGAAAATAAAAAATGGATGGTGGCAATGGGGATTTCAATAACCCGCTAACCCCGAATGAGAAGAAAGGAGGTGTTCCTGATAACACATAGGCCATGAATGATCTAGCAATTTTTTTGACAGAGACAAGCCTAAGAGACCTGCATATGGAGGGGGGCAGCTACACCTGAAATAACAAAAGAATGAAGGATCAGGGTATTCAATCTAAGATTGGAGAATTAACGGTGTATGGAGGGTTTCCAATCGAGACTTAGAATTGACTCTTGGATTGGATCCGACCACACTTCTTTGATTTTGGAAATGGGGAGAGAGAGAGATCTAAGAAAAACTATCCTTTCCATTTCAAAATGATGTGGACAACACACCTAGGTCTGAAAGGAAAAACTAGGCAATGGTGGGTATATCTGTAACAAGGAACCACATGTTCCAACTTTCTCAAAAGATGAAAATAAATAAGTGTGAGCTGAAAATCTGGAATTGTGAAGTTTTTCAAAGGAAGGCCAGGCTAGAGAACAGTTAAAATAACATTGAGCAAAGGATGGAGGTGGAGGGGAACACTGAAAAAATTGACTTAGAAGGAAAAGATGAATCTTTGTGAGTGCCATAACATTTTAGCAGTAGAAGAAATCCACTAGAGCTAAAAGTCTCAAGCTCTATGGCTTCAACATGGAGAAAGAAACACCAATTTTTTTCATGTCACCACCCTGATCCACCATACCAAGAACAAGATCAACAAAATTGCTTTGGATCAAGTGGAGGTTATCAATCAAGAGGAGGGGATTGAGATGGAAGTTGTTAATTTCTTCTATAACCTCCTTACAAAAGGAGGGAGGCAGTAGAAGAAGGCCTCCAATGACCTCCTGAACAATATTCCTCGAGTGATCACAGCAAAAGATAACAAGTTGTTGGATAAACCCTTCACAGAAGAAGAAATTGAAAAGGCAGTGTTCTCTATGGGGAAAGGGGAAAGCCTCTAGGCCAAGCGGGTTCCAGGCAGGGTTCTTCCAAATTTTTTGGCAGATAGTTAAAAAAGATACTGTAGCAACTATAAGGGAAGTCCAAAAAAAAAGGAAGGTTTTGAAGGAATAAAATAATACTTTTATCGCCCTTGTCCCCAATAAGGCCAACACAGAATCCTTCGCTGAGTTCAGACCGATAAGCTTGTGTAACAAAGTTTATAAAATCCTAACAAAGGTGATCTCTCTTAGATTGAAAACCCTTCTCCCGAGTTTTTTCTCGGAAAACCAGTGGGGATTTGTCAAGGGTTAGATTCTGGATGGGATTGTAGTGGTTCATGAGGCTCTACATTCCTTGGTTAAAAGCAAGAGGAGGGGGATGCTAGTTAAGTTGGACATGAACAAGGCATATGATAGGATCTCCTGGAACTTTCTTTAGAAGATGCTTAGGAAGTTTGGATTTGGGAAGGCCTAGATAGATCTAGTTATGAGTTGTGTAAGGACTCCGAGATACTCTATCCTAGTGAATGGAGTGCCAACTAGTTTTATCGCTAGCTCTTGAGGTCTGAAGAAAGGCAACCCAATATCCCCCCTACTTGTTTATCCTGCTTGCAGAAGCTCTACGCGGAATCTTGCTAGAAAAACTTAGACTAAAGAAAATCCAAGGCCTAAAGGTGGCAAACACCATGGAGGTAGTTTCTCATCAGCTTTATGGATGATACAATCCTTCTAGGACCAACAAGTGTTATTGAAGCCAAATAATGGAAGAAAGTGTTGGAGAGCTACAAGAAGGTTGCAAGTCAAAGAGTCAATAAGGAGAAAATCTTGTATTTCATCAATACCCCGACAAGGACCCAAGGAAAGATAAAGGAAATTTTGGGTTATAAACTAGGCTCCTTGCCCTCGCTATACTTGGGAATGCCTCTTTTCATGGGTATAGCAAAGCAAGAACACTGGAACCCTATTTTTTGATCTATTCCAAAGGAAATTGGCGAGGTGGAAGGAAAAATGGCTAAGCCAGGATGGGAAGATGCAGCTACTGCAAGCAACCCTTCAAGCCCTCCCCACCTACATCATGTCTTTATTCAAAAATTCCAAGGGTGGTGGCAACTAAGTTAGAATCTCTTCTAAAGAATTTCCTTTAGGAGGAACAGAGGAAAAGAGAAGACTGCTCTCTTGAAATGGGAAACAATTTGCCAGCCTAAGAAAAAGGGAGGTGTGGGTTTACGAAGAATCACTTTGATGTGCGCAACCCTGGGTGGGGAACTGGCTTGGAGATTAATGAGAGAACCAAACAACCTTTGGTCCAAGATTCTTGGACATAATACCTAGAAGGTGGGGATCCTGAAAAAATCCTCAATGAGAAAAGCATTACAAAGGCTCCATCATTTGGAACCATCTATTGGGAAGCAGGGACGTTTTGAGAAAGGCAATGAAATGGAAGGTTGGAACTGAGGAGAGCATTGACTTTTGGGATGATATTTGGTTGGGGGGAATCCTCTAGGAAAGGATGAAAGTTGGAATGCGCTAGCCCAGGATGCAGGGAACATCTATGCAAACAAAGTGAGCGATTACTTCAAAAGGGATTGGGAGGGCAACATCAGATGTGTATTGGACAGAAGAAGAGAACCAATGGAATTAGCAAGTTCGAATCATTTTACAGACTTCATTCTACCTATATTTCTCTAAAGGGTATAGACACTCGTTATTGGTCAGCAAGTCTAAATGGAGAATACTCAATCAAAAGCAGTTATGAAAAATTAAGTATAGGAGGTGCTAATGAGGAGGTCTAGACAAAAATATAGGTAAATGAAGCAATCCCGAAGATTAAAGTTTTCAGTTGGCTAGTTGCTCACAATAAAAAGCTAACGATGGATAATTTTTGAAAGAGGGGTTTTCATCGGCCTTCCTGATGCATTTTATGTGAGGAAGAGGAGACAGGTCATCATATGTTCATGAAGTGCAAGTTTAGTGGAGACCTAGGAAAAGATTGAAAAGGACTTCTCTATTGCGTGGGTCTGATCGAAGGGGATCAAGGGCTATTTAGTCCAATGGAGAAGTCCCTTCAAAAACGAGAAGTTGTCAGCTCTTTGGAACATGGCACCCTTAATCTTCCTTTAGAACATAGTTGAGAAAATCGGCAAAATCTCGATTTTTTGCCGTTTTTTTTAAATGTCGATGCAATCTGCAAACTATCGTCGATGCGCCAAATTTTTTGACGAGTTTTTGCTGATTTTTTGAAAAAATCGCCGATGCCAATTTTTTCAAAATATCTTCAAAAAAAAATTCTTTTTTTTTTTATAATAATTTTTTTTTCTTTTTTTTTTTTTAAGCTACGGCCGATTTAGGGTTTTTTTATGCAAGCCAATTTTTCAGCTGTTAATGTTTGAACTTTAAAGTTTAAAGTTTAAACCCTAACTAGTCTAGGGTTTCAGGTTTAGGTTTTTTTTCTTTCCTCCTCTTTTTAAGTAAATATTGTTGCCTGATAACTATGTATGCAAACCCATTTTTCAGTTGTTAATATTTGAAACTTTGAAGTTTAAACCCTAAACCCTAGGACTAGGCCCCAAGGTTTAGGGTTTAGGGTTATGGTTGGTTTTTTTTTCCTCCTCTTTTTAAGTAAATATTGCTGCCTGGTAACTATGTATGCAAGCCCATTTTTCAGCTGTTAATGTTTGAATTTGAAACTTTGAACTTGAAGTTTAAATCCTAAACCCTAGTCTAGGCCCTAGGGTTTTGGGTTTTCTTTTCCTTCTCTTTTTAAGTAAATATTGCTGCCTGATAACTATGTATGCAAACCCATTTTTCAGCTGTCAATGTTTCAATTTTAAACCCTTTCTTTTTTTTCAAGTGATTGTAACTTTGTTGTTACTTGTTTCCATGTGCATGCATATAAAAAAAGAAACCTTTTTTTCCTTCTTATTACTTGTAACTCTGTAACTTTTCATATTATAAACAATACAAGATGTGTTTTGTCGCTTTCATGCATGATTAAAGCTTGAGCCTTGTATGATGTCTTGACATGAATTATTGTTTTTATTACAATATTTGATTTGCATAATGTTAATTCGTTGTAATATGCATGAAAAAAAAAATTCAATAAAAAATTTCGTTTTCTTCTGTTTTTTTTTTACCAATTCCCGATTCTTTCCCCAATTTTTTACCGATTCCCAATTTTTACCAATTTTTAAAAATGTCAATTTTTTACTGATTCCAATTTTCTCAACTATGCTTTAGAATATTTGGCTAGAACGCAACCGACGAACCTTTCAAAATACGAAAATGGATGTAATTAGAGTCTATAATCAAATCAAATCCTCAATGTCAAAGGTGAATGAAACACACACCTGGGAGTACGAGACCCCAGAAAGATAGTGTGCATTCATCTACCTTCTACCACAAGGAGTGGGTAGCAAAAAGTAGATAGAGCAAAGATAACATGGAAACGACCAAGGAAGGGGTGACATAAACTAAATATCGACAGGCTTCCAAAGGGAATCCCGACCCAACAGGAGGAGGAGGAGCGATGAGAGTCGATAAAGCAAAATAAGAATAAATCCAACTGGCAGGTGATGGATATGATAGAACAGATTTTGGCTCTATTAAGTGGGAGGATACCATGATTCAACATCCCTGCCATAAAGGGTATGCTTTGGCAAACATATTATCAAATAGAGGAGTTTTAGAACATAAGAGTTGGTTGGAGGGAGTTTGAAGAGATTTCCGCCACAATAAGGGCAGTTTGGAAGTCAGATCAGATAAAATCAGCAGAGGCAGAAAACGACAAAGTTTATGATCAATGATTATGATTTGAAGGAAAGGTTGGATCCTTGAAGCCTTTTTTGTCCATGATACGAGTAATATAGTTAGGGTTTGTATTTCTACATCTTGTAGGGGTTAGGAAGGTACCCAATGTGGGGGATTTTATAATTGGTTTGAGGACCCAATCAAAACCTCATTTACCATACTCAAGAAAAAAAAGAGAAATAAAAGCAAGGTGTACATGAAACCCCCTTTCCGTATCTTCTCATATTGATGAAACTCCCATAAATTTTGCTCAAGCAAAAATCATGGGAAAAATGTCCACCTCCCCTAGAGCAAACTGTCAGGTCCAAGCTCTTGCAAACTTAGGAATCAAAACACATTGGCATAAATAAAATTGCATATATAATAATCAAATTCCAACTCAAGAATTAGAACAGGTCCTATATTACCAATAATTAATGGACAATGGGCGAGATTTGTAAGACAAATTTGGATGTGATGTTAATACACCTTTAACAACAGCCATTGAATTTCAACAATTTTGTTCTTCTACAACCTTACAAGTTGGACAAGAAATAGGAGTCATATTCCATCTCATCTCAATCAGCATGAAAATGTATATAATATAAAATCAAAAATACAAGATGAACCAACACCACCTATTCAAAAACTAAAAAAGTTATGAAGTAACTGTTACCTAAACTAAAACCCTAAAAGAAGAAAATAGGCAAAAGGCGATAATTCACCTTCTATTGGCAAGGATGAATGATGAGAAAGCACCAGCCCTTCTGGGAATAAAGCATATAAGATTATAGGTAAGAAACAAATTGATTTCCATTATGTAGCATGGACTTGTCTAGATGTTCAAATGGATTAATAAGCATATTTCTCTCTAATTGCTTGTTGATAGTATAAAATACAATAGAATTAGCGAAGGGTAGCATTCCTGCTCATTCTTCATAATAATGAAATAACTTACAATAGAATATTTTTTTCAAAAGTAGTATGGTGGATTTAAATTTCTATTAAGAAAAGCATTCTTTTTAATGAAGATAAGATTAGGCCATACTATGTAATAATTCATACAAGTCGTGCGAAACAACAACCATACAAATAAAATTGTCGATTCATAGAAGGAATAGACATTGCTGGTTACGCTTGTACTATTTCTGCATGATCATGTTCCAACACCTTGATGCCAATATCATTAGTCTTGTTAAACTCAAATGTGAATTAATTCCATCTAACTCTTTCCATAGCAAGCATTATTTTTCTTCTCATGCACCTTTTACCTCCAAATTGACAATCGGACATTAGGACAAGCAAAGCAGACAAATGGATTAATAAGCATATTGCTCTCCTAATTGCTTGTTGATAGTATAAAATAGATAGAAAGAGAGGAGTAGCATTCCTGCTCATTCAAGTCGTGCGAAACAACAACCATACAAATAAAATTGTCGATTCATAGAAGGAATAGACATTGCTGGTTACGCTTGCACTATTTCTGCATGATCATGTTCCAACACCTTGATGCCAATATCATTAGTCTTATTAAACTCAAATGTGAATTAATTCCATCTAACTCTTTCCATAGCAAGCATTATTTTTCTTCTCATGCACCTTTTACCTCCAAATTGACAATCGGATATTAGGACAAGCAAAGCAGGCAACAATGCCACAACTTCATTTAATCTGAGAAGAAATGTGAATCTACAATCTTACCTCTTCCATTTCCAACATGCTTAAGAAAACATCTACATATAGCTAAGCCTTTCATATGGTATATACAACACCCAAGATACACAATTTCCCAATCCTTTGCTGCAGTAAGTGAAGCAATCCAACCATAAGTTGTGTGATTAATTTTCTGAACATTGTCTAGCCTCCAACTCTGCTATCTCATATCTAATTTCCTCCACGTGATCATTAATACATGTAACTGCTTCCTGGACAGCTCTAATGGCTTCATTTAATGCGGCATCATATTCAGCATCTGCCTCTGCATCCTCAAGTCCAGTTGCTTCTGTTATTTCATGAACATGAACACACTGATGTTCAACAGGCCTGCCTTTGAATTGACACCGTTCATGTGTGACAAGACGCTCTGATGGGCGGCCAGCCTTCTTCAAAACTTGGATAATAGCAGTCTTCTCAGTTTACACGAGCCACCAAAAAAAAAAATTAAAAATTAAAAAACAAGCATAAGAACAAAACATCTTTGTTAAAAATGGAAATGAAATATCAATTCATGATAAAGAATTTCATGTAAAATACACAAGTACATATGTGAATTAAAAGAAAAAAACTCCACCATATGTAACTTCTGTTTCTCATGGGCCTGAACTGCCTTCAACAAGTTAACAAGGTCATCCCGGCAGTAATCTGAGCTCCCCAATATTGATTCCATTTCAATTACCTGAGTCAAAACAATCCAAAAAACAAAAGTCAAAATACAAAACTAAAATATTTTGCAAATGCTTTGAGACTCCGTTTGCATTGACGCTTCATCTGCATTCAGCAGATAATATATCTTTTGCATTTAAAGGTAAGCCTCATCAATTTGCTTTGTCTTGCCCATCTTCCACCATATTGAAATCTCCACTAATTTACCAAGGAATTCTAGCCAAGTTATATGCTATCCAGGCCAAGAAAGTTGTCTATCCAGATAGAAATTAAAACACACACACACACAAGCAATACCCCACATCAGAGCATCTTTCTTTAATATAAACCAAACAACCAAAAGACAGGAAGATGATACAAAACTAGCAATACAATCGGGCCAAATAGGATTCAACAAAATGGCTGCACCCCTATCATAAGTACATACAGAAACAAACCAGAATGCATACAGCCATACAAATTTCAAAATAATTTCTACTTTTTGACCAACTAATTTAACTTCTTTGCATCAACAGAAAGTAAAGAGGCCCTTGATGAGATCCACTTTGTCAACTACCAACTAAGCTTTACATGAATATCAGACCAACTTACCTAGGAATTAGCCTGTCTACAGTTTCCATGAACTATTTTTCATGCTTATATGGTACTTATTGTACAAAATATATTTTTATTATTTTTTGGCTATGAAATATAAAATGGCTCAAAAATAGAGTACATAGAAAAATAGCAACAACTTATGTGCGCACCTACATGAGTAGAGATACAGGAATTATAATAAAATAAACAATCAACTTACTCGTTTTGAACAGTCATTAAATTCTGTAGTGATTTCACTGCAAAGGTGCTGGTATGCATGTTCAGATCCTGTTCTTAGATATTCAGTAAAACCCCTGAATGAAAAAAGAAATAAAATAAAATTGGCAATCCGGGCATATGTACTAAAAAAGGTTGGCTGCAAAGACCCTACTGAAGGAAAACTATCAGTTACAACAAACGTCACACCATCCACTTTCCATTTCACGGTATCATTTACAAAATTAAACAGGTATTCTAGCTAGAATGAACTATCTGTTTGCATTTTCTATTATAACAAAACATATCTATTCTAATTGAACAATACAAAATTCAGCTTCTGTCATGGAGATATGACTACATGTCAAAACTTGACATCCTAAGTAGACTCTCAAAGTGTAACCAACATTACCAATCTGACTAGGACTAGAGTATCCACTTCATTAAGTAAAAGAATGTCTTCAAAGACAATCATGTGATATATTTCCATAATTCAGTCTGTCAGTCCTTTTAAGGCAGTGAAAGTAATAAAACAGGATATCATATTATTTTGTCAAGTATGCATAATTTTCAAAAATCCAAAACAGAGCTAAAAGAAATGCTCCCATAACACCTCATGTATGCCTAGAATATTAGAACAATGTATTCTGTATCTGGCACAATACCAAACTGCAAAACCAAAATATAACATACATGAATAAACACCAAGTACATAAGAATGTGTAAGTACTTCAATTCAACATTTTCAGCTTAATCTCTGTAGAAATAGATGAGTCTTTGTTAACTTAAAAATGCCACAGAGAGCAACAAGTTTGTTTCCCGGCTTTGTTTGATGCCCTCTAATGAACAATTGGAAAAATAAAGGCAAAACTCAATCAGGACCAAAGCTCAATAGAGAAGAATTTGAATGTAAGAATATGATTTGGGAAATGATTCATAGTGGATCTGTATAGTATCAAATAAAAATCAAGTGACTGTGGCACCCAATGTACTGCCATAGGCAGAGGCCAACCATTTTTTGGCCATAACTTCCACAACCAATATCAAAACTTAACGAAATTTCATACGAAGGTTTTTAATACTGGGAAGAATATCTTCAAGGATTTTGGGGTCAAATTTCATGCATTTGATCCCCCAAAAAGCGGTACAGATCAGTTCAGACATGAAGGTGATGATTTGGTTGTCAGTCAATCAAATGGAGTCCAAATCATATGATCCTTTCTCTAAATGATAGATAACTCTGGTAGTTTGGTGCAAAAACACCCATTTGATTCCTGAAAATAGTAAAAATCAATGCTGCTGTATAATTGCAACATTAGAGCCATATGAACTTGGAATGAGCTGAAATTTCTACAGCATATGCTTGATAGTATAGCCCATGTGCATTCCAAAATTCAGATCAAAATTCATCTGATTGATTCTGTCCTCCAAAGTGTGAAAAAACAGACCAGCTAGGAAAACTGGTAGTTGCAAGCTAAAGTGGCACTAGCTAGCTGTCAAAAATTATACAAAAATGGATGTAAGGTGGAGAAAGCATCTAGAAAAGTGTGAGACATCACATCAACAATCTTCAAGTCATTAAGAAACTCACATAAGAACTCAAAACACTCTTGTACCTATAGGTATGTAGGGAAATGATGAGGAAGGGAGGTGTCTTGTGATACATCATCTTGAATTGAATGAGTTGAAGAGTCAAATGTAAACATGATCTTGGGGGCAGATGGTATGGGGAAAAGCCATTGTACACTATAGGAAAAACACAGCATATACTGTGTTTATGCTAAAAGAAGACTTTTAAGCTCATACCATTAAAATAACTGTTGTAAAAGATGCACAAGCCAAGAACTTCTAATTTCTACTCGCTTTATCTGTGAGGGTCATTCCCCAGGGGGTTCTCCATCTAAATCTAGTATTGGAGCAATTTTTTGCATTATCTATTGTATGTATGTTTTTCTTTTATTTCTCCATGGGTACAAGCAGTACACAGTAATTTGGCAGCACACATGCAACTATAAAGGGAAGAAAAACAAGTATACGGTTGTCTGATTGTTTCTATTGTGATAGAAGATCTTACATCTTTGAAAGATTTCAGGTATCACAGCAGCCAAAACTGAGATTATGCAGATTTATGTCATTAAACAGAAAGGGGGCTGAGGAGGGTAAGGGAAATTGACCCCACCATCTGCAGAGATTGAATCAAGAGCTCCAAAAAGGGAGGTAAAAACCATTGCTGCTCACACATCATTTAGAGGAAAACAAGAAAATATGAGGTTTACTCAGTTGAAACAAAGTGTGGAAAAGTGAAAAGCTTCCCAAGCAAATATTATCTCCGATATGCAAAAGTCCTGTCAGCTCATCCAAATAACAAATACAAAGTTAAAATCAACTACAGAAGAGCACTCAATATCAGCCTGACCATTCAAACTAGAAACAAACACTTAAGGGCCAAAGAGATGCTAAGACATTCAACCGTTTGCTGGACCAATTAGAAAACTGTCTTGTTGTTTATTATGTCTGATATGCAGAAACTCCTAGCAGCTCATCCAAATTACAAATACAAGATCAAATTCAACTAGAGAAGAGCACTCAATATCAGCCCCACAATTCAAACCATAAGCAAACACGTAAGCGCCAAAGAGATGCAAAGACATTCAACCGTTGGCTGGACCAACTGGAAAACTGTCTTGATGTTTGTGGCTACTCCAATGAGCAAAGAATTAAATATGGCAAGTTGAGAATGGAGAAACATGTTCTTACTTGGTAGAAGAGATATGTTTCGGCTTGTGCAACTCCTCCCCCCACCTCACCCCACCCCACCCCAAAAGAAATAAATAAATAAATAAAGAGCTCTGTTCCATGGGGACATGTTCTGGACTTTGGGGGCCATCTTGAAGACGCGTCCCGATGTCCTAAAAACAAGTCTTGTTGTCTTGTGCTGTCCCCATCCCAGAAACTTCATGAAGCATAGAAATAAAGCCTATAATAATTGGTTTGGATGAATTCTACAATACTCTCAAAGGAACTAATATCCACTTGCCTATAAAGAGGAAAAACTCATTCATTGGCAGTACTTGAGGCAGCATAGAGGATAAAATGTGGACGATTATACTTCCACCTTTTGGACTTGAGCAATGCAAAATGGGTGTGACACAGTTACCATGTTCAAAAAAGCTGGTTCATTAAAGAAGTATTTAAATTTTGAAAATATAAAATCTTCAAAAAAAGTAAAGAAAAATGTGATTCAGAAAATATATTATATTAATATACATACATACATAAATATTTATTTATATAATTTTATTTATAATATATACAAATTTAAAAAATAATAACTTTCATTTGAAGATCTAAATTTGACAAAAGTCAAAGAGATTTTCTTTGGAAAGGATGTGAAAGAAATTTAGGTTTCCTCTTTACAAAGAGGATAAAAGAGGATAAGGTTTGTAGAGGAAAGAATATTGGAGAGGTAGGCTTGCAAAATTGCAGATTTATGAATTTGGCATTAGGGGCAAAACTTGGATGAAGATTATTCAAAGACCAAGGAAAGAGTTAGGAAAAACTGTTATTTCAAAAATATATAGGTTGTATGGATGCAGTAAAATTGTGTAGGAACGAGCCTTGCCTAGGGGTTCAGCAGCATAGAACTTCAATTCAGAGAATTTGCAACTAATCAAAAAAAACATATGAGATAGTCAGTCAATGTAGGGAACTAAGCACATTTTTTATTTGAGGCCTTATACTGTTATTTTTTATCCAAAATAGCGACCATAGGCTTGGATCTATTTGACTTGTAGAGATTGAAAAGAAAAAAATATATTGATGTGAGTAAGAATTCCAGATCTTGGATTTCTATGAGCAATTTGGTTGAGGGAGAGGACCTCAAACAAGCAGCGGATGAACTCCAAAATATACTTCAAGAGTTTTATTTGCCTATTTTTCCGCAAAAGGGTGAACTGGTTTGGAGTCTTTCCAAAAGATGCTGGATACTCTATCAAGTTAGGATATAAGGCATTAGAACAATCAGAAATCCCTACTCCCAAGGATTTTCCTTGAAAGAGTGTTTGGTGACTTAACGCCCTCCCTAAAGCCTCAACATTCTTTCGGTTAGCAGTCCAAAACAAAATGCTTACAGGTGACAATTTGCAAAGAAGAGGATATCATGGACCTTTTAGGTGTACCTTAAGTAAGGAGAAGCTAGAAACTTCAAATCATCTACCTCTTCATTGTTCATTGGCTTCCACTATTCCAAAATACTTTTTCAAAAAAATAAGAATCTATTGGGTGGCTTCATCAACTTTAGAAGAGGACAAAATATTGAATACATTATTGGAAAGTTAAAGCATTAAGAATTCTATGGAGGATTGATCATGCCATCATATATTGAATTTGTGGCTTGAAAGGAAAAATAAAAGTTTCAAAAATAAATCTCAAAATCACACCCAAGTTTGGATTCGTATTGTTGCCTCCCTTGCATAATGTTTACAGGCATAGTGCTCATCATGGGAAGTCTCAGGTGTGAAAAAGGATGTGCTTGCCTCTTTCGTATGGGATTTGAAGATACATGTCAGGATCACCTGCAACAATGGAGTTAGTGCAAAAGATCTGCATCAACTCGTGGTAAAATGGAAATTTCCAAAAATTGGTATCATCAAACTTAATTTTGAAGGTGCTTCCAAAGGAAACCCTGGAAAAGCTTTCAGGATAATAAAGGCTAAATTTTCTTCACCTCAAAATTATATGGAACTTCAGAAAACAATGAAGAGGCTAGGGAACTTCTTGTTGGAATCATTATGGCCATAGAAAAGGAATGGAGATGTATTTCAACCGAAGGTGATTCACATATTATTATTATTATTGATGTTGTAAAAAAAAAAAAAAATTTGGACCAGCAACAGTATTATTCTAGATATCCGTCAACTCTTTACGGAGGCAATATCTTGGAAATGCCAACATATCTACAGAGAAGGAAGTCAAGTGGAAGATAATTTAGCCAACCACAGAGTTGACTTCATCTTGGAAAAATTCAAATTTTAAAAGGCAAATCCTATCTCTTCGTAAAAATGATATCAAGAATTTGATGGAAAAAAATTAGCAATTTGAAAGAGATGGAAAATATTTTTGATAAAAAAGCAAGCTAGGTATGATGTAATTGACCTAATAACATAATGTTTTGATATTTTTATGGGGATCGCCCCCAATAGAAGCAGAATATAGTTCATTAAATATTTACACTTTAAATAAAATATATACATACTTCTATCTTTATCCTTTAAATATAAAACTGAATTTTAAACTCTTATACTTCCATTGTATTTATTATTAATATTAAAAGCAAAATCGCCCAAGGCATTGTGAAGCAAAAGTTAATGGGATACAATCACATGAGTGCAACCTGGGTTCAAATCCCCACATTGTGATATACACTTTGTGTTAAGGAGACCCACAATACTACCCTAATAATATGGTTCATTGAAGAACCACTATAATGCAATCATGCAATACGATCAGGGCTCATCTCAATCCCATATAGCCAATTGAAAGAATATTATAAACTCAAGCGCGTTAAGGTGATCTGTCATAATGTCATTGTGATTTAACATGGTAGGGATTCATTTCAACCTCCAATTTTAACACCCCCCACCCACACACAGAGGTGACTCAAGACTCTCTACTCTCTCTCTCTCTCTCTCTATATATATATATGTTACTAACAAATATAATATTAATATAAACTAAAACAAAACTTTAAGCTTATTATTTTTAAAACTATTTTCAAATGATAATTTTATGAATAAAAGTTTGCTCTAGAAATTTAATCCCTGTTTTTTAAAACTAAATCATGGATAAAAAGCATTGTAGATATAATGATGAAAACATAATACTTAAGAGTATAAGAGCCTTCATTCTTAAAACTTGAGTAGTATGTTTGCGCGCACACCACCTCCAATTATTTCCTCAATCCTGCCTAACGTAGGCAATTGGGCATATATTATTCCTGTGGATGGTTGGGAAGAAAAGGGATAGCACAATCCCTGAAATAACACCTGTACAGTGCATATGATTTGTTCCAGTCCAATGCTCATGCTTTATTATTTTATTAATCTGAGCAAAGTAGGGGTTGATCTGAGTCCTTAGGATGATGATGCCATAGCTCCTTCAAGTTGCAAGCCTTGGAACCCATTTAGACTTCTCACCAAACAAGCAAACTCCATTCCTTCTTGCAGCATAAAACCTTCTCATGCTGCCAATCCAACATATGGCATCATATCCACTTTGGTGCCAGCCTTGTTGTGGCACCAACACACATTGATAGACAGATCTATGGTGCCAACTCTACATGTCACCATCAAATGTCTGATTGCACAAGAGACATCTTTTCAGCCACAAACATTAAGGACCCATCTGCTGTTAGGGTAAAATAAGGTAGTGTATTGCATTACACTACATAGGATTATTACATTTACTTTTCTACTAGTTACCATGAGATACTTTGTCTTGTGGCTAATCTAGGTTAGTACCTAAAATATCCTAGGTTAGATATTTTAGGTTAGTGGTTGAGTTAGAACTCACTATCTAGGTTAGTAGTTAGTCTCACGCAACTCCCTATTCTATTGTTAGAGGGCAATTAGCGTCAATTGCGACTATGTTGTTAATTATTCTATTTTATGCCCTATTTAATCCTAGACTCTTGAAAGTCTATAGTAATGATCAATTATTATTTTATCAACATTTCATTTGTTTTGTGGTTTAATTGACATTATTGGTATCATCGGCTAGCTGGATAATACGAGCTTCGCTCGCTCATTCCCCCTGGACCTGCACGGATACCGAGGCGCCCTCTTGCCCTGAACAGATCTGGAGACGCCCTGTTGGCCCTTCGACTTTGCTGACTAGGCGCCCTTGATGCCCGATCTGGATCGGCCCTGCTCACGTTCCGAATTGTTGCTGACTAGATCCTGGAGCTGCCCTGCCCCTGTTGACGTGGCGAAGTGTTGCTGTCTGGATCTTGGAGCTGACGTGACCCCTTCTCACCTGGCGAATTGCTGCTGATTGACGAACTGCTGCTGACTGCACCTAGAGCTGACGTGTGCCGACCGATTGGTCCAAAAATATGAGCCACGTGTCGACCAATCGTGAGCCCTAGCCGCACCCTACCTCCTTCGTGCGAAGCATAGTCTCCCGCAAGGGAGACACCTCCTTAAGCGTGTGTTGGAGAATATAACCGGCTTTTAACGCTGTTTTCCCACGCATGTGGGATAATTAATTTTGAGCCCCTGCGACAATCCTCAATCCGATTGTTGCTACAGAAGCCTGATTCCATCTCTGCTGCCAAAGACAACTTACGATCTCTGCTACAGTGGCAGAGAGGAGCCGAGCGACGGAGAGGAGCGGTGGTCAGTTGTCGCCGAGCGGAGAGGAGCGGTGCAGCGGAGAGAAGCGGTGGCCTTTTTTTTTGGCCGGCGAGCTGGGAGTTTTCAAATAATCGGGTTTCGCCGATCCTCCCAGATCAGCCCACTAGCCCACTTGGTTGTGGGCTGAGCGGTAGGGCTCTGGGAGCCCCGACGTCGCCTGTTCGATTCCCCGCAGCGCCAATCAAAACAAATTTTTTTATGGATCGAACCCCCCGCGCCCCTCAAACAATTTTTTTGCGAAATTCAATAATTTTTCGATTTTCCTAAGGTTTTTGAAGCATAATTAATTTTTTTTTTTTTTTGATTATTTTTATAATTTTTCTTTAAATTGGCTTAAAACGTTCAATTTTTAACCAAATTGGACGATTTTTTTTCCAATTTTTTCTAAAATTATAGAATTTTCATCCAAAACTAGTATTTTTTTGCTTTCTCAAACCTAGAAACCTGAAAATTCGCATATAATTTAGCCCTAAAAGTTCCTAAAACCATTGATTTTTTTTTCTCAAAACTGAAAACACAAGGCAAATAGGAACCTCTTTTTGGCAAATTTTAACACAAAAAAAACCTGCTTCAACAATTTTTTGTTGCAATAAATTGATCTAAAGTTCTTCAAGTTTTCTTCATTTTTTTTGGAGATATAAGACATAGAACTCAAACTTTCTATTGCAAAATACATATCATGCCATGATTTAGGGAGCATCAAAAGTCATCTCATTTTTTCTCAAAACAACAAATTATTGCTTTTGTTCTCTCCTTCAAGAAAGGGGACATAAAAACATAAAATAGCAACCTTCTTTTTGTTGTCAAAACTTGAGATCAAAACCATTTTTTTTGCTCCTTCATGATAAATTGTTGAAGACAAAACCAAAGTCGTGTGTCGACTGGTCTGGAAGCCTTTCAAACGCGGGTCGTGTGTCGACTTGTCTTGAAAGGAGTGCTCGAAAATTTTTTCAATTTTGTAAAACATTAAGGGGGATAGAAATCATTTTGTTGATTCTATTATTTGCAAAATTGTAAAGAACAAGGGGGGATTTTCCAAAAGTAAGAAAGGTGCAATCTCGATTGTACTCGACACCTTTCTCAAAAATTGACTTATACTAGGTGCATTTTCGGTTGAACCCGACACCTAGAGTGATAATAATGTGGGTTGCTCTCATGTTTTGATTATTTGCACTAACACTCATGTTTCTTATGTGCACTTAAACATTTAGATACAACATTGGCAGAAGCATTTCACAAAACCCATATTTCACTCCAAAACGTGCTACACTTTGCACAGGTTGAACAACAATCAATTTTTCTTACCCCCTCCAAAGGTCAAAATTCAAACACACCTTGATTACCTCTCTTTGTTTGGCTTAATTTCCTCCAACTTCTCATCCTTCTTGAAGGGTGTTAAGGCAGGTGCCATTAAATATCCTAGAGAGCACAATCAAAAGTCTGTCAACCAATTTATTTCATTTGCTCTATCTTGTTTGGCTTAATTTCCTCCAACTTTTCATCCCTTGTTAAGGGTGTTAAGGCAGGTGCCATTAAATATCTTATAGAGGCAAATTGAAAACATCTTCCATATACTCTTTTGAGGGTATAGTGCAAGATACAACCATCTTAGTCCTATCAATTTGAAACCTTAACCATGGCCATGATACACAAGTATCTCACTAAGAGCCAACTGCTCAAAGGTTCAAATTATTCAGCTTGGAAGACTAAGATGAAAGCTATCTTAACTGTAGAGGATTTGTGGTCAATAGTGGATGGAAGTGTAACTAGACCTCAATCAGCTAGAGCAGATCAAACAGAATTTGATAAGAAGGATAAGAAACTATCCTTAATGATCTTGCTAGCTATTACTGATGATATCCAACCTCATATCAGTGAAGCTAAGAATGGTAAGGAGGCATGGGATGCCTTAAAAACCATCTTTGAGGGAAAGAATCAATCAACGATTCTTAATCTCCAAACACAGCTTCATACTCTTCATATGAAATCAGGAGAAACAATAGAGCTATTCCTCTGCAGAGTCGCAGAATTGAAAACAAAACTGCAATCCTTAGGAGAAAAAGTGGAAGACCAAGTCTTGACCTCTATCATTTTGAGGGCTCTTCTAGACTCCTACAGAATGTTGATCACTTCACTACAAGTCTCCGGAAGGGTAGTGACTTTTGTCGAGTTGGTAAATTTGCTTCAAACAGAAGAAGCTAATCAACTCCAAAGAGATGAGGCATCCAACAATGCACTTTTCTCAAACAGACAAGGTGGTAAGAAAAAGTGGAATCAACAGAAAGGTTCTTCTTCGAATAAAGACAAGGGTAAAGCCAAAGAGGTTCCAAAGAAGAAGCAGTATTGTAAGATTTGCGACAAAGACACTCATGAAACCAAAAGATGTTGGTTTAAGAACAAACCGCCCAATGAACAAGGAAACAAGAAGGGCCAAGGCAAACCAAAGAACAAGAAAAAACAGCAACAGGGACACATTGCAGCTGAAGATTCTAGTTCGGATTCTGAGAGAGCACACAAGGTGCTCATGACACATACAGATTCCCCTCACAAGGACTCTGTGTGGTACATAGACTCAGGCGCTAGTAAGCATATGACTGGCGATAAATCCTGGTTTGCAACATTTGAGGCTCGAGAAGGTAGACCGGTCACCATTGCCGATGATCAAACCTATCGAGTTCAGGGAGAAGGAAGTGTTTCAGTCTCCCTTCCAGATGGAGAATGTAATATTCAAAAAGTTCTTTATGTACCAGGATTGAAAAATAATCTCTTGTCAGTTCCACAAATCTTGGACAATAACATGAATGTCAATTTCAAAGTGGACAAAGAAAAGAAACGTTGCTTTATCACTAAGAAGGGAAAACAAATAGCAACAGGTTCATACAAACATGGTTTGTTTGTCTTAGATGCAATTACCTCAACACATACTGCATTGGCAGTCACCACAAAGGAGGCCACTTCTCTTTGGCATAAGATATTTGGGCATTTAAGTTCAGGATATTTACTAGAGTTGAGTAAATATCAAATGGTGAAAGGGCTGCCTACTCTTTCATCTACTTTGCCAGTGTGCTCTGATTGCTTGTCAGGAAAGCAACATAGAGTACCCTTTGAACCTAGCTCCTTTCGAGCTAAGGTACCTTTGGAGTTGGTTCACACAGATTTGTGTGGTCCCATGTCTACAAGTTGTGGAGGAAAAAGGTATTTTCAATTGTTTGTCGACGATCACTCACGAAAGATGTGGGTCTTCTTCTTACAGTTGAAGTCTGAAGCATTTTCCTATTTTCAACAGTTCAAAAAGCTTGTTGAGAAAGAATCAGGATGCTTTATTAAGACCCTCCGTTCAGATCGAGGGGGGGAATACACATCAAAGGAATTTTCCTCATTTTTACAGACACATGGGATAAAGAGACAGTTAACAACAACCTATTCTCCTCGGTCAAATGGGGTTGCTGAGAGAAGAAATCGGTCCATTATGGAAATGGTTCGATGTATGCTTAAGGGGGCCAACCTTGAGCAAACTTACTAGGCTGAAGCTGTTCAAACTGTAGTATATCTTCTAAATAGGGCACCCACAAGGGCTCTTGAAGGTATGACTCCTCAGGAAGCATGGAGTGGTAGGAAACCCTCCATATCTCATCTACGGGTATTTGGGTGTAAGGCATTTATGCATATACCCAAGGAGAAAAGAAAGAAATTAGATGAGAAGTCCCTACCTTGTGTATTTCTTGGATATGATGAATTCTCAAAAGGCTATCGGTTGATAGACCCACTTACCAAGAAAATACATGTCAGCAGAGATGTAGTGTTTGATGAAGCTTTCACACCCAACACTACATCAGTATACCTAGATGATGAGGAGCAACAACCACTTCCTCCTCCACAACAGAAAAAGCCTCCCAAATGGTATACAAGCACAATGAAAGATTCCAAACTCACTTCCCCACCTGATCTTACTCTCAATCATCCAAAGACACGAAGCATGACTCAGAAAGAAAAGAATGAAGCATCCACTTCAGTTGATGATCTTTGTGCAGATTTTCAAGATCTTTCTGTTGATAGAGAGTTACCAAGGGAAGATGATATGGAAATAGATGAGGAGAGGGTTTACTTGTCAGCATATGATGAGAATGAACCTTCTACAGTTGATGAAGCACTTAGACTACCTCAGTGGAAGGCAGCTATGGATGCAGAATATAACTCCCTCATAAAGAATAAAACATGGAAGCTGGTGGATTTGCCTAAAGGAAAGAAACCCATAGGCTGCAAATGGGTTTACAAAGTAAAATATAAGGCAGATGGCACCATAGATAAGCATAAGGCCCGTCTTGTGGCGAAGGGCTATGCTCAAAAGGAAGGGCTTGACTATGAGGAAACCTTTGCTCCTACAGCAAGGATGACCACCATTCGAGTGCTTTGTGCTATGGCAGCACAGTTCGGATGGAAATTACATCAGATGGATGTAAAGAGCGCCTTTCTAAATGGTGACTTAAAAGAAGAGGTGTACATGACTCAACCTCCTGGATTTGCAGAGGTAGGCCATGAGCAACAAGTTTGCAAGTTGGTCAAATCATTATACGGGCTAAAACAAGCCCCAAGAGCATGGTACATAAAAATGGATAGTCACCTACTGCAGCATGGATTTAAGAGAAGTCCATCTGACGCAAATCTCTATATCAAGAACACAGGTTCTGAGATAGTGATTCTTGTGTTATATGTAGATGATCTGATCATCACTGGCAATTCAGAGAACTTGATTAACGCCGTGAAAGATGACTTGAAAGAGTCATTTGATATGACAGATCTAGGACTTCTCCACTACTGTCTTGGCCTTGAGATAGAACAGAAGAAGAATCATCTTAGGGTGACTCAAAAAAAATATGCCAAGACTTTAGTAGAAAAATATCGTATGACTGATTGTAAGCCCAAAGCAACACCGATGGAATCAGGGCTACAGTTATCACGATATGATGACTCACCACAGGTAGATGGCACACTTTATAGACAGATGATTGGAAGCCTCATCTATCTGACTAATACTAGACCAGATATTACTTATGTTGTAAACTATCTTTCACGGTTCATGCAAGAACCAAAGGTCTCTCATTGGAAAGCAACTAAGAGGGTTCTTCACTACATTCAGGGTAGTGCAGATTATGGTCTAGAGTATAAGAAGAATAACTCATTCTTCTTACAGAGTTACACTGACTCTGATTATGCTGGATCCATAGATGACAGAAAATCAACATCAGGCTATGTTTTTCATCTTGGATCTGGTCCTGTCTCATGGCATAGTAAAAAGCAATAGGTGGTTGCTTTATCTTCAATTGAGGCAGAATATCGCGCTGCACGTGGAGCTGTGTGTGAAGCGATATGGCTAAGTCGCATCTTGGCTACCATGGGCCTACCAAAGAAACTTCCCATTCACATGTTTTGCGACAATTCAGGTGTTTTGAACTTGGTCAAGAATCCAATGCATCATGAACGAACAAAGCATATTGACACAGATTGTCATTTTATTCGTGATGAAGTTCCTAAGCACAGAATCAAGCTCCAACACATTCCCACCGACGAACAGGTTGCAGACATTTTTACAAAGGCACTTGGACGTGTCAAATTTCAACTGTTCCGGAGCAAACTTTGTATATCAAAGTAATGTAATAAAGGGGGGATGTTAGGGTAAAATAAGGTAGTGTATTGCATTACACTACATAGGATTATTACATTTACTTTTCTATGTAGTTACCATGAGATATTTTGTCTAATGGTTAATCTAGGTTAGTACCTAAAATATCCTAGGTTAGATATTTTAGGTTAGTGGTTGAGTTAGAACTCACTACCTAGGTTAGTAGTTAGTCTCACGCAACTCCCTATTCTATTGTTAGAGGGCAGTTAGCGTCAATTACGACTATGTTGTTTATTATTCTATTTTGTGCCCTATTTAATCCTAGACTCTACAAAGTCTAAGGTAATGATCAATTATTATTTTATTCACATTTCATTTGTCTTGTGATTTATTTGACATTATCTGCACTCTTCTAGTCTTGCCACTTGGCACTTCATGCACTAGCACCAATTGTAGAGGACGCAGAACGAACAATTTTGTAATTGTCATTGAAACTGCTTCTTGATTAGTTGGGAACTTGAACCATTTCATCTCCCAACTACTTTATAATTGTTGTACATTTATATATAGTTTAGGATTGTCTTAGGTTGCTACTTTCGCTACAAGCCTATTGTTGGTGGTTTCCCACCAAAAGTCAACTCATTTTGACATCTTCAAGGCCAAAAACGCGATCCTATCCATATCTAAAAACCAGTGGGCAGAAAAGTAAGCTTCAAGTTACTGAAGCCATTTGTCCAACTCTTTGTCATTGATACGGCTTAAGAATATTGGAATGTCAATGTTGGTCTACACCTTTAGCAGGCTATGGCTCTAGGAAGGCACAAGGTTGGCAGTTGTAGATGAGGCTCCCATATTGATCATGAAATCACAGAATTATTCAAAGAGCATGTTCCTCTATTCTTCCAGGGTATCACGAATGAGCTTCTTGATCTCCTACATCTTGGTCTCCATTGATGACTTTTCCATCTCTCACATTTTTATGTGACTATGACATTCTTCAGGGTACTCGGGCAAAAGTAGCTTAAGACAATCCTAAGCAATATATAAATGTACAACAGTTATAAAGAAATTGGGAGATGAAACGGTTCAACTTCCCAACTGATCAAGAAGCAGTTTCAATAGCAATTACACAACTTTCCATTTTGCTTCCTTTGCAGCCAGCACCAATCCATGATGTGCCAAGTGGTAAAGCTAGAAGAGTGCAAATGGGTCCCTGAAACCTGGCACTAATAAGATACCTTCTATACATTTGGACGTGCAGCAGTGACACGTGGAGTCTATCTTTCTGTGTACATTGGTGCCACATCAAGGTTGGTGCCAAAGTGGTCATGATGCCATGGATCGGGTTAACACCATAAATAAGTCTAAAACCACAAGAAAGAATTGCATTCGCCTATTTGGTAAGAACTAGTCCAGACGGGCACCAAGGCATGTAAGCCGAAGGTGTTGTGGCATCATCATCCTTGGTACTCTAAGTAATTCTTGTTTTGCGTAGATCATTTATAATTGTTGTTTGGGTTCGTCTATTGCTATTGTTTGGCTCTTCTTTTTTGTGTTTAAATGGTTTTTCTTTATTGTTGTTGCATTTGTTTTGCCATAGTTGAAAGCGTAACCTCATGTTGTTCTTAATGTGTCACAGTTGGCTTATTAATCCCCACTTCCTTTTTTTAAAGGGCTAGAGGTCGGATGGACCAAATCTCATGTACCATAATGTTGTGGGGAAATGAGAAGTATCTTAAAAGGGCTCTAAGCTTCATTTAAGACAAATTCTCTTATTCAAACCCCAAACTATAGATAAAGCTAGTGTGCTAGCAAATTTCTTGGAGACAAAACAGCTAAAGACAAAGATTTCTACTTCTCACACACAAACCCAGCATGATAGAAAGAGAAAAGCTAAGCCAAAGGCCAAGAAGCACCAAACTAATGCACCTCAAGGGAGAATAAGGGCCCCAAGAACCATTGTGACAAAGATGGACATACATATGCTTTTTATCGAAAGCTTTGCCCAAAAAAGCATGCCAAAAACAAAAAGAAAGACACCAAGTAAGCTATGGAATCCACTATAGATATGTAAGAAGCAATTGACTATGAATTAAATGTTGATGAGACACTTGTAGGTTTACCCTTCCATAATGTCACCTCACACGAAGCTTCCCAAAGGAAGAAAAATAAAATTGAAGAGAGGAAGGAAACTTACTTCACCTCCAGGTGCATTTCAAGAAAAGCAAAGTGAACATTTTAATTCTAAAAGTTTATGTTTTTAATAAGAAAAGAAATTGGGAGCGAGTGTGAGCCAGTAGTAAGTCCCACTACGTAGTATGGAAGGAGAGTCATATTTGAAAGCCCTAATGGGAAGTCAGGATGCCCTAGCTGAAGTATGGATGCCCAAGTTGGAGATAAGAGGAAGAATGAATATATGGCAAGTTTGATCAACGGAACAAATCTTACACCAGAAGTGATTATTAAGGATGAGATGATTGAGCATGATATAATGGTTCTTAAAAGTAGAGGTTTAATATGTAAGTTCCATGGATACTAGCCACGGAGATTCAAAAACGGATTAAGTGGAAGTAGGTATTGAATTCAAATTATTTTATGACTCTTCTTCCTAAGGGTGTTTTCTCATCATCTTTTCTGGTTCAAAAATAAGGGATGGATAAATTAATGGGTGGCAGCCCATGGTTAAGGGGGAGAGATGCCCTTTATTTAAGACCATGGAGAGAGAATTTTTCTATAGAGACAAAAACTATTAAAAAGCTTCCAATGTGGGTTAGGCTTTTTGGACTTCATATCAGCTCATCAATAAGGATGTTTTGAAGAATATTGAAAATACCCCAGGGGAATTCATCAAGGAAGGACCAACTACTAAGGAGCAAAAGCATGCTATATATACTAAGATATGCGTTGCTATGGATATTTCAAATCCTACCACAATCCATTACGAATCTGCATCAAGAGAATGTGATCAACAAGTGGACTATGAAAACATTACATTCTAATGCAGCAATTGTTATGAGACTAGACACATGACAGGAGATTGCAAAGTGAAAACGATGATGAAAGAGAGAGAAAATTTCGGCCATGGGACAAACTTCAAGATGAAGCAAAGAAATCATACTATAATAGAAGCTGGATTAGACCAAGGATATTCCACTCCAAACAAAGAGGCTAAGAAAGAAGGATATAAGGGATGAGAAACTTAGAAAGTACATTGTGCAAGTTCAAATTTGGAAGGAATTAAAGGTGCAAAGGAAGATGTGGAGGCAAATTTTAAATTAAAGACGAAAGAAGACGTCAAGTTTATTCTAGGTAAATGGTCTTTATTTTCATCAAGTAGTATAGAATCCTCTCCTCGCAATAGAAATGATAGTGTAGAGGTTATCCCTTGCACTTTAAGGTTTCAAGAGCAGCATAATAAGGAAATGAGGATGGAGTAAATCCATAGCAATTTAGGTTTTTTAGGACAGCATAAGAAGGTAATTGCTATGGAGGAGTGTCCTTGCACTTTAGGGTTTCTAGGGAAACATAAAGAAGAAAGTGTTTTTGAGGTTATTCCTTGCACTTTAAATCCTTCAAAGCAAGACAAACCTATAGATGATAAGTCTCATTATGAGCAAATTTTTTTGCACTTTTTTTAATCTAAGATGAAGAAAAAATAATTGCCCACAAACAATCTACACAAAAGAAAAACTCACGAGTAAAAAAAAACTCGACAAGACCTGGAAAACTCGCCAAATCAAGCCCGAAAAGCCCTAAAGTGCATTTAATTTTCCATATGCTAATAATAACTAAATCTCTCATTTGACTTCAGGTGTCAGAGCCTTTGGTGAGGGTTCTCTGTCCTGTTGACGAAGAAAAATCACCAATGGGATACGTATATGAGGCCATGGATAGGGCCAAAGAGGCAATTGCCTCAATTATAATTATTCCAAGCCCAAATACAATCCCCTATGGGATCTGATTAATTGGCGATGGACTTCTCAGCTCCATAGCCCACTACATGCAACGGGGTACTACCTCAACCCCAAATTCTTATATGATGATTCATTCAAGGCCGACTACGAGGTGATGTCGAGCCTCTAACAATGCCTTACCCGGATGGTGTCAAATGAGCACATCTAGGATGAGTTGTAAGATTACAAGAGATGTGAGGGCTACCTTTTCACATCCCCATAGTGCATTCGAGGAAGGGCAACTTTGAGGCCAAGTAACCCTTATGGATTGAATTATTATTGATTTTGTTTTCAAAAATAATCTCAATTTACGATTTTACATAAATTATTAAATTTCTTTTTTCTTGGCATTCTCTAGATTTATGGTGGGAGGATTTTGGTGCATATACGCCCAATCTTTAGCGCTTCAGCATGAAAGTTTCATGTCAACCATGAAGCACTTCAAGTTGTGAGCACAATTAGAGTATGTTTGAGCACATTCACTCCAAGAAGCACAATAGACTCATGCAGCAAAAGTTGAATGATCCTGTATTTGTTCATTACAACCTTTGCCTCCACCAAAAAAAAATGTTGGATCAAATTATGAAGCCATTGATTTAGATGAGATCGATCCATCATCTAAATGGATCACAGAGCCAGAGGAGCAGCAGCAAGAGCCTCTATTTTCAATGGATGATTTTGAAAGTATAGCAAAGGAGTTAACAACAAAAGCAGAGGAAGAGGCACAGGCACGAGCACAAACAGAGAAGACTAGAGCTTCAACTAGGACAAAGGGCAAAAGGCATTGCAATACACTAGATAGTGAGCCTATTGAGGCATTTGGACACATTTTGTACATTTTTTTTCTTCAATTGGTTATACGGGATTGAAATGGGCCCTACCCATATTACATCATCACCGCATAGTGGTATTATAACAAAGCTTGGATATTATCCATGTATCGTTGGGCAAGATTTGAACCTTGGTCTCCTCTTTAAATATTGAGGAATCTAACCGGTTGAGCTAATGCCACTTGATTAAATTTGAATTTACACAGGTTTTTATGAGGGGTCCTTGTCCCCTCAATACTGAGTGGGGTTTGAACCTTGGACCTCCCAAAGAGAGACCAAAGCCCTTACCACTGCAGTAAGCTTGCAGCTATTTTTAAATGGGTTTGTATGAGGGGTCCTGACCCCCTCATCAATTTTGTACATTTTTATATCATAAATAATACAAGAATATTTGAATTTTGGAGGCATAAAAATTTCTATAGCTGAAGTGTGTTTTGTCACTTTCATGTGTAGTTTAAGGTTGTATCACTTACAATAATAATTTGGATTTTTATAATGTTAATTAATTGTGATATGCATGAAAATAACTTTTTCCCATGAAAATTTGCATTTTCTTCGGTTTTTCTTTTTGCCGAGTTTTTCCAAGTTTTTTCCTGAGCCTGAGTCCAAGTCACAATTTGGCCTTGCCAAGTCCACACCAAGTCCGAATTTTTCTACTATGAAAAGCAGCTCAGAAATATTTATCATTTATAAATTCA
Source organism: Wollemia nobilis (assembly GCA_028583015.1). NCBI lineage: Eukaryota > Viridiplantae > Streptophyta > Pinopsida > Araucariales > Araucariaceae > Wollemia > Wollemia nobilis. Next base: position 429,844 of record JAQPPZ010000652.1, on the reverse strand, counting down.
TTTTGGGTTGCCAAATCCATTGTTTTGAATAGGGGCACAAGGTGTTCGACATCGTTTTGATGGATACAAAGCTTAAGAAATCTACTGTTTTTCAAATACAAAAGGATAGACCAAGAAAAGTGGTAAACCAAACTTTTCATGGAATTTATTCTCAAAGAGGATTCTCCACGTAAATCTTTTATTTGAGGATTTTATGTATATGATTCATTCCTTTGCTGTAAATATATTTTTCTTACATTTTTTCATGGATACAAGCATTCCATAGTATTTTGGGCAGCACATATGTAATTTTAAAGTGCATAGAAATGGTGTATATGGTTTGTGATTGTTTCCATTGCAGAAGAAGATCCCATTATATTTATTAATGGGAGATTTGAAATCAAGAAATAAAATAAAATTTCAATTGTCCACGAGACCATAGTAGTCTATGGGAGCACATAATAAGAAAGCAAAATAAATGTCAAATTACATACTCCTGCCTGCCAGGGAGGACTTAAGTTTGAGATCTTCTCAATTATTTTCAGTCTTGCTCTTCTACTGCTTATTCTAATTACGAGTTTCCCTATTCTTTTATCTCTTTTTTTTTCAGCCAAAGAATGCGGATATGCTAGAGGAAGGGATATGCTTGGCTTGGAAAACTATCAACGTTTTGGAGGCAAAGGCACTCTCACTTGTCTGGAGAAGAAAATGCATTCAATACACCAGCAGTTGAGGGAAACAGGCCTCTTTGTGAGGATGGGAATGGTCAGTCTTTGTCTGGTATCCCTTGAGGAACCTGAAAGGCTGACTGCCTACATTTGGGTTGTTGGCCATTAGTAGCTAAGGCCCCTGCTCAATCCATATGGAATCTGAAAGTTTATTTTTTTTTTTTTTTTTAATTATTTTAAAATTGTTAGAAAGGTTGGTAGTGTGAATGTTGTGACATAGAATCAAATTGAAAACATAACCTTGTTATAAATATGAAACCTTAACGAAAAGCCCAAGCAAGGGGCCATGCAAGGTACCACTTTCCAAGTTATTCACAACAGCTAATAGTGCAACTGCGTAACAATACCAAAAATAGAGAAAATCGAACACATAACCACCTACATCTATAATTTCTGCAGCACTCAGGCTCACAACAACTTCTTAAAGCTCCTTCTGTCTTCAAGCCCATCCGCTTTATGTTTCTGATGTTCTTCCCACCATGATTTTATATTAGTGTTAAATCTCTCTGATTCATGGAAATTTAGTAACGTAGTAATGTTATCATCAGATTTTCACTGTGAAAATCAAGGTTCAATGCATAATTGACGGTTGTAATCTTACTAAAGCTGGAATTGTTTTAAACAGTTAAAATACAATAAAGAATAAGGATATCTTTTTACTTTTAAAGAAAAATATTTTAGAGTTGTTTATGAGTAATTACACCAATTTTTCTTGTGATGTTTCGCGTACAAATGGACCTGAAACTACCAGAGATGACATACCAAAGGGACATTATGAGCACGAGGTATAGAATAAACCCTTGATCTCTTCATAAATTACAACGATGTTAAATATTAAGTCAGACTAAAATGGGGTTAGGAGTTCAAGGGTTCCAAACATTACGAGGGCTGGTGGACGTCGCGGGTTCGAACTACAGCATTACATAAGTTCCAACCTAACAGATAAATCGACAGCAGAGCAGGAAATCCATACCGTTCAAGCTGTGAATTCAGGATGCCTAATGTAATGAAAGTTAAAATTTTAAAGAAGAAAACGAAATTCGTAAAAATGAAATGCAAATAAGTTGGACCTTTTTAATCTAGCGTAAATCTCGGCTCTGTTCTTTTGCACGGCGAGGAATCTACGGAGAAGATCAACCAGCTCAACAGGCTTGGGAGCCTCTTCTTCGATGTCCATTGGCGAAGCCGCCATTCCTCCAATACGACTTCCCCCTCACGCCTTCCTTTCGACTAATCTCTCCAATTTCTTGTCACTATGGTTTCATGTCTCTATGTGCGTGTTTTTTTTTAAACAAAAATAAAATAATATCTGTGTTGGTTTTAATTTAATTATTGACTGTAATTCTTTCTAATTCTGTTAGTTTTTCTTTATACGAAGGGAATCTCTATAGTAACTTGAGAGTAAGGCACTTGTTGTGGGCTGTAGGGGGTTTGAAGCTAACCAGTGGTAGCGAGGTAAGTTTGAAAGTAACTAATGGTAGCGAGGTAAGTTTCGGCAACGGCGGTGGTTGCAAAGGGTTTGAAGCAAGGCAACGGCAGTTTTGGAGGGCTTTTAATCTACAATTGAGTTAGGTGGTGGTAGTTGTAGAGGGTTTGAAGTCAGGCAACGGTGGTTCTGGAGGGTTTTTAATCCACAGTTGAGTCAAGCGGTGGCGGTTGTAGAGGGTTTGAAGCCAGGCAACGATGGCTCTAGAGGGTTTTTAATCCATAGCTGAGTCAAGTGGCGGTGGTTGTAGAGGGTTTGAAACCAAACAGCAACGACGAGGTAAGTTTCGACATCTCTGATTTAGTGCTTGAAATTATTTAGGTTTTAGGAAAGTTTAACAGGGAACAAGAAAGAACAGATCAATAGTATAGGGGTGGTTCGATAATGGAAGAAGGAAGCAACAATTACAAGAACAAGTAGAAACCATAGGATAGTTGGTCTCCGTGAATGCACATACTATTCCAATCAACGAAGCTAATGGAACACGGGGATTGACATATCCACAAGCAATAGGGCATACAACAATACTACCATCTAAGACACCTGAAGAAGGAATGGAAAAACCCATATATGTCAATGCGAAACAGTACTAGAGAATAATAAGGCGCCGACAAGCTCGAGCAAGGGCAGCAACAATGAAGAGGACTAATCGGAAAATAATAGTAAAGAATATTCTTCCACATAAACATGTGGAGAATAAGGAACAATCAAAGGCACTAACCATCATCGAATGGGGAGATCAATCAGACCAACATAGGGGACAAAAGAAGGAAGACAAAAGAGACGGAGGCAAAGCGGCAACACACAAGAACACAAAAGGAAAAACAAGCAAGGATAAAAAAATAAAAAATGAAAGCAAGAAAACATTTAGCATGGAAAGTGGAGGTCACCAAAATGAGTTTCAAGATAGGGAAGAAATTTATAGTCCCACAACCACGCCACTCATGTGGGCACCAAGACTTTATGTGCAAGAGCTAATGAAGATGAAAGAGAAACTTGAGAGCATGGAAAGGAGGGAGAAAATAAGAGATACTAAATTAGATGAGGTCATAAACATCAATCAAAGGCTAGAAAAGGAAAACAACCAACTCAAGGAGCAAGTGTCAAAGCTACAAAACCTTGCGAACATGGGTCAACGTGAATGGCATGTCCTCAAACAAGCCATCCACTCCCCAATCAATGATACAATAGAGGTGGAAAAAACGAATGCAAGACAAATAAAAGAGGTACGGGAAACACTCCAAAACATAGAAACAAGAGAAAATGAGTTGCGAAATGAATTAGCAAAGGCAAAGTCATGGTCTCAAGTAGTAAAAGAACCAGTCAATCAACAGAAAGAGTTGATAGAGAAGCAAGTAAAAATTCAAATAACAAAAGAGAAAGAAAGACATGAGAAGTTATCAAACATAATCATCAAAGGGTTAAAATATTATGGGGATAGGGAAGACACAAACCGTTTAACCAGGGACTTCTTGTTAGATCGGTTACAATGGAAAGGTCAGATCAAACAAGCAGGTAAAATTGGCAAGTTGAGAGGAGGCAGAGATAGGCATATTCGGGTCACATTGATGAGCTACGAGGATAAAACAAGGTTACTAAGAAACAGAGGCATGTTGAGAGGGTCACAATTCTATTTAGATGACGACCTAACCTTTCTACAGTAGGAAGAAAGAAATAAGGAATGGGAAAAGGTGAGGGCAACAAGGAATGAAGGGAGATGGGCATATTTAAGAAATGGAAAGGCGTACATCACATCTAAACAAACCCAAAACAAATAGGGAGTATGGCCCACCCGAGAACATCTTACGATGGTAAGTTGGAACTGTAGAGGTTACCCTTGGAGAAGAGGACCCGGGTTAGGGCCCATTGCTAGAGATAAAGATATAATCATCCTGATAGAAACACATGAGCACGATGGATGTAGGACTCTAGACTTTGTGGGATACAAGAAAATAGCAATATGGAATAAAGCAATAGAAAATGGCAAGGGGCAGGGGGTATTATGGTTTTAATAAAAGAGGAGTGGGATAGGGTCATTAAAATTGAAAAACAAGATGAAAACAAACAATACATTTGGATAAAGATCCTAGAAAATAAGTCAGTTATTAGCATAGCAACATGTTATTTTGCTCCCAAGAATTCTAAATTCTATAAGAAACATGACCTTAATAGAGAAGACCCATACTCCTCCCTAAAAAGAGACATTTTGATATACAGTAAGTTGGGGGAGATTATATTAATTGGAGACTTCAATGCAAGGACAACAAATAAGCAAGCTAACATTCTAGTAGGTAACGAAGATATTGAGATTAATCCTCTTTGGATGCCAGAAGAGGAAAATCAGCAATGGACTAGGACTTCAGAAGATGAGCATGGGGCTATCACGCAATATGGAGAAGAGTTGTTAGGCCTTTGCAGCATACACAACTTGATTATTTGCAATGGGATGAAAAGTTGGAAAAATTCAGGAAAGTATACATGCAAAACATATAAGGGATAAAGTGTAATAGACTATGTAATATGCTCACAAAATTGCATACCAAAAATAGAGGAGCTAGAAGTGGAAGATTCCCTAGTGGAACTTAAGTCAGATCACAACCCAATTGTTATGAAACTTCAAATGCAAGGAGACAAACCAAGGGAAAAACACATGCAAGGCAATCAAAACAAACTTCCTCACAAGGGAAACATTCTCTTAACAGAAGAAAATCGACAAAGTTTCAGGGCAGCATTGAATAACAAGTTACAGGAAAGGGAAAGAAAGGGACTACCTCACAGTAGCAAAGATTACAATAAGAGTGAATGGTTAATGCACGTTATCCAAGAAGCTCTAAACAAATGCAAGAGAGCTAAACCTAGAAAGAAAGAAAGAAATAGCTTCCCAACCAACCCGTGGTTCGATGAAGATTGCAAGGAAGCGCGAAGATTACTAAAGGAACCAACGGGTAAAACAAGAGCAAACATAAAAGCATATGAGAAATTGGTAAGGGCAAAAAAAGAAGAATACACTAGAACAAGGAGGAAAGAACTGATTTACTTAGGGAAGCATGAACCAAAGAAATTTTGGAAGGAACTAAGCGTGAAAAAGATGCAAACTGAAAATAGCATAACAACTAGTCAGTGGTTGGAGTATTCAAAACAATTGTATGAGTGTAGTAACCAGCAGGAGACACCCCCTACTATCATTGTCAAGAAAGAACTTTTCACAAATGAAGACATTATTCAAGGGATAAAAAAGTTAGCAACTGGTAAAGCCCGTGACATAGACAATCTTCAAGCAGAGCATATAAAATGGGGGTAGATATTCTTGCACCGCAAATCAAAGAGATTTTCAATGAGGTCATACAAAATGGCTTCCCTATAGAATGGACAACTAGCTTGACCATTCCTTTGTTTAAAAGTGGAGATGTAAATAATCCCTCAAACTATCGAACTATCATGATCAACCCTCTCTTTGCAAAGCTGTTTGGGAGTATGATAGAGCGTAGGATCAACATATGGGCAGAAGAAAAGGGAAAGAGAGCAAAGGGGAAAGCGGGTTTTAGGCCCAAGCACTCAACTATTGATCATTGTATCACGCTTAGACACATAGTGGAAAAAATATGGGACAAAAAGAAGAGGCTTTCTGTTGTTTTGTAGACTTCAAAAAGGCATTTGACACAGTGCCAAGGAAAAAATTATGGAGCAGAATGGAAGAGCTAGAGGTTCCAATTCACTACAGGGCAGCAGTTCACAAATTATATGAGCATGTAAAGGCTAGAATCAGAACGCAGGAAGGGTTATATGAATGTTTTAGGAGTGACATAGGCGTCAAACAAGGTTGCCCTCTATCTCCAACCTTATTTGGGTTGTACATTGACAAGTTAGAAGAATGGATAAACAAATTTGGGGGAGAGGGTGTGCACTTAGCCAAATATGTGGTAAAACTCCTCATGTATGCAGATGATGTAATTCTTGTGGCCGAAATAACTAAAGATCTAGAAGATCACCTTCGGGCTCTAGAACTCTTTTGTAAGGAAGTTGGGATGCAAGTGAACACGAGCAAAACAAAAATCATGATTTTTTCAGCAAAAAGAAGAAGCAACATCTCAAATTTTAGTTTGCAGGAGAACCTCTTGAGGTAGTGGTAGAATACAAATACCTAGGCATAGACTTTCATGACAAGCTCAATTGGAATACATGTAGGATGAAAATAACTCTAAGTGGTTGGAGAGCGCTATATGCACTTCAAAATAGGTGTAGGAATGTCGAGTTGTGGGACTGGAAGACCACCAAGGTCTTATTTGGCCTACTTGTCACACCGATTGTGTTGTATGGCTGCGAGGTGTGGGCTAGTGGCACGACAAATACAAAATGGAGGCAAATAGAAAGGATTCAAAAATGTCTAATCACAAATTTTCTCAGAATTAAGGCCACAATCCCTTATGAAATTATTCTAGCTGAAACTAGAATGTTCCCTTTAGAGGCAATTGCTATGACCAAGTTGTTATGTTACTTGAAAAAAACAGAAAACATGAAAAACAACATATGGCTTAGGGCAGTTAGGGATGAAGAGCTGCATAGGCGGAAGAACACATGGATGAAACAAAATCAGAAATGGATGAAACGTTGGGAAATCAACATAAATGAATGCCCAAATTTCAATAAAGACATAAAAAACTATGTGAACGAAAAGTTTAGAAGTGGAATGTGGAAAAATGCAAGCAAGAAAAGACAATACTATATTGCAAAGTTTAACCCAACGTATGACCACAAGGAAAAAACATATATAGGCGCTGAAATCAAGTGGAGGGAAAAAATCCTCATTGCTTAGATAAGGACTAGCTCTCATAGGCTTAGATGTGAAACAAGGAGATGGACAATGCCCAAGGAACAATGGGAAGAAAGGATATGTACTCTATGCAACACAAGGGCAATAGAGACAGAGGAACATTTCATCTATGAATGCCCAAGTTTTTTGGACATCTGTAGCAAATACAAAGAAACGCTTGGAAAAGGGTCTATGATAAAGTTATTTGAAGACAGTAAAATAAAAAATTTGGGGAGTTGCTAACCCAAATCAGCAGGAGAAGGAACAACCTTCTCAAGGATATTAATGGTCATATGATTTGAATAATTGTGCTTTCATATTTAAAATTCCATAAACCATATTTAGTCTGGTGAACATTCATTTCATTTCATATAATCTTTAATTCGTTTAATAAAAATAATATTTTATTTTTATATTTTTTTAACTATTTATACACGCATTTACACCAATTATGGTTTGAATTTGAATATCGGAAAATATCACTGCTATATCCTGCAAGAAAGTATGAACTTCTTATAAAATAAAATATTATTTTTCTCTTCTTATGCGTGAACTCTAGTGTCAAAGTAATGGGGTATATATATTTAACCTTCGTAAATTTGAATCTTAAACATTTTATAAATGATAAGACATGATATGAGACAACATTGTAACAATTTTAAAATATTTTAAAAATAATAATAATTTTATACTTAAAATTAAATGTTTATTTATTTTTTATATTGAATATCAGAGTGCCAATGTGATGGGGTATATATATTTAAACTCCGTAAATTTGAATCTTAAACATTTTGTAAATGATAAGATATGATATAAGACAACAGTGTAACAATTTTAAAATATTCTAAAATATATATATATATATATATATATATATATATATATATATATATATATATATATATATATATATATATATATATATATATATATATATATATATATATATATATATATATATATTTTATTTAAACTCCGTAAATTTGAATCTTAAACATTTTGTAAATGATAAGATATGATATAAGACAACAGTGCAACAATTTTAAAATATTCTAAAAAAATAATAGTTCTATACTTAAAGATAGATTAAATGTTTATTTTTTTTATATTGAACATTGTTTACAAATATTGACAAATATCAGTTCGTTAGAGCAAACACAAGAGAAATCGACCTCACAACCACATGGATGATAATAACTTGACAACTGCCATTACACCAAATGCCATTCAACATTAAATATTTATTTAAAATAATGATACGGAGTTTTTAATTTAAGTATTAAAAAGTTAAGAATAAGTGAGATGATGTTAGTTATTTTGAATTTTTAATGGATTGGTTAGCATGTTTTTTTTTTTTACATTCTTATAAATTGTCATGTCGTTATTGTGAATTTTTTATTTGCATAAGTTATAGGAAAGAATGATTGAGCATAAAATAGTAAAGAAATAAAGTAAATGGACAACCTTTAGACTAAAATATTCATTGCGTAAAATTTATACATATTATTCGTAAAATGTGGAATATTATGAATAAAAAAATCTGTAGAGGTTGAAGTAGAATGGATAAAATTGATATTAAAATACAAGCATAAATTTATGGATTTTATAATGATGTTTAGATTAAAATTAATATAGGATTTAAATTAAGTTGTTTATCATCTTTTATTTTATTTAGTTTATATATTGATAAATTAGAAGAATCTTTAGAACCTTCTTCCAATCCAATTTTGAATTTAAAATAACGAGCTAAAAATATGTAGTAATCATCCATAAATTTTAGGGATACTTATTTAGTTCTGTTAAAAATGCCTCAAGCCCTTGATTTATCAATCTTTGGAGGGATATTTTTTGTTTACCTTTGTTGCCAAAATCTTACAGTTATTGAAACTTTTGATGATTTGGGAGGAGACCTACCAAATAGGCTTCTCCTGATCCTAAAAAATAATTGTGTTCCTAGATAACCATATTTCCCAAGACACAAACAATGAGCGAGCTATAAAACCTTAGTATAACCTATTTTAAAACCAAGATTTTAAGCACTCTCATAGAGAATCTTCTTGTCATCCTATATAAAGCTTTAATTGTGATATAACCTCCTTCCAAACCTGTCTAGTAAAGGAGTAAGCTAGGAATAAATTATCAATTTTTCATTGTTTGACTTACATAAATGACACCTTCATGGACCATTCCAATTCTTCTTTTGTAATACCTCCCATGTCAAAACCTTATTTTTCATGGCAAGCCATAGGAACAATTTTATCTTCAATGGGGCTTTCTACTTCCAAAGTGTCTTCCACCACCATGCTAGATCATCATTACTATCTTCCAATAAATTCTTATACCCCAACTTTGGAGTGTACTTCCTCATAGCTCCATTCTTTGTCTATACCAATTGATTAGTTTCCTCTTGCAACTTGATATGTCTAGCTTTAAGTCTCCCCACATATTCTTCCCATTGGTGTGCCTCCTAGCCTTGAAGCCCTAACATTGTTGCTTCCTTCTATCCTTAACTTTAACTTGTAGAAGATTCTAGGTCAATTACTTAGGCAAGAGTTTCAATCCCCTAAGCTCTTAGGGTCTGAATTACATTATTTGGTAGTCTATGCATATCACCATGACCAATCCAAGGATCTAAACCTAGTCTTATCCTTGAACCATCCCCTATTTTCGAGGTAAGTCAATCACCTACAATATAAAAGGCTTGAATAATTATCTTCTAATAGATTAAAACTTTATGGTTTGCTTCATTAGGGCTCTTATCCACTCCTCAACTATGAGTGGCTCTAAATACTTATCATGTATGATCTTATTCTATAAGTCTTCCTTTAATATTATCTTCCAAACACACTTTGTTGTTAGAGCCTTGCTAAACAGGAAGATGTTCTTAAATCCTCATCCTCCATTTTCCTTGGGCTTGGCTAAGGATTTCTATTTGACCAAGGAAATACCTTCCCTTTCCTTTTTTCATGTCCATAAAAACCTATAGCTTAACTATATAATTTTATCCAAATATCCTTTTGATATATGAGCAAAAGATTGCCAATATACCGATGTTACCTCCAACACAGACTTGACCAAAGTCAATCTCCCCATAAAAGAGAACCATTTGTTGCACCATATTCTTTTTTCCACCTTCTTTATCAACCAGTTCTAGTCTTGTTTAGTGTAGTCGTTGGGTTTCAAAAATAACCCCAAATATTTAAACCCCTCTCGAAGATCAATTTTGTTCAAGGGGAAAATTTGATGTATTAATATGGTATGATCTTAATCCACACTGTTAAAAGAGATGCTTGACTTTTATGCATTAATATGCATACCTGTTGCTAGATCAATAAGATATAAATATTATTTTAACTTCTCTACAACTCTTACTATTCCACCTGTGAAAAGGAGAATATCATCTATAAAAAATAGATGGGTGAATTCCATTGTTCTAACTATTCAAATTCCCTTTACTACTCTTTCCCTCTTGGATTCTAAAATATACCTACTTAAACCCTCAACCATCAAAAGAAATAATAGTGGTGACAAGGGGTAACCTTGTATTATCCCCCAAGAATGTAATGTTCATTGATATTGGCCATTTATATTGATTGCTTATTTGTTGAATATTATACTTGATCCTAAATATTAGGACCTATGATAACTTGGCTAAAAAACCATTACACACACACACATATCAAGATTAAATATCACACAATTGATACATAAGTATTCAAACCAATAGATAAATTCACTATATTCCATGGATTATACATTTAGTATTCCATTACTAATGAAATATAAAAAAAATAATACATACATCTCATATGCTTGCTATACATATAGCCTTTACAAAGATTCTTGACATTTCAACTTCATCTAATTATTCATCTCCTTAGACTCCTCAAACTTCTAGGAGATATGACTCTTCATATTTATCATAAGAGAAATATATTTTATTGACTCTCTAATAATGATAAACCTATAATCCTTCAACTACAGTGGCAACGGGTGGATCAAGAAAGGCGGGAGAGGTGGCTCCCAATTCCTTCATATATATGGTAAAATTTAAATCAATCCCTAGCTTGCCCACATCGAATAGGGTTGACCTGTACCCTTCTGAAGATAACCTTGAGTTCTCTTGTGAGCTCATGTCATCCATGGTTGCTCGTAACTCCAACTCTTTAGTGGGAAAGTTCTTGGGTTCATGGCCAGATATGGAATCCATTCACAAATGGGCCCACTCCTCTTGGAGACCCCTTGGCTCCATGGATCTTGTAGCGCTCCCTAGGGGCTTCTTTTTTATCAGGTTGAACAACCCTATAGATTCTCAATGAATCCTCACATGAGGACCATGGTTCTTTGATCAGAGAGGGTTGTTCCTTGGAAAATGAAGGGTGTACTTTGACCCATCCACTCAGAACATCAACTTTGTCCCAATATGGGTTCGCCTCTTGGGACTTTCGATCCAATTTTGGAATGAAGATATCCTTTGGGGTATTATAAGGAATATTTGAGAGCTCATCACTTTCGATCCCCCCACTCGAGCAGGGTCCCGCATGATCCATGCTCGGATGTGCATCAATGCAAATTTGGATTCGGTCTTCCCATCTTCAATCAATATTATATCAAAGGTTTGTTCTTTATCCCAAGTTATTGAATACGAAATTAAACTTGCTTTTTTGTGTTTTTTGTTCTAAGCAAGGCCATCCTTCTAACTAATTTCCACAACATTCTTAAAAGCGAAGAAAATTTTTGGAAATAAAAATGTGGGTCACCTGGCTCAAGGAAGGTGATTCTAACACCAAATTTTTCATGCCTCCACCATTAGACATAGAGGGTGTAATAAAATCAAGGAGCTCATCTAGCAGAATGGGGAAGTTACAACTAATATTTTTAAAATCATAGAAGAAGCCACCAATTATTTTAATAATTTGCTTGGCCTTAGCCCTATGTGTGATTTCCAAACATCTGAGACCCTCCTCCAAAACATATTAAGGTTGGTCACAATAGATCATAACCATAGTTTAATCAATCTGCTCTTGACTGAAGAAGTCCATTCTGCTATTTTTTCCATGCAAGGTGGGAAAGCCCCAGGGCTTGATGACTTTCCTCCAATTTTCTTTCATCGATTTTAGGATATTGTGGATGAGGATGTTGTTTCTGCCATTCAGTATATGTAGCGGAGTAAGGAGATTCTCAAATATATCAACTTCACTTTCTTGGCCCTCATTCCTAAGGTTAACAAAGCTCGTACCCTCACTGATTTTTGCCCTATCAGCCTTTGTAATGTCCTTTACAAAATTCTCACCAAAGCACTGGCCAACAAACTCAAACCCATTTTTTCCCACATCATTATTCCTAACCAAGGTAGCTCTATCCAAGGGAGGCTTATAACGGATAACATTATCACCATCCATGAAATTATCCATTCTATGTCTAAAAGTGGTAAGGTTGGGTTTCTTCTAAAGCTCGACATGAACAAGGCTTTTGATAGAGTTTCCTAGAGCTTCCTGTTCTCCATTCTATCTAGGTTCAGTTTCCATCCTGAGTGGATTGCTCTCATCAAGGAATGTATTTCTACTACCAATTTTTTTGTTCTGGTCAATGGCTCTCCTATAGGATATTTCAAGAGCTTCAAAGGGCTTAGACAGGGTGACCCCCTCTCACCTTTCCTTTTCATCATTGTTGCCAAAGATTTAGGTAAAACCCTCACCTCTGCGTGTTCCAAAGGAGACATCTTTGGTGTTAAACCTATGTCCTCCCTTCCACCTATATCCCACCAATAGTTTGTTTATGATACTATCCTAGCCACCCTAGCCTCTATCCCCCAAGCCCACTCTATTAAATCGATCCTCCTATCCTTTGAGGTTATTGTTGGTCAAAAAGTCAATTTCTACAAAAGTAAGATTTACTTCATTAACACCCCTTCCAGACACCAAGCCCGCATTGTTGCTATCCTTGAGTGCACCATCACTGAGCTCCCTACCACTTATTTAGGATTCCCTCTCTTCGATGGCCCCTCAAAAAAGTCTCTCTAGAATTCTATCATTGACCGCATTTAGAAAAAAATGGCTAGTTGGAAAGGAAGCCTTCTCAGTCAGGCAGGCAAGGCCACCCTCATTAAAGCCACCCTCCAAAGCATCCCAGTTTTTTTCCTCTCCATATTTCGGATTCCGACTGAAGTCTGCAATAAAATTGAGCAACTACAAAGAAACTTCATGTGTTTTGGGTCAAAGTTGAAGCAACGTATCCACTTGGTTGCATGGGATCAGGTTTTTTCATGAAAGGATCATGGTGGCATTGGACTTTGGAAGGTCCGTAATATGAATCTGGCCCTCATTGCCAAGCAAGGATGGAGAGTTCTTACCAATGAGAATTCCTTATGGGTTTCCATCATGAAAGCAAAATACCTCTAGCACAACAACAATTTTTTGGAGGACCCTTCTCCCATCTATGGTTTGATAACTTGGAATTCTATTCTTAATTCTAAGGAGATTCTTAGGAAAGGCATCCATTGGAGATTAGGCAACGGTGTTAAGATTATATTTTGGGAGGATCTTTGGATAGGAAACTGACCCTTGAAGGATCATGTGGACCTCATCTACCTGAAACATGTCATAGAATCTCTATTCGGTACTAAGGTATGTTATTTTTTTCATCATAACAACATTTCTTGGAAGTCGATCCCTGACTTTGGTCTGTCCAATCAGCAACATCAAGCTACCTCCATTATGGCTTCTCTATGTCATTCCTAGTCTTCCCTCCGAGGATGCAATCGTGTGGGGGTCCCACTACTAATGGCATTTTCACTATCAAGTCTGCCTACACTCTCACTGAAGATCCTTCCCTTCCTTGGTTTCATTCCTCACTCATTTGGAAAAAGCATATCACCCTCAAAGTAAGTTTATTTTTTTGGCTTGTCATTCAAGATAGGATCCTTAACATCTCGAACCTCCATCATTGTGGATTTTCCTTACCCAATCATTGTTACCTATGTCTCCAGGATTACGAATCTACCCACCATCTCTTCCTATCTTGCCCTTTCTCCCATTCCATCCTATCATCCATGTTCTTATTTGTTGGCATTACCTGGGTCCCACCTACCTTCCTCAGTGACTTGTGTGTTTAGTGGTCCAATCCTTTCAAAGGCTCTCATCTCAAAATGTTTTGGTCCTTCTGTCTTCCCCACTTCCTCTAGGAGGTTTGGCATGAGTGCAACTCCCACACTTTCAATGATTCAAAACATGATGCCCATCACGTGCTTGCCAAAATCATCCATGTTGTTGCAGAGAATTTTTCCATTACTCTTGGTGATGGTGATTATGAACCCCATCCTAAAGAAATGTTGGCCTCTTATCTTAAGATTCCCAATTACAATATTCATTCCCAACCCCCTAAGGTGGATTGGTCTCAGGTCATTTGGTCTCCTCCTCCTAGATGTTTTCTCAAATTGAATTTTGATGGTGCCACCAAAGGAAATCTGGGGTCTATTGGAGTTGGCAAAATTATCAGAGATCACACAGGTAATATCATGATGGCCTTTGCTAAAAATCTAGGATACCAGTCTAGTCATTTTGTGGAAGCCAAGGCTCTTCACCAAGGCATTGTCCTCCTTCACAACATGTAGTGTTCTAATGTGCTGATTGAAGGTGACTCCAAAAACATCATCCAATGCTTTCTCTCAAGATCCCAGTCTATTTCTTGGAACATTACAAACATGATCTCTAAAATCAAGTGGCTTATGCAATCCTTCACGAGTGTTACTTTCAACCACATCTACCACGAAGGCAATTGTGCGACTGATATCCTTGCCAATTTGGGAATTTTTGAGCAAAGTCTCATCATGTGGAAGCGAGATTTTCCTCCATCTCTCATAAACATCAATGATATTGAAGTTCATGAATAGTAAGACTAAGAGGTTTTGGTGCTGGAATTCCACTTGGATTAATACACACATTCTTCATTATTTGCCTAGTCACACTAAGGGAAGCCACATTACTAGGAGTGCTCACATGTCCATCGATGTGGCACTTATGAACAAAGGAGTTGAATTTAGTCAGAGGGTGATCCTTCACATGGTGGATACAGATAAAGTTTGGGATGGTAGATTCCTTAAGGTGAGCCACGTGTCTGGACATGTCACCAACCACTATCCCACCACTACAAAGGTTTGTGGGACCTTGTGGCACATCCACGATCAAGTGATGATGAAGAGGTTGTGGCCCTCTAATTTTCCTCATTAGCATCATGATGTTCCTTCAAATCATTCACAGGTGGCAGCCACTGTGGTGTTTCGGTCCTCATTCTTCATCTCCATTGGTGGTGCTTTTCCCAACCCCCCACTTTATTTGATCCTTGTGCCTTGAGGTTCGGTAATCACCACCCAATTACCTCGAGTAATTGTGTGTCAAGCCATCAAAACTATCAGTGGAACCCTCCTTCAATGGTGTTGACAATATTTGCCTCCGAATCTGGTGTCGATCCATCAAATGAAGGTTTTCCTTCACCCAAAGCTTTCTATTTTTTGGTTCGACCTTCCAATTGGGTCTCTGTCGCAAGTGTCAACCCATTCGTACCATTTGCTTCCACCCTATCTTCAATCATATTTCATGCTTTTTTGGAGCATGGCATGCATGTTTTGTGCCACCATCGCTTATGGAGTTGGGTCGAGGCAGGATCCCTAATATTTTTAACCATTGTTCATCAGCTCATTGTGATGTTATCTCCCTTCCTATGTAGGATTGCTTTGGTGCGTTTCCCTACTTTTTTCTCCCACTAACCTGGATATGTTTTGATGGCTAAAGTCAAACCTACTACCCTCCATTTGACTGCCTTGGTTGAGGATATTTTTTGTGATCATGGCTTGCTAAACTTCCTCCAATTATTTCAAGGCCATGACCTTGACCTGTCCCTCGAATTTGTTCATACATGGGATGGAGGCCATGTTGTCATTTGTGGCTTAAGTTTTACCATCACTGCAAATCTTCTTGCTAAAATAATGGGGATTTCGAATGAAGGAGAGATCATAAATCATGAGAAGCACTCACTCCAGGGCGAGTTGGCCCTCTTTTAGGACCACGGTGAATCCCTCGGTAGGGATAAAGGTGGCATCCTTCGTGACTCTCTCCCAAAACCGTGGGATGTGGTAATGGTTATTGTCCTCCAATATTTCACCTTGGATAGTCTCGATGTCATGCTTCAAAGTTTTCACCTCGCTTTCCTCAACCATTTACGAGGAATGAAGACTATTAATCGTGGGATGTGGTTATGGTTATTTTTGCTTGCCTCCATAATGTAAAAGATTACAGTACCTTTTCAAAACCCCTATACCAATAAAAAATGATAAACATATAATGATTACTAAATGACAAATATTTATAAGACTCTTCCATGCTACATATTTACAAAGTTTTTATATAATTTTAAAAAGGTTCTTGCAATGTATTTACAAGGTACCAAATAAAGTAATAAGCTCCAACACCCCCCCATTACATTATTTGGTATGCTTCCAATATTTGATTTTGGTCTTGGTCTTCATGTCTGATTCTAGAATGGATTTTGTCCTTCTAATTATGACTTATATATTATTCCTTGATCACTTGCATATTATTTCTTTCCTTTATGTCTAAGTGTTTGCAAGCATAATCACTATAGGATCATTTATGGATGAATTTATGCTTATCAATCTATTTTCCTGTTTGTAATTTTTTTTTTAGCATTTCTATAATTCTATTCTATTCTATCCTATTTATCCATCCATAATGTTTACCTTTTTAATTTTGAGACTAATTATTTTCTCTATAAATTTTACAATTCTAAAGGATCAAATGTTTCTTTTTTGTCTATGTTTATTTTAATTGTTTCTTGATTCCTTTTTTAAAATTGTCTTGTTGCCAATGTTACTTGTGTCACCATTCCCAAATACAAAATTATTTTTTTTAGCTTCCTGCTTCATTATATCCTTGCTTGGTTCCAACTACCTCTATGTGCATTTTAAGTTTATTATTGTCTCGAGTTAAATCATTATTGACTATTTTGGAATAACCATCATTACCCTTGTCACAAATGAAAGAGTTTAATTCACTAATACATTGTCGATCAGTTTGGCCCACACATTCTATGCAATCAAAGTATACATTCCCTACATTGTCATTATCAAATATGGATATATCGATAATTATTTTTACCAAAAGTGCTCTATGAGTAGGTTCATGTTCTTCCTCATCGTTATACTCTATTTCTTGTACTTCTTGGATCATATTTCCTCTTTGAATTTTCCATCTTGGTTGTTGTTGTATTCATGTATATTATTTTTAATTAGATTGATAATGTCTTTGTTGATATTTTTGAAAAGGTCTATACATTTGATTCCATTGATTGAGTGAATTATATTTATAGTATCTAGTGATATGACCACCTTTGTTACATATACGACAATATATATTTTCATTCTAGTTGATGATATGATGATGAGGTAGCAAAGTTTCTTGTGTCATTTGGTGATATTTTTACCAAAATAAAAGCATTGTTTATTATTTCATATCTTGCTTGGTTTTCTATTCCATATTCTTGAAGTATGTTGACCAATTAATCAAATGACACATTTCTTTTTAGCACTTGGATAGATGTAACCAATGTTTTAAAAGATTCTAGAAGCACTCTGACAAGAAAAATTTCTTCTACTTTCTCTCCCGTAAATTGTAGCTTTGATTTCATTTCTACTATCCTTTTGAGAAAATATTTTATGTTTTTACCATCATGAATTTTTAGTGAATACAATTGTGATTGCAAGTGCAAAATAGTGGCTTCATTCTTTTCCTTAAATATGGTGTAATTTTTTCCCAAGCATTTTTTGAAGTCTCAGCCTCACTTATATGTGCTTGAATTTCATCTGATATTCCAAATGTTATTAACATGAGTGCCTTTACGTATTATTCTTTATATTTTTGTTTACCTATGGCATATTATAGAATTGTTCTATACCCAGTTACTATTTCCCATAGTTTTTCAACAATAAGTATTGATTTCATCTTATTTTTCCATGGGGTGAAATTTGGTCCTTTTAGTAACTAAGATTTTGAAAGAAAAATATTTGTATTTGCCATGGTATTTTTAGAAAGTTTCTCAAGGTAGGTTCTGATTTCTTTTGTAAATTTTCTTGGATGAGGGGAAGTTTTAAAAAATTCTCTTAATTATCAAGTAGAAAGCCTTTTAACTCCCTAATTTATATTTGAAAAATCTTCTCTTCAAAAAATATTTTCAAGATTATTATTATTATTTTTTGTTGTTGGATAGTAAGGGGTTGTACTCAAATCCCCCACCCTTGATAAATTACATCTCTCTTCTTTAGAGCTTAAGAGTTTATAAATATATACACTTCTCATCTCAATTGAGATGCTATAGCTAGAAACTTACATCATTTTACATAAAATGTCTGAATTCTTGATTTTCATTTTTTGGATATTTTCAAATTTTTGTATGAATACAATTAATCTAGAATTTAGCAACTTTCTAGACATTTTCCTATAGCAACCTTCACAATGCCAAAACTTCACCTCTACTATCTATGTATTACATCTTACTAGAGTAATATTTCCAAAACATTGTACTATCATAGTTCACTTTACCAAATCTGGATTGCTAGTTTCCTTCCTGAAACACAAGTGCAACCACAAAAATTATAATAAATAGTCTAAAAGAAAACACATTATTGTTATAAAATAAAGCAAATAATACCAGTGAAAAACATTAAATTAAATCTTAATCATAAATTGATTCATGCATTCAATATTTTTTTGTTAGCTTCAACTAAACTTTCTACTTCCTCTAACCATGGAAAGGAGAAATAAACTTCACAATCCTCAATCAAAACCCCTCTATTGGCTAGCTTATCTGCACATTTGTTTTCTTCCTTTAATATACGTGTAAACCTAATTTATTCAAACTCTTTAGCAAGATTTTGAATTTCCACAATTATCTCTTGTATGTTCCATGGAGCCTTTGCTTTCCTCAAAATTGCATTAATTACTATGAGAGAATCACCTTCCATCCATACTTTATTCCATTTTATTTGTTTAAATATTTTTAACCCTTCTAAAGTTGCCCAAGATTCAACTTCATTATTTGTTTTAAATCCACTATTGAAAGCATAATGAGACAAAATATCTCCTCTATTATTTCTAATTATTCCTCCTCCTCTTGGTCCTGGATTTCCTTTAGATGTTCCATAAAAAATTTAATTTAACCCACTACACATCTAATGGCTTCCACTTTATATTCTTTGCCGTATTTTTGCTTCTTTTGTACCCAACATCATAATCCCATTTAGTTACTTGAATCCATATATCAAGACTCTCTACTTCCAAATTAGGGACTAGGTGAGTTGATAGGGTTGGTTTAGACTTGTCTATGGCTAAACATATCTTCTTTTTCATTACCTCTAAATTGGTTTCCTTTACTTTAAAAATTCTTCTATTCCTTTCTAGCCATATATTCCAAAATATTGTATATTTTGATATATCCCATATTATCTATAAAGCCTCACTTTTATAAGTGCTCTATCATCACTTTAACCAATCTTCAATTCTGCTATTCATAACCATGCATTTACCAAGCATATTAAGAATCCATTGCCATAGATTCTCGACTATTGAGCAATGTCCCAAGATATGGTCTATACTCTCCTCCTACTTATTACAAAAAACGCATTGAGAGGGGCCATGAAAAATCCTTTTCATAAGGTTGTCCTAGGATAAAATTCTTCTATGACCTACTAGCCAAACAAACATTTTAACTTTAGGAATTCTTGGGCTATCCCAAATATCTCTCCATATTCTAGTGACATTATTATTTTATTGGTGTTGAACATTATATCCACTTCTTGTTGTGTATTCTCCTGAGCTATTCAACTCCCAAATCAATTTATCCTTGGCTCCCCTTAAAATAATCACAGTTGTTATCTTTCTACTCAATTACCTCTGTTAGATTTTGATGTAACGAGCATTGGGAGATAGCAATCACAAGATGCATAATAATATGAAAGAAAGTAAATCTGCTAGATGACTGAAATATGCAATAAATAGAAATGATATAAAAGAATACAATGTAGCTATGGAGGAAATAAACACTCCATTAATAAAGCTACTGAACTACATTGCATCCATCACCAATGGATGGTGATCTACATAGAATAGTACTATGCTCTAAGCTACACTATCTGACTATGTCTGCCAACTCTATATCTATCTAAAAATGAGGTATTCCTTATATAGGTAAAATAGGTTACTTGGCCAACACTCTACCTAGCTGTGCAAGGGACACCTTGCATATTGCCACTTCTGCATTTATTGAATTGTAGGAAGTACCTAGATAACTTCCCCTTAAAGTAATCTAATTTTCTAATTATGTACCTTGTAAGATACATTTACATGACCCAAATGATGTAATATACTCTATTTTTAACACTCCCTGTATTACATTATTTGGATATTGAAGACTTTAGTCTTCAATATAGATCTTCTTCTTCATCCTGAAATTTGTAATCTTCCTTTGCATTCTTTATGTTTAGGTTCAGTAGGTAATCTGTGTCTTTATATGATGCAGAGTAAGTTGTAGCTGAAGCTAGAGATTCTCCTTTCAATTGGCTTTGCATTGTACTCCTCCTTTATTGGATGATCTTTGGCTTGTTCAGAGCAGTCTTGATTTGGTTCCTCTTCTGTTGCTTCAGTCTTCATGTCATGGCCTCTTGTCCTTTTTCATTCTTTATTTCTTGATGTCAAATGTCTTTGATAGACCATTGTTCTCATGATGTTGCATGTCTTGTGTGGATATGAATTGGTTCTTCTTCTTTCCTTTGTATCTATTTAAGGCCTATTTCTCTATCCTTCATAAATATCAAGCTTGAGCTCAATGTTAGTAGATCCATATGAAATAAGTTTTTGAAGATAACAATTTATTATTTGAAGTAACCTTCTTTCATAATCTTGATAGTACGTGTATTTGAAGTGAGAGGAGAAATATGAGTGATTTGTTCCATCACAATATTTGCATGGATGGAAACTCCAACAATTAGTCTTTTCATGATCATATTGATTGCAATAAGTGCACAATAGAGATGATCTGAAAATTTTACAATCTATCTTAGGAATATCATATTTATCTATTTCTTTGATAAGACCTTCTAACCATATGTGCACAATTGAAGTTATTCTATCTTGAATAAAATATTGTTGATAAACCTTTTCCTATTTTTGGTCATTAGATTCACTGGATGAATCTTCTTTAATATAGTTTTTGATTTCAAAACTTATTTTGCATTGTGTTGATTGTTCTTTGTCCTTTCCATCATTGTAGTTAATCAGTATTTTTATCCATAGTGGTATTTTTCTTATTCCACTTCTAAGAGTGTTTCTTAGCATGCTAGTAGTCATTTGTATAATCTAAATTCTTTGATATAGAGTAGTCTACTTTATAGCTACTTGTATATGATCCCTTATTGAAGTATATAAGCTTTATTTGATAAAACCTTTATTAATCCTTAGGTTTTTGGACTTCCTTATGTCTCCCTAGGTATGAAGACCTGATTTTAGGTTTTTTGAAGAAAGCTTATATCTTCCCAACTTGATAATATTTGATGGATATTATTATTATCAAGTTTTGTAGAATGCCTTATGACTCCCAAGTATTTTTGGAGTATGATATAGTGCTTTTGTAAAATATAGTTCAATTTTGGTTGATTTTGTACAGTTTTTGTAAAGATCAAAAATCAAATTTTCTAACACCTTTGAACTAAGCACTTCTCAAATTTTGAATATGTTTTAATATTGGATTTCTTTTGTCCCTTTTGAGAAATTTTTGAGACAAGAATATTATAAATTTCCAACTTTAATAAAAGATCTTAATAACCCCTTTTAGTAACTATTAGGATATTATTCAAGTGTTTCTAATTTCCAATAACCCAGTTTGATGTTGTAACCCTTATCACTGTCAAATTTGGAAAATTAAGACACATTAATATTTGCAAACATTAATTGGATTAATTCCAAGTAGTATCCCGCATTTCTCCTAAGTTGTATTTTTAAATATTATATTAATTTCCTTGAGTTTTACTTTCAAATAAATATTGAATTCATTTAATATCTCAACCTTAAAATATAAACTTATAACTCCCTTTTTGAATGAAAGTAAATTAGATGAGGAAATTTTGCTTTAGTAAGACTATGTACCTTTATGAATGTACCTTTATGAATCCAGATGAATATGGCAATAATTTGTCTTTCTTGAGCATGAATTTCCCAATGTGTGCTTTGGCTTTAATGCTATCCTTTAATACTGGTTGATCGAGAGTAATTTTGAATATTCTTGACTTGCTCCAGATCACTGTCGAACTACTACCGAACTTCTACGAATTGTTACCAAACTATCGTCAATATCGAGTTGCTTTTAAACTGCTATAGTATTGTTCTTTTCCAAGATCCAAGACGCCTTTAATAGGCAGTCAGTTGAGTGATAAGTATCATGGTAGGAATTTTTAATGCTCCATAGATTCTTCGACTGTTTGGTGGAGATGTCGAACTTACTCCATTGGTTGTGACAAATGTCACCTTTTGTAGAGACGTTTTTATTCCCCTTCGAGCGTTGTCCAAGAAATGTTTCTTCTTCAAACGTGTATGAGACTTTCTTGCTGTAACGAACGTATATCAAGATTCTAGTTGTATGTAACTCCTCTTCTACATGGAGTATGGGTGCCAAGATAGAATTGTAATGTCTTCTTTGTGAGCGTTATTCAAAGTTATTTTGGAGAATTACAAGTGGCATCTGCATGCCCTTGTCTTTATCAACGCTTTCTTGAAGGCCCTCCAACATGTTTTTCACCTTGTTCTTTGCTATTCCACATAGATGCTAAAATATCTCCAACCAAGCAATGTTTATGGTGGAGCTATGGTAAAGATATGGAGGAGCTTTGGTGGCCCTTGAATGGAGTCTGAATGGTAGCACTCAGATGAAGACTATGATTCTTCACTTATGGTAGGAATGCTCTTTAATTAGACGTAGCTTACTTTGATAGAAATGCTCCTTTGCTTTGACGTATGCTTGCTTTGATAGAGATGCTCCTTTGCTTTATATACTACTTGATTTCCTCCTGGATTTGTGCCTTGTCTTCTACAGGTTCGACCATTCAAGATACATAGAGGATGAGCTAAAAGAGAGGCTCTTTGCTATGCTTGGAAGAATTATAGTATTCAACCACCTTTAACTAATTCAACCTGATTGTAGTGTACCTTTGAGGCACTTTCCAATCTTCTCTTTCCTGCGTAGAATGAGTTAGAGTAGTGCAACTGAATGTAATAATATTTGTAAATAAGATACCTTTTACACCATTTTTTGCAACTCACTTTTTGCAGGTCTAATATTCTGATTTGTATAGCAGAATTTTGAATGCAGTGTGAGGGTTTTGAGGTTGTCTTTTTTCTTAGACACCTTCCCATTTTTGCTTGGATATTATGATGAAAAATCCAAGCTTAGATAGAAGTAGATAGAAACTCCTTATATGATGTAATTTTCTGCACTTTTATCCTTGCAATTAACCTTGTAATGCTTTGAATTTGTGTTAGAATCCCATATCCTACCATTTCATTATTATTAATAATAGTATAATTAATTTAATTATTAATAGTATAATTAATTATATAATTAATACTATATTATTAACTATTAATTATTAATAGTATAAATAATTATATTATTAATAATATATATATGTATATATGTATATATATATCTAAATATTTTTTTATACATAGAGGAATCGACAACTACCTTTCCTTTTTGAACAACTGGTCACAGGGTCAAGTTGCATATATATATATATATGTAGTGAAAATCCCTACAACTGATGCTCAGGGTTGGGTATCTCTATCCCAACCATGATCTCTAATAAGGGTGAGAGCTAAGCTTATCAATAAGGGCCAAACACACACCCATACACACACCCACCCCCTCATACACTTGCCCATGTCATGGTTTGAACCTTGGACCTCCCAAAAAAGGCTAAATCTCGAATCGTTGCACTATCCCCCCAGGATTATATATATAGAGAGAGCACTATCCTCAGGACATATATTTATATTTATTTTTTATTTTTTTTAAGTAATGCCAAGGGGGGTATACCTAGGCCACACTACTACCCGAAGGCATAGCAACATGGTGTTAGAACCTTGAAGGTTCTAATAAAAATTTAATAAATTAATTAATAATAATTATTCGAATTGCTTGCCACTTCAAGGGGGCTCCCTCCTTGCCACTTATAGGGGGCTCCATCTTTGCCACTTCAAGGGGGCTCCCTCAGAATCTAATTTAACATATTCTTCTCTTGATGATTCTATCAAATATTGCTCGTATACATATTTATATCTACCCTAACCCTAACCCTACATCGATTCATATATGACGGTTCAATATAATAATTAATTATATTATTAATAATTAATAATATAATTAATTATATTATTAATAATTAATAGTATAATATTAATTATATAATTATTTATACTATTATTAATAATTATGAAATTGTAGGATATGGGATCCTAACATGCCACCCTTTTTGGAAAATAGCTTTGTCCTCAAAGCTGGAACTGAGGAAATAGTTTGTGAAATTGATGAAGCACGTCCTAAGTAGCAGAAATTGGTGCAAAAATTGTCGAAAAAATTCTCGCTCGCCAAAATTACTGTAAAAAAGTTTATCTCGAAACTACATAGAACACTATAGTTCCAACGACTTGTGGTTTCTTTGAATCGTTTTTTTGGTTCCTATTAATGCATTTTTACGAGGCTTCATTTTTAATTCTGGAAGCATCTTTCCTTATGTGTCAAGTAAAGCCGACAGTTAAGTGAACATGGATTCTTTGCAACTTCATAGAATATCTTATCTTGCAATATTCGCAACATGATTCAACGCATGGTCGTGGAACAAATTTTTTTGTAGTTGGAAAATATTCTCATAATCTACGCAATAAAAAGGTATGTAAGGCTCCTGGCTTACACATGCAATGATCATTATTCTTGCTTTCTAAGGTTTGAGAATGGGTGTTGCATTAGATAAATCAAGAACCTTTGTCATGATAGCATAAATATCAAACATTTATTTTGTGATTATTACATGAGGGCTTAAATTATAGTAGCACCGACAAAATGAACAATGCAAGGAACAAGATCATTGGCATATGGATTTTCTTCAGATTCAAATTTGAAAGATTTTGGACCTGAGAACATAATAAAAACAACTCTAAGAGTAAACTATGGCTCCTGCCAATCCTTGAAATAATTGGAAACAAGACTAATCATAGAAGAACCAAATATTATAAAGCTTTGAATATGCCCAATTTGCTAAGGAGATGGGCTTTTCTCAAGGCTCTTCACCTAATGAATTTTCAATTCATTCCTTGAAAAAGAATATGAATGTTTTAATAGTGATAATGATATTAACTCTGGAATGGAAAGTAGTTTTCCTTATTTCCAAGAAACCACTCTCTAATGGGGACAATTTTGATCAATGGTTGAAATAAGAGTTGAAATGCATGATTGGAATCACTTTTTATATCTTGGAAGAGGAATCATGGAGCAATTTACCCAATCTTAGAAATAACCTGGCAACATGCCTGTTGAGTTATTAAGTTCACCGTCTAACAAAACTTCATTGTTATGGAAAAACTGTCAATGATCCTCTTTTGAATGCCAGAAAAACAATTTAACCCTATGCATATGATGATAGTACTGTTATTCACGAGAGACGAGGTCCAAGAATTTTCTTCATTTTTATTCGATACATACATTTTTTTTTCTAAACCTTGTTCTCCTGCACTAATTCCTTGCTTCAAGAGCTTTTGCGATTAGACAAAATCTTTAAAAAGTTCAACGACTTTGACTATGGTAGTGAGGAAAATGAAGAAAGATAACTAGCATGGAATTCACTTGGTGTCTAGTATGAATATCATGCACTCTAACATGCCAAACTTGAGTAAATTCTGGGGTGTTTGTAAATAGCACCAACTTTTGATTCGTGTTTTTGGCAATGTGTGTTTGTATCAACATTTTTAATGTTGTTTTTCCATGGCTTTATCGACATGATATTTTCAATAAGGAGCCTTGCTAAAAAATGGTTCAATTACCTGATTCAAAGTAACAAAATATGGTTGTAACTCCTCTAATTGTTCACGTGCTAGAAAAGAACTTGATGGATGATGAGAAATGGTTTTTTAAGCCATAACAATGTCATTTCAGGGGATATAATTTTAAAAATTATGATTCCATGCAAAAATTGAAAATAGGTAACCGCTATTTGGAGAGGGAACTAACAACTAGTCTTCGGAAGGATCTTCTTCCCAGTAAGCTTCGAGAATCGTCACAGCCTTCTCATGGATGTCACAGTTATTATGATTCTGCAAGCGCTCAATCTTTTCAACTCCACCAGCATCTTCAACATATTGAACATAACGATTCACACCTTCAGTGCTTCCTAGTTTCACTTCTGCTTCTCCTGCTTCCAGAATATATTCTATGGCTTCTAGGCAAACATCCACAACTGTGGGATCTGCACAATCTAACATATCACATAATGGCTTAACACAGCCTTCATTAACCAGGTAGTTTATTTGCTCTTGTGAACCACCCGTAACGGCATTAGAGACTGCCCATGCGGCTTCCTTTTTGATGTCAAATTCACCAACGTGAAGCAATTGAATAATAAGAGGAATAATCTTCGCATCAATAACGGCTTGTATCTGTTTTTTGCTACCTGCTGTAATGTTGGAAACTCCCCAACACGCTTTTCTTTTTATATTTTTGCAATGACCTTTTGTTAAGAGATCCAAAAGCAAGGGAAGCACTTGATTGTCGATCATGAATTGCGTGTGCCCATCATCTCCGATAAGGATGTCTTCCACTGCGAAAATGGCAGGAATAACAACATGGGAAGATGGATGCTGCAAAATCTCAAGTAGTCTCCTTTAATACTTCTAACTCGAAAAGTTGTTTAAGTGCTGCAAGTACTGGACTTATCTGCTGCAAAACTACCTGTGGCTTGCCTTTACACATATTACATAGCGCCCAAGACACTATTCTCAACATTGACGGCTTGACAGACTGATTTATTTGGTTGAGGAGTGGTTTAAGGGCACCATGGCGAAGGACCAAGTCATTGTACAAAGGTTTATCGCCAGCTATGTTTGCGAGAGCCCAAACAGCGTTCTCTCGAACATCTATAGATGGGGAGCGCATAAGAAGATGGACAAAGAGCGGCACAGCTCCATGATCAACCACAATCCTGGACGTGATGTTTGTAAGAGTCCATGCCGCCTCAGATTGAAGTCGAGGTACGTTGTGATATGAAAGGAACTGCACAAAGCGAGGAACAACGCCATCATTAATAACCTCATCAATTGGGGAAGAGTTACCATCCGAAAGAAGATCTTAGAATTTAGTAGTTGCTTTTAGCTGCAAAGAAAGATCATTTGACCAGATTGCTGCCACCATTTTTGAGAGACTCTATAGAGTAATGTATGTCCTCTAATTCTTTTTTATCTGTATGAAGTTATCATATAAAGCCATAAAAAAAAATACAATCCTAGAAACTGTTGGAGATTTTCAGAATTGTACGAATGTTGTTGCTGTGCGAAACAAGATAATGGAGACGAAAGTGAGAGATGATAACACAAAAACCCATATTTTTTTAAAATTTATTTATTTATTTCAAGGAACACTAGGATCATAACATTTCCACCCACTTCGAGACCAGACTCTAGACGGTGGGCTTGACTCTTCGTTCGCTCCCATACGAGAACTCTGGCATAGAAAATCTGACTTCCCACCCGCTCTACAATGTGAACCTGGGTGATTGCTTTGATACCAAATGTTAGAACGTCGAAGGTTCTAATAAAAATTTAATAAATAAATTAATAATAATCATTTGAATCACTTGCCACTTAAAGGGGCTCCCTCCTCGCCACTTATAGGGGGCTCCCTCCTTGCCACTTCGAGGGGGCTCCCTCTTTAGAATATAATTTAACATATTCTTCTCTTGATTATTCCATCAAATATTGCTCGTATACATATTTATATGTATCCTAACCCTAACCCTATGTATATTCATATATGATGGTTCAATATAATAATTAATTATATATATTTATTAGTTGTATGAAAGGAGTTTTAAAAGGACCTCCAAACCTTATAACAAAAAGAAGCTAATATCAACCAATAGGAAACTGAGGACACTTCAAACATTAAAGCCAACCAACCCTTGGACACAACTACCTATACCTAGACCAACATATACTAGCCAAACAAACCCAAACACATAAGCCAAAAAAAGATAAAATCTAGGCACGTAGGCCCATATGGATAAAAAAAGACAAAAACTGGGCACACAAGCCCGAGCAAAACATTCAAAAGCAACATCTAATGGGGAGGGTTCTAGCCACCCACCCTAAGTATTCTGACTCGAGTTTGACCTTTGCTTGAATTCATTGTCCAACGATCTAAGGCCATATAGAAAATTACCTATCCAAATGTGAAGATCTTGCTGTGTAAGACCTTGATTAGCTAGGAAGTCTGCAGCTTTGTTACCTTCCCTAAACCGATGCTTGAATTGGACTTATTTTAAAATTTGAATCATTCTCATGGCTTCAATTATAAAATTTGCACAAGTCCACGAGGGATTTTGGTTGCCATTAATCATTTTGATAACATTGAGTGAATCTCCTATGATTAGTTTCCTACAATTCACCCAGTTCAGTTGGGAAACACCCTGAAATAATGCTTGAGCTTCAACGAAATGGCTGGTTTGGTGACCCAAGTTTTTAGCAAAGGCAAGAATGATTTTGCCCTCCGAGTTTCTAAACAAATAATATTAATTATATAATTAATTATACTATTAATAATTAATAATTAAATTAATTATACTATTATTAATAATAATGAAATTGTAGGATATGAGATCCTAACAATTTGAAACTCACCAAGTCTCAATCTTTGAAGCTTCTAATTTTATTTTTGGTTAGTCATATTCTTCTCCAAGTTTTGGAGGATTCTAACCTATTTTTGTGGCTTCACTTGGCCACTATGTGTTACAGATTTTTGTGCTATAATAGTGTCTTTAAACACTTGATACAAATCAGATTTTATGCCTTTCAAAAAACACAAAACTAATTTCTTTTTGAGAGTAGTATAATAGTGCAAATGAATCTAATAATATTTCACTTTTAATGCACTAATAATTACACCTTATCACTCCAATCAACTCTCAAATTAATGCACTAACAATTTACTACAGCTAATCAAGAATAACCTGAAATGAATCTTTAAGAGTTATTCTACAATTTCACTACAATTAATATTGTAGGACTTAGTCTTATTTTTATTTTTTCAAAGTAGATAGTAGGTAGTTGATAGAAGCAATTTTGAAATCTAATCAACTCCTAATTAATGTGAAAATGAACCTTAAAAAAAACTTTTGATTTTTGCACTTTTGAAGACTATAATCCAATTTTCTACTTGCAACTTTAATCCAAATTTAGGTGCTTCTAAAAAATATGATAAGTAAACCAATTAATGAATCTACTTGCACAAAAAATTTGCATACCTTTTTAAAGCTTCTATAGCTCCTTTGTTGCTTCTGTAGAGGATGTGAATCTTGGTGTCTAAGATCACCAAGTTGCTACTTCGAATAGAATATTGCAGCTCTTTGTAGACTATCCTGAATAACTCCTTCACCAAAAATGGTCTCAAACTTTCTTTCATAAGCCTAAGATTTGGTAGTTTGTTCTCCTCTTGCTTTCTTCTCCTTCTCATTGTAGATTTGGAGAAGTCTATCTCTGAAGAGGTGCCTTATTGCTGTGAGAGGTAATCTTCAAATGTCCAAGATTTAGTGAGCTTCTTCTATCTTCAAGTCTTCTTGTCAAATTCTCACTTCAAGAAGAATCTTCTTATGAGATTTGGCACTCCTTGCCAAATTATTCTTCACTTATTTGGTGCTCCTTTCCAAATTCTTCTTTTCTTGGGTTGTTGTCGGATGATGATAATTATCCCAAGTCCTTCACTATCAAGGGCTTCTCCTTGGTAGTGGATTTATCCAATGAGTTCTCCTTTGATGATTTTTTTAGTAAGGCTCTCCTAGCCTTTTATTGGATGCTCATTGAGACCTTCCCAAGGTCATTGATCTTACAACTTTTGATGGTCTTCTTTGAGATATTCTCTTCAACCTTCTGCTCTTGGAAGTGTTGGTGGTGAGATCTACTTTTGAATCCTTGATTTTCTGCTTTTGGATTCAATCAAGACTCACCTAGTCCTTATTCTTATACTTCCAAGACTAGAAGTTCTTCAATGAGTTCTTCTCTTGAGCTCTTCGATTTTGCTTCAGGTGCTAAGTTAATTATGAAGAAGATACTCTTCCTAACTTTCTTGTAGGAAGTTTTCCAACTCACTGAATCTTCTTTCCCTGCAAAAAAAAATTAGTACTAAAATATTTAGTCTGCTTCTGAATCAAATATTCTCTTCGAATTCTTCTTCAGGATCAAGGATTTTGTGGCCTTTTTTTAGTATCAATGCTACTATGGCCTTTTTAAATATCAAGGCTTCTATGTACTTTTTTAGTACTATGGCTTCTATGGTATTTTCAGTATCAAGGCTACTATAGCATTTTTAGTATCAAGGCTTCTATGGCTTCTCCTTCAAGGCTTTTACGAATTTTTTTTGCATCAAGGCTTCTATGGCATGTTCTTCAACTATGAAGTTATTCAATCTAGAAATGGAGATATTCAATCTCCTGACTTCACCATGACCCTTAACCAAAAGTCTTCTTCTACAGTATTCTTCTCTTGCACAAGGAACTTATCTCTACACTATGAAGGCATGCTGACTTTCGTGCAATGAAGTTGGAGTCTCCTAGCTTTCTATTGTAGGATTCCCAATCCTCAGAGAATTAATTTTTTGCAACAAAAGAATATTTAGGTAATAGTTAGCAAATTCTAGATATCCTGGACGATCTTCACTAGATGATTTATCAATCTAGTGGATAGAATGTTGAGTCCTAGTATTCAAGATTTTTTCTTATAACTTTGTGGAAAAAACTCTAGTCAAATGTAATCTCAGTATTTTTGGAACTAAGAATTCTTTCAGTCCACACTTGTGACTCTCCCTAATTCTACCATCTAGATTCTTCTAAGATCTTTTGATAATGGTCAGTCTAGCGATGTGTCAGTTTGATAAAACACTCAAGCTCAATGATGGTGGTTTCCCTATTGACCTACACAAACTAGATCTACCATGGCTCTAATACCACTGTTAGCTTTTGATGTAACAAGCACTAGGAGATAGCAATCACAAGATGCAAAATAATATGAAAGAAAGTAAATCTACTAGATGA
Organism: Wollemia nobilis; assembly: GCA_028583015.1. Lineage (NCBI taxonomy): Eukaryota > Viridiplantae > Streptophyta > Pinopsida > Araucariales > Araucariaceae > Wollemia > Wollemia nobilis. Next base: position 398,435 of record JAQPPZ010000652.1, on the reverse strand, counting down.
CTGAAATATGCAATAAATAGAAATGATATAAAAGAATACAATGTAGCTATGGAGGAAATGGACACTCCATTAATAAAGCTACTAAACTACATTGCACCCATAACCAATGGATGGTGATCTACATAGAAAAATACTATTCTCTAAGCTACACTATATGACTATGTATCGCGACTCTATATCTATCTAACAATGAGGTCTTCCTTATATAGGCAAAATAGGTTACTTGACCAACACTCTACCTAGTTGTGCAAGGGATAACTTACACATATACAACTTGCACATTGACACTTGTGCATTTATTACATTGCATGAAGTAACTAGATAACTTCCCCCTAAAGTAATCTAATTTCCTAAGTATGTACCTTGGAAGATACATTTATATGACCCAAATGATGTAATATACTCTATTTCTAACAGCCTCCTAGCATCAATGTCTTGTATACTTGTAAACAAAATTTCTTTCCATTTGTATCTTCCTTCTCGATCCTTATACAAAATGTTTGAAACCCTATCACCATATTTGTCTGGAAGAAATATCATCCAAGGTTTCAAAATTGAATCTAAATTGAGTGGTTTTTTATCACACCAAGTATCCATCCAAATAGAAAAAAATTCTCTAGTTCCCACCACCCATATTAAACCTTTAATCATACGATCAATAGATTTTTTTAAACCATTCGAAACAGCGAAACCATTTGGTAGAGAGAATGCAATAAATATTAAACTTGGGTCGTTGGGATCAACATACTTAGAAGAATTATTGCCCATTATTTTTGACTATCTTTGTACAATATCCAGATAACTTTCCCCCTAAGATCTAAGTTTGCATCTATAAGAACTCATCAACCAAGACCTCCCCTTGTTTTATCATCACACAACTTGCTCCATTTCACCAAAGGAAATATCATTTTATAATATAAACCTGACCATAAAAAGAATCGCATAATATAGATTAAACTTTTTTCAACTAATTCTGGCATAGAATACAATGACATAAAATATGATGGAATGGCTTGTAAGACTAACTTAATTAATTGCACTCTTCCTACTAATGATAACCATCTATCTTTCCAAGATAGAAGTTTATTCTGAACTTTAATAATAACTGAATTCCATAAATCTATCCTCATTCTCCCCTCAAATAAAGGCATCCCAAGATAATTTGTTGGTAAAGTTACCTCCTCCATTTGAAGCAACTTGCAAATGCTTACTTTGATTTTAGCAGGAGTGTTAAGGAAATAAATTATGGATTTAGTCTTATTAAATTTTTTCCCAAAAGCTCTTTTGTACTCATTTAAAAAGTTATTCAAAGCTTTGACCTCATTTATCCTTGCCCTTCCAAAAAGTGTTGTATCATCTACAAACTATTGATGGGTGATGTTATCAATGTTATTATTGTAGACACCTAAAATGCGTCATGTCGAGGTGACTACTCATATGGGACATGCTAGAAGACCATATGGAAGACCTTGGATAGATTCCAAGGTATAGCAGTGGTTTTTACCACTCATTTTGGGCACCTTTGCCTAGTCAGTGCTAGCCACTGCTGACACCCATGGTTAGCAGTGCTGACCATGCTTGTCATCCACGGTCAAGACTCAAAGACAGTTGGCCTTCATCCGACCCAAAGTTGGTTGCAATGGCCAATTGGTTGCGGATTGGAGCGGTTTGAGTGAGGAAGGTTCTGGATCCTTCCATCCAACAAGCTCAACTACCCAATATTGATCTTAGCTTCCTCATGAAGCTACCCCTAGCCCTTGGCAATTGCTATATAATCCCCCTTCGAATTGGGGAAAATAGAGAGAGAAGCATAATCAATTGAGCAGTGAAGCCCTATCAAATTGCATACTCATTCACATGCATTGAGAGGAATACTTTTGCTACCCAATTGAAGATCACATTGCCATGGAGGTCCTAGGAGGATAGGAGAGCCAAGAAATGCTAATCCATGCAATCCGTGCACTCATTGAATAATTCAACCACCACATCTATCAAAGGACATAGAGGTGACCCTTGACCATCAATTTGGCAAGGAGAATCAGAGATTAGGCCCTGATTTGGAGGGTAAACTTACTTTGAGCTCAGCCATGGTTGTCAGCCATGGTGAACAGTGCCACCCACTTGAATGACCCATGGTCAGAGGGTAATCCCTGATCTCCTTGTTCTCTATTTTATAGTTTATTTATCTAGGCTAGATTAATCATTTTATAGGTTTAATTTAGTAGTATAGAGCTTTTTGACCAATAGATTAGGAGTTAATTGTAATTTCTCTTCATTATTGTAGTGTAAGCATAATGAATATTTTTCATGCTTTCATGTCTTTAATTGGTTAATTAGAAGCTTAGATAGATACATTTGAGTTTATTTTATGTTTCTAATGCTCATTTACCATGATTTAGGCATTTTATGTTGATCATATGCATTTTCTTGATTTCTTGATCACTATCATGTTTATTGTAAAATAAACTTTAAAAGCCTCATTAAGAGAGGCCTCCTTGTGGTTTAATCGTGTTTTGTTGTTTCTTGATCATAGGGAACAGGTATTGAAGGAGACAAAGCATTCAATTCCCTCCAATCATGGAGAAGAGGGTCAACTCCACCCTAGAGCAGTTCGTGTCACCCCGAAGAGCATTGAAACCACACCTACCCTTGCGAGGGAATTTTCCACCTATTGTAATAAGAGTATCAAAATGAGTATCCCTAAGAGGGACATATTTGTAATGTGAATTGGCTTCAATAAATGATGGAATAAAATCTTGTTTTCATTCTTCATTTGTTGTCAATATTGTATGCATGCATTTTGAGTTTTATTTTGATTATTGCAATAGGACAATAGGTGTGAGCCTTTTTGGTGGTCACAGAAGGCGATCATGGTGGAACCCCATATTTTTAGCCATGATTTACTGACTTTGGTCTATGTTTTTATGGTAGGTACTCACTGCACGGTCAAAAATTTGTCCACGATTGATAGGTGCGGGTAATAGTTGCAGTCGAGCATCATAGCTATGGTTATAAATAGATGAACCATAGAGTAGGAGTAAAAAGCTAAATCAGATGAGGACTTGAGGTAGGCCCTTCTGACATCCTCTATTTCTATTTTCTATTTCTGTATTTTTCTAGAACATCAAAAATGAAACCTAGCTAGGATAAGGATAAAAAGAACAGTAAAATGAATTAGGTCCTTAGGGTTTTTATTTGATGCTTCTACTAGTCACTGCTAGGAACATTGGGCCTCTGAGTGCAGCCCGCCCTAGTCTCCAGTGGTCTAGGCCATATGAATGTTAGATTTTGCTTGCATGAGGCCCAATCAGTGGCCAATTACTCATACTAGTTGCATTCTCTGAATATCACGTAGTGTAGTGTGCATATATCTCTGAATATCAAACATTCTTTATTGCATATCATGTAGGAAATGATCATGTTAATGTTGTATTATGCATATTTCCTTTATGAAAATTAAAAAGAACCCACACACACCATGACACATTTAAACGCTAGTGAGTTGGAAGTCACATCCAACCACTAGTAGGGTTTCAATGATGGTGGAGGTGATTTCCATCCATTGGCCCAACTCCCTCGAACCTTTGTTACTAGACCAATACCAGATCCGAGAACCTTTCGTAGCCTAGAAAATTTGCATATACTCCTCTTCGGAGGGTATGATGTTGACTGGGTGAAAATGGGTGAGGATCTGGGAGGACTTGTGCTCCCTGACCATGTGTGGGCTTCATTACCACACATTATAGGTTGGATTATGTGGCCTGGAGTTCATCGCCAGGTTTTCGAGCTACGAGTGTATAGGTGAAAGCCCTTTAACAATTGAGAAAATCATCAACATATTGCAAAACATGATGAGAGTTACATACTGATACAACAAATTTGAAAAACACATCAAACAGTTTAGGGCTCACTTTAAAATTGTAAAAGAGATAATCATCATTGTATTCTTTGCGTGCTAATAAAAGTTAAATCTAGACATAGGATACACATCATGGTGATTACATAGAGTGGCCGATCCGGGCATAGACCCATGATCGAAGCCAAAGCTCCACCTAACACACAACAAGTTGCACAGAACCCTCACTCATAGGATCCTCCTAAACGTCGTTCGATGAGCATTAGAGGGGATAATTCTATGCATGGGGATTCCATCAAGAATACCCCTATTAGAGGAGCTACTAGACACTCTTCTAGACATAGATCAGAGCATGGAACTTCCCAACATGGGGTTTTGAACATGCCAACATTTACCATGATCACATTCCACGTGCATCTATGGGATCCACTGAGGAGTACATCATTGAGGGATCCATATTGGTACCCCTTCATCCTATGTCTAGGGGAGGCTTGAGACCCCCACCTTCTGAGTATAGATAAGTCCAAGATCCACCCATTCAGGGGCAAGTGGATAGGGCCACTTCCAAGCATAGGCCCATACACACTCCCACTAGAAGTGATCCTTGTAGGATCACCATCGATATATCTAAAGTGGGAGCCAATGGTATACCACCTCATGAGCCTTGGCATAGTAGACAATTGGATGGTCTAGACAGAGTCCTAGGATAGTTAGGCTACAAGCCTACCCCTATGCCATCTCGTCCTATGAGCGTACATAGTGGTAGCACCATTAGGACTATTAGAGAGCCTAGAGAGTGCTCCAAGTGCTCTCGAGATATGCGTGCTCCTACATCTCATGCAGGCATAGAGTATGAGCGATAACTAGACATGAATGCCATCTTAGGCAAGAGCATGGCAAATCAGTCCATTGGGGGACATACCCACAAGTCCACTCGAATAGAGCACACACACCAGAGGCCTCAAATGATCGATCATATAGATAGATCTCATATATTGGTGTCTGAGCAGAGATGTTAGATCCTCCAAGACCAATTGGAGGATGTTCATGTAGAGCAAGAATACCTTGAAAATGAGAACACTCAGAGGCAAAGGTTCATAAGACAACATTTATATGAACAACGCATGCACAAACAATGCATCCTTGATCAGAAGGAGCATGTTGAGAGGGAGGATCGATTAGCTAGTGTCGGCTTACATCCCCCTAGTGAGCATAGGGAGCACATTGATAGATGAGCTACTTCATAGCCCGATTTGCACCCTGAGCACATAGACACTCGTACTCACCTTATGACCCAACACAGAGATCGATACCCTGCATTCGAACATCATGGGCATAGGTAGTATGAAAATGAAGTGGGAGAGGAACTAGATCAAGAGTATCCTGAGATCTCCCTAGTCGAAGAGGTGGATGAGCCTAATCCATCACTTTGACCGAAGAGGAATCTACCTTCGAAGGTGCCTACAAGGCAATCTAGAGAAGAGGAGTTCCTATCTTCGCAAGCCTATAAGGCCTTGGTAGAAAAGGTCAAAGCCATTGAGAAACAAGGGATGACTTATCAAAAGCCTACTTTGAACAAAATTCACAATGAACCTTTATACCCATCTGTGCCTATTCCAGCCTATCCCGAGCATTTTGAGATGCCTAGGCTGGATAAGTTTAGAGGAGAGGAGGATGCTCAGGAGCATGTGACAAGTTTTCTAGACATGTGCTTTCAGATTGAGAGCAATGATGCCTTGCTCCTATGGACCTTCATTATGACCCTCTCAGGCCCATCCCGGGAGTGGTTCAACCAACTCAAGAGGCACAATATCACCAATTTTGAGCAATTGGCTGATGCATTTCTTGAACGCTTCTCCTTCGACATCAAGAAAAAGGTAAATTTATCCGATCTGGCTGCTTTAATGCAACATGATGATGAGCCAATTATGGATTATGGGAAATTATGGAGGAAGATGATGGCCAAGTTGTCTTTCTCCATCCCTGCTTCTGAATTGACTAGAATGTTTATGAAAAGTTGCACCAAGCACATTTCGTTATTATTACAATTGCAGTAGTACCAAACTTTCGAGGAGGCTTTGGTGCAAGCCAAGGTGATTGAGGATATCAAGTTATAGGAGGGTAACTTGAAGCTCAGGAATAAGAAGGAATGGAACAAGAAAGGTACTAAGAAACAACCGGCCAAGCCAACTCATGTTAATCAGGTGGTGCTAAACCTTCAAAAAGGGGATAAGGGGCAACAACAATATGACTATCAAGCCCAACCTCCTCCTACATAGTATGAAAAGTGCAACAACAATTACAAGGGTAAAAATAAGGAACAACACCCACCTCATGTATTCACTCAGTTATCGAAGTCGTTGGCTTCAATTTTTCATCAGTTATGCGAGGCCAAGGCCATAAACTTACCCAAAGTAAAATTAGTGGATCCTAATCAACCCAAGCCTAAGGGGTACAAAGATGATCAGTATTGCATATTTCATCGAATGAAGGGCCACGACATCGAGGTATGTTGGTCCTTCAAACATCTTAGTGCAAAATATGATCGAAAGAGGTACGCTTCTTGTAGACAACTTGCAAGCGCCTGATAATCAAAATATGGGGATTTATAAAAATCCTTTACCCAACCATGAGGTACCGAGGAATAATGTTGGCCAGGTCAACCAAGTACGCATCGAACCACCAACCCATGGGTTCGTTGGGATGGTCAACATTGTCACAAGGAATGCGAGGTATGAAAGACCCAATCAACCTTCGATCCCTATTAGAGTCCAAGTTGTGCCTCCTCCAAGGCCAACCCAGAATATGCCAGGCCCACCAACTAGACCGGTGGTGACCATCAAAAGTAGGTTGGTTCAAAACCTATAGACAACTCCAGTGAAGTTGTCAATCTATGAGCTTATTCAATAGTCTCCTAAGCATAGGGAGATGCTTATGGACATTTTAAGGTCCATCGAGGTGTAGTCCCAAGATCCTAAAGCATTCACACACTTCGTGGGACATGTGCAACAATGCTAGGAACCGATCATTCAATTTCATGATCATGAAGTCAAGATGGTTTCCACTGTTATAGCGGACCCACCACTCCATATTATCGCATGTGTGAATCACATACCGTTCAAGCGGGTGTTGATCGATATAGGATCATCGATCAATATTATCACAACCAAGGTGTTAACTTACCTGAAGTTACCAAAGATGCATATCATACCTTCTACCTTCACATTGAGAGCATTTAATGATGCATTATGCTCGACTATCGGTACTATAGTTTTACCTATTCAGGTAGGACTGAAGACCATCCCTATGATGTGTCATGTCATCGAAGGTGCTATGCAATACAACATACTTCTAGGGAGGCCTTGGATCAGAGAAATGTATTGCATCCCTTCTATTTTACATCAATGTATCAAATATGTACATGAGGGATAGGTTCACGTGGTGCCTTCAAACGAGGAACCATTTAAATATGTGAATCTAGCAAATTTGCCAAGGGATTTTGTGCTCCCCTCAATGCACCTAGACATACGGCCTGCATCACCGATCAAAGAGCCAAGAGGTAAGAAGAAAGAAGTGTGTGCAAAACCAACAACATTCGTATCTCAATGATCGGAGCACACAACAGCTGCTTCCACTAGACCATCTGCATCCATGATGCATCATGATGATGAGAAGCTAAAAGTAAATATGGATGAAAAAGAGATAAAGCATGCACCCAAACCAGTTGTGATTGAGGTTCCTACTCCCATGGAAGTAGAGAATGCTCAAGTAGGAGTCAAGGAGGCACCTCAACCTACTTCTCCTGCATCTTCAGCAGGGTCATCTGCACCACAGGTGACCATTCATTTGGTTAATCCTAGATTGGGAGAATACATTATGCAGAATGTGATGTTTACACTGATCATCGAGACTACACAAGACATGGGCCGACCAAATGCCCATCACCTTCCCATAGGGATAGTGGTACCTCTAGGGGTGCCCCCTAACCAAATGAATTTTATCTATGGAGGGCTCGACCAACTTGCATCTCGCACCCCCATGGATATAGATGATGATGAACCATTTGCTATAAATGTTCATTATCTATCTAACCTAGAATACGCCATGCGATACTTCGAGCATTACCATTGGCATGGTTACGAACTCGGATTATTCGAGCAGGGGCATAGGAGGCCCATATAGAACCATAATATCAGTTACCTACTGATAGGTTTGGGTTAGGATTTTATAGTGGAGGATAGGATGACCTCCTCATGGCATCTTTAGACCACCTGTACCTCAGTTTAGGGGGTGAAGTCAATTTCAATCCTTATCACCCTAATCCTTCCACCTTTTGGAGGGATAACTGGATAGTGTCTTATGTCACTATAGAACCACCCGAGACATATCATGAGGATATCTTGGTGGGTACCGGTCCAGATCATATCCCCAGAGTCAACTTGGGTCACCAAATCCATGAAGCAGCCAATGACATAGGCATGCAGGGTCAAAATGCTATCGTAGTGATAGATTCCGAGTTGGAAGGACATTCCGATGAGGACATAGTAGAGTCCATCTTCGAGATAGGTGGACCAAGCTGCAATTTAGGAGATGATAGTGATTCCTCACCCAATGATCAATCTGAGGATGAAGCTGAGTCGGTCTATTCAGTACCTTCATATTTATGATATTTGTACCCAGTTCTATCAGATAGTGATGATAGCGATCAGGAGATAACCTATATGGGGCCACATTTTCTAGAGCATCCCATTCCTATGGGGGTGAATGAAGGATTGTGGATTTCTGATAGTGACAATGAATATGAGATAGAGAGGGCCTACCTTGGTCCTCACTATTTACATCACCGTCATCAACCCATCGATATGGACGAGGTTTATCATCAGCTACATGTTGGTCCTCGCTTGAGGGAGAGATGACTAACCCTAGATCAAATCTATCATTTGGTTAATCCACCTCCTTCGACCTACATGGAGCTCCTCGAGCCAAATGATCCTATTTTACAATCGGTGCATAGGGAAGATCCGATCATATCGATAGCACATAGAGAGGATCCATTTATACCCATGCCTCTAGAGCCAGATCTTGGGTATGGAAGTTGCATCATAGATGTAGAGTCACATGCACATGGTCCTAGAGACATGATCCATTCCATAAATATGATCTCCATTGATTTGACCACTCCACTCCACAATCCAACCGATCCGTCCAAACCATTGTGTCTTAATGTAGATGCTATTGATTGGGATCATATTGATTCACCCCTAGAGCCTGAAGATTTCTTCCCCAATGAAGAAATGTTGCAACCTTTTCATTTTGCGCTAGGCTGTGCACATGATGTTTATCATGCTGAGGATGCTTTCGATGTGGAACCTATAAACCTAGTATATGACATCCATTTGATCCCTACGCCTCATCAGCTTGAGGAGGGATCTCATATGTCAGTAGAGGAAACCTTTGAAGTGGATATTAGTGATGATCCTATCAATCCAAGGAAGGTTAAATTTGGAGAAATTTTGACTCCTGATGAGCATGCCAACCTCATCCCTCTATTGAGAGAGAGACCTAATCTCTTTGCTTGGACTTACAAAGACATGCCAGGTCTAGATCCAAAATTGGTTACTCATAACCTTTCACTAGATCTATCGAAGAAGCCAATCAAGCAAAAACTTAGGAAGATGCATCCAATAGTAGCCTTAATGGTTAAATATGAATTATAGAAGCTATTAGATGTAGAATTTATCATTTCCATCGACTATCCAAAATGGGTATCCAACATGGTGCCTATAGGAAAACTTGATGGAAGGATCCATATCTGTATGGATTTTAGAGACCTAAATAAGGCAACACCAAAGGATTCATTTCCATTGCTGAATATTGATGCTCTTGTAGATGCAACTGTAGGTCATGAGATGCTCTCCTTAATGGATGGTTTTTTTGGATACAACCAAATTCGGATTAAGCTCGAAGACCAACATAAAACCATGTTTATAACGCCATGGGGGACATTTTGCTATAAAGTTATGCCATTCGGTCTTAAAAATGTTGGTGCCACATATCATTGGGCTATGACATATATCTTTCATGACTATATGCATAAGATCCTAGAAGATTATATCGATGACTTATTGGTAAAGTCATTATTGCGTTCAGAGCATGCAGAGGTCTTGAGGAAGGTCTTCGATCGCTTGATAGAGCATAATGTCAGGTTGAATCCTAAGAAGTGTATATTTGGCGTAACTTCAGGAAAGCTCTTAGGATTCATCATTTCAAAGTGAGGCATCGAAGTTGACCCAACAAAGGTCAAGGCTATTTTGGAGATGCGTCCCCCCACAAATATCAAGGAATTAAGAAGCCTTCAGGGCAAAGTAGCATCCATAAAGTGATTTATCACATAGTTATCGGATAAATGTCGACCCATGAATCGACTGCTACACAAGGGGGTCCCATTCAATTGGGATGAAGATTGTCAAGCAACCTTTTCTGAGATTAAGCAATACCTAGCGATGCCGCTAGTGCTAGCTCCACCAAGGCTAGATGTACCATTTTTGCTATATATATCGATCGACTTTGCATTGGGAACCATGTTAGCCCAAAAGAATGTGCAAGACAAAGAGCAAGCCATATATTACATTAGTCGAACATTGGTGAGTTATGAGCTAGGATATGCATATGTGGAGAAGTTGTGTTTAGCAGTAGTGTTTGCTACCAAGAAATTGTGACACTATATGTTAAGTCATATGACATATGTCATATCAAAATAAAATCCTTTGTAGTATATGATGAGCAAGACATATCATAATACATGTACTATGAAGTGGATCATGCTATTGATAAAATTTGATTTGGAATTCATTAGCCAAAAGTCCATCAAGGGACAAGTCATAGCTGATCAATTGGCTGAGGTGCCTCTCAAGAATAGTAGGCCCCTCACCATAGAGCTTCTTGATGATGCAGTATTTGCCTTATCAGAAGCACCCAAACCCAAAGAACCAGATAATAAATCTGATATGACCTTGTTCTTCGATGGTTCGAAGTGTGAGCAAGGGGGTGGTGTAGGAATAGTGTTGTTCATGCCACAAGGTGCTCCTATGCCCTTGTCATTCAAGTTGGATTTTCCTTGCACTAACAATAATGTTGAATATGAAGCCCTAATTTTGGGCCTCCAAACAACTATCGCCATGAAGATTAAAAGGTTAAATATCTTTGGTGATTCCCTTCTCATTGTCAACCAAGTGAAGGGGCTATTTCAATGTAGGTGTCCTATTATGAAGTCCTACAAAGATCTTGTTGATACTTATCTAGCTCGGTTGGAGTGGTATGACATCGAGGCAATCCCTCATTCATCAAATAGATTTGTAGATACCATGGCATCTTTGGGATCCTTAATCCCTCATAATCCTTCTACTGATTTTACTACCATCCATGTCAAAATATTGTCACATTCTATTGTGTAGCACAAAGCTTTGGATAACAAAGAGTCAATCAACATGATCCATATAGAACCAAATCATGAGTGGTTCTATAGAGCTAGAGACTTTCTCAAGAGAGCACCTTGGGGGTCATTGATCTCGCAAGGTCCAATGGGGAGTGGTACTACCATTCACCATAAGGTTGTTTCCCAGTCTACATTCGCAAATGTAGAACCGTAGGGGGAGCATGTTGTCTTGTCAGTTGAGGCTGAAGCTTACCAAAATTGGATGTCACAGATACATGACTTCCTTAGACTTGGTATAATCCCTCAGGGATTGTTGCATGTCACAAAATGCACATTTAAATAGAAAGTGATAAAGTATGTCTTGTTAGGAGATATTTTGTATCGTAGAAGCTATGATGGAGTTCTCCTTCATTGTCTTGAGCCCCAAGAGTCATCTTGGGTAATTTTGCAAGCTCATGATGGTACGTGTGGTGGCCATTTTAGCGGCATGGCTATCATCAAGTGCATCCTTCGCATGGGTTATTATTGGCCCACTATGGAGAAGGATTGCAATGTGTATGTCAGGAAATGCATTAAATGTTAGCATCATGCTAATCTTACGCACTTGCCATCACAGGCCTTACAACCCATTCAAGCGGCTTGGCCATTTGCTCAGTGGGGTTTGGATCTCATCAGTAAGATCTCTCCTCCATCATCGGGTCGACATACTTTTATTATTATGGCTACTAAGTATTTTACTAAGTGGGTGGAAGCCATTCCCTTAACAATGACAACTAGAGCATGTATTGTTGAGTTCATACTCACCAATATCATAAGTCAATTTGGGATACCATCCAAGATAGTTTTGGATAATGGAACGTCATTTAAGAACAAAACTATGAGAGCTTTGACATCTAAGTATAGAATCAAACATAGTTTTGTGACTCCATACTATCCGTAGGCAAACGGGCAAGTTGAGGCTTCAAATAAGATAGTGGTCTCCATATTGAAAAATATGGTACAAGAGCACCACAAATATTGGCACATCCAATTGCCCCTTGCATTATGGGCTTACAGGACTAGCATTCGGACACCCATTGGGGCAACTCCATTTTCACTAGTATATGGCACTGAGGCCATTATGCCCCTAGAGTTGGAGATTCCAATGTTGCGCGTCACATTGAAAGAGTTCATCGATGATGACACTGCATGACAAGCTCACCTAGATCAATTGATGCTACTTGATGAACATCACGTGAATGCCCTTGAGCATCTCCATGTTTATCAAGAGTGCTTAAAATGAGCTTACAATGATAAAGTCCATCTGAGAGACTTTGAGGTTGGTGATCTTGTGCTGAAAGAGAACCAATAGAACTCAAATTTACCACCAAAAATGTGAGACAAATTTGTGGCTAATTGGTTAGGTCCTTACATGATCTCTGAGAATATTGGACCTGGGACATACCGCTTGACATCGCTCAAAGGAATTGAAGAGCCTGAACCTCTCAATATCCTTCATCTTAAAGCATTTTATGCCTAAATCCAACCCAAAAGGCTCCAAGGGTTTCTCAAAATTGCTTGGTCAATCCCAAAAGGCTCCAAGGGTTTTCTCAAAACCGCTTGGTCAATCCCAAAAGGCTCCAAGGGTTTCTCAAAACCACTTGGTCAATCCTAAAAGGCTCCAAAGGCATTTGTAAGCCCTTTGGTCATCCCAGTCAAAAGGCTCCAAAGGCGTTTGTAAGCCCTTTGGTCAAACCAAATGTTAAAAATCCAAAAAATTGAAAAAATATCAAAAATAAAAAACATTTGCATTTCATTTGCATCATTGCATTGCATTTGCATCATGCATCTCATTATCCACATGCATTTCATCTTTGCATTGCATTAGGCATATCCATTCGCCACACTTGCATTGGAATAAATTGTGTTTACAATCTTACAAATGACACCATGTTTGTGTTTCAATCATGCATCTATGCACTATCTTTTTCATCCATTTATCACCCTTGTGAGTAATTGTGTTTTTCAACACAACCCCAATTGTTGCTATGAAGAATATACTAGGGTTTTTCGGTCATTCAACCATACCTAGAGGTCTTCTCAAGAGTTGATAGAAATCTTGCTTTGCTTTTGTGGATGAGGTCTAGTTAGTATAGCCCTTAGCATATCATAATTCTATCACTAATCAACAAATTAAACAATCCTAATAAGGACTAGGGGAAGATGAAAGCTACGAAGCAGGACCGGGTATCCTGAGGTGAAAAGATTTATTCTTGCTTATCCCCCTGTGCGGATGGTTTGGGAAATGTTGGCAATTGGAAAAAGGATAGGTTTATTCCCTACCCAAAATCCCTTGCTTATGTTAAAATGAGCAATATCCTAGAGTGGTATCCTAGATCAATCCTCTAGATTGATACCCTAGATCGATATCATAGATCGACATCCCATATTGATATCCCATATTGATATCATAAGATCGATATCCTAGATCGATATCCCAAAAATAGTTCCCCAAAGCAAAATCCCCAAAGGAAGTTTCTGAAGCAAATTATCAAATGTAAATTCTAGAAAGTCAAGTCAAATGAAGATAAAATTGTACAAAGAAAGTCAAATCAGTATCAAATCCCTTGCTCAAAAAAAGAAAAAAAGAAAAAAAGAGTATATACAAAATAAACAGTGATTTTTATCACTATAGTACAAAAATAAATAGTGATTTTTATCACTATATATGAGCAAGTATCCCAAAAAATTGAAGAAAAGAAGGGAGCAAACTTGAATCCTTGGAATTTTTAGCACTACTGTACCTTACACATGATGATATGTCTGATACATTAGCATCTTGCTTGTGTGCAGACCAATGTTTGAATGTGGAAGAGCTAGCTTCAGGTGTCTTGTATCGCCTAGTGGTCTAGTCCAACTAAAATCTAAACCTAGGATTGGATAGACATTTGCGGACCCCCAATCTTAGCAATGGGCTAAAAGAATCCCGCCTGACATCGGGGTATGCTTATGCCTTATCTCAATATACTCATTTGCACACATAGGGATAATGAATAGTTAGGGCCTATCCTAGTGAAAGCCTTATATTTCAGAAGTCTAGTATGGTCAGTATACAACTTTTGATAAGTCAACTAGGGTGTTTGAGTCTCATGGAAAACCTCAAAAATTCCCAAATAGCAACAACCAATTTTCAATGCAATCATCAAAACATCAATTTCTTTTATGAGAGTTTGTTTATTAGAATTATTTATAATATATGTTAGATATCGGATGGATGTCAGAAATGATATTTAGATGGCCATTGACTATGTTATCCATATTCTTTTAATTTACAAAATCTCATGAATAGAAACCATATATAATTGCATCTCACATATGGGTGTACTATCTTTCACAAAAAGATAAAGCAACTACAATCCATGATTGTTATACATTCTGTGGTGTCATCCATTAGATTGATTAAAACTCATATTGCATACATTATGTTTTAAGTGATTAAAGCATACATGTCCATTTCACAAACACATTATCAAAGAAACAAAGAAATACATGCAGTACATACATGGCATACATTGTCATAGGTATAAATTAAATGCATACAAGTAAAGCAAAGTATACATGCATGTAACATCAAAATATGGCATTCATAATGCATCCATCATAAGTAGTACATCTGCATACATAACTCATAGCATCTAATCATCTATCACATAGCTATCTAGTGCATGTCATCCATACATCACATCATATAGCATTAAATCAATAACGCATTGCATCCATGTGCATAACATAAAACATAAAATACCAAAAATAAAGTACACATGTAATGAGATGAACTATCATATCATATATATATATATGTGTCAAATGTACATCATAGTGGGGTACATCAAAATGCCCATAGGCTACATATGTGTAGGTCCTCGACCTTACACTCAAAAAATGGTACAATGACATCTCTAAAGATCTGTACTAGCTAGGGCCTGCACCCCCAGTCTGTGAGGCACCACCATCGCCTCCACCATCCTTGTGGGTCCTCTGTGAGCTGGCACCATGAGTCCTCTCAGATCTATGAGTCCAGTATGGCTAGAGCTAGCTGATGACTACCCTGTCTCCCTGGTCCTAGTCCTACTCACTGTGTGACCTTGTAGTAGTGGTCCTCTCCGGAACCTGCCCACCTAGAAACCTGATGATGCCCTCTAACTAGGCATTGTGAGCTACATCCACTGTATGCTACTCATTACCCTCCTCCATGAGGGTACGTAGCCTCCTGATCTCTTCCATAGGGTCAAAACCTGCTGGCACTAAAGTAGATGGTACTGTAGGAGGTGCCATGATAGCCTGTGAGGATGAGGGATCTCCCCTCGCTGCCCTGAGTAGGTCCCTCTCAATGGTCACTACACCTAGTTGTGCCTACGATAGATCATGCTCGCTAGTAATCTACCTAATCTAGGTGTCTGCTGTGGCCACCTGTGCCTAGAGAACTACCCTCTTCTCCTCATATCCATGCCACTACCTCTAACCATGAGCTAGATTCACCTATAGAGTGGTGATAGAAGTGTCCCTATGTAGGAGTTGGGTGTGCAGTCTCCCAATATAGCTCTAGATATCGGTAACCTATGCTATCAACTATCCTATATCACTTTCTGAAGGTGTCTCACCCTCCTTAGAGGCCTCCTCTACCTCTGCATGTGGGCCCTCCTTTGCTACGACCCCTGTGTCCCATGCACCCTCAATCCTTTGGTGGGTCCTATGCCCATGAGGGTCCACATCTATACCCTCTGTGCCCTTTACTGCAAATCCATCATCTAGTCAACCTAGAAGACCCTCTCCATGCCACTGGAAGTCAGCATATCACCCATCATAATCAGAAGTAGTGCTTACATTCACTAGACCCAACTCTTAAAAGTCATAATCGTCATCCCCTAGTGGAGTCACTTGGGGCCAGGTCAGGTCCCTCTCTAGGACCAGGTATTTGTAGATGGTAGGCATCTCTGGGACATCCTACCAAATTGTTAAGATCCTGCTATAAAATAAACTCAAATAACACACTCTCACACAATTTCTTGGAAATAAATCACATAAACATCACATTAATATAACAAAAATTTGCATAAAGAACAATCTCACAATAGAACTGAATCGCAGGCCTCTTCGAGGGGGCAACCTCCTTCAATACTTCATTAATTTTGCAAAAGATAGTTACATTGGTGCCCTTTCGGGTATTTAAGGAGTTTCCTTCCAAGGTTGGCTTACATGCAAAATGCCACCTGGATTACATGCATAATGCCACCCGAATTACATGCATAGTGCCACTTTGAATTACATGCACAATGCCACCCGAATTACATGCACAATGCCACCCGAATTACATGCACAATGCCACCTATCTACCATGTGTTACATAAAAAAGGGTGCCATTTGTCATAGGCACTACCTAAGCTAAAACTTAGAACATTACAAAATATTAATCATGGGTACTACCCACGTTCACTAGGAATTATTACATCAAGGAAGTTATTACATTAAGGGTTAGGATGAGATCCTAACATGCCCTTATCCTTGAAGAAGCTTTGTCCTCAAAGCTAAAAATGAGGAAACTGTTGCTGGAGTTGATGGAGGGATTCCTATGTAGCATCCTCAGGTTGAAGTCCACGCCACTGAACCAGGACCTCTGTGATGGTACGGTTGCGAGTTCGACGATACAACAATTGCTTTGGTGCAAGTAAGATGGAGCCTTCTTCATCCAATTCGAGAAGTGTTGATGGAACCTGTACCTTGGAGCTACCCGAAATGTAGGAGGGAGGCATGAGTGGAGGGTGCCAGTACTCAGCCTCTGGTGGCGGTATGATAGGAAGTGTTGTACCACCATTCGGCCAAAGAAAGCCATTTTGCCCAATGAGTAGGATGATCGGAGGCAAGTAGCGAAGGTAGGTTTCCAAGTAGTTATTAACAACCTCTGTTTGACCATCCGTTTGTGGATGGTAGGCTAAACTCATTGTGAGCTGAGTCCCCTGCAACTTAAACAACTCTTGCCAAAAATTGCTAGTAAGGTTGGGATCACGATCAGATACAATGGAGGTTGGCATGCCATGAAGGCTAAATATGGAGTCAAGGAAAATTTGGGCAATAGTGAATGCTGTGTAAGGATGGGCTAGGGCACAAAAGTGAGCATACTTTGAAAGGCGGTCCACTACCACAAAAATAACAGACTTGTCTCCAGATTTAGGTAGCCCTTCTATGAAATCCATAGAGATGTCAGTCCACACCCGATCCGGTATCGGCAAGGGTGGAAGAGTGCCCAAAGAGTGCACTCGTTTCTCTTTTCATCCTTTGACCCGTGTCGTGATCTGCCACAAAAGAGCGAATTTCCTGTTTCCTACCTTTCCAAAATAAGGTGCGCTTGAGTCGCTCATAAGGTGGTCTGATATTGGGAGGTGTACTATCCGGCAATAATGGAATGGCATGGTCGTGAGAGCGATGCAGTGGTCGTGTGATGGGTTCTAAAAAGATGGCCTCATGTTTGTGGAGAATCTGTTGCATGTCTTGTGGGATTTCACCCATTGGAGATGTGGATGGCTAGATGGAGAATAGTTGTGCAATGACCCCACGTGATGATTTCTTTAGCAATTTCTCCATGCCGTTTGAACTGATAATTTGAGGTGTTCCTGTCGGGGAGCCCTTGATGATGTGTGTTTGTCCGTTCTGGAAGAACTGCATCCAAATTTTAGCAAAGTTCCAACTAATAGTGCCCAATGTACTCAACCATTGGCATCCCAAAACAATATCACATCCACCCAAATGGAGGGCAAACATGTCCTGCTTGAGTTCATAATCCCCTATCTTGATTTTAACATTGTGACACTTTCCTTTACAAGATAAGGTTCCCCCATTGGCTACCATGACCTCAAAGGAATTACAATTATGGATATAGCAATTTGCCCGTTGAGCAACTCTAGGGTCAATGAAGTTGTGCGTGCTTCCTGAATCCAAAAGGATGGAAAGATGTTGGCCCTTGAAACATCCTGTAACCTTCATGGTTTGAAGAGTAGTAATGCCTGCAAGGGCATGGATTGTAATTGATGTCTCGGGTTCCTGTTTCCCTTCTTCTTGTGGGGGAGGTGTTTCTGGAGGGTCCTCATCCTCATCACTCTCGTCAACGGTATCAGGTTCTCCAACATCTATCAAGAATAATTTTTTGTGTGCACACTTATGCCCCTTGAAAAACTTTTCATCACAATTGTAGCATAATCCTTTGGCACGACGTGCATCCATCTCTTCGGTGGTGAGGCGCTTGGGTGCAGCAGGTTTATTATCATCTCGGGTGTTGGGCTCTCGGGGAAATGAAGGTCTATCTTGAGAAAACTTTGATGGGCGTCTTTGGGCGAGAGTTTAGATTCGGCGGACGGGCCAAACCGATAGCTTCCATCATAGTTCATGGTTTCAACATTTTGACTTCGCTTGGAGTTCCATCTTCAACCCACCGATATAACAACTCGGAAGAACCCTTCACTCAATCCTCTTGTTCGATTGGCCAATTTTTCAAATTGAGCTTGGTACTCTCGAACCGACCCTCGTTTGTTGTAGTTTGGATAAGGCTCCCGTGAAGTCCTCAAACTCACTAGGACCAAATCGAGTGAGTATTTGGGATTCAAAATCCTCCCAAGAGAGATTTGGGTAGGTAAGACGCAACCATTGAAACCAGTGTAGAGCCTCAGATTCCAAGTTAAAGGAAGCCATCTGGACTCGATGAAATACTGGTACATAATGAAGTCGAAAGAATTGGTCAACCCGACATAGCCACCCATCAACATCCTTCCCACTGAATTTGGGAAAGTCCAACTTGGGCATTCTGAAGGGTGTATCATGGTCATGATTCCTTGTAGAACTCTTAGCTTGGTATTTTGATTTGGGTGGTTCTCTTCTCAGTTTGCTGTCCACTTCAGTCAATGCTTCTTCTAAGCGATTACTAGTGGCCTCATGCTCTAAGTGAAGACCTTGGACTTCTTCCCTTATGGAGTGAAAAGCCGAGTTCAAGTTTTCAATGGCTTTTGTTAGGGAATCCAAGTGTTCTAGTTCTTTCTGGTGTCCACGAGTACCCTGGGCCATTTTTTGACCTTTTGTGACCAGTTACTAAAAATAGAATTGAATTTTTTTGACTTACTATTTTTAGTAAGTGCCCAAAAAAGTGCTTGGGTGCTATATATCAAAATGATCAACAGGAGGAGGTGGTCACAATGAGATATATCTCTTAACACTACTTTTTGGCACCCCAGACTTTTTTTTTTTTTTTTATCTCCTATTTTTGCTGAGTCTAACGGTGTTTACAGATTCTGATTCTGATCTACTGAGCAAAAGTTGGGTGCTGGAGCACTATCTAAAACTGGCCGTGTTTCACACTCAAGATTCTCTGTATTTTGCAGGTGACCGATATGACAGCTCTGTCTCGACTCAAGATCGTGAATTTTGCCCCGACTCGTGCCGACCTCTCCGACTCGATCGACTCGATCGTGGATCGCCATTGTAAATTTGACTATTACTCTCCAGACTTTCAACTTAAGTGTCACCCTCATGGCTTATCCCGAATGCATGTCCCTTTTGTTATTTTTTTGGTAGAGGACTCCTTTCTCATATGCTCACTTTTGAAATGCAGGTTTACGAATGGGGGTGTTTGGATTCTTATTTTGATTTTTATTTTTGTATTTTTTACAGGTTGCAGTTTTAACAGAACCAGGGAATGCTAAGTATAGGAGTATGTACCACCCATAGGCCCTCTAATATACCGACAGTGACGAACAATAGTGCTCGGACCAATATTTTAGGCCACTACTCAAGGAGGATTCCACACATACCCTTGAGCACACTACCTGCCTCTCTGACAATACGGGAGGGTAATCGTCCAGGATGCTGTGTCCCGTAGACTATGAGTAATACAAGGCCGAAGAGCTTCCTAATGGCTAAAAGTTTGTTTAATCCTAGATGGTCTCCCGATATACCCGAAGATACGTGGGAGCTCAAGTCCGTGCGCGAGTTCTGTCTGAGGCCTGGGTATTGGAGCTTGATCGCCCCTCACTTCACTAGACGCTTTATGGGCTATCTAGCTTAGCCAATAATGACAGATCCTTTGCAATATTTTAAAACCCCCGGTACAGGGTTTCTACCTACTCAACTAATAATATATTTTTTTGTTTTTGGTCTGGAAAAAAAACACTATATTTTTTTTTGGATTTTTTTTTTAATAAGGAAAAACAGAATGGAAAAAACACACGAAATTTATACCTAACAGGCGGATTTGGATGGCAAGAATCTTTGCAGATATGCGAGAACTTGGCCCTGGAAAGCGCTCTGATACCACTTGTTAAGATCCTGCTATAAAATAAACTCAAATAACACACTCTCACACAATTGCTTGGAAATAAATCACATAAACATCACATTAATATAACAAAAATTTGCATAAAGAACAATCTCACAATAGAACTGAATCGCAGGCCTCTTCGAGGGGGCAACCTCCTTCAATACTTCATTAATTTTGCAAAAGATAGTTACATTGGTGCCCTTTCGGGTATTTAAGGAGTTTCCTTCCAAGGTTGGCTTACATGCAAAATGCCACCTGGATTACATGCATAATGCCACCCGAATTACATGCATAGTGCCACTTTGAATTACATGCACAATGCCACCCGAATTACATGCACAATGCCACTCGAATTACATGCACAATGCCACCCGAATTACATGCACAATGCCACCTATCTACCATGTGTTACATAAAAAAGGGTGCCATTTGTCATAGGCACTACCTAAGCTAAAACTTAGAACATTACAAAATATTAATCATGGGTACTACCCACGTTCACTAGGAATTATTACATCAAGGAAGTTATTACATTAAGGGTTAGGATGAGATCCTAACACAAATCCCAAACTACCTTAGGATGAGAGAGTAGTGTTAATACTTGTGTATATCAGCCTTAAAGCTAATAACTCACCTGTCTCTGTGTGCCCGATGTAGGTATCTGTTCGCATCTATCAACGCTAGGCAGCCCATGTAGGGTCACCACTCTCTACTCGGGGTGAAGTTGTGCAAATCGATCAATGTAGTGGTCTAGATCTCTTGCATGTGACCTACTTCTGAAGCCCTCCTACTCTTAGGGACAATAATATGCATAACATTGACGATCCTTAGGGATAGCAATGATCTCTAATGGCAAGTTGACAGGGTGCTCTATCAAAATGTGCTACAAATCCAAAATCTATCGAAGTATTCTGTAGTCGATGCCCACTCTGCTACAACATGTGATCTAATATAATTCATGGTAGAGCTGTGCTAAGAGAGTGCTCCCCCATGCTAGAATGAGAGGTCTCTAAATCAAGCTAATAATAACCTCCCTAGTCCTAGCCAAGATGTTTCAAAGGAAAATCACATCATATGAGTCTGGGAGGACTATTTGGATGATCAGATGCATGAACACAATCTCCCACTATGAGAAGAAGGTATCTTGGAACCAATCCTAAATGTGGATACCTCCATGGTCGATGCGACCCTATGTCTTAGTGCTCCGTCTACCAAATATAGAATCAAACACGTCCTTCATCACCGTAGTAGGAGAGAAGGTGATGGCCTCACCATCAATAGGCAGGCAAAAGATACGATAAACATTCTCCAAAGTCACTATCATTTTACCCATCGAAAGGTGAAATATGTTGGTCCGTGCATCCTAGCGATGGGCCAAGGTAGTCATGTAGGATTGATCAAATTTAATAGTGGGGAGATCCAAGATGTAGCCAAACCCCATGATAGCAAACCACTCCCGCTCCACGTTAGTGAGAGTGTGGTGTAGGTTGTGAAGGAAATTAGTCTCCCTCGCTCTATTCATCAGGGCCTGAATGAAAGCAATCAAATAAATATAAAAAAAACAATTAAAAAAATAGCTAAACAAAAATGACAAACAAAATAAAAAAATCTCATAAAAAAGCAAAAACATGCAAAAATATGATCAAAAATAAAAAAAAATCAATAAAAGTACTTCAAAATTGCAAAAAAAATGCATTCACTTTTGAAAATTCAAAGAAAATTGGAAAATTTGAAATTTTTTCTAAAGTTTGTGCACCGTGGGTCAGAACCGCGGTTGGCACAACGGTAAAAAAAGTGACCGTTGGGATTTGAATCCCGCTGTGGTTGATAGCCGCGGCCCCCAATTTGCCCATTGGGGACCGCATCTGCCAGCCGCGACTAATGAGCATGACCCCTTAAGGGTCACGTCCTTCCCCAAAAATAAATCCAAAAAATAAACCCTCCCCTCTAATCTAATCTATGCTAAATTTTCCTAGGGTGAGGTTCGTTATCGACAGTTTAATGTGGTTCATTTAACCCATTACTTAGTGTGGTTAATTTTAAATCTGGTAATTTTCTTACATGGTCTTGGTTTTCGAGTTACCTTAATGGCACTGACTCCTCCATTGGTCGAAGCTTCTAGCTGGTCGGCCATCGATGTGAATAAAAGAGAATAAGTTCAATTTGCGATAGGGTTCCATGTCAGATTTTACTTTTTACCTCTCAGAGCTCTCAGTTTAACTGTCAATGTTAGGTAAATAATGAAAATTTTCAAAAGTGAAAACCTTATGTACTTTTTGAATTTGGTTTGGACTGCGGTTGATAATTGCGGTCCTCGAATTAGGGTTTTGCACTTGCAAATTTGAGCCATTATCAAGGAAATTGCTCGTATTTGATAGGCACGTCAGAAAACTGCAATAAATGCTCCCAATTCCCACCATGGAGAGCTATAAAATAACACATTAAAAATATATGCCAACCAATAAAACAAAAATCTACAAAATTAACAAAAAAATCATAAAATATAAAAGCCAAATGTGCCTTGTATTTAGTTGTTTACCCTATATACTTGGTGGTTACAACGACTTGCGATCCATGTAATATGACAAGATGAGTAAATTACAATAAGGAAATTTGAGGCAATATCATCATCATGGAATTGCTATGCTTCATTTCAATCCCTAAGAAGGACTAGGCGACCGGACTGCTCCAGGGTAATGAGATATTCATCATAATTCTCCTATGATATTTTCAACATATCATCGACAATATGATTCAACATATGCCTAATTAGAATTATCCTCATTTCGATTCC
This sequence comes from Wollemia nobilis, assembly GCA_028583015.1. Classification (NCBI taxonomy): domain Eukaryota; kingdom Viridiplantae; phylum Streptophyta; class Pinopsida; order Araucariales; family Araucariaceae; genus Wollemia; species Wollemia nobilis. The sequence continues at coordinate 375,013 of JAQPPZ010000652.1, read as the reverse complement.
TTAAGAAGGCCTTTGTGGCTGGACTGCTCCATGGGATAGAGATAGGTAATTATCATTAATAGTTGCAATCATAGCTGATTAGGCCTTGCCAAATATTCAAATGCTAAATCTTAAGTTGTTCAAGATCAGTCATAGTGGTCAAGCGACCTCGTCACTTCATTTAATTCTCATTACCCTCATCGATTTGTAGCTTGAGGAGGTAGTCATAATATCAAATCATAATCAAAGTCAATAGTAGATCCCTTGATCTTGTCAAAATTGCGTTCGTCTTACGAATCATTGCCAAAGACTATCATAAGATTACCCTTCTACTAGGGAAAATAACATATATGATAGTTTGTTTGTAGCTCTCCTCCTTTTGGTTATATAGGCCTAACTCCTATTGTAGCACCAAAGCTACCCAAATTTTTGATGACGAGTGTAAACCCTTTCAAATTTAAGCCTTTTATCGAGTTAGAAGCAATGATTCTAGGATGCACATCCTTTTTGCAAGACCTGGGTCATCTAATGTTGATCAGACTAATGATCATCATCCAAACTATGACATCATTTTAGGAGGTCTATTTTTGCTTAGTGTTGTTCAATATCACAATGCATCTCAAAAGAGGCATCTATAGACACCTAAAATATGTCATGGTCGAGGTGACTACTCATATAGGACATGCTAGAAGACCATATGGAAGACCTTGGATAGATTCTATGGTATACAATGGTTTTTACCACTCATTTGGGTACCTTTGCCTAGTCAGTGCTAGTTGTTGCTGACACCTGTGGTTAGCAGTGCTGATCGCACCTGTCAGCCGCAATCAGGACTCAAAGACAGTTGGCCTTCATTTGAACCAAAGTTGGTTGCAATGACTAATTGGTTGCAAATTGGAGCAGTTTGAGTGAGGAAGGTTCTAGATCCTTCCATCCAACAAGCTCAACTGCCCAATATTGATCTTAGATTCCTCATGAAGCTACCCCTAGCCCTTGGCAATTGCTATATAATCCCCCTCCAAATTGGGAAAAATAGAGAGAGAAGCATAATCAATTAAACAGTGAAGCCCTGTCGAATTGCATACTCATTCACATGCATTGATAGAAATACTTTTGCTACCCAATTGAAGGTCACATTGCCATGGAGGTCTTAGGAGGATAGAAGAGCCAAGAAATGCTAATCCATGCAATCCGTGCACTCACTGAAAAATTCAATCACCACATCTATCAAAGGACACATAGGCAACCCTTGACCATCAATTTGGCAAGGAGAATCACAGATTTGGCCCTTATTTGGAGAGCAAACTTACATTAGGCTCAGCCGCGGCTGTTAGCCATGGTGAATAGTGCCACCCACTTGAATGACTCGAGATCAAAGGGTAATCTTTGATCTCCTTGTTCTATGTTTTGCAGTCTATTTATCTAGGCTATATTAATCATTCTGAAGGTTTAATTCAATAGTATAGAGCTTTCTAATCGACAGATTAGGAGTTAATTGTAATTTCTCTTCATTATTGTAGTATAAGCATAATGAATATTTTTCAAGCTTTCATGTCTTTAATCGGTTAATTAGAAGCTTAGATAGATACATTTGAGTTTATTTTATGTTTCTAATGCTCATTTACCATGATTTAGGCATTTTATGTTGATCATATGCATTTTCTTGATTTCTTGATCACTATCATGTTTATTGTAAAATGACCTTTAAAAGCCTCATTAAGAGAGGCCTCCTTGTGGTTTAATCGTGTTTTGTTGTTTCTTGACCGCAAGGAACAGGTATCGAAGGAGATAAAACATTAAATTCCCTCCAAACATGGAGAAGAGGGTCAAATCCACCCTAGAGCAGTTCGTGTCACCCCGAAGAGCATTGAAACCACACCTACCCTTGCGAGGGAATTTTCCACCTATTGTAATAAGAGTATCAAAATGAGTATCCCTAAGAGGGACGTATTTGTAACGTGAATTGGCTTCAATAAATGATGGAATAAAATCTTGTTTTCATTCTTCATTTGTTGTCAATATTGTATGCATTTTGTTTTGAGTTTTATTTTGATTATTGCGATAGGACAATAGGTGTGAGCCTTTTTGGTGGTCACAATTACTAACCTTAAGTCCACTTATAAGCCTATATTTATAAGCCTTCTTTAAGTTCCTTCTCAAAACTTCTACCATAATAATGAACAAATAAGGAGATAGAGGATCTCTTTGTCTAATGCCTCTCTTGGTTTTAAAAGATTCTGTCACTAACCCATTGACAAACACTGAATAAGAAACTATAGAGACACAAGCTTTAATCCATCTAACCCATTTCTTCTCGAAAATGCAAAAAGAAAATTCCATTTAACCCTATTATAGGATTTAATCATATCAAGTTTTAAGATCATTGCTTTTTGTTTTCTTGAAGCTGTTGAATATATAACTTTATGAGCTACTATAATCCCATCCATAATTTGTCTCCCTTTCACAAATCCTCCTTGTTATTCTAAAATGATTTTGTCTAACAATGACCTTAATTGATTCACCATCACTTTGGAAATAATCTTATATGCCATATTACATAGGCTTATGGGTCTAAAATAATCAAACAATTCAACATCATTCTCTTTTGGAATTAGGGTACGATATGTTGCATTTATTTTATAAAGTATGAATTTTTTTACCCTAGATTGTTCCATTGCCACCAATAAAGAATCCTTCACTATATCCCAATTATGTTGGTTAAAAGCTACAGAGAGCCCATCTAGACCAGGGGATTTATCCTTATTAAAAGAGAAAATAGCTAAATGAATTTCTTCTAGAGTAATAGGCTCCATAAATTGCCTATTGTCTTCATTCGCTATAAATGAACATCTTGAGAAGTTTTATCATTAAGAACTGCGGTCTCCTCTAAACCTAGAATATTTTGATAAAATGACTTTGCCTCTTTTCTAATTTCACTCTGATCTTCAGAAGGGGTTTCCTCTGAACAAGTTAGAATTCCCCCTACCACTCCTTCAAAATCCATAACATCCCATTCACATCTTGCCCATACTACTTTCATAGTTTTTGAAACTTCTTTTATCATTTTAGTTTCCTAGATACAGAGAATATTAGGTTTATTACTTAGACATAGGTCCCTAATACACCTCTGATTTGAGGGTGCATTAGCATCCCTTATATTCTATGAGATGATAATCATGTCTCATTAGGGACTTTTGGCACCTCTTGCATATTACCAATATCATTTTGTTGTTTGGTAAAGAGAAGTTCAACTAACTTAGTTTGTGTTCCTTTCTCTATGTTTGCTCTTGCTTCCATGGATCTTGCTTGATAATTTGAGGGTTTTCCTCTTTTTGCCTTGCCTATATCAGGAGCAGGTCTTATCATTTTATTTCTCAATATTCTTTCACAATTTTGTTTTTCTTCATATTTATCCTCTCCTGGCTCTATTATAGAAGCTTTTGACTTGTCCTACTCATTTTCTAGTATTTCCTTATTAATGGCAGAGGTATTAACTTCTAAAACTACATTTTATTTACCAATTATTTTATCTTGAATGGTGCATGGTACTTCAAGAGAGTCTTCAAAATTTGATGAGACACATTTCTTAGGTTCATCGAGAATGTTCTTCCTTAAATTAGGACCATTCTGAATATACAGTTCCTTGTTAATATGTTGAAGTTGTTGTATTGTGTCCTCTATGTTTTGATCTAATTTTTCTTCATAGGCTAAAGCCTCAAAAAAGTTGGTATTTATTCCAATATCCTTCCTTATTGGTTTCCACTTTTTATTTTCTTTTATTTTTCTAAATCTATTTTTTTGGAAGTTGAAAACCATCTTCATCCATAACCATTTGTATGTTTCTCTTGCGGTTTTCTACAAATGATTCTTCTAGGCTCTTCTTAGGGCATGATATCTCAATATGCACCACATCATGAAATCTTCTACATATAAAAGATATATTTTCATAATCTATAGTTTGGATCCACATATTATCCCCATACTTAAGAATGATTGATTTTTGTAAAGCTTTACTTATATCAATCATGACCAATATTTGAGCATAAATGGCCAAAAATCCATCTTTTATCGTATTTGAAATCTCAAGGAATTCTTCTCGAGTGTTGCCATTGCCTTGAAGGTATCTATTTCATAAAATTAAATGGGTAACCTTAACATCTTAACCCAGACTGGTATTAGGGATAAATTTACATTTTCAAGTGAAAAGCCTTCATATTGGCGGGTAAGAAAGAGTCATGCTCTTACCATAAACCAAGGACCCCTTTTAGGATTCTTTGTATTTCTTCCCTAGAACAAAAAATAGCTAGGAATAAACCTTTGGGAAAAAATGATAGAATCACTCTTGGATACTTTCAACTCCTATCAACCCATTTTCTCAAGGTTGAAGTCCTTGGCCAATACCCATTATATTTACCAAAAACTACCCTATCTTGGATCAACGAGGATATATCTGAGGTGTGCTCACTAACCTATACAACTAGAGATGATTCTAAGAATTTAACTATAAATAAGTCCATGGAAAGGGGACTAAAACTTAAAATCTATTAAAATTTATTTGAATGTCCTATATCAAATATAATATTTGATAAAAGCTTTATAAATTTTTCATGCACAATTTCTAAGATAAATAAAGGGAAAAAAACTTAGCTAAAAAATTCTTAGTCCAGATAGAATATCTTGCCTTGTTGAAGTCCTAACCCTTCATTCATCTTCCCATCATTCGAACCATAGCTGGCAAACTTTTTCAATTTCATTTTTCATGACTTAAAAATCGTCACTACTGTTGTTCCAAATGGTTGACTTCACAGGGTCGTATCTCCCTTAATATTGCTTGGATTTTTGCATATGACCACTCATTTTAAAGCTATTCAAAAATTTCACAAGTTGGTACAAGAATAAACTGAATTAGATAACTCTTCACGAAGATATGGCTCCTAAAATATGAGATATTTTTTAGAAAAAAATCCTAATCCTTCGCACTTCATGACCTATGGGACATGAGTTGTTAATTGATGAGGAAGATTCACCTCAAGAGAATCTTAACCACCATAAATTCCAGATAGAATGTCTTGCCTTGTGAAATCCTAGCCCTTCTTTGCTCTTCCCATCATTTGAACCCTAGCTGAAAAATATTTGCAATTTCATTTTTTGCTACTTGAAAATTTGTCACTACCCTTGTTTCGAATGGTTGAATTCACATGGTCATATATCCCTATATATTGCTTGGAGTTTTACATATGACCACTCATTTTAAAGCTATTCAAATTTTACACAAGTTGGTACAAGAATCAACTTAATCCTTTCAAGATTATTTTAATAAACTTCTTCAATTCAATTTTCTTCCTCTTTAAACAAATCAATTTTTCTCTTTTAATATTTTCTTCTTTTTAAATTTCTTCTTCTGAAAATATTCACTTAAAATTTTTCTTCAAATTCTTTTACCTCTTTTCAAATATTTCAACTTACTTCTTCTCAAATATCTAACTTTTAAATTTTTCTTTCCAATAAATTTTGTCTCTTCAAAAATGTTTTCTTATTGTTAGCTTTTGATGTAGAAAGCATGGAGAGATAGCAATCACGATATGCAGAATTATACGAAAGAAAGTAAATTTGCTAAATGATTGAAACATAAAATATTACAATGTAGCTATGGAGGAAATGAACACTCCAATATAAAGTTACTAAACTACATTACATCCATCACCAATGGATGGTGTCACACACTATGATACACTCTATGTCTATCACACTCTATGTATTTCTAACTCTATGTCTACCTACCTAAGAGGCCATCCTTATATAGGTAAAATAGGATAATTGGCCAACACTCTATCTAGCTGTTCAAGCTGTGCAAGGGACAACTTGCACATGCACAACTTGCACAATGACACTTGTGCACTTATTACATTATGAAGTAACTAGATGACTTCCCCCTAAAGTAATCTAAGTATGTACCTTAGAAGATACATTTACATAATCCAAATGATGGAATAAACTCTATTTCTAACACCTCCTACATTATATTATTTGGGTATTGAGGACATCAATCCTCAATATGGATCTTCTTCTTCTTCCTGAACTTTGTCTTCTACTGCATTCTTTATAACCTGTTCAAGCAAATGATTAGAGTCTCTGTCAAATATGGCATTTGCTGATAAAGATTTCACCTCATAGGTATTTGTGGATTCTTCCAGTTCTTCAATCTCTTATATCCTCTGTACCATGTGTCCCTTCTGATTTCTCTTCTGATATTCTAGTTGAGGATAATTGGTTGGTTGTTGAAATTACTACTGATGAGGCTTCCTTTGATTTTGTCGAGATTGAAAAGGATTTCCACTATGCATTTGATTTCCTTGCTTTTAATTTTTGGGATTGTATCTACAATAGTTGGTACTATGACCTTTCTTTCTACATATCTGACAATACCATGTTTTTTGTCCTCTTGTTGAAGATGCAATATTTCCCTATGGATTATATTTTGATGCTAATGTAGTGTTAGTCAATTCATATTTCACAATATTTTCTACTTCATATTCTTGAAGTATATTGACTAGATCATCAAAAGAAGTATCTTTACTTAGAACCTATAAAGATGTGACCAAATGTTTATAATTGTTTGGAAGTGCTCTCATGGTTACTTGAGTAAGAAGTTCATCCTTAACTGATTCTCCTAAGGTCAATAGTTTCCCTTTAATATTTACAACCTTCCTTAGGAATAGTTCTATGATTTCTCCACTATTCATCTTTAGAGAGTGAAGTTGCGTCTGGAGATGAAGGATAGCCGCCTTATTATTTCCTTCAAATATTTTTTTCTAGACTTGTCCATGCATCTAAAGAAGTTTTGGCTGAACTGATATATGGTTGAATCTCATCAGTGATAGCAAAAGTTATTATCATTAAGGCTTTTGAGTCATCTTCTTCAAACTTTAGGATTTCGGTTTCACCTGTAGTAGGTATCCATGTTTTCCATTTGACAACATCCCAAAATTTTTCATATACTAAGATTGCTTTCACTTTATTTTTCCAAGAAAAATAATTTGGCCCTTTGAGTAATTGAGATTCTGCTAGGAAGAATTTATTTGATGCCATTTAAATCTCCCTAATATCAATCCTTGGATGTGTAGGCTTCCTTATGTCTCCCTAGTTTTGTTTTGGAGTATTCTGTAGTGCTTTTGCAAGATATAGTTCAATTTTTGTTGATTTTGTACAAAATTTTGTAAGCATCAAAAATCAACTTTTTAATCTTCTTAATACTCATATTGAACTAAGAAATTTTCAAATTTGAAGAGGTTTTAATGTTGGATATATTTTGTCTCTAAGGAGAAATTTTTCTAAGACAAGAACATAAATTTCCTACTTTAATAAAAGCTTTTGATAACCCATTTTAAAACCCTTAGGAATTTTATTTAAGTGTTTCTTATTTCCAAAAAATTAGTTTGAAGTTGAAAACCTTATCACTCCTAAATTTAAAAATCTAGAACACATTAATATTTGCAAATTTTAAAATGATTAATTCCAAGTAGAATCCTTATTGCTCCTATGTTGTTAATTTTCCAAGTTATTGCTTTTAAACAAAGATTGATTTTAAATGATATATCAACCTTATATTCTAACCTTATAACTCCCTTTTTGAAATTGAAAGCAAATAAGAAATTAAGGCTATTTACCTTTATGATATCATATGAATGAGGCTATAAACTCTCCTTCTTGAGTGTAGATTCCCAAGGCTTTAATGCACTTTGTGAGTGTTGGTTGACCAAGAGTTTTTCAAACTATATCCGCATTGCTTTGGACCTCTGCTGAATCACACCCGAACTGGTGCCGAATGTCCACTATCATTGTGCCAAATTCTATATGAACAACTGTCGAGCTTCTATCAATGATCTATTGTGTAGCACCCAAACTCATATCGAGCTTCTATCATTGATCTGTCGAGTAGCTTCCATTGCTGATCGTGGTGTTTCCAACTGCTACGCTTCCTTTACAAAGTACAACCTATCTTTAATACGAGGTAGGAGGAGTGACAAGTATGAATTTATGAGTTTTTAGATGCTCATGTAAGCTCTTAATTCGGTTGGTGGAGGTATCAAACTTACTCCACTGCTAGTGATAAGTGTCAATATTGAGTTGAAAATATTCCCTTATTTTATTATTTCTTGAGCATTGTCCAAGTAATTCTCCTTCCTCAACATCTCCAAGCTATCTTTCTTATAATGTATGCCAAGCTGTGTGTAATTCCACTGTTTGGAGTATGGGCACCAAAAAGTGTAACATCTCATTTGTGAGCATTATAGAGTATCTTTCAACAGATGACACATGGCAGCTGCATGCCTTCCTTTCTATCAACACTTATATGAAGACTCCAACATGTTTTCCATCTTAATCCTTGTTATTTTATGTAGATGCTCAAGTATCTCTAGCTAATGGTTGAGCTATAGTGGAGATGTGGTAGAGATTTGGTGGAGATATGGAGTAGCTTTGGTGGCCCTTGAATGGAGTTTGAATAGTAGCACTTGGATGAAGACTCCTTGATGATTTACTCCATTATTAACATTTACTAATGGTAGAACTTCTTTGGTATGAATGCTCCTTTCCTTTGACACCCGTTTGCTTTGTCCACTGCTTGATCTTCTCCTATGCTGTATCTTCTGCTTTGTATACTATTTGATCTTCTCTTTATACTATGTCTTTTGTAGTTTCAATAATCCTTGAAGAGCCCCTTTAAGTGGCTTCTATAGCTTGGAAAGTGTACTTACGTTCAACCCTCTCTTGGCTATTTTCCCTCTGTTTATTATCCTATTTTGGGATAGATTCAAATATGTTTTTAGATTGTAAAAATCAGATTGAAATGGTGCAATAAGATGTACTATAATGTGTACATAAATTTTATTTAATGCACCTTACTTTTGCACTCCTATTTCAGATCAAAAACTTCTAATTTTATGGTAGATTTTTCCTGCACTATAAGGATTTTGAGGTTGTCTTTAACAAGTAGACAACTTCCTCCTTTTTGCTTGGTCACTTAGATGACAATTCCAAGCTTATACAACAATAGATAGAAGCTTTTTATTTTCTGTAATTATTTTCTTGCATCAATCCTTTAATGTTATTGGATTTGAGACTCACCAAGTCTCATCCTACAAGCTTCTATTTCTATTTTTGGTTACTTATGTTCTTCTATAAGTTTTGGAGGATTTTAACCTTCTTTGAGTGGCTCCTTTAGACCACTACAAATTGCAGATTTATGTGCTTCAATAATGTCTTTAGACACTTGATACAAATCAAATTTTGTGCCCTTCAATAGCACAAAACTAATTTATTTTGAGAGTAGTGTAATAGTACAAGTTTTTCCACTTTTAATGCACTAAGATTACACTTTATCACTCTGATCAACTCTCAAATCAATGCACTAAGGATATACAACAACAAATCAAGAATAACCTAAAAAGAATCTTTAAGAGTTATTATGAAATTTCACTACAACTAATATTGTAGAGCTTAGTCTTTTTACTTTTTAGAATAGATAATAGGTAGTTGATAGAAAATATTTTTGAAATCTAATCAACTCCTAATAAAAGTGCAAATGAACCTAAAAAGAAATTTTTATTTTTGCACTTTTGAAGACTGCAATCCAATTTTCTATTTGCAACCTTAATCCAAATGTAGGTGCATCTAACAAATCTAATAGGTAGATGAATTAATAAACCTATTTGCACCAGAAAGTTGCATACCTTTTTGTTGTAGCTCTTTTATCACTTTTGTAGATGATGGAGATCTTGGTGTTGTTGACTGCCAATCTAACATCGTGCATAGGGCGAGGAGGGCGGATCGATGCCAAGCAGCATAGAACGACCATCGCATCGAGATGATGCATACGATATCTGGAGGAGACTGGTTCCTTATGGGGTGGTTCTAGCTAATATATGTCATAAAAAAGAAAAAGGAAAAAGGGAAGGAAAGAAATAAAAAAAGGTCATAGCCAAAAATCATAAGGATGGGTATAGTCGCATCAAGACCTATGCAGATGATATACCCCGTATGAACATAGACTCTACATCTAACAGATCAGCAAACTGTGCCTTAGTTCTAGCTCCTATCAGTGATGAGTGAGAGGCAAATTCCAGAACCAACAAATAGGTGCATGAGATCTAGACGTATAATTAGAGCACTCTTGTCTGACTGGATTTAGCATAAATAAACCCCAAACCCATATTTACAAACATGCACTCCTGAGCCACTCAAGTAAATCCCATGGAATCTAGATAATAGAATAAGACGTGATAACTTAAATGACTAAACAACAATGAGCATTCACACATTCAATAAAGAACAAGAGGACAAAGCTAGAGACCAAACAATGCAAAATTTGTATTTACATAGAGGTAAACCTTACATAAGAATTGTAATGGCTAAAGAGTCACCCTTAGGAATGACCAACATTCCACTATTTATAATTACATTTACATGGATTTTAAAATTTAGATATTAATGGCGATATGTGGGAAGATGACTCTTGTAGCTGAAGAGCACCATTCTAGTACATTGCTCCTCTAGATAACATCGTTCTTCTAGAAGGTGGTAGGTGCTTTAGCATTAGTTACCTCGTCCTTCTCCTTGATTGGTGATCCTATGGTTAGGTGGTGAGTGACAAGTATTGAAGCACCTTAGAAGCATCACACCAGAAACATATCACATCTACTTATGTTGTCATGTACCTGAGCTGTTGTAGTCACATGTACATCTTCATATTCGAAGTTGGGGTGATGGTGGGAGTTTTGCATGTTAGGTGGGTACTTCCTTTGCTATTTTTTCCACCCTAAGGATACTAGGGAGTGAATGTGGGTATTTATTTGAGGTCTCACCCCTTTTGTATTTGTATCTCCCACCCAATATGGGAAAGAGTCTATTTCCTTTTCAAGGGTAGGCTTTTACAAATTTTTTCCCATGCTAGCCCCTTGAAATGTTTGCCCAACCAGTTGGACGGGTATTTTGTAATGTTCTACCCAAAGTTAATGGCAAGTTTCCTCTCGTTCTTGTCACCCGCCCTTCTTAATTCTACCATATGCCCATCAGTTTGGTCCACCCTATGGTCGCTTTTGCTACTTTGACATCTTCTGCCCCTCCATCAATGTCTTCAAAACTTGGCAGAATCCTTTAAGAAAATCATCATCTTTGCAAAACAAATGGGATGCAAAATTGCATCCACAGTCTTGGCGACTCACAAGGACTTTTCCCTTGTGGGAAAGGAGGACCCATAACACTACAGGTTGAAATACACAAAATAAAATAAGGAAAGGGAACAATGAGGACACAAACAAAAGTAGTTGAGGAAAGCTGTAAGAAAATGGAGGAAGAGAGCCAAAGGTGAATGGAAAACAAGGGGGTGAGGACAAAATAAGATAAAATAGGAGAGGAAATAAGTGAAAAAAATAAACAAAACCAGGAAAAGAGAACAAAAGGGGAAGAGGGGAGGGAGGGGAACACATGAAGTAGCAAAAGCAAGGAGATAACTACTACTAACCTTGATTATTGGTAGTGAAAAAGAACTTAGAAAAGAGAAGTAATCAAAGGATACACTTAAATAAAAGAAATAAAAGGGAAAGCGATCCATGGGACACCCCCATAGATCACATTCCCATAAACATACCCCATCAAGGATCATGGTAGATTCAAGAACAAATAGAATATTGAAGGCATTTGCCAGCTCTGGTGCAACACCTCTTTTTGACACAATCTTGTAAGAACCTTGTTTGTTCATTTCCACTCTCCCAAGAAATCTCTAGTCATATTCATATTCATGTTTCATGCTGCTTCTACCCTTAAAGGTCTTATAAATTTTACTTTATATAATTTGAGTGGGTGTTGCTTCCTAGAAGTAGGAGATATCTTTTACAAGATTATCCATAGAGATGCCTGAATCATGAGCCTTAGGTCCATTGGGCATGGGGTCACAACAACAATTGTACAAAAATCAAGAGTGAATTTCAAGATGGGGGATTTTGATGGTCTTCCTCCAATCACCAAGGGTTCAGATGATGTCACTTTGACATGCGCTTGGAGAACTTTTATTTATTAGCTGACTTATGTACATAAAATTGTAGTGCAATTGGTACACCGCGATCACTGATTCATTTGAGAGTTCATCCTATGAATATACAATGATTGGACAATATTGTATTGTACTTGAGGTACCTTCTATAGTCTGATTGACATTTCCAATTTTTCCAAGTCATGGAGAACCCATAACTTAGCAGATCATCATGTAAACCAATACTTATGCACTCGATGATCAGGATGGCAATGAATTTTACCATGTGGGAGCCTTACTTTTGTACTAGATTATCTAGTAATAGGCTCTAGTGTTTCCAGAATTGGGGATTCACCCATTGTGAAATTCTTGCTTCACACACCTCCACAATCCTTGCACATTTTCTCCCATAGGCTATATTAATTGAGCCTACTACCGATAGGACACCCTACAAAACTAGCAACTGATCAGCTAAACCATCATGGAGTTGACTTGGCTCTTGCTTACTGCACCTTGGAACATAAAATGGGTGCAAAAATACTCCCTTCTTGCACATGGTGTTCCCACCAGTTCTGGTTCCATCGCTCCTTGGGAAGAGATGCAAGCAGTAGGATTGTCTCCTTCGGTGCTGAATCTTGCATTTCTTTTTTCTAGGCTCGAGATGACATCCACCCCTTGTGTTTTGCTAGACTGCACCCTTAGCTACTACACAACTTGAGATGGCATCCATGGGGAATACTATGCAGTAGGATGAGGAGCAACAATGGATGGAAATGGGGATGGTAGGACGAATTATCATTAAGATGTTGTTCCTAATTGAAGCAGGAGTTACTCTACCTGTACAACCTCCTAAAAAACTTGAGAGAATCTCCTTTTCCCATATTGTAGGAGGAGGAGGCCTATATTCAAGCTTAGAGCTCGAACATAGTATAGGTGAGCCTGGGTGGGTGACAACTAGTATTGGAAGTGAATCCTCTTCTAGCTCTTTTTGAACTAAATGTTGAAGTCGATGAGATATTTGAAAGGTACCCTCTTTATGAATGAGAGATACATCAAGAGTTGGAAGGGATCCATGGAGCCATAAAATGTGTCGATGAGAGCTCTCGCTAAGTCCACCCATGAGAACATAGTTTTCCACCCAAGGGTATGGTAGCACAATAGTGCCCTTCCTTCAAGTGACATGACTAGAAGTATTATCATGATATCTTCATGACTAATGCCATGGAGGGGCGCCAGTGTAGTAGCATCTTCAATATGCTCCCGAGCCATTCCAAAGGTGCCATTGTATTTGGTCAAGGCCTTTAGGGTACCTTTAGGAATCTCATGAGATCAGTGTAGGTTGAGTATACTGGGGTAATTCCAATGGGGGAAATATAGCCAAGATATTAGGGCTCCAGTATTTAGAGGTCTCATTTCTACTATTGGAGTTAGAGTTAGAGTCACTATAAGAGTATGCTATCTTTGTTTGTAATGTCAAGGCTACTCATCATACCTTGAGTTCTCTGGGATGTTTGTATCTTCAACATGGGTGAGCGATTGGTCTCATGATCTGGATGTGTCACACAGTCAGAGTTTCCAGGTGACTTTGAGAAGATCTGGGTAAGTCAGAGACTCACACAAATCTAATTTCCTAAACCATGGGGACTCCCTAACCGAGTCACAAAAAACTATTGGCTACCAATACGACATCGTGAGTAGGGTGATGAGGGAAAATTGAAACCAAGTAGCATAGAATGGACACCGCATTGGGGTAGGGTGGATGATCTTCAGAGGAGGTTGGTTCCAGTTACTCTATGCCAAAAATAAGGAAAAGAGAAAAGGGAAGGAAAGAAATAAAATAAGGCCGTAGCTAGAACTCACAAGGATGGGTATAGCTGCATCAAGACCTATGTAGGTGACATACCCCATATGAAAATAGACCCTACACCTAACAGATCACCCAATTGTACCTTAGTTATATATCCTATCAACGGTGGGTGGGAGGAAAATTCTATAACCAACGAACAGGTGCATGGGATCCCAAATGTAGAATTAGTGGCTTGAATACAACTTTGGTATTTTTAGGCCAAAATTCTATTCAAGTAAGATTCAACAAAGGAAACATAAGAATGATTAGTCTGAGCAATGAAACTAAAATACCCTGACCAAACCAAAGAGAAGCAAAAACAAAAAAAAGGAACTAGGTACCTCTAGTACTAGAGCCATCCAGAGAAAGGATAGAAAAATGAGCTTCCCTTATTTGCGAATCCCACCATCTGGGAGGGTGGCCATAGTAAGTAAGATCACCTTTGTCCAATGTCCAATTATCTAAAGCATCAACACTCTTGTTTTATTCTCTGATCACATGATTGTACTCAAATTTCAAAAAGCCCATATAGATTAATTGAATCTTCTCAACAATTTTCTTTATTATCCAATCAACCTTATGATTCTTAGGAGCCTTCAACAAATTAATCATGACTTGAGAGTTGCATTCAACAACACATTTTTCCATTCGAAATTAGCAACCTCTCAAAGGCCTCTAAGGATACCATATCCCTCAACAAGGTTATTGGAAAGGATATCCAAATTCTCAGCAAAAGTGAAAACCAAAGAACCATTTGAAAGTCTACCAATTCCTCCCACACTGGCTTTTCTAGGGTTCCCACTAGAGGCTCCATCGGTATTGAATTTTCCAAAATTCTTAGGAGGAGGTTGCCAATTCCTTGTTCTATCCATGTTTCGATTACTCACATTCCTTTTAAGATGGTTTCCCTTAGAAGAGTTAATCTTCAATCTTTGCATCACTTGATCCCATCTTTGGTGGGATTTCTAGGGGTGATTAAGGAGTTGTTGAACTGTTTCAACTAATTTGATAATGGTATTTTGCCAAATATAGTGAATGTATTTACTTTCCTTATAGAAATTCCAAGGTAGAATGGTAGAGCCCATCCAAACTAACTGCCTAATAAAATGATCAACACCCTCCTGATTAGGCTAATCCCTCCAAAGTTTTTCAAAAGTAAAAAAATTGGACCACTGTAAGCTAAGTAAGATGGCCATTCTCCTCCATAGCTCATAGGCTAAGGTACACTCAATACAAATATGGCTAAGAGTTTCCACATTCTCTCCATACATTTCACATCTAAATAGGCCATGAAAACCATGTTTCATAAGTTGCTCACCAATAAGCACCCTACGATGCAATAAAAGCCATGTAAAGAATCTCACCTTAGGCTAGATTTTTTGAGCCCACAATTGAGTAAATGTCATATGATTGGTTGGGATTATTATAGCATAAGGCCAAATAACCTTGAGCAACTGAATACTCACCCTTAATAGTGTTGTTCCATCCAAAATAATCTTTATCATGGGACCAAGAGAGATATCTCATATGAAGGATGCTTTGGATGTCTTTTCTTTACATTTCTAGCATTTGAATAGGCTAGTCCTCAACAAGGATCCAATATCTACCAAACTCTGAATTACCAGTATGGTACCAACAATAATTAGCAACCTTTATCTAGTTAGCTTGATGAAGCTTCTCCATCCAATGCCTCCAATCAGGAAACTGAGTTATCAAATGTTGGTGACCATCCCAAGAATCTATTCAAAAATTTACCTGTTGATCACTATGAATGATCCAAAATAACTTTTGCTTAATCAAATCTTCACTAGTCTTAAGAACCGCTAAAATGGGAGAACCTTTGGTAGGAAATTGATAGTGAACAAGGTCTTCAGGACTTTTGTTCTCAGCATATTCAGCATAAATATTCTTGACCCAAAGAGCATTGGGGTTATGCAAAATCCTCCAATATAGTTTAGCAACTAAAGCCTCATTGTTATTAATAGTAGACCAAAAACCTAACCCCCTTTCATTCTTGGAAAGACATAAAGTATCCTATTTCACCAAGGCCCATTTTATTTTCTTCTTAGTTCCACTCCAGAGGAACCGATGATTGATTTGATCCAATTCTCAAAGAACTACCTTTGGGATATTCAACACAATAGAAAGATAAATGGTATAGCCTGAAGGATTGATTTTACTAAGGTGATTCTGCTCCCAAATGAAAACCACCTATTTATCCAATTTCTAATTTTCTATTTAACTCTAACCAACAACCAATTCTAGTATTTTTTTAATATTTGAATATTGATAGGAATGCCTAAATAAGTTATCAGAAGGGAGGTCTTCTTATATCTTAATTTATATGAGACCATGGATTCCTATCTAGGAGAGCAGTGAAAGAAAATGACTTTAGATTTATCTTCATTTATTAATTGCATAGTAGCATTAGAAAAAAAACTAATGGTTTGCTTAATTTTAGAAGCTTCCTTAATTGTAGCTTTACCTAATAGAGTAGAGCCATCAATAAAATTGAATATGAGAAATAGACCTAACTCCATGAGCAATGGTAACTCACTCAAGGGTTTTGTTTTATCCATTTTTGGTTATAGTCTTGCCTAAGCATTCAACAAGAATAATGAATAAATAAGGGAAGAGGGGGTCACCTTGCATAATACCTTTGGAAGCAGGGAACAATTGAGAAGACCTTCCATTGATAAGAACAAAGTAGGACATCGAAGAGATACATCACATAATCCAGTCCATCCAATCCTAAGAGAATCCAAATTGCCTTAAAACTTTGACAAGGAAGTGCCAATCCACTCTATCATAAACTCTAGATAAGTCTAAACAAATGAACATAGATGGAGATTTTTGCATTTCCATAAAATGGATGGCTTCCTGAGCAAAAAGTATTTCATCCACTATTTGATGACCTTTCACATAACCCTCTTGTTCAGGGGAAATAATCTTATGTAAAAGAGGCTTCAAAATTTTTGCCATGATATTTGTAATGATTTTGAGAAGAACATTACATAAAGCTATAGGTATAAAAGCTGAGATATGATCTGCCTCTTGATATTTTGGCAGAAGAGCTATATAAGTTTTATTGATAAACTTCAAAATTTCTTTAGATTTTCTATCTTCTTCCACCACCTCTAATAAATCAACATGAAGGATATCCTAAAACTCTTCATAGAACTTAATGGGAAAACCATCAAGACCTAGGGTTTTTCCTTTTTGCATTTTAAAAACCACCTGCTAAAGCTCATTGATAGTAATTGGAACAGTCAAAACAAAGTTATCAAAAGTGATAAGATTAGGGATTCCTTGAAGAATATTTTATTGAGAAGTTGAGTCAAGAGGTGCAACAACAAATAAAGTGGAAACGTAACTAATAACAATAGAGTTATGCCATACCGTTCCCACCACCCATATTAAACCTTTAATCATGATCAATAGATTTTTTAAAACCATTTCAAAGAGAAGAACCATTTGGTAGAGAGAATATAATAAATATTAAACTTGGGTCATTGGAATCAACATACTTACATAGAATAATTGTTGCCCATTGTATTTGAATCTCTTTGTATAATATCCATACTACTTTTCCCCTAAGAGCTAAGTTAGCATTTGTAAGTACTCTTAAATCAAGACCACTAGTTTTATCATCACACACCTTGCTCCATTTCACCAAAGAAAATTTCCTTTTATCATGTAAGCCTAACCATAAAAAGGATCACATAATATTTATTAATATTTTTTCAACTAATTTTGGCATAGAATACAATGACATATAATATTTTGGAATGGCCTATAATACTAACTTAATTAACTACACTCTTCATGTTAATGATAACCATCTACATTTCCAAGCTAGAATTTTATTCTGAACTTTACTAATAACTGGATTCCATAATTTTATCCTCATTATCCCCTCAAATAAAGACATCCCTAGATAATTTACTAGTAAATTTGCCTCCTCCATTTGAAGTAACCTACAAATTCTTGCTTTGATATTAGTTAAAGTGTTAAGGAAGTAAATTTTAGATTTTGTCCTATTAGCTCTTTACCGTGAATCTCTTTTGTATTCCTTTAAAAGTTATTCAAAGCTTTGGTATCATTTATCCTTGCCCTTCCAAAAAGGGTTGTATCATCTATAAATTGTTGATGGGTGATGTTGTCAATGTTATTACTAACATTAAGTCCTCTTATAAGCCCATATTTGTAAGCATTCTTTAAGTTCCTACTCAAAACATCTACCATAATAATGAACAAATAAGAAGATAGAGGATCTCCTTATCTAAGACCTCTACTGGTTTTAAAATATATGGTTACTTACCCATTGACCAATATTAAATAAGAAATTATAGAGACACAAGCTTTAATCCATCTAAACCATTTCTTCCCAAATCCAAACTTTTCTAAAACTGCAAAAATAAAATTCCATTTAACCCTATCGTAGGCTTTACTTATATCAAGCTTTAAGATCATTGATTTATTTTTTGTTAAAGCTACTAAATGTATAACTTCACGAGCTACTATGATCCTGTCTATAATTTATATCCCTTTCACAAATCCTCCTTGCTCTTCTAAAATGATTTTGTCTAACAATGCCCTTAATCGATTTGCCATATCATTGGAGATAATATTATAAGCCATATTACATAGGCTTATAGGTCTAAAAGAATCAAACAATTCAACATTCTTCTTGTTTGGAATTAGGGTAAGATAGGTTGCAATCATTTTATAAGGTATGTATTGTTTAACCCTAGAGTATTCCACTGCCACCAATAAAAAATCCTTCACTATATCCCAATTATGTTGGTAAAAATATGCAAAGAGCCCATCCGGACTAGGGGATTTATCCTTATTAAAAGAGAAAAGAGCTAAATGAACTTCTTCTAGAGTAATAGGCTCTATCAGTTTCCTATTGTATTCATTCGTTATAACTAAAGGAACATATTGAAGAAGTTTATGATTAAGAACTTCAGTCTCCTCTGATCCTAGAATATTCTGATAAAGTATCTTTTATAATTTACTTTGATCTTCAATCCAAACCCTTTCTATTGATTTAATTCTACTAATTATGGATGTTTATCTTTGTACTATAGCCATCCTATGAATTTTTTTTGTATTTTTATCTCCTTCTTTTAACCATGTTTGTCTTGATTTTAATCTCCAAAATTTCTATTCCTTACTCAAAATATTATGATATTCACTAAGCAACTCCCTTTCCTTTGAGCTTGGATTATTATGATCACCTTTTTGAAAGTTTATCTTTTCTTCTAAAAAATATTTCCAAAAATGTTCTTGTTCCATTCTTTTAATCTAGATGTCATATATTTAATTTTATTTGGAATAGCATACAACCCACCATTACCTAAACAATTCCACAATTGAGCTATCATATAAAAAAATTGAGGATGGTCTTCCCGCATCTACTCATATTTAAAATATCATATTTTTTTGAATTCACTTACCACCATTTCTACTCTTATTGGCTAGTGATATGAACCAATTCTTATTAAGGTGTATATTTTAGCACAAGTTCCTTCATCTAGCCACTGATCAGAGAGCATACATCTATCTATTTTTTTTGCTATTAGGTTCTATCCTCTCCTATTGTTGGTCCAAGTATAGTTGTCTTCTTAAAAATCAACCTCCCATAGATTATTGTTTTGAATAAAAGTTGAGAAATCTCTTAAAATTTAGGTTGACTTCCTGACTCCCCTAAATTTTTCATCGAGCTTGGTTATGGCATTAAAATATCCTATGATCATGAATCATGTTTCTTGGTATTTAATTTTCATAAAGGCTTCAATTCCACTCCAAACTTCTAATCTACTAGATTGATTTGTAGGTTCATAGACATTGATAAGGATGAAACTATAATCTGCAAAGTAGCAAGTGGCTAAAGAGGCTATCCAATGCCTAGTTTTATGAATGGTTACATAGGAGTTTCTAGAAGGTTTCCAACAAGTTAGAATTCCCTCTACCACTCCTTTAGAATCCATAGAATCCCATTCACATCTTGCCGATACTGCTTTCATAGTTTTTGAAACTTCTTTTATCATTTTCGTTTCCTGGATACAAAGAATATCAGTCTTATTACATATTGTAGGATCTTCTGGTAGGTGTTGGCCTCTTCTAGTTTTACATACCGATAGCTTAGGTTCAACACTACTCTATTGTATCTTGTAGTAAGTGTGGGCATCTTTTGGCTGTGCTTGCTTCTGTTGGCTCTTCTATTTGGTATTGGCCTCTTGTGGTTATGCTTGCTTCTACTAGCTCTTTTGGTTTAACACAAACTGGGTTGTTCTCACTTTGTTGAGTGCACATGCATCACTAATTAGACATTGGACTTCTCTTGGTCATGCTAACTTCACTAAATACACTTGCTCCACTAGATAGACATTGGCATTTTCTTGGCCATGCTCACTTCTCTAATAGATGCTAGCTGGATGCACCTATTCCATTAGTTAGACTCTAGCCTTCTCTTGGCTATGTGCACTTTCATTGAATCCTCTTACTTAGCACTTGACTACTCTTAAATATTGTTCTATCAATCACTATCCTCTCAGGTTAACTTTATTGTAACCCCTTTAGAATTACATAGTTGCTTCAGTTGGCTTCCTTCCTTGCTTCTAAACACGCTAGTTAATATTCTATACCAAGAATTGAATAGCTCTTCTGCTAGTTCACTCGAGCACTTCAAATTTCTTTAGTTTGCTTTAACTTTGCTTGCTTGGCTGCACTTTGCTTGAATGTTTACCTTTAACCTCCTTGAATATAATAGCTTCACAATAACCTTTTAATATATATCTTAGTAGAAAATTTCAATTCTTTTCTTTCTACTATGGATTTTATCAGAGTTTTTTTTTTTTTTTCTACACTCTATTTCTTAGATTATAATTAGAGTGCATTCAATATTCTATCTTCACTTCTTCTTAGGTCTTTGCCTGAGTACATTCAATAATCTATCTTCTCTTCTTCTTAGGTCTTTGCCTGAGTGCATTCAATACACTATCTTCTCTTTCTCTTAGGTTCTAGCTTGAGTGTATTCAATATTCTTATATGGTTCCCCTGTTTTATAGAGAATCCAAATCAATACCAGGGTGATTATGAATGTCCTCTCATGTCCAACTTTCTTCTGAGTTGGATCTTAATATATTTTTGTTAAGTCCTTATCTTCACTAGTTTTTCCTAAACCAAGTGGATATACCCTAGCATCCAAATCAAGGTGATTTTTAATTGTCCCCTCAATATCTATTCCTCTAGAACTTTAAAATAGAGTCCAAATTTTAACTACTTGGTCAGGCTCCAAATATAAAGGCAACTAAAAAATTTTACTCTATAAAAAATGGATAGATTTAAGTAGTAGCTCTGATACCACTATTGGATTTTAAGCCAAACTATCTCAAGTCCTAGTATAATTAAGCCATAATATCTCAGGTCTTAATATAAATAATCAGATAAAAATTAAATATAAGAGAAATATATATATATTTATATATATATATATATATATATTGGGTAATATAAATTATAATAACATTCACTATAACATCAAATATGAATGTAAATGGATAAAATCATTCATGTAATAACATGAAAATACTTACAATAAAATTACTCAAAATATGTATACAAGCTTCAATATAAACAATGCTTATTGGTGATCTCTTATAGGTGGAGCTTCTTCAATACTTGACTATCACACTCCTTGCATATCCGATAGTTGCAACCTATCCTATTCTTTACATAAGGCAAGACTTTTATGTCCTTTGTATTCTCATCTTGTCACTTGTATACAAGACTCTTCAATGTCTACTTACATGCACACTTAACTCTATGACACTTGCACACTTCTACATTCACAAACTTCTTTGTGATATTCAACTTTGGGTAAACCAAAAATTAGCTCTTGAGAAGTCAATGGCTTCAAACTTTGAAAGTGGTCATACCTCAAATGCCAAAACCAAATTTTATCTTTAATAACAAAATTTAACAAACTATTGTCATTACCTTCAAACTTCAAAGTAAATATTAGATTACTTGACATGGGAACAATCATGACAATTTTATTCCCATGGTTCTTATCATATATGGTACATTGTTTATCATCAAAAACTACTATGTAATTATTTTCATAAAGCTTCCCAATACTCAAAAAATTATGTTTAAGATCAAGAGAGTAATAAATATCATGAATTTTATTTTTATCTTTGCTAGTATTTACATCCATTATGCCTTTTGGTACCACATCCAAAAATATTGTTATCAACAAGCTTGATCTTAGACCTGAAATTCTCATCCATAGTAGCAAACAACTCCTCTCCTTGTTACCTATCATGTGTTTGGAATAGCCAAAATCAAAATACCAAATATCTTGAAGTCTTTTTAGCCTTGTCATAGGATAAGAATAAGTTGCTTGAAACATCCTCATTCTCATTTGCATAATTTACTCTCTTTGTTTCATTTGTAGCTTTTACTCTACCTTCTTTTTCAAAATGTTCATACTTTTTGTAGTAGTAGACTTGAAAATTTATCTTGTCAAGTCTTACTCTTCCTCTTCCTCTAACTATAGGTCCACATTTTATTCTTCTTGAAAAATTTTAAATTTTCTCTTTTCATTGTCCTTGGTTGCTTGTACTAGCACCATCACTCTTTGAGACTCTTACCTTTGAGGCAAAAGCCTTCTCTTCACCTTCACCAAAGGTGTCTCTTAGTATTTCTTTATGTGACATAAGAGAATCAACAAGATGATCAAACTCCAATATTTTCAAATATTTACTTTTTCAATAATGGTGGTAACATAGTTCCATCTTGGTGTTAGAGTCCTTAGCACTTTATTCACAACAATTTCCATATCCATTGTTTCCCCAAGAGTAGCCATTTTATTAACCACATATTGGCAGTTTTATTAACATGATATTCACTTAAAATTTTTCAATAATTTTATTTCTTGTTGATCAGGCTTCTAATTCTCTATCTCTTCTTATAATTTACTTTTGTATGGAGTGTTATTTCCCATGTATTTCTATTGACTAAATTTTTTATTCTTGTGCTCTTGTCTTCAAAGACAATTTTATTTCTTTCTTTCAAAATGTGCTAAAATACAAAGAAAAAATAGAATCCTATTATCATATTTGATTGTCCTTACCTAGAACAATTATGCCTCATGGGGAGCGACATAGCGAGGCCACAACTGAGAGCATGGGGTATGGTTCAATCAAGGGCCTTTGAGAGTTTTTACAAGGTTGGATCCTTGTTAGGATGTGATCTTCAAGGCACACTTGTTGCTCAACAAAGGGAAAAGGGATGTGAGAAAGTAAAGGAAAAACAACTCAAAAAAAGAAAAGGGAGTTATGTGCTAAGATATCCATTAAGATATTCCTACAAAAATAGGTCTAAATATTACATGTCAACATTGAATTCCTCTCCTCGACAAAGTCAAGCACAAATGAGAGTTACCAATTATACAATGCATAAAAAAGTAGGTCTTGCTAGAGAGTCAAGCAAGTGACTCAGTCCAAAAATAGACATAGGCTCCTCACACACACATGCACTTAATAAAACCTAATATTTAGGTAAAAGGTCATATATATATATATATACAAGCAAGATTTTACATAGATTATACCAGAAGTAGGGGTTCAATATTATCCACAAGCCACTCAGGAGCCACAACTATTTCTACAAAGAGAAATTAAAGGAAAGCCTTCAAAATGTATACAATTGTAAACTTACCAATCCTTTACAAAGTTATTGCTATGCCTATTTATATATTACAAAGGGAGGGTTTTCCCTCCAAAACTCATGTAAATATTTCTATGTGGTTGTCGATTCAGACAATGAGTCATGTCTCGTATGACTATTTATCCATTTGAGATCTTTTGGATTTGAAGTTATGAATGTCAATTAATCCCGAGCCCTTGGATGAGCGGCTAATATCTTTATTTCCATCTATACATTTTAGGAACTCCTATCATCTAGGTGCAAAATATTTCTTTAATTAATATTCTAGATCTTTGATCTGCTTCTGTTGTGGTTCCATGCTGCTACTGTCCTTTCTCAGATATATGAGATATTTTTGTAGGAACGGATAATCTTCCTCAAAGAATGTGCACCTCGTTGGTTTGAATTTTGAGGCATCAATGTTGTCTTCTTTGGGAGTTTTAATTCATCACTTGGGTCTATTTATCTTCAGATCTTCAAGACTTTTTACCTCTTATTTCTTTGTCAAGATATTTGCTCCCTACCTTATTTTTGTGACTTAGTAACTTTTGACTTTCAAACATTTCTTGCTCATGATATTTGACCACTAATCATCAAATATTTTAATTGGGGTTTTCTCATGTGCTTGTCCGTGACTCAAATTTTCACTTTTAAAAGGTGTAGTAATTTATCACTACAAATCCCATAGCTTCTTTATGAGATGCTTGCCTTTTATCCCCAACCAATACATTTTACTCTACTTTTTAAGATAATTCTTCAGATTTAGGTTACCTAAGATAGCTTATCCAAATTTATATGATACTTTTATCCAAGTCTATATTGTTGTTGTACACTCAAAGAATAAGTGTTGTTTGTCTCATTATTTTGGAGACACCTTGGGTAGATATGAGGATCCATGATGTTCCTCTTCTCTAAATTTTATTTTGTAAGCTTCTTATTTTAATGTACTAGTCATAAGAAAACATGTATTTTTAGAGGGATCTTATACTTCCATATTGAAGCTAGTTTTTGGTTTATTTGTCTTGACTACTGAAATTGAATTCCTTGTTTAACTTGATAGTCATCTAATTTACTTATCTCTCCCTATATCAACTAATCTATTTCCTGGGA
This sequence comes from Wollemia nobilis, assembly GCA_028583015.1. Taxonomy (NCBI): domain Eukaryota; kingdom Viridiplantae; phylum Streptophyta; class Pinopsida; order Araucariales; family Araucariaceae; genus Wollemia; species Wollemia nobilis. The sequence goes on along the minus strand of JAQPPZ010000652.1, from coordinate 350,330 downwards.
GTGAGACTTGATTATTTTCATTTGCATATTTAGGTTCGTACAAATGTTGGGATAGAGGAGGATCAATCCATTTGGAGTATCATACCTTACATTTTATATGATTTTCTAGTTTATGGAATACTAAGAGCTATAGTTCTTCTATGAGGTATTGTTGATATCTACTTATGAGTGGTGTGGATCCCAGGACTGGGTCCTCCTAAACTTTGATTACTTATCCATTTTCAAGTAGCCATGAAACATTATCCAATATGATGTTTTAACTTTCACTATGTGTCTCCATACTACAAAGGATCTTGGTTTATGGTCTATACTTCTTAGCAACTACATTCTAAAAGAGTTATTAGTGTATTTATCCTTTAGTATCTGCTTCCAAGGAGAGGTGGGAGGGGTGATCGGATTCCATAGAAACTTGGACCTAGATCCTTGCTTACTATATTTTCCTTCCTTGATCACATACCTCATTTTCTCTAGGCTTTGATTTGGCTTCCAATTTACTGAGTGGAATTTCTCTTATCATTTTACTTCCCTCCTTTCCATATAAAGTGTTTAATTAGTTCATCCAACTTTTGTTGTATGTACTTGGGTGCTTGGTATACTAATAGTTAGTAAATGAGGAGGTTGGCTATGGCTAATTTGATTAGAATTGTCCTCCCTACTAGACTTAGCCATCCATTGCTATAGGATTGTATTCTTTTAACTACCTTTTCTATGGTTATGTTCCAAGTTTCTCTTGTTTTTAGTTGGAATCCCATTGGGACACCTAGATACTTGAAAGTATGGTAAATATCTTTTTTGAATCCTAGGATCTGAGTGAAGCCTTTGTCTTCTACATTTGACGTATCTATTGTGAAGAAGCTACTCTTCTAATTGTTTATCTCTGCCCCTATAGCTAAAGTAAAATAGTCTAATATTTATTTAAAAGGTCTCACATTTGATTTGGAGGCCTCTCCCAAAACGATTGTGTCATAAAAAAATTGGGCATGGGTGACTGACCTATACCCTTTAGTTACTTTGATACTAGTAATTAGTTTGTCCCTCAACATATTTAGAGTTCTTCCTAGAGTTTTAGCTGGTATAATGTACAGATATGGTGACAGTGGGAATCCTTGTCTTAATCCTCTAGTTGATTTAAATAAGGTTTATGGATCACCATTGATTAAGGAGGATATCTAAGGATCATCTATATGTGCTCAAATACATTTATAATTTGGTGTGGGAAGTCAAATTTATTTAGAAATTGTTTCAAAAAATTGATATATACTATGTCATAAGTGTTGGCCATGTCTAGTTTTATGGTAATCCTTTTATTTTTTTTATTTGGAAATAGTGTGGAGGCTTCATGGAATATTATGATGTTGGTATAAAATTGCTTCCCTGGTATGAATCTCCATTTTTATTTAGTTATTAGGATGTTTATATTTTTATTTTATTCTATTTTCTATTAGGTTGGTCACGATTTAATAAGATGAGTTACAAGAAGAAATAGGCCTAAATTTGGAAAATATAGTGGCATATTTTTCCTTTGAAATTAAATCTAAGAATATGAAATTAATGGCTTCCGAGAGCTTACATTTTGTTCTTGTCTCCTTGATCATCTTCAAAATATATTCTCTTAGGAGGTGGAATAATTTCTTAATGAAGTTATTACTGAAGCCACATGGACCTAAATATTTATCTTTGGGTAAGGAGTGAATGACTTCCTTGAGCTCCTTCATTGTTATTATGACACACAATTCTTCTATCATTTTCTACAAGAGTAGTGGAGATGTTATTTAAAAGTTTAGTTTGTGACTGACAATTGGTTGGAGATTTATTGAGTAGCAAGGAGAAGTGTTCACTTGTTAGATTTTTGATGATTGTCTAATATATATGCCTGGATATCTCTTTTTGTATCTCTTTAATAAATTTGCATTGTATTGAGGTGGAAGAATTTTGTATTTGTCCCCTTTTGCAACCAAGTCATTTTGGATCGAAGTCACCAATGCACCTTTTTTTATATCTATATGCACTTTTGAGTTCTTGATTCAGTTGCCTCCACTTTTCTTATTGATGTGGTAGAGGGAGGTTATCACCAACTTCAGTGTCCAATTCCTCCATTTGTTGTAATAGAATCTCTTTTTCAATTGTTGGTCTAGGCTTACATGAGATCGAATTTCTTATGGACTTTTTTAGATTGTAGATTTTTATTTTTCGTATCATTTATGGGCTACCTAAGGGAATTTGTTGCTTCCAAGTGTTCTCCACTAGGGTGCAAAATTATTCTTGGTCCCTCCAATAAAGATTGTATTTAAATGAGAATTTCCTTTTTCCAAGATTATGATCATCACTACCTACAAGTATGGGCTTATGATCTAAAATAGAATTTTGGATTGTATTGTTGGATATAAGTGGGTGTTTAGCTACTATGTCCTATATTAGAAACCTATCCAGTATTTCAAAAATAATCTATATCCATACTCTCCTATTTGTTGATGTGTATTTTCCTTTCTTGCGGATTATATCTTAGAGGTTCTCTTTAGATATGTTCTATTCTACCAATTCTCTAATTAAATCTCTTGTTATGACCCCTCCCTTCTTCTCCCAATGAGCTAATGTTACATTTAGGTCTCCTCCTATGATTATATTGGTGGGCCTTTCCATTCTTATCCAATGATGAAGTTTTCTCCATGCATCCTTTTTTTGTTCTATGTTGTTTGGTCCATAAAAATTAGTTGTAGTCTAGGTCTAATTGTAAAGCAATTCAAACTTTGTTGCTATCCAATTGTTATTTAGTTTTATTTATGAATGTAAAAATCTAGAGGTCCCATGCTAGGACAAGCCCACTAGAGGGAATTGATGAGCTAGTCACTTCTAGCTTAGAGTTTTTCCAATTTTGTACCAATTGGTTTTGGCTATCTATTTTCACATTTTTTGTTCTTGTATGCAGACTACATATAAATTTCACTAATCTATTAAAGTTTAGGTAGTTTTTATTCAAGGGAGTACCTAACCCCCTTCTATTTCAAGAGATGAAATTTATTTTTTGGTTGTATTTTTAGTCTTGGAGAAGTCCAAGACTATTTGAGTTTTCTTTTGAATTTCCATATTAGCTTGTTTTGTTCTTGTCTCTTGATTTGTCTTCTTACCCCTTGTCATGGATCTAGTTGTTGGAGTACCTCCAATGATTGTGACTATTGCGACATGATTCTCCTCTACTTATTTATCAGTCTCATCTTATAAAGGGTTGTCCTTTCTTGTTTGTGTACCTTTAACTTCCTCTTTAGATTTTGTTTCCATTAGGACTTTTCCTTTGTTTTTTGTTATGATGTTTTTAGGGGATTGTTATTTTGAAGGAGTCTTCTCCTCCACTTTTGATAAAATAGAGTACCTATTCATGTTTTTATTTTTTCTATTTTGATTTCTCCTTTAGCATCTAGATCTCCTCATTTGTCTTGTTCTAATAGTTTGAAATTCCTATTCCTCTACTTTATTTTCTTGTTGAGCTTTGGTTGGATAATTCCTAGAGAAATACCCATGTTGATGACAAGAGATGCACTTGAAGGGAATGTGCTCATAGTCCAATGGTTGTGTGTGGATCCAATCAAGTACTTTGATTCCTATACTCTATGGTAGATTTTTTTTTCAGATTCACATGTACACACATTCTAGCATAAACTACATTATTAGATTTTGGGGGAGCCCAATCTATAAATGTGCCTATTGTTTTGTATATAAGTTTTATTATTTATTTGTTCCATAAATGTAGAGGTAGGAATGGGAGCTTGACCCATATAGAAACCTCTTCTCATTCTTCTACCTATGGATCAAAGCTTGTGGACCATGGGGTCATGTATAAAGGGCTTGATCCTAAAAACCAAGGCCCTCCATGGAAGATTGAGTTTATTTCCTCCGTTGAGGAGAATATGACCATGAAATAGCCTCTTCCATGCATCATTAGCTCATAGCTAGATATTTTAGATCCCTAGGTAGATGTTATCCATTTTTGGATGGATGTTAGACTTGGCCATATACCCACAAACTTGCATGCAAGAGCTTGTGTTGTTAGTGTGAGGATTGAACTTTGGATAAAGTCAAGGGGGACCTCAACTATGGGAGCTTCATCAAGCTTAGGTACAAAGGTGTTTCTCATACATATATATGGATGGACTAGATATATTGCTTTGAGAAATTGAGCCATATATTCTAGCTTCCCTTGATGAACCAGGGTTGGTTGTGAGAAAAATAAAAAATCCCCAATGGTAGGATTCTTGAACAATTAAGCAATAGTCATGGTTTGTCCTTTCTAGAGAGATAAGTCTACATTGCTTGAATTCTATCGTATTGTTAAGTATACTTGTAGCAAGGGGTCGTGAGATCAAGCCTGCTCTGGTGTAGCTAAGCATCACCAAAACCTAATGTAGCCCAATTATACACTATGTAAACCTAGTAGAGCATGTCCACTTGTGCTTTGTGCTACCCTATACACTCACTTTTCAAATCACTAGGGTGCTATTTCATCATAGTTTAAAGAATTCAAAACCATAACCATTTTTTTTGCAATAACATGACTATTGTTGTAGATCCACATGGGCTCCATGTGGACTTTGATCTAACTAGGTAAGTAAAAAAAAGCACAAAATATTACAATAACTCAATCAAATTCTCTTGAAGTCACCCTATTCACTTACTAGATGACTTATATCTGTCTAAGCATTGAAGGTTTGAATCATGTAGCCCTAGAAAATTTGTTGATCCTGTTGGATTGCCCCTCAAAATTTTATCACCTTATTTTATGTGACTTAGATGAACACACCATACCAATGCAACCCTTTTACTCACTAAAACATAATAAATTTACACAAAATATTTTCACATCTAAAAAAATTATACAATAAAAGCATTTTGATTTTTTACACTAATAAAACAATACATAAACAAACTAATTCTACCTCACAATTATAAACACACCTAGGAAAATGCAAATATGTAGTTACAAAATTTACTAGGAATATACATAGCTAAAACTATAAAATTAGTTGGAATATGTACAACTACAATTACAAACCCTATTAGGAATCTACATAGTTTTAGCTATAAGTTTAGCTAGGAATCTACATAGCTATAGTTACAAGCTTGGTTAGGAATCTACATAGTTGTAGTTACAAGTTCAACATCATATTTTCAACATTTTCATAGCTATGGATTTTTCTTAGAATCATAATGCCAACAAAATCTCTCTTTGTTGGACATTTTGAGTCCCTAAGTCAAAGTTGTCATTGATGTCACCATTGATGCCACCAGAAGGAGTCATCATTAATTCCAAAGAATTCAGCAGGAAATAAAGGTGACAAATATGGTCATTTGATATTCAGCAAGAAGGCAGAAGTTCGAGTGAAACAATGCAAAAGACAGAAGTTAAAAAGGAGTGATAATATTTATTTTATAAATTATTTAAATTCAGGATGAATTTAAATTTTATAAATAAATATTAAAAGGAACTTTATCAAAGGTGAAATATTATAATGGTTAGAAGTGCCATGGTGAAAACCCAAATAAAATATTTGTAATTTTCATTACAATATTTTATATTGCAAAAGTGGGTTTACAAAGTCTAAAAATATTTTAATAAACCCAAAGGTTGGGTTAAAGGTTGAAGACCAAAGCATATTTTAAATAAATCCAAAGGTTGGATTTAAACAAGGCAAAGCTTATTTCTATCAGCGTCATAGAAGACAAGGGAAGCATCGATATTTTTAATATAATGGGAATGCATATTAATACCATGCCAAAGTTAAGTTTCGAATTACCCTTGCTCGATTTGAAAGAGAAGCGCATCGAATTTAATGCAGAGCTCGTGATAGTGTTGTGCGAATTTCATGGTTTGACTTGATGGCAAAAGGGACAAAAGCAAGCGCATTGATTTTTTGGAAGCCAACAAGGCACTTTGGCCTAGTGGCAAGTGGGCTGCAAGCGTACGTTTTGGTGTGCATGGTGGTTAGTGTTCGAATCCCGTGGAAGCTTTTGGTGGACGCGTTGAAGGCGCCAATCAATAGGCGCATACATTTTTGCAAGGCTAGGAAGGAGTCTTGAAGCACGTGGTGCTTCTTCCTTCCCAACGAGCTTGTAAGCTCATGTGGTGTTTGCACCATGGGCAAAGACATTGTGAGGGCTGCGTTGAGAGTTCAAAACTCTCCAAAGGCAAAGGTACATTTTTAATGTTTTATTTTATTAATGCCTAAGTTGGAGGTATAAGGTATTTGGTGGTTGAAGTCTTTGCATTGTGATAAAGGTTGGTAGTTGAGAAATATTATTAGGAGGTATAAGGAGAATTTTGTTTTTATTTTCAAGTCTTAAGTTTTGTTATTGTGGAATATTGAAAGGTTAAGACTTTGTGAGTTGTGTGTTATTTCCAATAAAGGGTTTTGTGATTATTGTGAGGATATTGCTTATTGTTTAAGTTGGAGTGATAAGGTGTAATTGTGATATTATTTTTGTGATATAAAAATTATCCTCTAACCCTTATTGAGTTTGTCAAAGAAGTAATTGTGAGTGTGGCAGATTTGTAAGGACAACTACTCTTCAAGAAAAGGTATGGGTAAAATTCTTCTTTGTTGAGTTAGATGGTTGGCTTGATTGAAAATTAAGTTTGGAGTGAAAAGGATTTGATTAGGGTTTCCTTTTCGAAAGTGGTTGAGTTAATGCTTCAAGGTTTTCTGGATTGTGAGTTGTGATTAAACCTTGTTTGATAAGCATTGTTGTTTAGACCATTGGTTGAGTGAAGTACTTTGAGTTTATGCTTCAAGGTTTTCTGAATTGAGAGTTGTGATTAAAACCTTGTCTTATTAGCATTGTTGTTGAAGCCTATGGGTGATGCAAAGAACTTGAACTTGAGTTAGAAAAGAACATGAGTATCATTGTTATGTGAGATTTTTGTTGAGCATTGTTGGAAATATTTTGAGTTGGTTGATACATGCTTGGACTAGGGTTTGTGAGAAAGGGTTGTTCCTTGAGGTGATTGGTTGAGTAGAGTTGATTAAGCCTAGTCAAGTGAATGCATGAAGTGGTTGTTCAAGTTCCATGAAATAAAATATTCTATATTTTAATTGAGTTGAGATTGAGCCTTGAGAATAGAACATATTGAGTCTCTAACAATTCTCTTTATGCTTCTATGAGATTGAGTTGAGATTGAGCATTGAGTATAGAACATATTGAGTCTCTAACAATTCTCTTTATGCTTCTATGAGATTGATTTGAGAATGTTTTGAGTGAGAAAGTGATTGAGCATTGAGTATAGGACATATTGAGTCTCTAACAATTCTCTTTATGATTCTATGAGATTGAACAAGTTCTGTGTGGACTTGTTAAGCTGATTTGAGGTAAGTCTTTGAGAAGGCTTGTGGACTGATTTTGTGTGAGCTTTTGTGGAAGCTTGCAATGCATATTTGAGCAAGTCCTAGAGAGGACTTATTGAGTAGATTTGGACAAGTTTAAGTGAGCTTGTTGAGAATATTTAGACAAGTTTTGAGTGAGCTTGTTGAGCATATTTAGACAAGTTATGAGTGAGCTTGTTGAGAAGATTTGAGATAGGTTCTGAGTGGACCTATTGAGCAGATTTGAGCAGGTTCTGAGTGGACCTATTGAGCAGATTTGAGTAGGTTTTGAGTGGACCTATTGAGAATATTTGAGTAGGTTCTGAGTGGACCTGTTGAGTAGATTTGAGAAGGTTCTGAGTGAACCTATTGAGTAGAGCTTTGGAGGTGACAGAGTAGAGAGGATAGAGACTCCATTGGATAGAGATCCATCAGCCAGGATATTGAGGATAGGTCTTCTGAGTGAGGACAAGAGTCTTCAAGTGGAGAGAGATCCACATTCAGTGTAGTGGAGGCAGTATTCTAGAGGATCACTAGCCAGAGCATAGGAGAAGGAGTTCTCTTATGGATAGAGATCCACAAACTAGATTTAGGGGATCAACATCTCCTTTGGATAGAGGTCCATAAACATTGTAATTGGGAAGGATTCCCAAAATATTATTTGAGAAATATTTAGAAGAAATATTTTCTCTATGGAGGTAGCCCACATTGGGTGAACCATGTTAAAATATGTGTCTCTATTGTGTATGGTGTTTTGTGCATTGCTTTGATTACTGCTATTGATATTGCTATCTATACACTACATAATATTGATTTGAAAAGAAAAGTAAAAAGTGGTCTTATATTGTTCACCCCCTCTTAGTATAAGCTTGTGTTCTTCAATTGGTATCAGAGCGGGTTCCTTCAGAAGAGTTTGACAGCTTGAAGGAAAAGTGGTCTAAGAACACAATGGATCAAAAGGATCAAAGAGATGGGTCCTTCAATAATGCAGTACCAGTATTTGATGGAAGTGACTTCTTGTATTGGTGTGTGTTGATGAGATTTCACCTGATGGCACTTGGCAATGAAGTTTGGGATGCAGTGGAACTTGGATATGATTCAACAACCAATCCTCCTATAGATAAAGAAGGTAAGCTTCTAATGCATGCAAATTCAAGAGCTATGAATGCAATTATAAAAGGGTTGCGTAGATCAGAATCTATGAAGGTTATGGAGTGTACAACAACAAAAGATATGTGGGAACTATTGCATACCATATATGAAGGAGATAAAAGTGTCAGGAAAGCTAAGATCAAAAATCTCAAAGGAGAATTTGAGAACCTAAGAATGCGGGATGATGAAAATATTTATGACTATCTCAACAAGGTTGATGAACTTATACATGAGATGAAAGGTCTTGGAATGAAGGTTGATGAATCTGATGCTTGTGATAAGATCTTGAGAACTCTTCCAAAAAGGTATAGTGAAAAGGTTTCTGCTATAGAAACATCAATTGATAGTGATTCTTTGACAAGGAATTCTTTTCTTGGCATGCTTACTACTTTTGAGATAAGAACAAAAGATCCTATTCCTCCGAAAGAAGTTGCATTCAAAGTGGACAAAAAGAAAAAGGGTAAGAAGACATAATCAAGCAGTGAGTCATCTAGTGATGAAGAAGAAAATTATGGTAGAAGAGATAAAGGTTCCAGAAGACCCATAGATCTAAGATCTGTTAAGTGTTTTAATTGTGGAAAGTATGGACATTATGCAACAGAGTGCAAAGAGCCAAAGAGCAACAATGATGAAGAAAAATAGGACCACAGGTACAGGGAATCAGAAAGATACAAGCACCAAAAGAAAAGCAAGGATGGACAAAGCAGACAAGGAAAGAAGTTCTTCCAAAGGCAAAAGAGAAGCTACTATGCGGATAATGCAAGTAAGTACTCAAATGATAGTGATGCTAGTTTTTCAGACAATGATAGAGATGAAGTCCTATTTATGGTTGAAGAGAAAGATCCAGTTAAGAGAAGGACTCCAATTATTCTCAAGTGTTTTAGATGTGGTAAATTTGGACATCTTGAAGATGATTGCACAAGGGATGGTTATAGTTTCAGTGATGATGATTTTGAAGATGCACTTGAAAGACCAGATGAAAATATTCTAATGGCATTAGAAGAAGAAGTGAGTGATCCTATAGAAGACAAGCCAAAAGAAAGAAATGATATGGACAAAGGCAAAAAAATAGAGGATTATTCAGCAGAGAATGGTTATGATCTCAAGGGAGAACTTATCTATGCCCTTGACACAGTAAAGAAGGTAAGAAAGCAACACTCTAAGCTTGAAAGTCAGTTTCAAGAATGTGATGAAGAAATATTATTGCTCATAGAGGATTTAGAAAAGTCAAAGGCTAAGGCAAGCAAGTTCAAAGATAAGTTAGAAGCAAAGATTCTGGAATGTGAAAAGTTAACACAAGAAGTGGCCCTACTAAAGGAATATTTAGAGGATTCCAAGAATAAGCTATACAAGTATGTAAACAATGCAAAGAGTGTGGATAAAATAGTCAAGATACAAAGAAGAGCAACAAACAAGACAGGTCTTGGTTCTAAATAGGTTCAAAAGAAAAGGGAAGAAGAGTCTACTTCAAGTCTTGAAGAAGAAGAAACTTCAGAAGAAGATACATCAAAAGAAGAAAGTGTAAGTGGGAGTGAGACATCAGAGGATGAGTTGGACAACAAAGAGTTCAACAAAGATAGGAACAATGCACAGAGAAGATACAGATGGAACAACAATCAGAACAGGAGACCAATGAGGTCAAGACAAGGAAGCTTCAATGGAAGATGTTTTTCATGTCACAGGTTTGGACACATGGCTTCACAGTGCAGGACACATGAAAGACAGGAATATGGAAAAGGATAACTTTTCCAAGGGTATTGCTACTCATGTAATGAGTTTGGTCACAAGGCAATGAATTGCAAGATTCATGATAGAAGAGGATATGGCTTCACAAGGAGAAATCCTAAGACAGTTGCACCTCCAAGGAATAATAACATTAAGTGTTATAAGTGCAATAATGATGGTCACACAACAAGATGGTGTAGAGCAAATATTCCAGAAATAGGCATGAACAAGAATAGGGATATGAACAGGAACAAGAATATGAACAGAAATAGGAACATGAACAGAAACAAGAATATGAACAAGAACAGGAATAGGAACAAGAACATGGATGAGAACAAGAACAGGAACAGGAACATGGATGAGAACAAGAACAGGAATAGGAACATGAGTGATGACAGGAACAAGGATGATGACTTGGAAAGAAACAATCAGAGGATTCAAAAAACTCAAAAAATAAGAGAGAAAGATAAAGGTAAAGAACAATGCTTTTGGGAGTAGAAATACTCCCACCCCAGAATTAACCACCTCATGTGGAGGTGGGGGAGGGGCTAAGCTAAGAGGCTCATTCTTAGCCCCGAGCCCCAAAGGTGACCCTTTGCCATTGATGTCAAAGGGGGGAGATTTGTGTATTGGGGAGAGATTTGGTATGGGGAGAGATTTGATATTTGAGAGAGCATTGAGCCAGGGGGAGCAATGTCCCAGGGGGAGCAAAAGAAAAAGAAAGGTCAGGTTTTAGTAAAAGGATATGGGTTGCCATCAATGACAAAGGGGGAGATTGTTGGACATTTTGAGTCCCTAAGTCAAAGTTGTCATTGATGTCACCATTGATGCCACCAGAAGGAGTCATCATTAATTCCAAAGAATTTAGCAGAAATAAAGGCGACAAATATGGTCATTTGATATTCAGCAAGAAGGCAGAAGTTCGAGTGAAACAGTGCAAAAGACAGAAGTTAAAAAGGAGTGATAATATTTATTTTATAAATTATTTAAATTCAGGATGAATTTAAATTTTATAAATAAATATTAAAAGGAACTTTATCAAAGGTGAAATATTATAATGGTTAGAAGTGCCATGGTGAAAACCCAAATAAAATATTTGTAATTTTCATTACAATATTTTATATTGCAAAAGTGGGTTTACAAAGTCTAAAAATATTTTAATAAACCCAAAGGTTGGGTTAAAGGTTGAAGACCAAAGCATATTTTAAATAAATCCAAAGGTTGGATTTAAACAAGGCAAAGCTTATTTCCGTCGATGTCGTAGAAGACAAGGGAAGCGCCAACGTTTTTAATATAATGGGAATGCATATTAATACCATGCCAAAGTTAAGTTTTGAATTACCCTTGCTCGATTTGAAAGAGAAGTGCATCGAATTTAATGCAGAGCTCATGATAGTGTTGTGCAAATTTTGTGGTTTGACTTGACGATGAAAGGGACAAAAGCAAGCGCATTGATTGTTTGGAAGCCAACAAGGCACTTTGGCCTAGTGGCAAGTGGGCTGCAAGCGTACGTTTTGGTGTGCATGGTGGTTAGTGTTCGAATCCCGTGGAAGCTTTTGGTGGACGCGTTGAAGGCGCCAATCAATAGGTGCATACATTTTTGCAAGGCTAGGAAGGAGTCTTGAAGCACGTGGTGCTTCTTCCTTCCCAACGAGCTTGTAAGCTCGTGTGGTGTTTGCACCATGGGCAAAGACATTGTGAGGGCTGCGTTGAGAGTTCGAAACTCTCCAAAGGCAAAGGTACATTTTTAATGTTTTATTTTATTAATGCCTAAGTTGGAGGTATAAGGTATTTGGTGGTTGAAGTCTTTGCATTGTGATAAAGGTTGGTAGTTGAGAAATATTATTAGGAGGTATAAGGAGAATTTTGTTTTTATTTTCAAGTCTTAAGTTTTGCTATTGTGGAATATTGAAAGGTTAAGACTTTGTGAGTTGTGTGTTATTTCCAATAAAGGGTTTTGTGATTATTGTGAGGATATTGCTTATTGTTTAAGTTGGAGTGATAAGGTGTAATTGTGATATTATTTTTGTGATATAAAAATTATCCTCTAACCCTTATTGAGTTTGTCAAAGAAGTAATTGTGAGTGTGGCATATTTGTAAGGACAACTACTCTTCAAGAAAAGGTATGGGCAAAATTCTTCTTTGTTGAGTTAGATGGTTGGCTTGATTGAAAATTAAGTTTGGAGTGAAAAGGATTTGATTAGGGTTTCCTTTTCGAAAGTGGTTGAGTTAATGCTTCAAGGTTTTCTAGGATTGTGAGTTGTGATTAAACCTTGTTTGATAAGCATTGTTGTTTAGACCATTGGTTGAGTGAAGTACTTTGAGTTTATGCTTCAAGGTTTTCTGAATTGAGAGTTGTGATTAAAACCTTGTCTTATTAGCATTGTTGTTGAAGCCTATGGGTGATGCAAAGAACTTGAACTTGAGTTAGAAAAGAACATGAGTATCATTGTTATGTGAGATTTGTTGTTGAGCATTGTTGGAAATATTTTGAGTTGGTTGATACATGCTTGGACTAGGGTTTGTGAGAAAGGGTTGTTCCTTGAGGTGATTGGTTGAGTAGAGTTGATTAAGCCTAGTCAAGTGAATGCATGAAGTGGTTGTTCAAGTTCCATGAAACAAAATATTCTATATTTTGATTGAGTTGAGATTGAGCCTTGAGAATAGAACATATTGAGTCTCTAACAATTCTCTTTATGCTTCTATGAGATTGAGCATTGAGTATAGAACATATTGAGTCTCTAACAATTCTCTTTATGCTTCTATGATATTGATTTGAGTTGAGATTGAGCTTTGAGAATAGAACATATTGAGTCTCTAACAATTCTCTTTATGCTTCTATGAGATTGAGTTGAGAAAGTGATTGAGCATTGAGTATAGGACATATTGAGTCTCTAACAATTCTCTTTATGATTCTATGAGATTGAACAAGTTCTGTGTGGACTTGTTAAGCTGATTTGAGGTAAGTATTTGAGAAGGCTTGTGGACTGATTTTGTGTGAGCTTTTGTGGAAGCTTGTAATGCAGATTTGAGCAAGTCCTAGAGAGGACTTATTGAGCAGATTTGGACAAGTTCTGAGTGAGCTTGTTGAGCAGATTTAGACAAGTTTAGTGACTTGTTGAGCAGATTTAGACAAGTTCTGAGTGAGCTTGTTGAGCAGATTTAGACAAGTTCTGAGTGAGCTTGTTGAGAAGATTTGAGCAGGTTCTAAGTGGACCTATTGAGCAGATTTGAGCAGGTTCTGAGTGGACCTATTGAGCATATTTGAGCAGGTTTTGAGTGGACCTATTGAGTAGATTTGAGAGGTTTGAGTGGTTTGAGAATTGAGAAGGTTGAGTGAACCTATTGAGTAGATCTTTGGAGGTGATAGAGTAGAGAGGACAGAGACTCCAGTGGATAGAGATCCATCAGCCAGGACATTGAGGATAGGTCTTCTAAGTGAGGACAAGAGTCTTCAAGTGGAGAGAGATCCACAGTCAGTGCAGTGGAGGTAGTCTTCTAGAGGATCACCATCTAGAGCATAGGAGAAGGAGTTCTCCTGTGGATAGAGATCCACAAACTAGATTTAGGGGATCAACATCTCCTTTGGATAGAGGTCCATAAACATTGTAATTGGGAAGGATTCCCAAAATATTATTTGAGAAATATTTAGAAGAAATATTTTCTCTATGGAGGTAGCCCACATTGGGTGAACCACGTTAAAATCTGTGTCTCTATTGTGTATGGTGTTTTGTGCATTGCTTTGATTACTGCTATTGATACTGCTATCTATACACTGCATAATATTGATTTGAAAAGAAAAGTAAAAAGTGGTCTTATACTGTTCACCCCCCCTCTCAGTATAAGCTTGTGTTCTTCACTCTTAGTTGTGGAGTGCATTGATGTACCTTGTTGAGATACTGATAAAACTTTATATCATTTCTATGATAATGTAATAATGTTATCATGGAGAAGATGAGGGAAACGTATCCAAGGTTGTTAGATGAGGTGACATAACTACTAAAATCATAGGAATGGTCAAATGGGGATTTCTAATTGGATTAGACTTACTCTTTTATCTCCCTATATGAATTTTCATCCATACCCTCTAAATTACCAATGTTTGTACTCGATTATGTATTTAACTTTGAGTGTGCTAGGAAACATGATCATGTGTACCTAAGGTACTTTGGAGGTTAGAAGAAAATTACACTCAAGTACCTGTTGAGTGTTAATTTTACCCAATTATAAAATTACACTTGCCCTTAGGGTTTGGATCCCAAAACCCTCTCTTGCAAAGAAGTTAAACAAACAACTTCTCCAAGGTCTCCGCTATATTAGCATTTGCATATGTGTATTAATAATCTCAATAAAAATATATCAATTCAATGCTAGGAACATCTTAGTGATTGCAAGTAATTGTAAACAAGGAGCATGTGTTGGTTTATTTTACCAAGCTACTTTAATGATTGCTCATGAAACCTTAAATAAAAGTAAATGTGAATTGGCCCTCATATGACCATGATGTAGTGCATTAATTCCTTTTATCTTGAGGATTTTAAGGTAGATTTTATCTTCCCTTATTAAGTGGATTTTAATCAAATTTTACCTTGCATTAAATCCTACTTTTAAACATGAAAATGAAGATTAAATCTATCTATGAATGTAAATCTGAAATGATGAATAAGCTCATTGAATGTAGCTTCTTATCATGAAGATAAAGATAGCTTTTGGTGTGATTAATAAACTATCCCTCTTTGGTGAAATTAATTTTCACAAAGAGATGATAATTCATTGCCTTGAAGTAAGGACTTTAAAATGTCATTTAATTATCCCTCTTTTATGAAATAATTTTCATAAAGAAAAATAATTTAATGCTTTAAAACAACCTTTTAATATAACATATAAAATTACCCCCTTTCAATGAAATTAGAATTTTCATGAAGAAAAAGTGCATTTATTGCTTTAAAATGGTAATTTGTAAAATGCCATAAAACATAACCCCTTCAATGAAATTGAAGTTTTCATAAAGAAAATGTCATCATAGGCTTATGAGTGGAAACACAGAAATTAAAAATCCGATTTACCTCCAAAACTGAAAAAAATGAAATTTCGAAATTATAAAACCCTTGAAAAATAGCAGTTTTCAAAAATTAATATAAAATCAAAATGACATTGGAATGGGTCCGAATCTGTTGCATATTGAATATTGATGATCATTCTAGGCAGCTATGCAATTATTTTTAGATTTAGATTTTTTTTTAATTTTTATTTTAATGCCTGAAAATTAAAAAAAAATTGAAAATAAAAGTTTAAAAAACAAAAAAATAAAAATTTGCAACAAACTAAATGCTGACAACTCAGAAATGCAAAACTCCATCAGTTTGATAGCACCCCATCCTGCAAAACCGAAGATGTGAAAATTTTTTACATGCAACCTAGCCTATTCAACTTGCGTTCAAAAATAAAATTTAGATTTTGAACA
Source organism: Wollemia nobilis (assembly GCA_028583015.1). Lineage (NCBI taxonomy): Eukaryota > Viridiplantae > Streptophyta > Pinopsida > Araucariales > Araucariaceae > Wollemia > Wollemia nobilis. The sequence goes on along the minus strand of JAQPPZ010000652.1, from coordinate 334,639 downwards.
TTCACATGAAGTAACCAAAAATGCATAAACTTCATCTATAAATTCAGAATATGAAAAAGGAAAAATACAATAACCGAGCATGCAAAAGAAATCTCCTTCTTTCTTGCTAACAAACCCTGAAATTTCTTCAGCTTTGACATTAATTTTTTTTTCATGTTTTACACAATCATTTTGGCAGCGCTTGGCCTTGCCAAAAAATCTAGCTCCTTTTCAATGGCTTCCATCGATATTTGTAAATCTCCCCCGAGACCCTTCGTTTCCATTTCTCTCTATTTGATTTCGCTCTCAAAACTGTTCGTTTCGTTTCCATTCAAATTCGGATTCTTCCTCCTCGTTCATTCTTTGCAGGTTTCACCATTTCGCACTTTCCAATGGTTCCCTTCTTTTCTAACGCTTTCATAATGAAAATAAAAAAAACTACAATATGTTTGTTTTATTTTTTTATATAGAAACAATGGTTACAATCACAATTTTTAGTAACTATCAGCACAGCTGGTAGGTTCAAACTATATACGAAGGCTCTCAGGACTTCCACCGTCTCGATATATGGTAAGATGGGGACCGCCGCAGGGGTTGCACCATCGTCATACCCTTTTATTATTAGTGCCTTTGGTAATGCTGCATTCACTTATTTCTCTGAGACAACATGCCAAATGGTACGTTTATTTTATTTTTCCATTTACACGCCAATTTATAATGATAAAGCATCTTCCTTCCTTGCGCCTCAATGTTGTCTTGGTTCGTCATCAACGTATGGTGTATGGTCCTCACATTGATAAGCAACGTGGACCCCGCTGTAGAATTTACCATCTGGCCACGCTCTACAAGAATTATGACCCCTTACGTCCTAACAAACATCCAAGTTGCTGCATTTGTCCATGCTACCTACTTTGTATTTTCATTTCAGTAAATCCGACGGTATCTGCCATGCAAAAATCGCATTATCGCGACATATAAAACTTCTGTCGCTACCTTCAATTTAAAACATGCACTGTCATTCGGGGATCGATATTACTTTGCTGTCATCCCAAAACCGCATCTTCTGTATGGGTCTATGTCATTTCGTGATAGGTCATTCAGAGTGTGGTGAAGCCCAGATCATTCCCATAAAGGTAAGGGTTTTAGCTGGTTCCTTAATGTCCATTTTCGATGTGTAACGTAAGGCATTCCTATGCGTCTATGTATACATGCTATTTACTGCCATTGTGAAGTCCACTGTGCACCCCACTGTGTTGCTGCATTAAGAGATGCTCACTCATTATCCGGAATCTCCACTGTGCTTTCTGAACTTAGACTGTTGATTTATTATTAGCTTTACCCACTGCTTCTTCTTAATCATCAAATGTGGCAATTACAACAGTGATTTGCATTGACTAATCACGACTATTACCGCTCTCTGCTATTCATGATTTTGGTATTCAGCCATGTGTAGGCTATAGAAGACTATACCTAGTGCAATGCCCATTTCTATAAACATAACAACAGTCTATCATAGCGCTCACAACCTCCAAATTGCCCACTAACACATCATCTCGAGAGCTTTGCAATATTTCATCGTGGAAACCATGACATCTTTCAGCTTGATGCACTTGCGATGGTGATTGTTTTGTTTCATTTCAATTTTTTTTCATCAGTACATACGATTGCTATCTCACCTTTGGCAACCGGTTAAAAAAAATCGTGTGAGTTTTTCATCACATTCATGAAATCTCCTCCGTCCTCTACACCCATTCACGAACGTTGTTCTGAAGATCTGATATTTTGCATCACTATCCACTATGCTTTCCTTTTGAAGAGGAATCCACACTACACTGTGGTTGGTACTTTTTAGTTGCATAGGTCGAAACCACCACCTGCTCACTACACTCTCTAGCATCGCATCATGCTATGGCTCTCAAGGCTACTTTCCCACGCATCCCACGCTGCATAGCTTTAATTGACCACATCAATCATGGACATCCTATTCTGCGATAATCTCCATCATGCCGATGTTCTTGCCCGACATTATGTCCTCGACGATGGCGGCCAAATGTCTATCTACGCCTTTCCTTCTCTGCTACTATCGCGAACCATCCTTTCATATCAAAATTACACACTGACTGCGCTATGTTGCGTATGGACTGAATCCCTCGTATCTTCATAGGTGCAGCGATGAGGAGACCGGTAAGCCTACATACCAAGTTTACTAATAAACCATTACTGCCTCGTCATTTCTGAAAACCATGTGGGCCCTTTTGGCTCCATCTATCCATTGCAGCCTTGCATTAGTGTGATCCCTCTCTACGTGTACCTGTTTATTCACTGTGGAGTGCGTCTATGTAACCCAATGTCGAGCATTTTCCTTGTAGCGTATCTTCAGATTCACTCTGGCAGATGTCTTCACCTTCCCTTACCGCGTCGCTGCCCGTTTTGTATTTGGCATCGGTTGTGTGGGGTTTGCATTCTTCCAGCAAAACTGGCGTGAAACCCTAGCATCATCTGTGCTGAGTAAGCCTTCTTCGTATGCATTCGCTTTTGAATCCTTCTACATGTCGAAGTTCTATTTTAAGTTGAAATTCCACATCATATGACTCCGCCACGTTGGTGTTGGTTTCCCATTTTGATGCTGTCTCTCTACATTTTGAGGGGTCTATGTAGGTCATGTTCACCGTCTTCAACCGGTAGTCCACAATCGTTCATAACTCTGCCGTATTCGAGGCCCATTGACGCCGTGTTGACGATCAACTCTGCCGTGTTGACGACCAACTCTGCCGCTTCCAATCGAACTCGAACGCCGTGTTCTCCGCGAAGACGCCGTGTTGACGACCAACTCTGCCGCTTCCAATCGAACTCGAACACCGTGTTCTCCGCGAAGACGCTTGCCTCCAAGTGGCCATAATCACCTGCAGCAAAAGACCCAATCCATTTATTAATAATATTTTAAACTAAAGTCATAAATTAAATAAAACTTACATTTAAAAGTTTAAGACTATGACACTCTTTAACAAATATAAAAGATTTACCATATCTTTTATTAATTAATTAATTAATTTAATTTAGTTTTTTTATTTGAATAGTTTAATATATATAATAAACTTATATGTATACAACTGTTCATTTATTCATTATTCTTTTTATTTATATATATATAAATATAATATTAGCATATATTACATATATAAATAATTGTATTTTTATTTTTCTATATATATATATAAAATTGTATTTTTTTGTTTTATTATATCCTTGCTCAAAAAGCTTTATTAACACTCCACACAAAGTGAGACATTAAATCTTAACACCCAAAACTTAAACGAAACTAGGATTATTAAACTAATTCCGAAACACTAAAACTCTCAACCCAAAACTTAAATGAAAACAAAATGTCAACTTTTTACAAGCATACAAGAAGACCCTTACAAAATAAAGAAATTCAAACTCCTCATGGTGAGCCCATGGCTAGGGTCATATCAAAATGCTTGCCCAAAGATAACTGAAATGGTGACTTTGCTGGGAAATGCTCCTAGGAATTTCGGTAAGAACCCGAACTATGAAAACACACAAACCCAAATATTAAAATTATAAGCATCAACAATTATCCAAAGAATGATAATAGACCAAAAAAACATGAACCATCAGAATCATTCAACATCAGCTCAGTGTGTGCAAAGTGATTCATTCCTTATCGTATGAAACCATTCAACATTCCATCATCAGTTTCACATGGATGCATATGATATGTTATATATGATTTATGCAGTATTATATGTATTGACAGGATGCCATAATATAAACAACCTATTTTACAGAGACTCAAATATTCTAGTACCATAAATAAACACTAAAAATATCTAACCCTCTTAAGACCAAATGTGTGTGTAGTGAATTCATTTACCAGATCAAGAGCTTAGTTATGAACCGCCACCATCGAGAACCAGTGGGTGTGCAAGTGAAATCAGAGCTTTGGGGAATAGGATTCTCAACCTAAGTATGATGAGAATTTGACCCTATCCTTACTACTCTGATTGAGTTTATTACCTCATTTTGACCAAAATGGTTAAACCTATTGTGGATGAAACCACAAGGCTAGCCTATTTGTTTGAACAATCATAGGTCTCACTTTTAAACGAGACATGTCGCCACGCTTGAGTGTACTCCACTTCCAGTCAAGCCTCTATAGCCCTGGTGGAGGTTAGTCCTATAGTCCATGGTTTTGCTTTTGATTTCTTGAATCTTAGAGATGACTACCCATCCTTCTGAGGGGACATGTAGTATGATCCTTACAATTCAATAGTCAATGGTGTGATGGAAGGAGACTCAGAGCTTTGGGGAATCAGATTCTCAACCTAAGTATGATGATAATTTGACCCTATCCTTACTACTTTGATTTTGAGTTTCAAGTATTGTGGAAGTGGTGAGAACCACTATTTTATGGACTATGTTGCATGATAGGACCGACAAGGATGACCCTTTTCACCTCACATTTTATCCCAAGGATGGTTTTGACCATTTTACCCAAAATGCTTTTAACATGTGCAAATTGTGTTTGTTTCAAGATAGTTTCGGCATCAGTTCCCAATATCAAGATCTTCTTAGTGTATATTGTGCAATGATCCTAAGAGAATTTGACATGTTTTTCGATGATTGTCTTTGAAATGTATATGCAAGTGAGATGCAATATTTATGCAATGTTAAATGTACCATGAAATACGAATGAATGCGATGGAGTATACAAATATTTCACCCTAATTTGAAAAACTGACAACTTCATGCATCCCAAGTTTTGAACAATATTTTTTAATGTGTTTGTGGTACTCATGGAGCCTTCTGCAATACAATTATGATGTTTTATATTCTCCTTATATTAGTTAACATTCATGAGGACATAAACTGACATCTCACTATTCTCTTTTTTTTTATTAAAAATAAACCAAAATGGGCCAAAAGACCAACGCCCAACGCTAAAGCTAGACTGAAATCCAAACACAAAAACAAAAAATAAACACCCAAAGCTAAAGAAAAACCCAATCACCAAAATTAAAAACACAAACCAAAACTATGTCCAACCAAAAATCAAGGACAAAGCCAAAACAGAAAGCAAAAACCAAAACTATATACAAATGTACAATATGGTACAAGATGGTGCAAAGCTTGACCTATCATTTCCCTAGATCCCAAACATGATCATAATACTTAAAAAGACAAATAACATGATACACATGCCAAATGTTGTAGGAATCCAACAAAAACAAGATCAAGCCAAACATTGCATCAAACTTCAACTTGCCTTGCTCACCCTACCAATTTGATTTAGTTTTATTAATGATCCCATAGGTGAGATTCAAATCATTAAATTAGACAAAAATTGATTTTTAATTGTTTCTTGTCTATTCTTTAGAATGTCAATTTCACAACTCAATTCTGAATTTAGAACTAGGCTTTCTTTTTGAATATAAAATCTTGCAAACAAGACGTTATTTATAAAAATTCAAAGCCAATTCATTATTCATGTTTTTAGGCCAATCAAATTTATGCAAAAATTTGCAAGTATCTAGGATATTTACTAAATGGGAATCATTATAGTCTTTTATCTTAGATTCAATAATTAATTGTTGATGAATTTGATTCAACAATTCAAGTGCATCAACTTCTTTTTCATTCATCACATCAATCTTACTAAAGGTGTAAGTAGAAATTAATCCTTGCTCTTCATTCACATTCAATTGCATTTCATCATAAACAACATTCAAATTCAATAAATGGTCATACAAATTTTCACCTGAAGCTTGGATGCTTGGACACAAAATATTAGATTTTACCTTTTGCACATTTTCATTTACCAAAGCTTGGTGAGGATTTGCAATTTCTTCATTGATTACCTATTTATCAAACATACCAAAATTGGGCACCCAATTGAAAACATGCTCATCCTTTTCAACCCTTAAATCTTGTTGGTCAAGGTGTGTATCAAGTAACCCATCTTGATAATAAATCATTTGAGTTATTTCCAATAAATCAACCTCTTTGTCATTTGATTCCAACTCCTTGTTCACTATCCATGGTATCTCTTCATTTGAATCCTCAAAACGATCATGCGAACTAGTATCCAAATTTTCAATATCCCAAAATGAAAGAGCAGATTTTACCTCTTCCTCATCCAAAATAGATGAGTCATAGGAAACTTTTACCATTTCTTCCCTTTCTATTTCAACAAAATTTTCAATGAATTTATGTTCAACATGATCGTATTTTGTAACCTTTTCGAATCTTGCGAATGTAAGATCTTCATATGGTGTAGAAGTTTCAACCTCCTGCATATTAAGTGGAATAGAAGTTTCATCAATAGGGGTGTGAGAAAATAACACATCTTCATATCTTCCCCAACCATTGTAAAAGTTGTCATCCAAATTCGTGGGATGAAACTCTATGGTATTTGTAATGTGGTCTTTTGATCCATCCATTAATTCTTTTTCTTATTGGTATTTGGTTAGATCATTATCATTTTTTAAAATTTGATGAGATTCCAACCCTTCTTCCAAAATATTCTCAAACTGTGCAGGAGTTGTAATATCTTCTTGTGATAAAGTGATTGTGTTACCTTGCATATCAATTGACACAAAGGGTTCATTAGAAGGTTTAAAGTGAGCATATTCATCCAATTTCTTCCAAGAATCATAGTGATCATCTTCTGAAATCAATTTGTGATGCTCAACAATTTCTTCAACATCTTCCAATTCATCAACGTGTTTGTCATAAAATATACCTTCACCTTCCTTAGATGGTTCAATGATTTCCAATAGTGGGCTACTTTTTGTATCCAAGTTTGCAAGATCAATATCTACATTTGTAACCCTTGATTCGATTTCATCACAATTTGGAGGGTAAGGAATTTCTTGATCATCAGTTTCAAGAATCTCATCCAAAGTATCTTCCAATAATAAGTGGTGAAATTCTATCATATCTTCAAATTCATTTATTGATTCTCTTCCAATTTCACTTTCAACCACTTCATTCAATTCGATGGTAGGTTCTGTCCTATCACATATATCCAAACTAGTTATATTTAGGACACCATTATTTGAATAGTCATGCACTTCTAGAAATGAATCCATCTTAACACAATCATCATTGGTGGATGTTGGCTTGACAACTTGCACCTCCTCTTGGGCAATATCTAAGGTGGTTATAAAATTTGGACATTCAAATTCATCCCCTTGATCATTCACCTTAGGTATCATTGGAGTGGAGGGTGCTATCTTAGATGGTTGGTGTAGGTTGGCATCAATAACTTTAGAAGAACACTCTCTTATGGGAACATGTTGTGTCTCCACTTGCCATTGTTCTACTATCTCACAGATTGTAGCTAAATATGGGTCATCAAGATTTTCCCTCAATAATGTAGCAAGTACAGGAGGTATGGCTCCCATGTATACTTGAATAGCTTCCTCTTCTATTATGTTGTGATATTCCCATGCTTGAGTGTACAACTCATAGAACCTATCATTAAATTGACTCATGGATTCATTAGGTTCTTTGCAGATAGAGTCAAACTAATTTTTTAGGTTAACTTGTTTTCCAAAATGGTCAAGAAATGTTGCTTCTAGTTGAGCCCAAGAAACCTTAACCTCAAAAGGTAATTGGGTATACCAACCCATTGATTTGTCCTCTAATATGTAAGAGAATAACCTAAAAGGAACATCCTCATGGTAAATTTGCCATTGAAATAATTAGCTCTTGTAGATATGTAATTTTTGTATGTATCCTAAAGTCTTATTTTGACTAAACAGTCGTAGAAACTCCAATACATTTTTAGGAATTTGATGGGGTACTCCAGGTATTTTTAAAAGGCCATAATAGTCCCCTAATGAGGATACCATTGCTGCTTTTAGAGACACCATTTCTACTCTTAGTTCATCCATTGTCGCCATTAGTGAAACTCAAAGAATAACTTCAAATCAAATTTGTTAGTCAAATAAAAATATCTTGCCAATAAGCATAGAATGACTAAAAATTCTCAAATGAGTAAACCACAAAGATCATCATGTTAGTATCATCCAAAATATATGCATCAATTAAATCATGACATGAAAGAACATTCTCAAATTTGCCAAAATGTTAGTAGTAACACATCATCAAATAGAGAATGTTAGAATCAATGAAAGTGATCAATAAAATTTCATTAGTTAAGACCAATGTTTTTGGATAAGTCTTTAAAGTAACATGAACAATTTAGCATCTAAATAGCAATAAAATAAATCAAATCAAACCCTCTTAGCTCCCAAAGTGTTGAGTGCTAAAATATTACCAAAGATTCTAATCAAATGAACTTGGAATATTTAGCAATTAAAACTCTCAAAGGTACACCAAATCACATCATTCATGAATGAATAATCCAATAGCGTTAGATCAATGAATACCAATGCATGAATTGCTTAACATAAAATGAAATAAAGTAAACTAATTCAGGCCCTCCTTCTAGCGCCAAAATGTTGAGTGTTAATTTTACCCAATTGTGAAATTACACTCTCCCTTAGGGTTTGGATCCCAAAACCCTCTCTTGCAAAGAAGTTAAACAAACAACTTTTCCAAGGTCTCTGCTATATTATCATTTGCATGTGTGTATTAATAATCTCAATAAAAATATATCAATTCAATGCTAGGAACACCTTAGTGATTGCAAGTAACTGTAAACAAGGGGCATGTGTTGGTTTATTTTACCAAGCTACTTTAATGATTGTTCATGAAACCTTAAATAAAAGTAAATGTGAATTGGCCCTCATATGACCACGATGTAGTGCATTAATTCCTTTTATATTGAGGATTTTAAGGTATATTTTATCTTCCCTTATTAAGTGGATTTTAATCCAATTTTACCTTGCATTAAATCATACTTTTAAACATGAAAATGAAGATTAAATATATCTATGAATGTAAATCCGAAATGATGAATAAGCTCATTGAATGTAGCTTCTTATCATGAAGATAAAGATAGATTTTGGTGTGATTAATAAACTACCCCTCCTTGGTGAAATTAATTTTCACAAAGAGATGATAATTCATTGCCTTGAAGTAAGGACTTTAAAATGTCATTTAATTATCCCTATTTTATGAAATAATTTTCATAAAGAAAAATAATTTAATGCTTTAAAACAACCTTTTAATATAACATATAAAATTACCCCCCTTCAATGAAATTAGAATTTTCATGAAGAAAAGGTGCATTTATTGCTCTAAAATGGTAATTTGTAAAATGCCATAAAACATAACCCCTTCAATGAAATTGAAGTTTTCATGAAGGAAATGTCATCATAGGCTTATGAGTGGAAATGCAGAAATTAAAAATCTGATTTGCCTCCAAAATTGAAAAAAATGAAATTTCGAAATTATAAAACCCTTGAAAAATAGAAGTTTTAAAAAATTAATATAAAATTAAAATGACATCGGAATGAGCCCGAATCTATTGCGTATTGAAGATTGATGATCATTCTAGGCAGCCATGCAATTATTTTTAGATTTTGAAATTTTTTTAATTTTTATTTTAATGCCTGAAAATTAAAAAAAAATTCTGAAAATAAAAGTTTAAAAACTAAAAAATAAAAATCTGCAACAAACTAAATGTTGAAAACTCAGAAATGCAAAGCTCCATCAGTTTGATAGCACCCTGTCCTACAAAACTAAATATGTGAGAAATTTTTACATGCAACCTAGCCTATTCGACCTGCGTTTGCACAACCAAAATAAACTAAGTGCTAGCTCCTAGGGTTCAAAAATAAAGTTCAGATTTTGAACATTCACATGAAGTAACCAAAAATGCATAAACTTCATCTATAAATTCGGAATCTGAAAAGGGAAAAATACATCATTTATAATCGAGTATGCAAAAGAAATCTCCTTTCTTTCTAACAAGGCCTGAAATTTATGAACAAAAGCTTTGGCATTAATTTTTTTTTCATGTTTTACACAATCATTTTGGCAGCGTTTAACCTTGCCAAAAAAATCCAGCCCCTTTTCAATGGCTTCCATCGATATTTGTAAATATCCCACAAGACCCTTCGTTTCCATTTCTCTCTGTTTGATTTCGCTCTCAAAATTGTTCGTTTTGTTTCCATTCAAATTCGGATTCTTCCTCCTCGTTCATTCCTTGCAAGTTTCACCATTTTGCAATTTCCAACAGTTCCCTTCTTTTCTAACGCTTTCATAATGAAAATAAAAAAAATGACAATTTGTTTGTTTTATTATTAGTGCCTTTGGTAACGCTGCATTCACTTATTTCTCTGAGACAACATGCCAAATGGTACATTTATTCTATTTTTCCATTTACATGCCAATTTATAATGATAAAGCATCTTCCTTCCTTGCATGCCAATTTTATCTTGGTTCGTCATCAACGTATGGTGTATTGTCCTCACATTGATAAGCAACGTGGACCCCGCTGCAGAATTTACCATCTAGCCATGTTCTCTACGAGAAATATGACCCCTTATGACTTAAAAAACATCCAAGTTGCTGCATTTTTCCATGCTGCCTACTTTGTATTTTCATTTCTGTAAATCTGATGGTATTTGCCATGCAAAAATCGCCGCATCATCTACTCTCCTTCGGATACCTTGTCAACATCGCCAACCTGTCCTTTGACTTCATTGACTTCCACGTTCGTTGCTACTCATGATCTTCGATGTCATGCGAGCGCCACTCGAATACCCTGATTATATTTTGTTCGATGTCATTACCCTCGAGCAACATAATATTCACCATGAACAACATAGTGAACACAAGAAAAACAATCTTTTAAATGTCAAAACTTCAAATAATGCAAGTCCCAATATAGACTTTGTTGAACCCCCTAGTAACATTTTGGTTATGTATAAGCATTATTCAAAGTCGGAAGCCATCTTAGATTCAATTGGAGTAAGTCAAGAAAAATAGAAAAAAACTAAATATGGATTATAATCAAAAGGCAGGTCGCAAGACCAATCAATATCATATGGTAAAAGAAGGTAAAAATCTTGTAGAGGAAGGTAAGATTAATGCCCTTCCCAAATTTTTTAGCCCCGGTATTAATGAAGATCATCACTTGGAATATTAGAGGACTCAAAGGGAGTCTTTCAAAACAAAATGAAATTAGAAGAATGATTCAGATAAATCATCCACATCTTGTTTTCCTTCAAGAAACGAAGATGTCAATAGAGGATATGGACTCAATTGCTAGTAAAATTTGACCAGCTAGAAAAGTGGTTTCCCTCAGTTCCCATGGGAATTTTGGTGGCATTGCTTATATTTAGGACTCAAAAGAGGTAGTTATTGACCATATGGTTGGCAGTTGGGGTCTTTTGGCTATAGCTATTCAAAGTAGACATTCCAACCAAATTATGCTCTGCATTACTATTTATACTTTGATTACTTTGGAGAAAAAAAAAAGACAGTGGAAGGATATAACTTATATTATCTCTCATTTTTTTGAATCTTGGATCTTGATCAAAGGAGATTTCAATACCATCCTCTCTCTAGATGAGAAAATGGGGGGAAATAGAAATTTGGATAGAAGCACTAACCTCATGAGTGAATATATTACAAACCTCCATCTTGTGGACATCCAACCAGATAATGGCCTTATGAATTGGTATAACAGAAGGCAAGGATTAGATTGTATAATGGAGAGATTGGATAGGTTTTCGCTCTCTGAAAATTTCTTAATCCATGGTCACATTCCTAAAGTGAAGACTCTTAACAATGCTGGTTCAGATCACTGGCTAGTCATGGTGAAAATGTAGAAAACCAAGGTGAGTTTCTCTCCTTTTCATTTTCAATTAATGTGGCTCCGAGATAGTTCCTTTAGACCCCATGTGCAACAATGGTGGAAGGAAGGTAAGCCTAGGTATGAGACTAAGATGTTTTGTTTTGCCAAAAGACTGCAATACATTAAATTCAAAATCAAGACTTGGAATTGGAAGGAGTTTGTGGATGTTCATAAAAAAATATGAATTTATTCCTCAACTTGAAAATTTGAATAAGGAAATCCGTTTAGATGGCCTCACAGAGAGTAGAAGTGCAAATGAAATTAAACTCACAACTCAGTTAGAGGAATGGGAGAAAAGATAAGAACTCTTATGGAAGCAAAAATAAAGAATTCAATGGCTCAAAGAAGGATATAGAAACATAAATTTCTTCCAGAAATATCTTCTAGATCGAAGATCTCACAACTTTATTTCTTCCTTGAAATCATATTCAGGAGATGTTTTCTACACTTGGGATGGCATGAACTCTATTGTTGTCTATTACTTTTCCAATATTTGTACTGCTACTCCTCTTGAATCAGCTTCTCAACAAAATGTTCTTCAAGCAATCCCTTCTCTTATCACTTCTGAGGATACCTCCATTTTGACTTCTCTCGTTACTATCAATGAGCTTCAATAGGTAGTTTTTAAAATGCAAAAGGGAAAACCCCAAGTCTGAATGGTTTTCCCATTGAGTTTTACCAAGAGTTCTAGGATATCCTTCATGTTGATTTATTAGAGGTGGTGGAAGAAGCTGGGAAATCCAAACAAATGTTGAAGGTTTTTAATAAAACTTATATTACCCTTGTTCCAAAAGCTCAATATATTGATCATATCTCAGCTTTTAGACCTATTGCTTGATGTAATGTTCTTCTTAAAACATTACTAAGATCATGGCAGAAAGGTTGAAGCCTCTTTTGCATAATATTATTTCCCTTAAACAAGGGGGTTATGTGGAAGGACATCAAATAGTAGATGAGATAGTTCTTGCTTAGGAAGCCATCCATTCAATGGATATGTAAAAATATCCTTCCATGTTAATTCTATTAGACTTATCCAAATCTTATAACAGAATGGATTGGCACTTCCTTATCAAAATTTTGAGGCAATTTGGTTTCTCTCAGGATTGTATGGATTGGATTATGGGATGTATCTCTTTAGTTTCCTACTTAGTTCTTATCAATGGAAATCCTTCTCAGACATTCCCAGCTTCTAGAGGTATTAGGCAAGGTGACTTGCTATCCCCTTATTTATTCATCATTCTTCTTGAATGTTTGGGTATGACTATAACCAAAAAGAGAGAAAACAAAACTCTAACATTGTTCATGGAGCTAGACCTATCTCCCATATTCAATTTTTTGATGACTCTACTCTTTTAGGTAAAGCTACAATTAAGGAAGCTTCTACTATTAAGAAAATCATTAGCTATTTTTCTAAGGCTTTTGGGCAATTGATCAATGAAGACAAATCTAAAGTTATTTTCTTTCACTACTCTGCTAGACAGGAATCCACGGTCTTAGATAAATTAAGATATAAGAAGACCTCCCTTCCGATCACTTATTTAGGTATTCCCATCAATATTCAAAGACAAAAAAAAAATATTGGAATTGGTTGTTGGACAAATTCAAGAAGAAAATTGGAAAGTGGACCAACAGGTGGCTTTCTTCTGGGGTAGAATCACCTTGGTAAAATCAATCCTTCAAGATATTCCCATTTATGTTTCTTCTGTTTTGAATATCCCAAAGGCTGTTCTTTGAGAACTGGATCAAATCAATCATCGGTTCCTTTGGAGTGGTACTAAGGAGAAAAGAAAATGGGCCTTGGTGAAATGGGAAACTTTATGTCTTCCTAAGAATGAAGGGGGGTTAGGATTTTGGTATTCTATTAATAACAACAAAGCTTTAGCTGCTAAATTATATTGGAGGATGTTGCATAACCCCAATGCTCTTTGGTCTAATAATATTTGTGTTAAATATGCTGAGAACAAAATTCCTAAAGACCTTGTTCACTATCAATTGCCTATCGAAGGTTCTCCCATTTTAGCAGTTCTTAAGACTAGTGAGGATTTGATAAAGAAAAAATTATTTTGAATCATTCATAATGGTCATGTAAATTTTTGGACAGATTCTTGGGATGGTCACAAGCCTTTGATTACTCAGTTTCCCTATTGGAGGCCTTGGATGGAGGAGCTTCACCGAGCTAATTAGATAAAGGTGGCTAATTATTTTCGGTACCATACTGGTAATTCAAAGGTTGGTAGATATTGGATCCCTATTGAGGACTGACCTATTCAAATCCTAGAAAGGCAAAGACAAGATATCCAAGGTATCCTTCATATGACATCTCTCTCTTGGTCACATAAAAAAATTGTTTTAGATGGAACAACACTACTAAGGGTGAGTATTCAGTTCCTCAAGGTTATTTGATCTTATGCCATAATAATCCCAACCAATCATCTGATATATTTTATTAGTTGTGGGCTCAAAATATCTAGCCTAAGGTGAGGTTATTTAATTGGATTTTATTTCATTGTAGGGTGCTTAATGGCCAGCAACTTATAAAGCATGGTTTTCATGGCCCTTTTAGATGTGAAATGTGTGGAAAGAATGTAGAAACTCTTAGTCATATTTTTATTGAGTGTACTTTAGCCTCTAAGCTATGGAGGAGAATGGCCACTTTACTTGGCTTACAGTGGTCCAATTTTTTTACTTTTGAATAGATTTGGAGGGATTGGCCTAAACAAGAGGGTGTTGATCATTTTATTATGCAGTTAGTTTGGATGGGTTCCACCATTCTTCTTTGGAATATCTGGAATGAAAGGAACAGTCAAATTTTTAATCAAGATAGGAAGGATATTCACTATATTTGGCAAAATATCATTGCCAACTTAGTTGAATCAGTCCAAAAACTCCTTAATCACCCCCAAAAATCCCACCAAATATGGGATCAATTTATGCAAATATTGAAGATTAACTCCTCCAAGGGAAACCATATTAAAAGGAATGTGAGCAATTGCAATATGGATAGAACAAGGAATTGGGAACCTCCTCCTAAGGATTTTAGAAAAGTCAATGTTGATGGAGCCTCCAGAGGGAACCCTGGAAAAGCTAGTGTGGGAGGAATTGGTAGACTTTCAAATGGATCCCTAGTTTTTACTTTTGCTGAGAATTTGGGTATTCTTTCCAATAACCTTCCTGAGGGGTATGGTATCAAAGGACTTCAAGAGGCTACTAGGGTTGGATGGGAAAAGGTGCTAGTTGAGTCTGACTCTCAACTCATGATTAATATTTTGAAGACTCCTAAGAATCATAAGGTTGATTGGAGAATAAAAAGAATTCTTGAGAAGATTCAGTTAATCCAGATGGGATTTTTGAAAGTTGATTACAATCATGTGGTCAGATATCAAAACAAAAGTGTTGATGCTTTAGCTAATTGGGCTTTGGATAAAGGTGATCTTACTTGCTATGGCCACCCTCCTAGATGGTGGGCTTCACAAATAAGGGAAGCTCTTTTGTCTATCATTTCTTTGGATGGCTCCAGTTTTGGAGGTACCTAGTTTCTTCTTGCTTTATTTTTGTTTCTCTTTGGTTCGATTAGGGTAGTTTAGTTTTTTGAGGTGTGTGTGTGTTCTTTATTTTGTTTTGTTTTTGTGTTTTTTGTATTGTTTTTTTTGTTATTGTGTTTTTATTGTTTTGTGTTTTTTTTGTATTTTTTTGGTTATTGTTCTTGTGTTTTTATTTTTCTTGTTCTTGTGTTTATGTATGTTTGTGTTAATTGGTGTTTTTTTTTTTTGGTGTGTGAGTGTTTCTATGTTTTTTTTTATTGTCTATTGTTGGTTGTTTTTTTTTATTGTATTATTATTTAAGGTTTTGGTTGTTTTTGTTTTTCATGTTTTTGTTGGTTGTCTTTGTAGTTTTCTATTGTTTTTGTCATGTTTATTTTTTTATGGTGTTTTTGTGTGGTTCATATTGTGTTTTTTTATCTTATTGTGTGTGTGTGTTTGGTTGTGCTTTATCTTTTCAACACACTCAAGGAGCATGTATTTTTTTAATCTTCTTATGTGTTTGTGTTTGTGTGTTCTTATTTTTTATTGTTTCAGGTTTACTCCTTGAGTAAGTCAAAGGTGGGAGACCAGGTTCAAGCCCTGGGTGATTTTAGCAGAAGAGATACCCTTACCTCCATGGGTCTTACCCGAAAGTGGCATCCCTTATGGGATGTTTTCCACAAAACAAATATAGAAACATCACTAGTTAAATTGATTTCCTTTAAGCTGGCGATTTCACTGGCCAGTTGGTGCTTACGAATTGGAAGTATATAAGGATGGTAGGCTTACTCCAAGATCATGCTCTGATCTGTTGGATGGTATATCGGTAGTCGCATAGTAGGAAAATCACTCGCTATAAGAGATTGATGTGGAGAAGTGATTACAAAAAAAAATTGTGCAGTTTTCAGATCATGGCTCTTATACCACTTGAAGCAATTCGCTTCTATAAATCAATTAAATTAAATAAATTAGCCACTTAAGGAGGGCAGAGTTCTATAACACTTAGAGAGGGTAGAGTCTCTTTTCAAATATGCAAATGAATAAAATTATTGATGATGTTAATTCAATAAACCTATTTACATATAAATAGATGAAATAATCAATGAATGGACATGACCAATGGATGAACCGACGTATACTTTGGGATCATTATAGAGAGGCTAGGAAACTTTTGAGGAGGGTCAATAGGGGGATAAGGGTCTGTAAGGATGCCTTTAGGGTAGTGGATAAGGAAATGGTTGTAAATTATTTTGAACAATCCTTGGTGGGAAGGAAACATGGAATTTTTCTTTTTTAGACAAGTCTCGATGGAATAGAGCATGGAGCGAAATAGGAATTCAGAAACATTGATAACATTAACATCCTTAAAGTGGTTAACAAAGGCCAAGTGAAAATTGCAGAGGGCTTTGTTAGGGTCATCTATAATGATATAATGCATAATGGGCTTCATGACCGTATTCCAAGGAGAAGAAAGGTCAAACCTGTGCATACCCATCTTGGCTAGCTTAAGCATTTTGGTCTTGTTTGGAAACTCTTTGATTTCCACCTCCTAGTTGTGCTTCTCCCTCCTCATGGATCTTTCGATCTGGGGTTATCCAATAATTTTAGTAAGAAATTAGGTGTCCACGATGTAGTCCTTGCCATGAATAATCACCTTACCACCTTCCCAATTGCAAAGGAATGCCAGAGTTAAATCATAGTCATCTCCAAAAAATTTCTTGAGGAAAATAAGGTTTCCTCTCTCATCGAGGATGGCCTCAGTGAGAGCATCCAGCTCTAGCTTGTTAGGTTCGATAAAATACATGGTGATGAAAAGAATGAAACAAGGCAAGGATCGGTTGACAAAGAGATGGACGACTTGAAGCAAAAAATTGAAGATAAGCGAACTTGATGAAGCCAAAATAGAATCATGACAATTATGCATTGAGATGCAGCTACTTCAGGGATAGGAACCCAAACATGGAAATATGACCTCGAGATGAAGAAAACAAATGAGGGAATTTCTAAAGCACCTAGTCGTCATGAGGTATGAAAAAGCATCGGTTTTGCATGTGATACTCAAAACTACGAGGGGAATTCCACCAATTAGGATCAAGCAAATCAGATGAAGATAACCTTTGGTAAGTAAAAAAGTGGGCCAAAAAATGGTGGCGTTTGAGGGGGTGAAAACAAAAAGTATTGGAAATATGCACAACAAAATATGGAAGTAGTAGGGTAAGAGACACATGAAGAAATATCTGATGACAAGTCCCACGTGGAAAAAATCAAGGAGAAAGGTGTGGTAGGAATCGGGTCTAAGATAGACAATCAACATAATCAACATGAAAATGGGTTCTAAAAACACCACATCGACATCTCAGTAAATAGGCAAGTCTGAGATGGACTTGAAAAACATTCTCAGTAGATAGATGTTGGTCACTACAAAGGAATAGAAGCTTTTTCTTTGATGACCATGTCGATGATTTTTTTGGAGGATATTATTGGACCAAGTAACCAAACCACTTAGGAGTCTTTTCAAATCAATTGTATTTTTCGTATATAAAACACATAAAGCATATCCAATCTATAACCACTACCCTTAGAAAATATTCCTTACATTTCAAAGGAAATATAATTTAAAACCCCCTTTTCTTTTTACTAAGCACAAAAATAAAACAATGACATCACGATGTAAATTGCGGGCCTACTCTCAATTCTTAAAACACCTAATAAATTTTATTAGGATCAAACACTACTTTCCTACGTAAATCCTATACCTAAAAAGGTATAATTCAAACATTTCTCACACGTGAGCAATAAGAAAGACAAATTTATTTACATCAAAAGTGAGCGCCCAATCACCCAAGTTAGGGCGGATTAACACACATGGCAATCAAAATAATAAATAAACATGCATCACTAAGGATTCAAACTTTAAATCAAGGGAAATTTAAAGCTAAGGTTCTTGAGTGGCTTTGTTACCTCGTTGCACAATGTATTTCACCTATGCGAAGGGAGCCCAAGGATGTAGTCAATGCTATTTTTCTTTGGTAGATTTCAAGTGCACACTCCAATGTGTGGGGCATGGTACTATGGGATCAATGATCCCTTTTATTCTAGAAAAAAATTTGATAGCAAAATCAACCTTCTAGGGCATAATATTTTATAAGACTTGACGTTATAAAATCCATTCGAAGTTTTTCAAAATAAATCAGACATTCCAATTTTGCACAAGAGTATTGGGGCTTTAAACGAGCAATGAAATCTTATAAAATTTAATATAGAAAAAATATAAAACCATTGCTCTTTTATGGAAAGCATCATAGACAGAATACTTGGTTTCTATATGATGACAAATCATATGGAAGGATTCAAATTTACAATAATGGCAAAACCTCTTGTTGTTTGTGCTCCTATAAATCTCCTCTAAGCTTTCATAGATCTTTGGTCTGAAAATCAATCCCGTTTTCTTCCTTCCTTCATGGTTTTTATGGTGGTTAGGAAAACGTTTCTCTCTATTTCTCGAACGGATTCATTTAACCACCAATCCAACCAACTTGTCCATTATTTCGACCAAGTTTTAATAAATTATTATCATTATCTTTTAATGATAATTATTTTACTTTTATTCTCTAATATTTTAAACAAATATATTAGTAATTAATATTTCATTTTTCTAATTTCCAAAACATTAGTATTATTATTTCTTATTAATAGATCATTTCATTAATAATACATTAGAAATTCCTTTTAAAGTCCAAACACAAGGTACATTAATAAGTGAGACTTATTAATACAATTTCATAAGCAAATTAATATTGCAAGAAGGCTTATAACATAAAATATTAATAATTCCTTCCTACTAACAATTATTTATAAGCAAACATCAAATATTCCATGTTACTTTATATCCATCTAAAGTAACTCAAACCGCAAGAAGCAACCAGACGCTAAATGCCATGGAGATATATACAACAATCAAATTATGATGGATAATATTTCATTGTTCCCTACTTCTCCTATCCAATACATAGAAGGATTTTAAAATAACTTCAATGTTATCTGTCATGACCCTCCCTGGCAGAATTTTTGACATGAAAACTATTTATTGATTTAATGATACTTTGATGCTCAATTTTATGCAAATGAACAAACTATGCGATGCTTAGTTTAATCTTTGCAAGGAAATGATACTACTGACATATTATTAATGTGCTAAATAAAGTACACTTGTAGGTGGAAGATGTAGAATCATCCACCAGCAATGGGGTACTTGAGGTTGGGGAAATGATGACTAAGGCAACTGAGAGGTAACATGAATGGATACCTTCATATAGGTATGCATTATTATTTTTTTTGGTAAATAAAAGTCTTCATTAATTACCGAATTTTGTAGGTTAACCCAAAACCTATTACAATGTCCAGCCTTCTGCTGAGATTGTAGATCCTAGTCATCCTTGAAACTTTCTTACCATAAATTGTGTTTAATCCCCTACAACACCTTACTAACAAAGCACACCCATACCTAAACATAACTGTAAACAATACTTACATTGACAAGAATTGAAGTTTAGAACTTTGCACTTGTGAAACTTGTTGCTTGCCCATTTCCTATTCTCTGTCAAAATTTTCCAAGGCTTACACCCTGTTACCTTCATTTCCAATTTGGTATGATTTAGAGGGAAACCCCATAGTTATTACTAGCTCCATGGGAAAAAAACACCCATTCATATTTCTCCTTAATGGGTAGGTTTCTTTTCATGACTAATAATGTTTTCCACTTCACGTGGCACACCTTGTGTCCATGTCACCAAACTACCAACATCAACATCTATGTTGGCTAATTTGTCAGCTGACCTGTTGGCCTCATGGTACACATGACGAGCCCTCCTGTTCTGTCTTTCCACAAAAAAGATCCTCACTTCATGGATGACTCCCTCAATTGTCCATGGAGTTTTTTTGCCATTGGTTAACAGGTTGATGATGTTCATAGAATCACATTCAATCATCAAGTTACCTTGAGTTGCTTGGGCTACTTGAAACCCTCTCCAAAGGGCTCTAGCTTCTGCTTCGTTATTAGTTCTGATTCTCAATGGTTTAGCGAAGGCCTTGACCAGATTTCCTTAATGATCCCTGATTATTCCTCCAGCTCCAGCTCTTCTCGGGTTCCCCTTGGTTGCACCATAAAAATTTAGTTTGAACCAACCCTATGGGGGTGGCTTCTAAGAAATCCCATTTATGGGATTGGGCAAAGGAATGGAAGGATTGTCCTCAATACCTAAGGCCCGAGCTAATTGTTTTTCTTGGGGAAGAATTGAATGGTTCTCATCCACTAAGGTGCCAAGGTTTTCTTTTGCAAATACAATAATCCTGTTGAGGATGGTTTTTAGGTTGTGAATGGTATCCTTAAAGGCTCTATGGTTCCTTTCTAGCCAAATCTTCCAGAGAAAATGATGCCAACAGATTTTCCATAGGTACTTAAGTTTTAGGATAACAAAGGGTTGAGGCCATTGATGGAACACTTCGGATATAAGAGCAAGCTTAACCCATGAGATCCTAAAGGCTTGGAAAAGTTCATCCATGATGGAATTCGCTACTGGACACTCAAGAAACAAGTGTTGGGTAGTCTCCCATCCTGCCCTGCACATGTATCAATGGTTACCAATAACCATACCTTTGGATAACATATTGTCCATAGTGAGGATTTTTCCTTAAATCATCAGCCATGAAAAAGGATATTTTAGGAATTAAGCCTTTGATCCAAACCAAACTCGGTTGAAATTGTTGACCTTCCACATTGATAAGAAAATTATAGGCATACTTAACTATGAAGTCACCACTTTCAGTCTCAGCCCAAACAATGTGATCTTCATCCTCTCCAGAGGGAATAATTTGCTGAGTTAAAATATTATAAAGCTCTTTAGACTCTGCTTCAAAGCCCCGTACTCTGATGTGTTTCCACCTGTTGATATTTATATCCTGCCACATATAATTTGCAACCTTATTTCCAATATGCTACTCCATATGCTCTTGAATCCTAGCCAAACAAGGAATCTAGGATAACTCCTCAGCTCTCACCCATCGATCCTTCCAAAAGTCTATTGTTTGCCCATTTCCTAGAATCCATCTAAGACCTTTCTTGACAAGATCCCTGCTCGTGAGGATTGCCTTCCAAAAAGTAGACCCCCTGCTTGTTAAGTTGTAATTAAGGAAGTTCACACCTTGGAGGTATTTCCTCCTAACTATGGCAGTCCATTAATTATTGACCTTAGTCAAAAACCGCCACTCTTGTTTGGCTAACAGAGCTGTATTGAGATGAGCAACTCTCCTCAATCCTAACCCCCCATCATATTTAGGTTTGTAAAACTTGTTCCAACCTACTAAATGGATCCTTTTCTTATCCTCAGTCCCTAACCAGACAAATTTTGTTTGAAGCTGCTCAATTTTGTGATACACCTTGCTGGGAGCTCTGAAGACTAATAGGAAGTAAAAGGGTATACTTTGAAGTGAAGCCATAGTTAAAACTGCTTTGCCTGCTTGAGATAACATATGCACTTTCCAACCTGCTAGCTTTTTTTGGATCCTCTCCAGAACTATGTTCCACATTGATCCTTCAGGTTTCCCCGTAAACAGGGGAAGACCTAAATAGGAGGTGGGAAGGGATGCAATATGACATTCCATGATCCTTGCTATGTTATTTTGCCTAGGAATGGGGGTATTGATGAAATAAAGTTTGCTCTTATCAAAATTCACTTTCTGTCTAGCCGCTTCTTCATACATTATGAGAATATTTTTAATCCTTCTTGCCTCAACCACGTAAGCCAAAGTCGATAGTGATGTATCATCAACAAATTGTTGATGTGTCACCGGGGTAGTTAGCGATGTGGCCTTGATACCTGATATGAGTCCAGCTACCACTACTGCCTTAATGGTTCTTCCCAAGGCCTCAACTACAATGATGAACAACATAGGACTTATGGGATCTCCTTGTCTTAGACCACTTATGCATTATCAGTTAGAGACAATCATCAACTTGTCAGCTATCTTGAGCCTTAGTTGATAGCCTAGTAGCTATCGTAAATTCTCAAGCTAATATAGGTAGCTAGGTTGATCAAAATATTCCTTCTTTACTTGTTGCATCTAATTGGTTGTCTTTTACTTCATCACTAGTTTTAAAAAAATGTGCTTAAATTTTATTGCATTTAAATCCATTGGATTGCTGAATAAGTGGCATATCGTTAAAATTTTTAGTAAAGAACCTATTATGTTTTTGTATGCCATAAGATTTTAATTAAATGATAATAGAGATTCATTTTATATGTTAGTAAAGCTTTTAATTAAATGATAATAGAGATTCATTTAATAAGTTAGTAAAGCTTTTAATTAAATGATAATAGAGATTCATTTAATAAGTTAGTAAAGCTTTTAATTAAATATGATAATAGAGATTCATTTAATAAGTTATTAAAGATTTTAATTAAATGATGATAGAGTTTCTTTTTAGTGAAGTTTTTAATAAAGCAATACTAGACCCTCTTGAAAAGGAAAGAGGCTTTGTTCGAATGTTAATAGAGTTTCATTTGAGTTAGAAACTTCTTTTAAATAACTATAGAGTAGAAATATTGTAAGAGGGGGAATTAAAAAAAAAGAAATTGTCTGTTTCAAGTGCTACGATCCCACTAAAAAAAGAAGGATATCTTGTGTGAAGCGGCTTTTAGCTGACAAAAAGAGTATGGCTTAATTGATGGCAAAGTTTCAAGGGAAGAGAAGAATGATTTCTTTAAATCCAAAATCTTGCAGCCATAATATGGATGAGAAGGTATTGATGGCAGGTAGATGAGTTTTAATGTGAGATAATATTATTAGCTGGAGAGAGGAATTCTTCACCCTCCAAGATGCTAGGTTTGACCAGCGGTACCTTCCCTGGTTTGTGTTATATTGCCTGGTAGTAATGCTTGCATGGTTGTTAAGCCACGTTGTGTGTGTGCTTGTTGTTGATTGATAAGTAGAAAATGACCTCTGAGTAAAAGAAATCTCCTTGTATGATGTTATTCACCATATATTCCTTAGTTGTAACTATGTTGTGTTAATAGTGAACCCCGATCGTGGAAGGTTATACCTTGGGGAGTCAGGCTCGCCTAATCAGCTTTGTGGATGTTTTAACCAATAGGGGTTTTTACTAGGTTGTTAATCCTATATCATGGGATCCTGGCTTGTAGGACTAGAGGTCATCAACCATGGAAACAATAGTTTCTTGGTTGACTATCTTTTCCTTATTGGGTGATATCTTAGACTATGCCTATCACCTGCAACATCATATGAATTATGGTTGGCTCATTGCACCTTGCCCTTCGCTGGTATGTTGGCATTGTCCATGCCATCGAGTCGTAAAAAGGTGAGATTGACCCTGTGTAATCCTACATCGTCACTTATTGTGTGACTGTTGAGTTAGACAACGAGTATGCTACTATGTTGTTGGCCTACGGATACCTCGTCGTCAACGACGAATGCTTGAGCTCTCTCTTGGGTAATAAGGGAGGGGTGAAAGTGATTAAATGTTCGCTTAAAACTTGGAAAGCCCTTTAATGCTTTAGGGCTCATGCTACTTTAGCTTGGCTATTGGCCAATGAATTTTAAATAACTTTTAGGTTATAGAAATATTTATTTAAGTTAATTAAATAAGATGATATTTGATTAATGGAAATTAAAAAGGAATGTTAGATTATTTGCATAGCTAAAGGTATAAGACTTCGACTATGTTGAATAATGAAGGAAATGTTTATTTAAGTTAATTAAATAAGATATTATTTGATTAATGGAAAATAAAAGTGAATGTTAGATTATTTGCATAGCTAAAGGTATGGGACTTTGACTATGTTGAATAATGAAGGAAATGTATATTTAAGTTAATTACATAAGATGTTATTTGATTAATGGAAAATAAAAAATAATGTTAAATTAATTGCATAGCTAAAGGTATGATACTTTGACTATATTTAATAATGAAGTAAATGTTTATTTAAGTTAATTAAATAAGATGTTATTTGATTGATGGAAAATAAAAAGGAACGTTAGATTATTTGCATAGCTAAAGGTATGGTACTTTGACTAGGTTGAATAATGAAGGAAATGCTTATTTAAGTTAATTAAATAAGATGTTATTTGATTAATGAAAAATAAAAAGGAATGTTAGATTATTTGCATAGCTAAAGGTGTGAGACATTGACTATGTTGAATACTGAAGGAAATGTATATTTAAGTTAATTAAATAAGATGTTATTTGATTATTGAAAAATAAAAAGGAATGTTATATTATTTGCATAGCTAAAGGTATGGGACTTTGACTATATTGAATAATGAAGGAAATTTTTATTTAAGTTAATTAAATAAGATGTTATTTGATTAATGGAAAATAAAAAGAATTGTTAGGTTATTTGCATAGCTAAAGGTATGGGACTTTGACTATGCTGAATAATAAAGGAATGGTTTATTTAAGTTAAATAAATAAGATGTTCTTTGATTAATGGAAAGTAAATGATAACTTCTTTACATAGCTAAAGGTATGGGACTTTGTCTATGTTGAATGAAGACTTTGAAATGTTTGATTAAAGTATGACTTGTGATCTAGATGTTGTATGTTGAAACGACTCTCTGGAGCAATTGAAAGGAGAAAATAAAAATGAGGATATTTTTATGATATCAACTAATCAGTGGATAGATGGAAACTTTAATTGAATTTGTATAGTTGCAATTGAGCAAAGTAAACAATAAATACACTTGTTTCATGTAACTAGTAGATGCATTTAGAGGTATGTTGATTATGGAACCATGAGTTGCCCTGATCCCCTTCTATCCTCAAACTAACATTGGAAAGACAAGGAGGACCAAAGATGACAACTAGAACCTATGCAATGGTTTGTTTTACTTATGCTCAAATAGATTAGAAATTGTAGGGATATATCCCTAGAGAATTTATGTACTACTTTATTCTTTATATTATGGATATTTTACCATACTTGGATATTTAATAACTGAATGAATGGATGAAACTGTATCTTTAATTTATTTCCATGATTTTTCTATGTTTGTTGTTTAACTTATTTCCATTTTACGCTTATTTCCATTTAACCGTTCTCTTTCAGAGTACCCTTTGTATGGTTTATATTTTTGCTTTTCTTGATTGATTTAATACTAGAGTTATTTTCATATTCTTGATAACTTAAAAAAAACCTAAGGAAATGAAACCTTAGGGTGAATCTAGACAAACCTAAGAAATGACACCTTAGGGTGAACCTAGATAGACCTAAGAGATTAATACCTCTTAGGGTGAATGTAGGAAGACCTAAGGGATTAAGACCCCTTAAAATGAATATAGGAATACCTAAGGGATTAATTCCCCTTAGGGAGAATGCAAACTAAGTAAACTAATTGATTATATCTGAGTTAAGATAGCTCATCATGAAGACAAGATGAATAGATTGACTTGTAGTATGTGTAGCATACATACACATATGTATTTGTGTATGGTATGGTGATGGGCGTACACCTTCGAATGTATTGAAGGTGATAAGTTTAGCTCATCAAGGATGATGAGATGGATAAAATTATTTGTGATATCACATGAGATGCCTACACAAACAAACTTGTGTAAGGTACTCAGTGAGATATAACTCAATAGGAAAGTTGGGAACCCTAGTATACTAAAAATGATAAACAAATTAAATATTAGTTAGGGATTTATGAATCCCTCATCGTAGTCATTTTTTTATTTTCTTGCTTGTGTTTTCTTGTAGCTAGTTTTGGGTCATTACATTTTGTATTAGAGCTCTAGGTACAAGGGTATAGAGCTTATTAATATGTTTTAGGATTTGGGTATCTTTCTATGAAGACTTGCTTCAATTTTAAGCTAAAATTAGGAAGATCAAGAATCATTTTCTTGCTAGAATCTAATGGGGATTAACCCCAAGGGTGATTGGAGTGTTATGACACCATAATTATAATTAAGTATGGAATTCGACATTAAGTTACATCATAACCTTAGAATACCATCCTAATTATATTATTGATGTTTAGAAATAAAAATCTATATTTAGCTTGTGTTAGTAGCTCATTTCAATGTGGGACTATACCCTAACCTTATTTTATTTGCTATCACCAGGATAAATGGCACCGAAGGTTAGAAGAGAGAGACCTACACCTTCAACTAGGTGGACTCAATAAAATAATATCAAAGGAGAAATTCAGGATGAGGCTCCCAAAAATTCCAACATAGAGATAGAAAACCTCACTACTACGGTCGCTACCATGCAGGAACAAATGAGGCAAGTGTTTGAAATCATTGCAAACCAAAATTTGTAAGCTATAGGTTCAGAGGTTAGCCCGACCAATGGACTAACTGTGAAACAATTAGAAGCTAGAGCACTTTTGGAAAAATAAGTGGCTAGGGATTTGAAAAACATTCATATCAATAAGTTCTATGGATAAGGAAAAGAGGATGCAGCTGAAGCCTGAATAAGAGAATTAGAAGTCTATTTTATAGTAAAGAGCTACTCCCCAGGAACCCAAAAAGTCTAGGCCACAATATACCTAGAGGGGGCTACTTTAGATTGGTGGGAAAATTACTTTGAAAATACTAAGATCGAGCTTATCAACATAAAATAGAAATATTTTATCAAAATATTAAAAAAAGGTTCCTTATAGAGCACTTCTATGCATTAAAGTTTGAGGAGTTTGCCAAACTTCGACAAGGGACCAAGACTGTGGAGATATATTACAAAAGATTGGTACGATTACTAAAGTATGTACCATCTTATGATGAAAATATAAGAGTTTACAAGTTCATTCTTGGGTTGGAATCAAGAGTGAAACATGATGTAAATATGAATGAACCTAGGTCACTCAAAAAAGTGTATGCCCTGGCAAACAAGGTAAAGTCTCATTGTCAATTCAACTATTTTGTCTTACTTGAGCAAGATCGACAAGCACTTAGGAAGAGGAATAGTCAGGGATTATTGAAATGGGAAGAGGAATAAGAGCAAAAGGTCAAGAACCATAAAAAATTTGAGAAGAGAAACCATGGAAAACAAAGAAGGTTCAAGAACTTTCGAAAGAAAACCAACAATAATCCCAACAATATAAGACCTCAGCCTTAGAAACCACTAACTTCAGGCCCAACAAGTAATACAAGGGAGCAGAAGCTAGATAAGTGACAGGGACCCAAGGATGGGTGTTATAATTGCAAAGCCCCTCACTATGCTAGTTAGTGTCCGCATCAACTAGGATTGAGTACATCCAATGCCAAGAGAAAGGAACACACACACCAGATTTATGCTACAACCAAGAATCAGAAGTTGGAGGGACAAGCCATCCCAATGCTTATAAAAGGTAAGATTTTTAATAAATAAATAAAATTTTTGATTGATAGTGGGGCCACAAATAGTTTTATTTCTTCTAACTTAGCAAGGGATATGCTAGAAAGGCTAGGATATTTGATCCAAGGATGGAAGGTCGAGTATGGTTCTAGATAAACCTACTTAGCCAACCAATATTTTCCAATGGTAAAAATTACTCTAGCTAGTGGTACCACTAAAGGTTATTTATATGTAGCTCCACTTCATGCTTTTCATGTAATCCTAGGGATGGATTGGTTACATGCCCATAAAGCCTTTATCAATTTCCAAGATAGATGGATTGAGTATTCAGAGAATGACAAGGGGAGACTAAGGATCTATAGCAAGTAGGGGATATTCAAATGCTAGATGATGTCAGCTATACAATTGAAGAAGACCCTCAAGAAGGGAGGAATAGTCTATGTCGTGAAACTCAATGAAGTGGGAGAAGATCAGAAGAGAGAAGTGTTGGAGAAACACCTAATTTTATAGGAATTTAAAGATATATTTTTAAGATATTTGCTTGGACTTCCTCCTATGCAAATATTTGATTTTACTATTGACCTTATGCCAGGAGCGAAACCTATCTGTAAATCTCCATATAGGATGAATCTTATTGAGATGTAGGAATTAAAGGTGCAACTGCAAGGGCTGTTAGAAAAGGGATTGGTAAAACCAAGTGTGTCACATTAGGGTGCATCAATTTTATATATGAAGAAGAAATATGGTTCTTTGAGGTTGTGTATTGATTATAGAATGCTTAACAAGGCTACAATAAAGAACCGATACCCACTATCTAGAATTAAAGATTTTTCGACCAAATAAGGGATGCCATGGTATTCACAAAGATTGACCTAAAATGATGGCATCATCAGTTAAGGATACGTAAGGAGGAGACTCATAAAACAATATTTAATACTTGGTATGGGCATTATGAGTTTACAATCCTACCATTTGGACTAACAAACATCCCAACTGCATTCATGAATCTAATGAAAAATGTGTTTAGGAGTTACCTAGATCACTTTATCCTTGTATTTTTAGATGATATCTTAATATACTCTCGAGACAAGGAGGAGCACGATAGACACCTCAAGATCTTGTTAGAGTTGCTAAGGGAGAATCAACTCTATGGAAATCTACCAAAAAGTGATTTCTATGTCTTGAAGCTATGATATCTTTGACATATCATATTAGCAAAAGGAATTATCATAGACTTAGAGAAAATTAAAGCTATTTTAAATTGTCCACCCCCTACTAATGTGACAAAAGTGTGAAGCTTCATGGGATTTATGGGATACTATAGATGTTATATAAAGGATTACTCCAAGGTTGCAATAGCAATAAGTAACCTCTAGAAGAAAGTGAAGGAATTCAAGTGGTTAGAAAAGTGTGAAGGCACCTTTGCATTGCTAAAGCATAAACTCACTACAGTACCAATATTGAACATTTTGAACCCTCAAAGAAAATTTTCAGTATGCATGAATGCGTCATTAGAGGGGTTATTAGGAGTACTCTCAAGATGAGTCAGTAGTAGCATACACCTCAAGGAAGCTTACAAAGCATGAAAATAATTATACTATGCATGATTTAGAGCTAGTTGCAATGGTGCACACTCTAAAGGCCTAACGCCACTACTTGGTTGGAAGGCCCTTTGAGTTGAAAACAAACCATCAAAGTTTAAGGTATATATTCACCTAACCTATACTAAATGTGAGACAAAGGAGATGGATCTAGGTTCTCATTGAATATAAATTTAAAATTGAGTATATAAATGGGAATGAGATTAAGGTTGTTGAGGCCTTAAGTAGGAGGAAGTACATAGCAGCCATAATAAGAAGTCACCTGAATCTAATGGATCAAGTGAGGAAGGAGCAATCTCAATATGAGTATTGCAAGAAAATTTAGTTTCAATTAAGTAGATACCCTAAGGGTAACAATTAAGTTAGCATAAATGATGAACTCTTATGCTAAGGTAGGATCATCATACCAAAAATGGGTGACTTAAGGAATTTAATAATGCAAGAAGCTCATAGGTCATATTATTCTGTTCACCTTGGAGAGGTCAAAATGAGGGAAAAATAAAGAGAACCTTCTTATGGACAGGAATGAAGAAGGATATCATTGATTTTATTTCTCAATACCTTGAATGTTAGAAGGTTAATGTAGAACACAAGCATCCTATAGGGCAATTATATCCACATGATGTGCCCACCCAAAAATGGTAGGCTATATCTATGGATTTTATAGTAGGTTTACCCAAGACCAGGTATCAGAATGATGCAATCCTTGTAATAGTCGATAGATTTACTAAAGTTGCACATTTCATACCAGGAAACATCAAGGATGATGCTCAGGTAGTGGATAACAGGTTTACAAAAGAGGTATTTTGACTCCATGGGTTTCCTAAAATTATCATTTTAGATAGGGATTCCAAATTTACCTCTGAATTTTGGAAAGCCCTACATCATGTAATAGGCACAAAATTGAATATGAGCTTGGTATACCATCCTAAAATTGATGATCAACTAAAAATGGTAAACCAAGTATTATAGGACATGCTCCACATGTACCACATGGATCAAAAGACTCGTTGGGAAGACTATCTTAACCTTGTGGAGTTTACCTATAATAATAAACATCACTCCTCTCTAGGAATAGCTCCTTTCGATGCCTTGCATGGATGAAAGTGTTAACCACCATTGTCTTGGGATAGTTTGAAAGATATTTGTGGTTGGGCCAAAAATGATTAGAGAAATGGAATATTAGCTGTAGGTAATCAGGAAAAGACTTAAGGAAGTTGATCAACATAAGAGTTATGGTAATCTAAAAAGGACTCCAAGAGAGTACTCTATAGGAGATAAAGTAGTCTTAAGGGTTAAGCTGAAGAAAAGTGCTATCAAATCCATAAATTTGGATCCTCACTATGTAGGACCCTTTGAGATCATTTATAAGATTAACTTGGTTGCTTACCGACTTGCCTTACCATCAAATCTATCAAAAAATCATGACACCTTCCACATATCCTTGCTTAGGAAATATGTTGCTAACCTTAAACATGTGTGGGATGTTTCTAAATTATAGATGGAAAACCCGAAGGCTATTGAAGTGATGTCAATGAATATTCTCATTTTTTATTCTAAGTCTATGCAAAACCAGACTCTTGAACAATGTAAGGTCTAGTGGGGCAGTTTCTCTAAAGGAAATGCCACTTGGAAAAAAGTGGAGGAAATGTAAAAATATTTTCCCTTTTTTTCTAACAATAATGTAATAATTTTATTTTAAAAGAATTGGAAACACCCGGGATGGTATTTAGTCCTAGGGGGTTAGGATGTCATGACCCTCCCTGGCAGGATTTTTGACATGAAAACTATGTATTGATTTAATGATGCTTTGACGCTCAATTTTATGCAAATGAACAAACTTTGTGATGCTTAGTTTAATATTTAGAAGTACATGATAGTATTAACATATTTTTAATGTGCAGAATCAGGTACACTCATGGGTGGAAGAGATAGAATCATCCACCAAAAATAGGGTACTTGAGGTTGGTAAAATTATGACTAAGGTAACTAAGAGGTAACATGGATGGATACCTTCATATAGGCATGCATTATCAGTTAGGGATGATCGTCAACTAGCCAACAACCTTGAGCCTCAATTGATAGCCTAGTAGCTATCATAAATTCTCAGGTTGAGATAGATAGCTGGGTTGATGGAAGTATTCCCTATTTGTTTGTTGCATCTAATTGGTTGTCTTTTACTTCATCACTTGCTACATCACTGGTTTTTGAAAAATGTGCTTAAGTATGATTGCATTTAATCCATTGGATTGTTGAATGAGTTGCATATTGTTAAAAATTTTGGTAAAAGAACCTATTATGTTTTTGTATGCCATAATATTTTAATTAAATTGTAATAGAGATTCATTTAATAAGTTAGTAAAGCTTTTAATTAAATGATAATAGAGATTTATTTAATAAATTAGTAAAGCTTTTAATTAAAAATAATAATAGAGATTAATTTAATAAGTTAGTAAAGCTTTTAATTAAATGATAATAGAGTTTCTTTTTAGTGAATATTTTAATAAAGCAACACTAGACCCTCTTGAAAAGCAAAAAGACTTCGTTCGAATGTTAATAGAGTTTCATTTGAGTTAGAAACCTCTTTTAAATAACTATAGAGCAGGAATCTTGTCGGAGGGGGAATTAAAAAAAAAATTCCTGCTTCAAGTTCTACAATCTTGCTGGAAAAAGAAGGATAGCTTACGTGAAGCGGCTTCTGGTTGACAAAAAGAGTATGGGTTCATTGATGATGAAGTTTTGGGCGAAGAGAAGAATGATTTCTTTAAATCCAAAATCTTGTAGTTGCGATATGGATGAGAAGGTATTGATGGTAGGTGGATGAGTTTTAACGTGAGACAATTATTAGTTGGAGAGAGGAATTCTTCGCCCTAGGTAAGGGAGGAGGACAATAAATGTCTAATAAGGGAGCAAAAATGGAGGAGGGGGATAATGTTTCTATAAGGATGATGAGTATCTCATAACCAACAACAATTGAGAAGGAAGATAACGCTGCTATGAGGTCAAGCATCTCATAATAACAGCAACTGAGAAGGAGGAACCTGAAAGAATCAACTTGAGTTTTATGGGTTGGTCGATTTAGTTACTTTTTATTACTTTCTTTATCGAATCTAGCTGGATGTTTGGATGGGATTAATTATCCTTGTATCTATTTGGTTGAGTTGCAAAACCATTGTGTAACCAATATTTGGAGATCCCTACATTTCTATAGTACACCCTCCAAGGTTCTAGATTTGACCAGCGATACCTTCCTTGGCTTGTGTTATGTCACCTGGTAGTAATGCTTGCACAGTTTTTAAGCCACATTGTGTGTGTGGTTACTACTAATAGATAGGTAGAAAATGACCTTTGAGTAAAAGAAACCCCCCTATGCTATGTTATTCACTATCTCTTCCTTAGTTGTAACTATGTTGTGTTAACAACAAACCCCATTCTTCAAAGGTTATACCTTGGGGAGTCAGGCTCACCTAATCAACTTTGTGGATGTTTTAACCAATAGGGGTTCTTACTATGTTGTTGACCCTATGTTATGGAGTCCCGACTTGTGGGATCAGAGGTCATCAACCACAATAGTAGTAGTTGATCAATCAAATTTCTTTTTCTTGTTGGGTGATATCTTCACCTGCACCTCTCACTTGCAACGTCATATAAATAATGGTTGGCTCATTGCACCTCGCCCTTTGCTGGTATACTGGCATTTTCCATGCCATCGAGCCATTCGAAGGTGATATTGATCCTACATAACCCTACATCATCGCCTATTGTGTGACTGTTAAGTTGGGTAGCGAGTATGCTACTGTTTTGTCGGCCTGTGGATGCCTCGTCATCAATGATGGATGCCCGAGCTCTCTCTTGGGTAATAAGGGAGGGGTCAAAGTGATTAAATGTTAGCTTAACCCTTGGAAATCCCTTTAATGCTTTAGGGTTCAGATACATTAGTTTGGCTATTGGCTAGTGAATTTTAAATAACTTTTAGGTTATAGAAATGTTTATTTAAGTTTATTAAATCATATGTTATTTAATTAATGGAAAATCAAAAGGAATGTTAGACTATTTGCATAGCTAAAGGTATGGGACTTTAACTATGTTGAATAATGAAGGAAATATTTATTTAAGTTAATTAAATAAGATGATATTTGATTAATGGAAATTAAAAAGGAATGTTAGATTATTTGCATAGCTAAAGGTATAAGACTTCGACTATGTTGAATAATGAAGGAAATGTTTATTTAAGTTAATTAAATAAGTTGTTATTTAATTAATGGAAAATAAAAAGGAACGTTAGATTATTTGCATAGCTAAAGGTATGAGACTTTGACTATGTTCAATAATGAAGGAAATGTTTATTTAAGTTAATTAAATAACATGTTATTTGATTAATAGAAAATAAAAAGGAATGTTAGATTATTTGCATAGCTAAAGGTATGTGACTTTGACTATGTTGAATAATGAAGGAAACATTTATTTAAGTTAATTAAATAAGATGTTATTTGATTAATGGAAAATAAAAGGAATGTTAGATTATTTGCATAGCTAAAGGTATGGGACTTTGACTATGTTGATCAATGATTCTAGGAAGAAGTATTCAGTTTATGATCAAGAGTTTTATGCTATGGTTCAGGCTCTAAAGAAGTGGCGACATTACTTTTTGCCAAAAGAGTTTGTTCTATATACTGATCATCAGGCCTTACAGTATATTAATAGCCAAGGGAAGCTAAATCAGAGGCACCAAAAGTGGGTTGAGTTTCTTTAGAAATATACCTTTGTGTTGAAGCATAGGAGCGGAAGGTCAAACAGAGTTGCAGATGCCTTAAGTAGAAGGCAGTGTTTGTTGACAAAAATGAAGGTGAAAGTGGTAGGATTTGATGAACTGAAGGGTTTGTACCCTAAAGATCCTGATTTTGCAGAAGCCTGGAAGGCTTGCTTGGCACTTGTTACTTTGGATAGGACCAAGTGGTTGGATTTTTTGATCCAGGATGGAATGTTGTTTAGAGGAAGTCAATTATGCATTCCAAGGAGTTCAATGAGGGAAAACCTGGTCAAGGAGAAACACAGTGGAGGGCTAGATGGACATTTTGGTCAGGATAAGACCATTGCCCTGGTTAGTGAGAAATACTATTGGCTGCAACTACGACAAGATGTGAAGAAGTTTGTGCAAAGATGTAGAGTATGTCAGATGGTGAAAGGTGTGAGCCATAACACTGGATTATATTAGCCATTACTTGTACCAGAGAGACCATGGGAGGACGTCAGCATGGATTTCGTTCTTGGTTAACCAAGGACATAGCGAGGAAATGACTCCATATTTGTGGTGGTTGATAGATTTTCAAAGATGGCACATTTTATTCCCTGCCAGAAAACTAGTGACGTAGTTCACGTTGCAGGTTTATTTTTCAAAGAGGTGGTACAACTTCATGGTCTACCAAAGAGTATCATTTCTGACAGAGATACCAAATTTGTGGGGTATTTTTGGAGGACCTTGTGGAAGAAATTGAAGACAAATTTGAAATTCAGTTCTGCATACCACCCACAGACTGATGGCCAAATGGAGGTGGTGAATAGAAGTCTGGGTAATCTATTGAGATGCTTGATAGGAAATAAGCCCACAGGATGGGATTTGGTTTTGCCACAGGTAGAATTTGCATACAACAACTCTGTCAACAGGAGTACTAACAAATCTCCATTCCAGATAGTATATGGGAGCAGTCCAAGGAATGCTTCTAAGTTGAGGAAGATGGATACAGGGGAAAGGTGCAGTGCCTAGGCTGAGGCCTTTGCAGAGCATCTGAAGAGCGTGCATGAAGCAGTGAAGAAGCACATTACTAACATGAATAAACAATATAAGACAAAGGTAGACCAAAAGCGACAGTTCAAGGAATTCACAGTGGGAGATGAAGTCATGGTCCATATGAGAAAAGAAAGGTTTCCTGCTAAAACCTATAACAAGCTGAAGATGAAGAAGTTTGGACCATGCCAAATTATAGGGAAATGGGATTCAGGCAATGCATATGAAGTGGAATTGCCAAGTGGCCTGAACATATCACCTATTTTTAACATTGCAAATTTGGTAGAATATCATGAAGGAGGCAGTAGCGAGACACTAAGTACAAAATTGTGGAGTATTCCAACATCTACTCCAAAGAACAAAGCGAGATCGAGGAAATACTTGGACACTCGAGCGAGCGAAGTACCAAGAACAAGCAGTATTCTGAATATCTGGTCAAGTGGAAGGGCAGGTCTATCGAAGATGCAACTTGGTTGTCAAAAATAGAGGTCAATCGCCTGGGTCTTCCTCCAATAGTACAGAAGTGAAGGTCACTTCTCAATCTACCTCGGTTGTCTGATGTAGGAGCATCCGGTGGTAACAGAGCAATCTTGCATCAACAAAGAAAAAAAAAATTGTCACGATATCACGATAATTTTTTTTTCTTTGTTGATGCAAGATTGCTCTGCTGCCACCGGATGCTCCTACATCAGTACTAAAGGTGATAAATTTAGGTCATCAAGGATGATGAGATTGATAAGATTATTTGTGGTATCACATAAGATACATACACAGATGAACTTGTGTAGGGTACTGAGTGAGATATAACTCAATAGGAAAGTTGGGAAACTTAGTAGATTAAAAATGATAAACAAATGAAATATTGGTTAAGGGTTTATGAATCCCTCACCATAATCATTTTTTATTTCTTTTATTGCTTGTGTTTTATTGTAGCTAGTTTTGGGTCATCATATTAACAACTTCTATAATGGATAGATTGTTCAGGTGACCACCATCAATCACAAACACATAAATGTAGGAATGAGACAACAAAATACAAATGCATGAACTATGTCTATATGTGGACATCATGTGCCTAGGAGACTGTCATCACATAGTTTTGACAATCATAGCCATTGTTTTCTTTTTCTTTCGCTGGACACCTCGTTCTTGGTGGTCAGTCTTTCGTCCACCCACGAGGATACCTAGTCTTGCAATCATGCAAATCCATTAGCAACATCATATTCTTAAATAAAACAAACACTTATAACAACTAATCAACATATAGTCGTTTAATATATCTTTAAAACAACATATCAATTCATAAGTGTATCATATGCATAAGCTCACCAAGGTAAGGTCATGCCATACTACCCCCCTTAGACTAAATATAGTCCTTCATCAATATCCTACAATTAAAAATTACATTTCATTTTTAAATAAATATGGAAAATATCTTTTCATGTCATCCATTTTTTTCAAGTGGTAGTTTTCTCAGAATATACATCCCATTGGACCTTGCACTACTTTAGAGTTCGACTCCTTATAATTTTGGAATGAAACTCTATAATATTCATGGGCTTCACCTCAATCACCAAGGGATCAAATATTTGTAAATTAGAAATATTCCACACATGGTTAGGATCAATAATATATCTCCTAAGCAAGGATATATGGAAAGTGTCATGGATATTTAATAGGTTGGGTGGTAAGGCAAGATGATAGGCTACAATACTTATCTTCCCCGTGATCTCAAAGGGCCCAACATATCAGGGATCCAACTTGGTAGGTTTGATGGTGGTTTTCATGGGATTTAATCTTAAGAATACTTTGTCTCTCATAGAGAATTCTCTAGGTGTTCTCTTAAGATTAGCATAGATATTCTGATGATCGAAGACTTCCTTAAGCCTCCACCTAATCATCCTAAGTTGTTCCTTCATCACTCAAACTTCGTCTATTTTGATGACTACCCGATCCTCTGGATTATCCCAAGATAAAGGAGTTCTACATTTCCTACCATACAAGTATTCAAATGAGACCATACCCAAGGAAGCATGATGACCATTATTGTACATAAATTCCACCAAATGTAAAAATTATTCCCTCTAAGACTTTTGGTCCATGTAGTACATATAAAGCATGTATTTTAAGACATGGTTTACCCTCATAGTTTGACCATCTATTTTTGGATGGTATGCAGAATTTATGTTCAACTTTATCCCAACTACACAATGAAGAGCTTACCATAATGCAAATGTAAATATGGAGTCTTTATTTGAGATAATCACTTTAGGAAACCCATGTAACTTGAATATCTCTTTGGCAAATTTGTTAGCCATCATAAGAGCAACATCCTTCGTACTCTGTGGTATAAAGTGCACAATCTTGATCAACTTATCAACCACTAAAAATATTATGTCATGTTGGTACCTATTCTTAGGTAGTCCCACAATAAATTCCATGGATATAACCTAATTTTTGTACAGGTATATCATGTGGGTATAAATATCCTGTCAGATGCCTATGCTCAACTTTATCTTTCTAGCATTCCATGCATTTAGAAAAAAAATCGGTGATATATTTATTCATACTTATCCAGTAGAAAGTCTTTTTCATATTCTCCTTGATCTTAGCCCCTCTAGGATGAACATAATAAGGATATATATGCACCTCTTGCATGATTATTATCCTTAAATCACCAATTTTTGGTATGAAAACCCTACCTTTAAAGCACAAAAGCCCATATTTTATGCTAAAATCCATGTTTTCTCTAGGATTTCTTACCATTTTTGCCCAAATATCAATGCAATAATGATCCTATAATTATGTTATTTTGACTTGGTCCATCAAGTCTATGTGACTATAGGTCAGAGCAGCTATATGCCTTCTCCTACTTAAGGCATCAATAACCTTCTTCTCCTTACCTTTGATATATTCTATACCAAAGTCATACTCAGATAAGAGCTTGATCCACCTTCTCTATCTAGTATTGACCATAGGTTGAGTGAATATGTACTTCAAACTTTTATGATCAATTCTTAACTCAAAGGGTTTTTCTAGTAGGTAATGCCACCATATCTTGAGTGTATGCACAATTGTTGCTAGTTCCAAATCATGTGTAGCATAATTCACCTCGTGCTTCTTGAGATTTCTTGGCTCATATGCCACAATTGATTCATCCTAGGATAACTGTTGAGAAAGGTGCAGCAACAATATTGTCATTGTTTTCAACACAGTTAGATAGATCTGTTGATGCAGTGGACAAGAAGTTCAAAAGCTATTCGGATGTAGAAGACAGGAGTTCAAAGGTTATTCAGAGTATGTACAGTGATTTTCCAAGAAGACCGAAGTGGCCCATATGCAAAAGATCAAAGAAAAAGACAAGTAAGAAAAGTGTTGCGATATCACGACATATACAGTAGGCAAGAAAAACTGTCACGATTTCACATGTTGGAAGAGAGAGAAAAAGCAAGAAAAACTATCGCGATATCGTGACATGTTGGAAGAGAAAAAGGCAAGTGGAAAAACTGTCACGATTTCGCAACATGTTGGAAGAGAAAAAGGCAAGTGGAAAAACTGTCACGATTTCACATGTTGGAAGAGAAAGAGAAATCAGGAAAAAGTGTCATGATTTCGCGACAAGTTGGAAGAGAAAAAGGGAAGTGGAAAAACTTTTGCGATTTCGCGACATGTTGGAAGAGAAAGAGAGCAGGAAAAAGTGTTGCGATTTCGTGACAAAGTTCGAAGAAATAGAACAAGTAAGAAAAGTGTCGCGATTTCGTGACATGTCGCATTTTCGTGACTAAAATAGGAGAGAGAAAGTAAGTTGGAAAAGTGTCACGATTTCGTGACATGTTGCATTTTTGCGACTAAAATAGGAGAGAGAAAGTAAGTTGGAAAAGTGTCATGATTTTGTGACATGTCGCATTTTCACGACTAAAATAGGAGAGAGAAAGTAAGTTTGAAAAGTGTCGTGATATCGCGACATGTCGTATTTTCGTGACAAAAGAAATAGAGGAAGCGTACAGAAGCAAAATTGTCATGATTTTGTGACAAAAGTAGAAAGCAAGACTTTGGAAGCAGAAGTGTCACGATTTTGTGACAAAAGCAGAGAAGAAGACTTCGAAGGCAGAAGTGTCACGATTTCATGACAAAAGCAAAGAAGCTAAGTACGGAAGCAGAAGTGTCGCGATTTCACGACAAAAGCTAAGTTGAAGACTACAAAAGCATAAGTGTTGCGATATCATGACAAAAGCAAAGACGAAGTCTGCGGAGGCAGAAATGTCATGATATCGTGACATGTTGTATTTTCGTGGGCCGAAGCAAAGAGAAATGCAAGGAGGAAAAAGTGTCGCGATATCGCGACAGGTTGTATTTTCGGGGGCCAAAGCAAAGAGAAAGCACTAGGAGAAAAAGTGTCACGATATCGCGACATGTAGCATTTTCACGGTCCGATGCAAAGAGAAAGAGAGAGAAAGAAAAAGTGTCGCGATATTGCGACATGTTGTATTTTTGCATGCCAAAGCAAAGAGAAAGAGAGAGAAAGAAAAAGTGTCGTGATATCACGACATGTATTTTCGTGACAACAACAACAAAAGAAGCTACAGAGGCAGAAATGTTGTGATTTCACGACAGGTCGTAAATGCGCAAGTCAAGAAGGAGAACCCAACTAAAATGAGAAGTATGATAGTGGACCGACATATTTATAACATTTACAGGGGCAGATGCAGAGTGAAATCATGCAGCTAAAATATGAAGAGTGAACAAAAGTCAGTGCGTCGGTTACAGGGGCTGTTACCAAATGAAATATTTGAGCGGTGGAATTATTGAATATCTTCATGAGTTGAAGTCGACTAAGACCGATGATAGCCAACTAAGATTAGGGTTTATAGTTGTTATGAAAGTTGACTAAGATTAGGGTTTACATTTGTTATGCAAGCCAACTAAGATTAGGGTTTTCATCATGAAAATATTGTTATAAAAGGAGGGCTATTTGGAGAATTGTGGTGTGGTTGAATGTGCATGAAATACGGTCATTGTGCACAAAGAGCAAGTTGTGTCAAATCATGCTAAGTGTGAAATTTGCAAAGAGAGCAAAGTGCGCAAAAGGGAGAAGACGTTCATGAAGTTCAACTGTAACGAAGCAGAGTGTGCGAAGTGATTGCATAAAGAGAGCAGAGTGCGTAGAGAGCAAAAAGGTTAAAGTTTGACCAGGTGCTGCTGTGATTGTGTAGAGAAATCAGAGTGCACAGAGAATGCAAAGGTGAAGAAGACCAATCAGGGTCTTACAAAAGCAAAGGTATCTTACTGACAAACTTATAGATTCAAATTGAAGTACAAGTTGGTGCTTAGCACTAGGGGTTGGTGCTCCTTCCAGTTGGTGCTGGTAAATCAGGGGTTGGTGCTCCTTTCTGTTGGTGCAGATAAATAAGGGGTTGGTGCTCCTTCTAGTGGGTACTGGTAAATTGATTGTAAAGTTGGTGCTTTGTAAAGGCTAGATTTGGATGGTAGTCCAAACAGTTAATTTTTGAGGAGTAGCCACATTGGTGAACCTCGTTAAATCTTGTGTTGTGTGAAGCTCTTTTGTTATACTTGTTGTATCTAGTAATAATTTTTAATTGTTACGGTATTAAGAGCTATAAATTCAATTTTAAAGAGCTACACTGATTCACCCCCCTCTCAGTGTCATTGTAAGACTAACAATTGGTATCAGAGCTAAGTTATTGTACAAGCTTAACCAGCTAGGGTGATCTTGGAAGTAACACAATGGCAGGCGGTGAAGCTCTTTTCATGGCATTTGAAGAAGTAAAATCAAAAAAGGAAGGAGTGGACTCTGAAGTATGTTGTGAAAACCCTGAGGTTGAAGTAGATCTAGAAGGTGAGTTGATCTCTGCACTTGAAGAGTGGAAAATAGAGAAGAAAAAGAATAAGAAAATTTCAAAAAAGCTTGAGGATGCAAATGAAATCATAACTAGTCTGAAAGTACATACAGAAGAATACAAGAAAATATCTGAAGATATTGAAGTACAAATTACCATGAAAATAGATTATTGCTGCAAACTAGAAGAAGAGAATGTTGGTTTATGGATGCAGATAGAAGAGATGAATCACAAAATTAGTTTCTATCACAAATGTGAAGAAAGTTCTATGAAGCTGGATAAGATTATAAATGACCAAAGGCCTACAGGCATCAAATTTGGTCTGGGTTTCGTCGAAGGAGAATCATCAAATGGATCAAAAGCCAGAAATGTAGAATCCATAAAGAATGAAAATAAGAAACAGGTTGCTCAAGGAAAAACGTCTCATGCAAAAGAAAGCAATAATGCCAGGCATGAAAGGAGAATTGACAATGATGGATTCACCAATGTCACACATCAAATAAGAAGAAGGCCTATGGCTCCTACGACAACATGGCAAAGACCATCACCCATGTTCAATTATCCCTTTTATGGTTTTTGTTTTAAATGCAATGGCTATGGACATAAAATATCAGACTGTAAATATAATGTAAGACCAAGGAATTTCACCAGTATAAATATTTTTTTCCCTTTGATGAATTATACAGTAGAATGTTATAACTGTCATAATTTTGGGCACATTGTAAGAAACTGTAGAAGTATATTTGCATCAAATTAGTTTTAGGAAAGAAAATTTCAACCAAAAAGGATGAGACAAAATAGAAAACTTCTCGAAAAACATGCACAAGCTATTGATAAGGGAAAGGCAAAACAAGAGCCCAAAACTACTATCAAAATGGAGTGGAAGAAAAAGAGCGACTTAAGGAAGAAAAGGAATCCCTAATAATACAAACAAAATTTAAAGCATAGAATAAATATGTACCATTGATACTTGATAGTGGATGCTCCAGCATATATGACAGGTGACAAACAAAAATTTGAGAAGTTACATAAATATGAAGGTGGTTCAGTAAAGTTTGGAAATAATGATGGAGCTAAGATAGTTGGCAAAGGTTTGGTTAAAATTAGTGAAGGAAAAATTATGTCAGAAGAAGTCTTGTTTGTGGATGGTTTGAAACATAACTTGTTGAGCGTAAGTCAGATTTGTGATAAAGGTCATGAAGTAGTTTTTAAGAAGCGGGGTTGTGAAGTCAGAAAAACAAACAGTGGAAAATTGATAGCAACTGTATCAAGGACATCTGGCAACTTGTACATGATCTCAGAGACTTCAAAAGGAGCTTGTTTTATTGGGCAGGAAGAAGAAAATTGGTTGTGGCACAAAAGACTCAATCATATCAGTTTTGATAATCTAGTAAAAATCAACTCAAAAAGGGCAGTGAGAGATATTCCCACCATCAGCAAACCTACAAAAACATTTGTGCTTCATGCCAAAAGGGGAAGCAAACTAGAGTCACATTCAAAACAAAAGAGTACTACACAAGCAAACTGTAGCACCCTAAAATTGGCGCAGTCAAAATTATAAAATTTACATTCACCTTAGTAAATAATTTAAAAATCAAATTTAACCTCCCAAACCGCCCGTTAACCGTCGGGAAATCCGTTTCCCCCTTTTTCGTGCCATTTTTAGAGGTTGTTTTGACCGTTTGACGATATCGTCGCCGATCAGACGATATCGCCTCGCATTTGACGATTTCGTCTGGACTAGGTCGTCCAGACGATCTTGTCGCAAAACTGAATTTGCATAGTTGGAATCCGTTCCAACGGGTCTCCAATCCGGGCAGAAGCGTGTCTGCGCCGTTGGGACCCTCCCCCGTTGGAGATCTCCCAAATTGGGATGATCTCCAACCTCCCAACAACTCCCCCTAAGCCTATTTAACTTCTAGGATTTTCCCTCCCCAACCCCTGGCTGAATTTATCTGCAAATTGAATCCCTCTGCGCTAAAACATCATAATATTATTTTTGCATTAGTCCCATAGCAATTTTGATGTAGGTATATCATTGATTTTCAACCGGAGCCAGCACCCATCGTCGTTACGAGACGATCTCGACTGCATGACGATCTGCCCACATCGAGGCAATCAGTGCCTGGAGTTTGCTTTTCTCAACTTTGTCTCTGTTATTTTGTTTTGCAAATTAGATAATATATTCA
Source organism: Wollemia nobilis (assembly GCA_028583015.1). Taxonomy (NCBI): domain Eukaryota; kingdom Viridiplantae; phylum Streptophyta; class Pinopsida; order Araucariales; family Araucariaceae; genus Wollemia; species Wollemia nobilis. The sequence goes on along the minus strand of JAQPPZ010000652.1, from coordinate 291,559 downwards.
GTTTTTATCCTATTTTGCATCTGGAGTTCACCCATTTAGCTTAGATTGCATGCTAAGTTTATGATCTGCCATTTAAGCACAATAATTTGCATTAATTTCTGTTCTTGAATAGTGTTCAGCATTCATATTATCATTTGGTGTAATTTGCCTCTGTTAGCATAGTGTTATTTCTTGCATTTTGCATCTATTCTCTGTTTTGCAGTTTTTTGACGAATTCGTTCGACGAATTTGTCAGATCTCAGACGATCTCGTCTGATTGCAGACGATTCTGTCGAATCTCAGACGATCGGGACTGCTTCAAAATCAGAATCTTCTTCAGACATCCGGATCAGGTATTCTCCGTTTTCCTCCTGTAAATTCTCTGTTCTCTGCTTTCAAATCTGTCTGCTGTATTCATGAAAAATTGCATTTTCATATAGTTTAATTTAGTTTCATTCGGCCAAACCTAGGATGAATGCTTAAGATTAAAACGAACTCATTAAACACATTCCAAAACCTAGGCATGGAAACTGCCATTAAATGTTTCCTGGTGAACCCACCATCCGTCGAAAAATCACCAAAATACACCTCCCTTGAGAGGCGGGACCTTCGCAAAGTCCTCTCGTCCGAGGTACCGCATCATCCTTTTCCCATCCTCCTTCCGGGCACGGATCCTATAGCCTGAAGGTAGGGATGCGAAAAATTTGGAGCGATACATTTTGGTGAACCCGACGTGAATGCATCATAAACCTTTTGAAAACAAAAAAAAAAATATATATATATATACAAGAAAAAAAAAAACAAAATCATCATTTCAAGTTTGTATGTTTTAGATTCAATTCTAAATAGTAGATGCTAAATATTACTTTTAGAAGTACTAAAGAAACCATGAGTTTTTACTCAAATCAATATGAGCCCATTAGTAATGTTGGAAGAATTCAGCCAAATACATTTGTTGATTATGACCAACCTTATCCCTATTCAACATCACCTCCATCACACTTCTCTCATTTTTCATCCTTACCCCAACAAGACAATCCCTTTGCCAATCCTCTTCATAATGATATTATCTATTCTCCCATATATCCATATTATGTCTATCAATCCACATATAATCCTCCTCCACCTTTTCAATACTCTTCTTTCAATACAACACATCCATTTCAACAAGAAAATACTTATTCTTCCAATTCTACCATGCACTCACCTCCTACTTCGCAATCTTCCTATCATCATTCTACCCATAATAAAGAAAGTAGAGGTGAGAAACCATTAGGTCCTTTTATGACGAAATTCCTAAGGCATTTATCAAAAACCTCTCAAAAACCTTCATCACGTAAATTTACTAAGCTCAATCAACCAATGGATATAATTCTCAAGTATTTACTTGACACAAATAAGATTGAACTCCCTTCCATAAGACAACTTGATACCACATCAGATTGGTTTAAACCCGAGCTACATTGTGAATATCATAGAGTAGATGGACATATGACACAAAATTGTAAAGATTTAAGATGTGCAATTCAAGATTTGATTGATAAGGGTCTTTTTAATATAAAGGAATTACAATCTACAACTGATGATAAATCTCCAGTAAACAATCAAACTCCTACACAACAAATACCAATAATCAATCAAGACATGGGGATCTCCCAAGAACCCCTATTCAATTATCAACAACAAGAAACCAATCAAATATTGCATGTTAATGTGTCCCATCATGATGATATTATTAATATTGTAACAAAAACTACAAATGAGCAACCTCAAGTTCAATCAACTCAATCTGATATTCAAGATATGGATTCCTCATTTGACCAACCTTCAAAACTATCTTTGACTCTAGAGAATGATCCAAAATGGAATGTAAGCATAGAAAGCTCATCTTTAGAATCAAAATCTCAATCTGAAATCCACTTTGATAACCAACAACAAGTGATTAATCCTCAAGCAAAGATATCCCTTTTAGAAGTATTACAAATTTATCATAAGGAAATTTTGTTCAAAATACCTAGCCAACAATTTGTTCCTCATCATATTTTCTCTAAGAACATAATTAATGGTGTAAACCCTCTTGAGGTTAACCATATTTCATTCTATGATGAGGATATTCCTTCCTCTACTCCACAAGAAGACTCCTATCTTTACATTACAGGATCTAGTAAAGAAACACTTGTTAGAACTATCATGGTAGATAATGACTCCTCTCTTAATTTATGCACTTATCAATTATTCCAAAAACTCAAATTAAAGGAAGAAGATCTTAATGAATCAAATGTTATTATAAAATCTTTTAACAATGAAATTCAAGAAGCTCAAGGTACTATAATTCTTCCCCTTAATATTGGATCCAAGATCCTGGATACTTTATTCTATGTAGGATATTGTCCTTCACCTTACAACCTACTTCTCAGGAGTCCTTGGATTCATACGATGAGGGTTGTCCCTTCCACTCTTCACCAATGTTTGAAGTTTGAACTTGCAAATAAAATTGTTACCATACATGGTGACCCAACACCATTTGAAGAATATTTAACGGTTGAAACATCAAGTTCTATACATTCTCTATTATCACAATTATCTTCTATCCATCACTTTTCTTCATCCATATATGATCATCCTTGTTTACCAAATAACATCCATGCATATCTTTCACATATACTTTCTCCATCTTATCAAGACTTGGAATATAATGATAAGAATGAAGAACTTTCTTATCCTTCTGACATTTTATTTTGTAACATGATCAATTTTACACATATAAAAGTCAAATCTTTTGCTACATTATTCTACATTATAACAAAGCTTTTGTTATCACTACCTTTTATTCATCACCTTCTATTCTTACCTTCACCTCAACCAGATTATCCTTCAAAACCTCCTTTGATTTTGAAGCAACCTTAGACATGCTATACTCAAATAACCTTGTATAGTGTATATAGATCATCTTGTATATACCACCAATTTCAATTCATAAATTAAAATCAAAATACAAAAAAATCAAAATCCTCAAAATCTTCAAAAAAATACAAATGCAACTAAGGAACTTAAAGGTAAATTTGAGCCCAACTGGCTCGGACCATACATCATTACTGCAAAATTTGAATCAGGAGCATATAAATTATCTACCTTAGATGGTAAAGAACTTAAAGAACCCATGAATATTTTGCATCTCAAACGTTACTATGCATAAATTTGGTCATTTCATCCATGTATATATTTGTTCAAAATTACTATCTTGTATTTCTTTCAAAAACACCAAAAACATTCATAAATCTCCAAAAATCTTCAAAAACTATCTATTGCATTTATTTAAAGCACTTGTTAAATTCTTTGCTCAAAACAAAAATCAAAATCTAAAAACAGCTATATGCTTGACTCTTTCGAAACCAAAACAATATACAGAAGAAAGAGAGAGTCAACATTCTCAAAACTTCTCAAAAGTGTTTATATATATTTTCTTACAATTATTGCAGTTATATGTTTCAACTTATTTTGGATAAATTAGCATTTATTTTGAATCCCTCACTTGCACACTCACAACAAATAAATATCTTGATTTTATCTGGCATGATTACTAATCTCTCTTATATCAAAGTTCACAAAATTCAATTAAATAAAGTTTGAGCATAGAGAATTGATCTTGTTATTTACTTAAACCAAGCACATCTTTTCACAATAAAATGATTATATTTGTAATTTCCATGTTTTGCTACATAGTAGAACTGATTTCTTGAGCGAAAAGTTTCCCCTGCTATCCTATCATGCACATGGTCTAGAATCTTTGAGAATTGGCAAAAGGACAAGCTCACCCCTACCCAGAATAAAAATCCCTTGCTCTACAGCTAATCCGAGCAAGTATCCCTAGCAAAGAAAAAGAAAAAGAAAAAGAAAAATTCAAGAAAAAGAGAAAAGAGAAATGTTCTTTTATATCATTACAGCAATGTTCCAAGCATTATCAAGCAAAAGAAATACAAAAAGAAAAATAAGCAAAGTTCAAAAGAAAGCAGAAAGCGAAAGCAATAAAATCCCTTTCCCTACCCTTTGAAAAGAAAAGAAGGGTTGATGAGCTTGAATCCCTGGAATTCTCAATTATTCGAAAATCGTGAGGTAAGCCCCATAACAGGTGGTTTGTGCCCAACCTGCTTGGCCTTGGGTAACTCCTAGCGTGGCGATATGTCTGTCACATTAGCGACCTTCTTTTGTACAGACCTATGTCTGCTTATGGATTAGCTAGCTCTTGATAATCCGATCTACATAGTGGTCTAATATGGTTATATGCATCTACATCATGGTTAATGAACACTTATTTGGTTTCTTCAAATCACTTGTATCATAGTATCTTGCTCAAAACTGGTAAATGAACAATGCAATTGCACACACATTTGTATTTGAGAGATTTTGTCTATCATTATGATAAATCAAGATCGGAAATGAATTCACATATGCACATGGGATTCCTTATAAATCTAACTTTTGTCTTCAAAATACTTTGAAATATTATTTTTGCAACTTGTTTGGGAATAAATCAAGTACAGTTGTTTTCACAAAGACAACTATATCATAGAAAAATCAAAAATTTCTTTCAAAATACACAAATCAAATCATATATATCGTGTCGACTTTCGCGACGATGGTATAGCTCCACAACCAAAATTGGAATTGTATGCCTAGCGCAAGTCCTCATTTTCATATTTTCTGTTCATCAAAAATCAATCATGCAATAAAAATAACCTTTTTTTGGATTTTCGCGATGATGGTATAAGTCTATACCTACATATTCTATGCCTAGCGCAAACCATTGTAACAATTTTTATTCCCCATTTATCAAAAATCATAAAAACCATATGACTTCATTATGTTACACAAATTATGCTTTTTAAAATCAAACCCATTTTCATTATTTCATATCATTATGTCAACCTTTAACTTTGCAATGATGGTATAATTCCTAAGGAATTATTCACAAATTTTATCACACTTAGGAATTTATGCCTAGCAAAAATCATTTTAAAATATTTCATGTACAAATATTTTTCATGAAAATCTGAAAACAAATCATTATCATCACCATCATTTTTCATCATTGCACCAAAGTCTTAAGACAGTCTCTTAAGCACTCTTTTTACTTTTCGCAATATTTCTATCCTGGGATTAGCTTGACGACCGAGTGAGCAGCGACTCCATGAAATGGTCTATAATAGCGACAATGTCCTTTGAAATTATTGTTAGAAGTCTCTTTTTATTTTTATCACATTTTCATTACAAACAACCAATTTGTTACATCAGATTATTTCATTTAAAATCTTACAGCATGACATCAAAATTATAATGTTTCAAAATGACATAATTACATGAGTCATCGAATCAATCAATCAAAACATTAAAAGCATCATAAAAATACATAAGACACAGTCATATGATCAAAAATATCTCATCTATATATGTCACAAATATATGTACATCATCAAAACTGGATTGGTATGCCACAATCTGTACCTCGGCATACTCAATCCTCTATCAAACAAAAAAATATATATAATACAACATCAATGTGCAGCCCTCTAGCCTCGAGAGCCCCTCGAGCTCTCTGCCTCATCTCCTCCCCCGCCCCGAGGTGGACGAGGTGGCCCCATCGCAGTCTGTGTCGTCCTAGTCCTCGACCGAGACGTGGTCCTCGATGACCCGATCCTGATCGGATCTACGATGTTAGGCGGCAGGGGTAGTCTATCTACCTCCGGCACCAGCTAGTGATACGATGTCCGATAGAATGTCAAGCGGGCGATAGCCCGTGTCAACTCTCCCGAGCTCGCCCCTCCGCCCCGTGCCCTGAGGCGTGCAATCTCATCCCGCAGCTGTGACACCTCAGCATGGTGTCGTGCAGCCGCATCCTGTAGCGTCTGCACCTGAGCCTGTAGACGATCTCTCTCCGCTCGGAGAGTAGCCATCTCGCTACTCTCTCCTATGTCCACACCCTTGCCCTTATCGAGCGATGGTGGCCTCTATGGAGATGGGGGTCTCTCCTCCCTCCTCTCCCGCTGTCGTGGCCGCTCCTGTGCCCGTGGCCTCCTCTGCTCTCTCCCGTCGTGACCCTGGGCCACCTCTATCGCTGCCTGGCATCGCCTCCCTATCCGACGCACGACCACGTGGATCGGACCCTGAGCCCTCGTCATCCGAGGAGGGCGGATGCCTGCGTACCAGGCATCGTAGCCGTCAGCTACCCCTGCGTCGTCTCCATCCACTGGCTGGATGGGGGCATCATCCGCATCCTGACTCCAGAATCGCTGCATGTCTGGAGCCCCGCTAACCGTGGTGTTATCCCGGACAGTCCGAGAAAACTCATAATCCCTGAGAGATGGGATCCCTTGTCGTAGACCGAACTGCCTCAAAACTCGGTCGTAGCGGTGGAGCTCCACCTCTCCCCTCTCCATCCTCAGCCAGCAGACTCGCCTGATGCGAGCCAGCTCCTGTCCATCCTCGGCCCACCCTGGGTGCCCTCGCCATGGCCTCCAGGTGATCTGATCTGGGATCAACTCATCAAGTAGTCTCCGGGACATCGGCAGGTCAATCCGCCACTGTGCCCCTCTCCGGAGCCACCAGTAGAAGACTCGGGGCCTCTCCCCGTCTACCCCTGTCAGTGGAAGCCCTACCGGCCTCCGCACCGCAATGTGCTCCCAGCACCAAACCTGTAGTAGCGATGTCATCACCAGACATCGGCCGCCCTTGTACACGACCCCATACAGGATCCTGTACAACCGGCATAGAACAAAGCTGCCCTAGCAAAACCTGTACCCATGGTCCCGCATATCGTAGATCACATCTGCGAGCATCCATGGTACCCTACACCCGCTCTGGTGGCACAACAGAAGTCCACCAACCACCCCAGATAGTACCCGTGTGAGTGTAGATGCCCCAGGCATCTGGCGTAGTGCCTCGATGTTCACTCCGCCCTTCTCTAGGGTGAAGCTCGGGTCACCGCACAGCCGTCCCATAGCGTGGCCCTGGTTGGCCGTAGGAGTGATCATCCGTCCTTGTATGGGGATTCTCAGAATCCTCCATACATCCTCCAAGTGTGGGAGTCATCTCCCCTGTCGGTAGCCGAAATAGGAAGAACCCGGATACCATCTCTCTGCTAGGGCTGTCAGTAGCCCCATATCTGTGGATACTTGTGGCATCTCCGCCACATGCTGCAAGCCGGCCTGTGCCAGCAGATCCCGCTCTGCCTGTGTGAGCGCGGCCAAGTCATCTCTCAATCCTCCATATTTCCACTCCCTGCTCTTTAGTAATCCTCTCTGCAAACATAAACAACATAAACAATAAACAACAAATAATCATTAATCAATAATTCACATAATCAATAATGCAAGTTAAAAATTCAATTTTTTTTGCAATTGATGATATCGCCCACTATTGGACGATATCGTCCCAAATCTGAGCATAATCGTCTCCGATTTCGTAGTTCGAAATCGTCCCTAATTTGACGAAATCGTCCCCCTTTCGACGATTTCGCCCTCCGGCGAAATTGCCGAAATTGAGACGATTTCGTCGAAATCGGGACGATTTCGTCCCGACGACGTCGACGGCCCAAAAACGGCCGCGATGCTCAAAATTCACCTAAAAACTATCTAAAAAGCATGTAAATTCAAATTAAATCAGTTCTAAACTAAGTTTAGACCCTTACCCGTAGACCGCGTCGGACCTCTGCAGATCTGTGCGCTGTCTCGACCATTTTTGCTTCAGAGCTCTAAAACAAGAAAAATGAACAGTAACAATGAATTAGGGTTTTACCCTATTTTTCTTAATTTTATTCAACAATATTTTTTGCTTTTTCGCGTTTTTACCTCAAACGTTCGATTTGGGTAAAAACACGGAGGGGGCACCATAGTAAGTTGTCGTACGATTCGACCAAGAATCGTCGCCTAAAAATGGGTATAATTTTTTGCTTTCTCGTAGATCGAGAAGAACTCATCTTTAACGTATTTTCTTCGGAAAATTCGCTAAAGAGGGGGCAAAATGTAGCACCCTAAAATTGGCGCAGTCAAAATTATAAAATTTACATTCACCTTAGTAAATAATTTAAAAATCAAATTTAACCTCCCAAACCGCCCGTTAACCGTCGGGAAATCCGTTTCCCCCTTTTTCGTGCCATTTTTAGAGGTTGTTTTGACCGTTTGACGATATCGTCGCCGATCAGACGATATCGCCCCAGATTTGACGATTTCGTCTGGACTAGGTCGTCCAGACGATCTTGTCGCAAAACTGAATTTGCATAGTTGGAATCCGTTCCAACGGGTCTCCAATCCGGGCAGAAGCGTGTCTGCGCCGTTGGGACCCTCCCCCGTTGGAGATCTCCCAAATTGGGATGATCTCCAACCTCCCAACAACTCCCCCTAAGCCTATTTAACTTCTAGGATTTTCCCTCCCCAACCCCTGGCTGAATTTATCTGCAAATTGAATCCTTCTGCGCTAAAACATCATAATCTTATTTTTGCATTAGTCCCATAGCAATTTTGATGCAGGTATATCATTGATTTTCAACCGGAGCCAGCACCCATCGTCGTCGACGAACCTGTCCAAATCGGAGGCGATCCTGTCGAATTCGAGACGATTTCGTACTGATGCGAGACGATCTCGACTGCAGCCCACATCGAGGCAATCAGTGCCTGGAGTTTGCTTTTCTCAACTTTGTCTCTGTTATTTTGTTTTGCAAATTAGATAATATATTCAGTTTTTATCCTATTTTGCATCTGGAGTTCACCCATTTAGCTTAGATTGCATGCTAAGTTTATGATCTCGCCATTTAAGCACGGTAATTTGCATTAATTTCTGTTCTTGAATAGTGTTCAGCATTCATATTATCATTTGGTGTAATTTGCCTCTGTTAGCATAGTGTTATTTCTTGCATTTTGCATCTATTCTCTGTTTTGCAGGTTTCTGACGAATTCGTCTGACGAATTCGTCAGATCTCAGACGATCTCGTCTGATTGCAGACGATTCTGTCGAATCTCAGACGATCGGGACTGCTTCAAAATCAGAATCTTCTTCAGACATCCGGATCAGGTATTCTCCTTTTTCCTCCTGTAAATTCTCTGTTCTCTGCTTTCAAATCTATCTGTTGTATTCATGAAAAATTGCATTTTCATATAGTTTAATTTAGTTTCATTCGGCCAAACCTAGGATGAATGCTTAAGATTAAAACGAACTCATTAAACACATTCCAAAACCTAGGCGTGGAAACTGCCATTAAATGTTTCCTGGTGAACCCACCATCCATCGAAAAATCACCAAAATACACCTCCCTTGAGAGGCGGGACCTTCGCAAAGTCCTCTCGTCCGAGGTACCGCATCATCCTTTTCCCATCCTCCTTCCGGGCGCGGATCCTATAGCCTGAAGGTAGGGATGCGAAAAATTTGGAGCGATACACAAACCTTTGGAACTAATACACAATAATTTATGTGGACCCATGAGAACACAAAGCATAAATGGTGACAAATATTTTATGTTGTGCATTGATGACTATTCCAAAATGACATGAATATTTTTCTTGAAGTATAAATCAGAAGCTTTTAAAATGTTCAAGATTTTCAAAAACCATGTTGAGAATTAAACATGAAAGAGGATCAAATTTTTAAGATCAGATAGAGGAGGAGAATTCATTTCAGAGGAGTTTATAGAGTACTGTGAAAAATATGGTATTAAGAGACAATTTTTAACAACCAAGACACCTCAACAAAATGGAGTGGTAGAAATAAAGAACAGGACAGTCCAAAAAATGGCACGGACTATGTTGGCTAAAAGTAGAGTAGCAGACATATTTTGGAAAGAAGCAGTCCATACTGCGGTGTATATCCAAAATAGGTACATGCTGAGAACACATGAAAGCAAAACTCCTTATGAGTTGTGGTACGGTAAAAGGGCAACAACAAAATACCTCAAAGTTTTTGGCAGCAAGTGCTACATCAAAAGAATTGAAGATAATCTTGGTAAGTTTGAAGATAGAGCAGATGGAGGTATTTTTGTTGGTTATTTGTCAAAAAGCAAAGCTTACAAATGCTACAACAAGAGGCTAAAGAAAATTGTGGACAATATCGATGTTAAATTCGATGAAGGTAGAGAACGAGTAATTAGCTATGAAATGAACTACCCAATTTATGAAGAGGTTATTGAAGGAGATGAGGAAAAAAAAATGGAAAAGATACAAAAAATTGACTCAGATGATTTAAGTTGGATGAAGGCAATAAATGAAGAATTAGATCAGATCAAAAAAAACGAAACTTGGGAGTTAGTACCTAGACCCGCAAATAAAAATATAATCGAGACTAAATGGATTTTTCGAAACAAATTGAATGAATACGGACGAGTAGTCGTGAAATAAAGCAAGATTGGTATATAAGAGTTATGCACAAGTTGAAGGCATTGACTTTTAGGAAACTTTTGCACCAGATAGCTAGACTAGAGGCAATTAGAATGTTTCTGGCTTTAACAGTCTACAAAAATTTCAAAGTTTATCAAATGGATGTGAAATCAACGTTCTTGAATGGGAAACTTGAAGAAGAGGTTTATATTGAGCAACCAGATGGTTTTGAACTTGGTGATGATCCCAACTTGGTTTGCAAGTTGAAGAAAGCATTATATGGCTTAAAACAGGCACCCCGAGCATGGTATGCAAGGCTAGACAACTATCTCACTCAACAAGGGTTTAAGAAAGGTATGGTGGATAGTAATTTGTATGTCAAAATAGAAAATGGGCATCTTATTGTTCTTGTTGTATACGTAGATGATATCATATTTGGCAGCAACAAAGATGAGTCGTGTAAAGATTTAGCAAATAAGATGCAAAAAGAATTTGAAATGTCAATGATTGGTGAACTTTCATATTTCATCGAGTTGCAAATTAATCAAAGTAAGAAGGGCATATTTATTTCTCAAGTTAAATATGTGAAAGAGATGTTAAAAAAGTTCACAATGGAGGATTGTAAGTTAGTTAGCACTCCCATGACGACAGGTTGCAAGGTGAGCAAGGATGACAAATCTCCACCTGTTGATCAAACCATGTATAGATCTATGATTGGGAGCTTACTGTACCTGACAACTACCAAACCAGATATTTTGCAGGTAGTATGCATGGTAGCACGATTTCAAGCTAATCCCAAGGAGACTCATGTGACAGCAGTGAAGAGGATTCTTCGATACCTCAAGGGTACTATGGAGTATGGGTTATGGTATCCGAAAGGTAAGGACTTCACCCTTATTGCTTATTCAGATGCAGATTGGTAAGGATGTGTAGATGACTAAAAGAGTATCAGTGGAGGTGCATTCTATCTTGGAGACAGGTTGGTCGCATGGCACAGTAAGAAACAAGAGTCAGTTTCTTTATCGACAATAGAGGCAGAATATATTGCAATGACAACATGTTGTACGCAGGTATTGTGGATGAAACAAACCCTGAAAGATCTTGGTATTAGCTTCAGTGAGCCAATATCAATTAAGTGTGATAACACCAGTGCCATTAACATCTCCAAGAATCTGGTTATGCATTCATGCACAAAACACATTGCTATTAGGTATCACTTTTTGAAGGAGAAAGTTGCGGAAGGTGAGGTTAAGTTGGATTTTGTTCTAACTACAGAGCAAGTAGTAGATATCTTCACAAAACCATTGCCCAAGGAAGTTTTTGAGTACCTTCATAATAAATTGGGAGTGGTCACACTTCCCAAGTATTGAATAGCTACAGGGATCACATTCTCACGGGGAGCATTTAAGTATTTGATTATCTTTTTGCTCATGTTCATGATTTTTGCTAAGTGTAATAAATTTTGCCTGAGAATTTTGTGCATGGACTCAGGGGAGTCTCAGAGTAGCCCTTTGGTATTATTGTCAAAGGGGGAGAAGAGTTACAGGAAATTGCACGTGTTGCCAACAATTCCAAAGGGGGAGATTTTTGAGCAAGGTGCAGCAACAATATTGTCATTGTTGTCAACACAATCAGATAGATCTATTGATGTAGTGGACAGGAAGTTCAAAAGCTATTCAGATGCAGAATACAAGAGTTCAAAGGTTATTCGGAGTATGTATAGTGATTTTCCAAGAAGACCAAAGTGGCCCATACGCAAAAGATCAAAGAAAAAGACAAGTAAGAAAAGTGTCGCGTTATCACGACATATACAACAGGCAAGAAAAACTGTCGTGATTTCACGACATGTTGGAAGAGAGAGAAAAAGCAAGAAAAACTATCGCGATATCACGACATGTTGGAAGAGAAAAAGGCAAGAGGAAAAACTGTCGCGATTTCGTGACATGTTGGAAGAGAAAAAGGCAAGTGGAAAAACTGTCATGATTTCGTGACATGTTGGAAGAGAAAGAGAAAGCAGGAAAAAGCGTCACAATTTCGTGAAAAGTTGGAAGAGAAAAAGACAAGTGGAAAAATTGTCGCGATTTCGTGACATGTTGGAAGAGAAAGAGAAAGCAGGAAAAAGTGTCACGATTTTGTGACAAAGTTCGAAGAAAGAGAACAAGTAAGAAAAGTGTCACGATTTTGTGACATGTCACATTTTCACGACTAAAATAGGAGAGATAAAGTAAGTTGGAAAAGTGTCACGATTTTACGACATGTCGCATTTTCGCGACTAAAATAGGAGAGAGAAAGTAAGTTGGAAAAGTGTCACGATTTTGTGACATGTCACATTTTTGTGACTAAAATAGGAGAGAGAAAGTAAGTTTGAAAAGTGTCACGATATCGCGACATGTCACATTTTTGCGAAAAAAGAAAGAGAGGAAGCGTACGGAAGCAGAACTGTCACCATTTCGTGACAAAAGTAGAAAGCAAGACTTCAAAAGCAGAAGTGTCATGATTTCACAACAAAAGCAGAGAAGAAGACTTCGAAGGCAGAAGTGTCACGATTTCGTGACAAAAGTAAAGAAGCTAAGTATGAAAGCAGAAGTGTCACGATTTCACGACAAAAGCTAAGTTGAAGACTACGAAAGCAAAAGTGTCGCGATATCGCGACAAAAGCAAAAACGAAGTCTACGGAGGCAAAAATGTCGTGATATCATGACATGTATTTTCATGGGCCAAAGCAAAGAGAAAATGTAAGGAGGAAAAAGTGTCGTGATATTGTGACAGGTTGTATTTTCGAGGGCTAAAGCAAAGAGAAAGCGTAAGGAGAAAAAGTGTCGCGATATCGTGACATGTAGCATTTTCACGGTTCGATGCAAAGAGAAATAGAGAGAGAGAAAAAGTGTCGTGATATCATGACATGTATTTTTGTGGGCCAAAGCAAGGAGAAAGACAGAGAAAGAAAAAGTGTCGTGATATCGCGACATGTATTTTCGTAGCAACAACAACAAAACAAGCTATAGAGGTTGAAATGTCACGATTTCATGATAGGTCGTAAATGTGCAAGTCAAGGAGAACCTAACTAAAATGAGAAGTATGACAGTGGACCGACATCTCTATAGCATTTATAGGGGCAAATACAGAGTGAACTCATGCAACTAAAATATGAAGAGTGAACAAAAGTTAGTGTGACGGCTACAGGGGCTGTTACCGAATGAAATCTTCGAGTAGTGGAATTATCGAATATCTTCATGAGTTGAAGCCGACTAAGATCGATGATAGCCGAATAAGATTAGGGTTTATAGTTATTATGAAATCCGACTAAGATTAGGGTTTACATTTGTTATGCAAGTCGACTAAGATTAGGGTTTTCATCATGAAAATATTGTTATAAAAGGAGGGCTATTTGGAGAATTGTGGTGTGGTTGAATGTGTGTGAAATACGGTCATTGTGCATAGAGAGCAAGTTGTGTCGAATCGTGCTAAGTGTAAAATTTGCAAAGAGATTAGAGTGCACAAAAGGGAGAAGACGTTCGTGAAGTTCGACTGTAACGAAGCAGAGTGTGCGAAGTGATTGCGTAGAGAGGGCAGAGTGCACAGAGAGCAAAAAGGTTGAAGTTCGACCAGAAGCTGCTGTGATTGCGCAGAGAAAGCAGAGTGTGCAGAGAACGCAAAGGTGAAGAAGACCAGTCAGGGTCTTGAAAAAGCAAAGGTATCTTACTGACAAACTTATAGATTCAAATTGAAGTCCAAGTTGGTGCTTGGCACCAGGGGTTGGTGCTCCTTCCAGTTGGTGCTGGTAAATCAGGGGTTGGTGCTCCTTTCTATTGGTGCAGATAAAAAAGGGGTTGGTGCTCCTTCCAGTGGGTGCTAGTAAATTGATTGTAAAGGTGGTGCTTTGCAAAGGATGGATTTGGATGGTAGTCCAAGCAGTCAATTTTTGAGGAGTAGCCACATTGGTGAACCTCATTAAATCTTGTGTTGTGTGATGCTCTTTTGTTATACTTGTTGTATCTAGTAATAAGTTTTAATTGTTGCAGTATTAAGAGCTATAAATTCAAGTTTAAAGAGCTACACTGATTCACCCACCCCTCTCAGTGTCATTGTAAGACTAACAATACTCCTCCTAACCCTTCCATTGAAGCATTAGTACAAACTAAAAAGTTTCCCTAAGGATCTGGAATCTTCAGAATAGGTGTTGTAGTAAGCTTCTACTTAAGCAAATCAAAAGCAACCATGGACATATCTATCCATTTAAATTCCTTTCCTTTCCTTTGAAGATTGGTTATTGGATAGGCAATATTGGAATAGTTCTTTACAAATCATCTATAATAACCCATAATGCCCATGACGCTCCATGTTTTGGACACATTTATGGGTGTTGATCAACTCAAAATGGCCTCAATCTTCTTGGGATATATTGCAATTCCTTTTGCAAATATGATATGTCCTAGATATTGCACCTTTGGGACATAGAAGTCATATTTTGATAAATTTCCATAGAGCTAGTTATTTCTTAACAACTCGAGTACTATCCTCAAGTATATATCATGTTCTTCCTTATTCTTAGAATATATCAAGATATCATCCAGAAAGATCAATACAAATTGATCCAACTACTTTCTAAATACATTGTTCATTAGATTCATGAATGTTGTCAAGGCATTCGTTAGCCCAAAAGGTAATACTATGAACTCATAATGCCCATACCAGGTCTTAAAAGTACTTTTATAAGTGTTCTCATGGATTCTTAATTGGTGATAACCTGATATCAACTCAACCTTAGAAAATATTGTTTCACCCTTCAATTGATCAAACAAATTTCAATCCTAGGCAAAGGATATCTATTTTTTTATGATTGCTTTGTTCAATATTCGATAATCAATGCTCAATATTAGTGAACCATATTTATTTTTAACAAAAAGAATGGGTGCACCCCAAGGTGACACACTGGGTTTAATCAACCCTTTTCTAGCAACTCTTGTAGTTGCACTTTCAACTCCTATATTTTGATAGGATTCATCCTATAAGGATTTCTATGTATAGATTTAGTTCTTAGCATAAGTTTGATGGTGCAATAAAACTCTCGCTTTGACGAAAGTCTAGGAAGGTCTTTAGGGAACACATCCCTAAATTCTTGCAAGATTGGGTGCTTTTCAAACACATATTCCTTTTTATCCTTTTCAATCTCGTTTATATTAATAACAAAAACTATTCCTCCTTTTCTCATGGTCTTCTTCAGTTGCATAGTTGATAACAACTGGGGTTGAAATGATCCTTGTTCACTTATGATTCTCAATCTTCTATTGTATTTTTCAGAAATTTCAATTCATTTATCTTAGAAGTTAATCAGGGCCTTATAAGCATTTAACCAATCCATCCCCAAGATGATGTTGAATGCATGTAACGGAGCTATATATAGATTTCATAAGATAGATTCATTTGGTAGGGTGATATCAGTTGTAGGAAAATACTGATCCACTTAGTAGGTCTATCTAGAACCATACTCAAATTTTTACCCTTGTGCAAAAATCTTGGTCTTTCTAGCATATCCCTAACTATACTAGAAGAGATGAAGCTATCCGTAGCACCACTATCTATTAAAATATTGATATCTATATCAAATAACTTACCATTCAGTAGTAAAGGCGTGGCTTTCCCATCAAGGTTACACATAATTGCATAGATCTTGTGGTTGGGTTTCTTTAGTTTCTTACTTGATCTTGCTCTATGTGGGCACCTGTTTGCATAGTATGGACCCCCACAGTCATAACAACCACCCTTGGGACTTGGATGCTTTTCCTGCTTCTACTCCTTTGGATTTTCTTTTTGAGTCATGTCAAGTTGCCTATAAGGTTGAGGAAAGTTATTGTTACTCTTATTTTGAAACTTCTTGAAATTCCCTTGTTTCCCATCATTTTTATTTTCAAACTTTGGTTTCCCATTTCTTTTCTTATTTTGTTCCTATTCCCATTTAATAAAGCCATTACTATTTCTTTTCCTTAGTGCCTGATGATCTACTTTAGATAATATTGAATAATCAAAAGTAGTCCTATTCAATTATAAATTAGACTTTGCTTGCCAAGCCAGGTCATAAGATTTTTGCAACATATAAGGCTTATGTATATTTACTAAAGATCAAATTTTAGGGTCTATTCCTAAGATAAATTTATGTACCTTCATATTCTCATCCTACTCATAGAGTGGTACATACTTCAACAATTGTACAAATTTTTGATGGTAGACTTCCATCGTCCCCATTCCTTGATGGAGCATGGAGAATTTCTCCACATAATACTACTTTGTGAGGAACCTCTTCTTAAAGGCTTTTACAAATCCTTCCCATGTTAAATTTATAGCCTCAATCTTGTGTTCAAATTTAAAATTTATCCACAATTCTAACCGTACCTCCTATAAGTGAAGTGTGGCCCAAATTTTTTGGGATACAGAGGAATAAATTTTGATGAAAAATAGGTCTCCAACTCATTCAGTAAAGCCTTGACTGAATCACCCCCATCTTGCCCCATGAATTTGGAGGTCTTCACAATTTTCAGATCCTTGACTAATTTTTCCTCAATAAGAGCTCTAACTTCTTGTTCTATAGTAACAATAGTTCCATCTACCCTAGCCTTAGGATCTCTATTTTGGGAAGTCTAACTCATGATAGTCTCCAACATTTTCTTTTGTTGGTTTATTTGGTTTCTTTGTTGTTCCATTTGGTTCCTTCACTTCTCAATTTGCTCCTACAGTAGTGAGATGATAGCGGTGTGATTCTCTACCTCTCTATTTGAGTTCCATGAACTTTGTCCTCAGGGTTTCTCCTTGATACTATTTGGTCTAGGTTGCCTTAGTGTTTAGGAATATCCTCATCTTCCTCTTCTCATTCTTGGTGCCATAGTTCTTGGACACATAAAGGAGGGTTAAGTTAGGTTACAATTTCTTTTTTGAATTTCACTTCTAACCCCTAGTTAGTTACATTCTTCATGTAATCCAATGACAGAGTATTATAATCTACAATTGACATTGATGGTCATTCCTACTCCATGTAAGATACCATTCCCAACAGAAGACCTATTCTTCCAAAAGTTGCTCATCAAGACTGGCTAATCCTATGTTTCACTCCATGGAAGCTACTAGTCCTATAACCTAGGGCTCTAATACCAATTATAACAACCCAATTCTAACCAACCCGGGAGATATTTTTTTTTTCACAAGTAAAGTTCACCAAATATGTACCAAATCAACAAAATATTTCAATCATATTTTAAATTTCTAGATACCGCAACATCCCTCGAGTGGATAGGAGTGACCAATATCCCGTAAAGACTCTGGGGTTCACCTTGTACACTACCCATACAACTTAAAGGATACCTTAAAATGGTCTCCTCATTTACTTACCTTTCTTTGAAGGATATTTTTATCATAGCGTAGGGATTAACCATATCCTGTTCTATCAATAAGGGACACCAATTCCACTACCAGTCTCATTCCATATCTACTAGTACCTAAGCATAAAGATTCTTTAATATTATCCATTACACCATGTGTAAAACTAATATGCTCAATTAATACATCCCCTGATGGTCTAATTGAGGTGGCTATCACCTGTGTGACATCCCTCATCTAGATGCCCAACAATCATTTAGGGAGTCTAGTGACTATCACACCAAATAACATCCCTCATAGGTTTACCCAGTCATCTATCAGGGTTCCTATGATTATCATTCACGTTACATCTCTCACATGGATACGTCACAGTACATCAAATTTTCATCACCCAAATCTAGTTACAATGGGATCCAAGCCTCCGTGACTAGAAGAAATGATTCAAGGTTCACCACCCGAACCTTTCCCAAAGACTTTCACCACCTTTGGACCCACTTTGATGGTCCATTACTGAAGCACCCATTGCAACCCTAAGGGTTTGCTACACCACAATTCCCTTAGTTTTGATACTATCCTTTAGGGTCTAACTAGGCTGGTTTCCTAAGTATAAGCCCTCCTAAGGAGAACCCTAACCCCCAAAGCTAGTGAAGCACCAATTTTTTTTTTTTTTCTCTCTCTCTCTCTCTCCCTTATTTACTAGATTTACACATTGCTTACTCTATTGCAAGTATGAAGGAAATACTTAATATTCATATTAATTTACAAAAGCACAAGTACTTTTGACTATAAGCATAAAAATATTAAGTATATAAATCCATGTCAAAGGCTACATCAATCATATTCTCTTCATAAACGATTCATAGCTAATCGAGTAATTAGATAGATACATGCTTTATAAATTGATTACAATACAATATTACATTGCTCATCTCAAATCATAATTAGTGAACTCTTTTCTTTACATTGAGTTCATACATAAAGAATATTTCTAAGTCATCTTGAGCCTTTTAATCAGTCCTCCATTGAAGTCTTTGAAGGGTGAATAGGAAGGGATCAGAACAACTCCTTTTCCATTATGCTAATGCAAATCTATATGCATCATTTAATATATGCATTCCTACATAATTGTTTTTCAAGGTAGAATGCAACACACAATATATCTTTCATTAAATTGTAAGAACTAAGGAAACCCCATAATATACTTTTTAATAAATTCCACATATTGCAATTAATGTATTTTCATTCACATTTTTCATTGCAAAAGGAAGAAACTCCTATAAGTTTCTCCTACTCTAAGGACCCATATCCAAGAAGTTACATCATTTCTTTGCATCTAATAATTAGGTTTTCTCCTATTTATTTTATTATAAAATAAATACTAAGTAATGACTTTCATTACATCAAAATCACATGCAAATCATATATTTTTCCATAGTCTATCTTCATAAAAGGAGATAGACCATAAATTCAAATTCAACTATTTATATTTATCCTATAATACTTATCCATAAACATTTCATTTATAATTAAAAAATAGATATCTTTATTCATAAACTAAACAAGGAAGAAAGTAAATAAGATTAATGAAGTCAGATTAAGGCGAACAGATAAGATGCAACAATATATATGTAGGGCAAAAGCAGAAATACATTCATATACACAAACCATCTAATAGACCAACCAATACATTTTTATTATTAACATTGATATTCATCCTATGTTTGTAAATTCCATAATTGATAAACCAACAGTCAGAATCCAGATAGCAGAATAACAACCTATTTTTTTATCAACTTTAGCAGAAAAAAATGAACATGAAAATACATACATGCATGAAATAATCAGAATACTAGACAATGCTTTGCTTATATCAATATATTCCTAGTCTTGCATACAAATTATAATGGCTTAGAGCCAACCCTCCGAATGAATTACACTTACTGCTTTATAGCCAGAAGATAGGACTTCCTTACTTCACTAGATGGGCTCATTAATGCACATCATACTACCCGAGTGGAAGGAAATCATCTCTTTGACTCCTCACTACATTTGATCGGGTATTTCAAGGCATTAGGTATGCCATCAGATGATCCCTATTAATTAAATTCCCTTTTCTTGGTTTTGTCTTTGTCGATGTGACTATATCGTCTTCATTTATGGTCCTGGTTGTGGTGGTGGATCATTATTTCTACCTGCAACCTGCATTCCTTTGAATACCTCATATTGACAAGGAACCCTATCCTTGGGTTCCAATGTGGAGTGTTGGAAGATCGATTGTAGTGTT
This sequence comes from Wollemia nobilis, assembly GCA_028583015.1. Classification (NCBI taxonomy): domain Eukaryota; kingdom Viridiplantae; phylum Streptophyta; class Pinopsida; order Araucariales; family Araucariaceae; genus Wollemia; species Wollemia nobilis. The sequence goes on along the minus strand of JAQPPZ010000652.1, from coordinate 271,570 downwards.
TGATGACCAACATTAAATGCAAGTGATGATGTCTTAGAGATAGGCCTGAGACCTAGGCTAGCACCAGCCTTGACCAGTACTCACATTTCCTTGTCACATTCTAGCCTTGGGCAAGGTTTTTGGGAGCATTTATGGGTGATAGCTCACCTCCCACCTTTGTTTCCTCCTTTGGGTGATACTTTTAGGATGCTTCTACCCTAGGAGATCTTTGAAACAATCGCCTTGGCTAGGGCGGGTATTCCCACATGATTCTATCCTTGAGGCTCTTCAAACCACTTACTCAAGTTGGGGCAGGATAATCGGGATGGTCCTGCTCCCTTTTGTCTCACAAACTTCTATCCAATTTGGAGCATTCTGCTTTGGGAATTTCTTTTTTTTGCACTTTTACTCATCCATCAAAATTTGCCACCTTAGCTCGAGCAAGATTTTGGTTGGGGTAGAACATATCTCTGCGGGGAAAACCTCCGTCCTAGAATAGCCTGCACAAGTCATGAGCTTTCTTCTCAGTTTGGGTGATATTTAGCAACACTGCATTATCCATCCCATAGTTCCTAACAATGAACTCACTCGGTTCTCTCATCATTTCGTTGGATTATTATGTAGTCATCAAGATAGTGGAACATAGTTTGTTCTTGCTCTTAATGGTTAGTTGTCCTACCACTAGCACGATGATTTCCCCTTTATCCAATGGTTTGATAGATCCTTCCTATCCTATGGTCTCTACCTTGAATTCCATCAATCTGTTAGTGGACGGCTACCCATCCTTTATTTATCTGGTTTTTCTCGAGATCCTTACTTCGTAACCCATGTCTTCCTTGAGCTTGTGCGACTCGTCCTCTTCCACTTATCTATCGAATCTCTCTAATGTGGGGTGGGGTTGTCATACTCCCTGTTGCTTGATATTTTATTGGTCCCTCAGTCATTCCTAACGAAGTCTTTGGTTCCTACAATCTTGCTAAGGTGGACCCAAGGGTCTATTCTCAAGAATACGTAGTGATGGGTTGACTTGTACTATGTCCATAGATGGTCCTTGTGGCCTAATCCATGGACTAGTTGACCTATGGGTAGTAGGAGGGGAATTTCTTCCTCTCGAGCTACAGGGATGGAGGCCAACCATGCTCCAAATTTGGTCAAGTAATCTTGGGTTACCTAGAAATCTTGACAAACTCTTGGGATTACCCAAGTCACCTCTATTTTGGGCTTGGTTTACCAGTTTTGCTCGTGAGATTGGTTTTGCATGTGCTTGATTGCCAGGTATCAGTTGGTGTAGGATTCTTAATATCCTATCTACCCTTATCAACTGTCATTGCCACCTTGCTTCTTCAAAGTGTCTTTGTGGTGCACATTGGACTAGGGTCTCTTGATACTGATCTAAGAAAATTGAATCTATGCTTGAGTCATTCCCTTCTCTTGTAGTGTTCATTGGCCAATTTTATGTTTTTTGAACCCTTTGCTATAATCATCTTACTTCTATTCTATGTCATCATAAGTCCCTTATAGCCAATTGATACATTACCATTATTTTATATTCAGTTGGATGCTGCATGGATTCTTCAAATGGCGTTCTCCACATTCGTCGTACTGCTCTTCCTAGTACTACATCTTCATTATCTGATGGGATATTCATTCTTCCATTGTCCTTGTCTTGTGGGCTTACAGATTCCTCATCTTCAATCACGTGCATTGTCTCGAGGAATCTAACTCCTGCTTGTTGACTTCGGAGCTCATCCCTTTATCTCCGATGGTATGGGTTAGGACTAGCATAGGGGATGTTAGGATCCTGAGGTTTATTTTCATCTTCGCTTGAATATTCTAGCCATCCTTTGTATCATGGCTATTTGGGTACCTCTCGGACATCTCACCATAAAATATTGACTGCATTTTCTTGATTCATCTGATATTCACTATTGGTAGCTAAGTTCTGATGTAGTTCCCTCGTCTCATCCTGTTATGGTGGTCTTCAAAATATTTGAGGACGTTGGATTAATGGTGAAGCAATTCTTTAGGAGTTGTTGGTATTGAAGAGGATTCTCAATGTGGTTGTATATGAACTATTAGAATTAGAGGATAAGGTGGCGTGTCCTTTCATATTATTTCCTGTATCCTCTCTTTGCCCTTCTAGTTGCATTTCCAACCTATGATTTTACGACCTTCGAGGATGGTTTGTAACGGTGAATTACTGGTTATAGAGAATATGCTACCATTTGAAGAGGCTTGCTCATTACCTTTGGTGCTTCCTATTAAGTATTATTGGTCTCTTTCCATCTATTTTTCCCTTCGTGCTTCTTGTTTCTGGTTCATTCATTGCATGGTTCCATCCAACTCCTGAATGAATTGTTCCCTTAATATTATATTATACTACCTTAGGGTATCATACTCCTCTTGCAATCTTTGCATTTACAAAGCCATCTAATACAGAATTCTAGCTCCTTGCCCTTCGTCATCTTCCACTTATAGCTCATGTTCCTGCAAAGTAACATCCATGAGGGTTTGGGTCGCTCCTTTGATTTGCTATTCAAAAATTGAACGTGGACTTGTAATCGTCTTTGTTCTCCCTCTCGAGGTTCCAACTCCATCTACTCGATTATTGGTTCTTCAGTTCCAAATATCCATTCTAGGTTAGTTGAGTCATCCTCTTGAATAATGTTACTTGGCTCACCATGTTTATAGGATTGTATACCTATCTGTGCTTCTTCAGTTGTGTTACCATAAGTGTATTTCAAAATTTCTAAGTTGATTACATTTATTTGTGCTTGTGCCTTATAAACCTTCAACTTAGAACTATTTACCACATCGGGGTAGATTGTTCCATCCATCTTCTTTAATTGGACAATCTTGTTTTCCAGTACCTCTTCCACTTGAAAAGGGCCCAAGACATAGAGTCTTCAACTTCCCTGGATTGATCTCTCTTTTTTTGTTGTACTTGAGAACTAATCTTCCAGCATTCAAATTCATCTTTCAGAGATTTTTATCATGCCAATACTTTCATCGTTGCTAAGTTATCTTTGTTGCCCACTATGCCATCATCCTTTTCTTGTCTAACTACACCAATGCAACAAGTCTATCTTCCATGTTGTCTTCTTTATTCAGGTGGGTTTCAATTACTACTCTTAAACTTGGTATAAGGAATTTCATTGGTACTACCACCTCTTATCTGTACATCAATTGGAAGGGTAAGTGGTTCGTGGTTGGGTTGAAGGTGGTTTTGTATACCCACATAACCACTGGTAAGTGCTCCTCCCAGTATACTCCTTCAATTGCACACATCTTATACATGATGAAAACCAAGACCTTATTTGTTGCTTTCGCTTGCCCATTTGCTTTGGGATAATACAAACTAGACAAAGAATGGAAGATCTTGAATTCCTTCGTCAGATTTTGGATGATTTTGTTAACAAAATAGCCTCCTCTATTACTTTTCAATTGTATAGGTGTGCCGAACTGTGTGATAACTTGCTCATACAAAAATCAAGTCATGCTCCTTGCAAAATTATTTGGTAAGGCTCTCGCTTCGACCCATTTTGTTAGATACTCTGTTGCAACTATGATATATTTGCATTTCCTTTTCTGACTTGTTTTCAATGGACCTACAAAATCCAACCCCCATATCTCAAAGAGTTCTTGAGGCTGTGATGGATGCAGTGGCATGAAGTCTCGTTTCAACGACTTCCCTTTCCTTTGACATGTATCACATGCCTTAACAAAGTTCTTGGCATCGTGATAAAGGGTAAACCACCATAGAACCACCAACAACACTTTCTTAGTTGCTATGTTAGGTCCCATGTGTCCTCCAGACAATACTTCGTGTACCTCTTTCAAGGTCTATTGTACTTCTTCCATCATGCATCATCTTAGAATGTGGTCCTCCCCCATATTGTATAGCAATTTTACAATCAAGGTAAAGGGTGCTGATTTCATAATCACATTTCTCTGTTCAATTATCATCTCCTCCTTCGATAGCTCTCATGTTGATAAATATTCCCCAATATGTTTATACCACACGGGTATCACACTTATCATGAAAAACTGTGTATCAGGAAATTCATCCGATATTCCTCCTTTTGTAGGTTCTCCTGAGTGTATCCTTAATAGTTGATTCACAAAAATTTCTACTTTGCTATACATACTTTTTGACTCATTAGTATGCCTATTGTATCAATGTCGTACTGATCTGCTCCATATAGTTTGAAGTTTGGGGATATTAGTGTGAGTTGCCCAATACTCTGCCACATACATTATGGCATCATGTTCATGCTTGATCCTCCATCAATGATTACTTGATTCAACTTATGGTCCAATATATCCATGTGAACCAAATTTGGATTTTTCCTTTCCTCGATCATCAGTATCATGGGATCATTGAATTGAATTTGCTTGGCATTAGCTACCTGTTGGGTTTCAATTTTCTTTCTTATTTTCATAACTTCCCCAACCGTAGCATATAACTCGAGTACTATATTGAATAAACTTGCTATTTTTACTTCCACTATCGTATTTAGTACCTATGTCACCAAGTCGTCTATTGATGTTTGCTTGTCTGATGTGATCTCCTTCTTTAGAGTTTTCTCCAAAACTAGTATGTCTTGCTTTTCTTTGTCTAGTTTTATCTTTATCGATTCTTGAGCTTCCTACCATCACTCTTTTTCCTTGGCAAGATTTGGGTACTCCATATTCCTAGCTTGTGCTCTTGTTACGCATAGGACTTCATCTTCCATCTCCATCATTGTACTCACTTTACCAATGTCAATCAAATTGATATTCTACGTACCATTGGAACTTACCTTATTTGGGCAATTAATCTCTTTGTGGTTCCTTGGACCACACCCCCTTCACATTTGGGTAGCATTGCTACCACCGACATTGCTTGTATTCATGAAGTGGCTCTATTCTTGGCAATTTTGACACTGGATTATGGGTCTCCCTTCAGAGTTGTACTGCCATCAACTTTACCCTCCTTGTCTTCCACCTCGACGATTGTTCTTGTACCCACCGCTGGTTGCACCATGTCCACTTATTGAAGTATTAGGTTGATATCCTTGTTGGACTGTCAAGATGTGGTGCCTTACTCCCTTCTAGTTGAATGAGCAATCTACTACTGGGTGACCTACAATATCACATATATTGTAATACACTTTCTTTGGGCAATTGGTATTTGCATGTCCCTCTGTTTTATAGTCGAAACACTAAATATCCTTCCTATCTTTCCTCCCTTCTCCTTTGACTTCTCTTATAATTTTATCAAACTCTTTTCAAAAGGAGTGTATTACAGTTTGAACTTTATCTTCTTCATCACTATCAGAATCTTCATGCCTTGGCTGTACTCTAATCCCTACAACTATTTGCTTATCTTTGCTTTTGAATTTATTTGCTTTCTCAAGGGCTTCTGCATATATTGAGGCTGGTAATGCCTTTATCTTTTTTTAGTACTTCATTTTATCATTCCATAGACATGTGGCATCTCCATTTTCTCAGTCAACTACTTCAATCTCCTATTGTAGCTTTTGACATATTCTTCTATTCTTTGCTTTGTTGCAAAGATTTCGGTGATAATATTTGTGTCATATCTTAATGGTTGGAATTCTTCGATAAATGCATCCTTCAAGGAAGTCCACTGAGTGAATGGTTGCGTACTCTGTTGTTTCAAATACCAATCCATTGCCATTCCTCGTAAGGTGGCTAGAAACAATTGTAACCACTTCGTATCTTGGGTTACCCCATTTGATCCCCAAATGGTGATACAAGTTCCTACATGACGGGTCGGGTCTTCTTTTCCTTCCTTGGTGAAGGGTGGACACTTCTATTTGCCCGCTCGGTTAGCTACATCACCATTGGAACTGTCCCACTAGGTGGACCTTTCAATGGTGATCAGGGTGGAGTTCTATCTGATCCTCTCTCTACTATTGATGGTGCAAAAATCAGATCAAATAGCCTTCTACTTGGCTCTCATGAGCCTTTTCTTTGTGACCTCCTTTGTGAGTAAACGAGATGTGGCTCTGGTCTTCCTCCCCACAAACCTACATGTGGTTGCTATGGTACAAATTATCCTACTTCTATATTTGTTGGCCAACTCCTCTTTGTTGGTTCACGTGTTACCATCCAATCCTCATTTCTAGTAACAAGTACTTCCTCCACTATTTGTTCTTTACCTTTTGCTATCACCAACAATATCTCTGCTCTTGAAATTTCATCTTCTACAGGGTTCCACACTATTTCCACTTTAGATTGTGAAACTTTATCCTCATTGTGCGTTCTTTAGTTCGCCAGTCATGTGCTTCTTCTTTGCGGTCTCGTACTTCTTCCTCTTCTACTGGAATGTGTTATTCACCTCTTTACCTTATCACATATACCTATTGACCCAAAGTTTGATTTAGGCAATGACGCCAAATGTAGATAGGGATAAGTGCTTTCTCGAGATGAGGGAATGACAATAATTAGGAAGAAGTGATAAGCTTTTTTATGACACTTGACATGCTATTTTGTTGTAGATGGGTAAGTTCAATATATGTCTAGGAAAATAGACGTCTAGAACAGACTCATAGACATCTAGACAGACGTCTAGGGGGTGCAGGTAGACGTCTGGGTAGTAGACATCTAAGACAAATGGGCTAGACATCTATGCAGTAGACATCAAGGGTAGTAGGTTAGACGTCTAGGTAATAAATGTCTAGGGAAAACATAATGAACGTCTAGATAGTAGACATCAAGACATATGGGGTGGACGTTTAGGATCGAAGGGATAGACGTCTAGACAGTAGAAGTCTGGGATATCCAGGATAGACATCTAGACAATAGATATCTAGGACTAGTTTATTAGCAAGGCTAGATGGCTAGACTTGGGCGCATGATAGGTTGGATTAACGAACAAGTCTTGATATCTGTAACTTGGGCATTCATCCTTCAGTCTGCAACTCTCTTTGTTGGTTCCTACAATAACACATAAAACTAGCGATAATGTTCCTTCTCGTACCCAACAATGATCAATATCTGCAACACAACACTATACTCCAGATACAATCATACATAACACATGCAATCTAGAAAAACGTTTTCTACATAATAGATATGTATTTATGGACAAGTATGGATAGATTACAAAATAAAATAGAGGGGTATTTTATAGGCAAGTCCAAGCGATTACTGCAACCAACCTGACTCAATTGTTCCAACCACCTTATGCTTAACAAATTAGTTCTAGGTGTAACAACTATTTTATACGTCTAAGCAGTAGTTCAAACGTCTAACTAACTAGATGTCTAACTATTCAGACGTCTAACAAATCCAAACGTCTAACATAAATGATAGTCCGTATTCATTGGATCGGCTGATTTACATTGCAAAACATTACATCACATAACTCAAAACATTATCAAAATTTCTGTACATTATCAAAATTGTAGTTCTTCATAGGACATTCTTGTCAGACAGTTTGGTAATTTATTTCTTTGTCGAACCGTTGTCTACAGTTTTCTCTACGCTTGCAAACGCAGATGATTTTTAGTCAAAAAATCACGATTTTTCAAAAAAATTGTGAATATTTTCCTAAAAAAATGAATCCACTGCCAATTTCATCGTTTGGCCTTCAAATCACGCCTTCAAATCATGACCAAAAACTAGATTTTTTTTTTTTTCCATTTTCTCAACTATGGATAATACAATAGATCCAAACCATCTTATATTTTCTTTTGAATAAAATTGACTTAAATAAAGATTGCCAAAGGTTAAGGCATATTAATAATAAATTTTTAATTAAAGGATTTTAGGAGAACAACTTTAAAAAAAAAATTCTAGATGGTCCTCAAAATGCAAAGACGAAAAAACAATAAAATGCAAAGACGAAAAAACAATAAACTGCATGCCCTTGCATTGATGATAATGGTTTAGAATTTTTTATTTTTATTTTTTTTATTTGAGACTTCTAAGTTGACTTCTAAGTTTAGACTAAATGTTATCAATCAGCTTCATAATTTAGAACTCACATTGATATATTAATAATAGTAATTAGAGAGAAAAATAAGTGGACAGAGACAAAAATATTCTTAAAGGAACAAGAGAATAATAGAGTAGGATCAAGAGTAGCAAATTCCATTAGGACCTGCCCTTTAAAAGATTTTATTTTAAATGTCTCGAGAAAAAGAATTATTCCTTTCATAGAAAGTCAAGTTAAAAGAAGTCCATCGCAAAGTGGGTGGTATGAATAAAACCTGGCTTTTTGTCACATGGCAAGCCCCTACATACATAGGGAGCAAATTTATCTTTAACATGACTATGTAAGACGATGCTGGATCAATAGGAGGATGGTACCTAGAATGATTTATTACAAAGACTATATGTTAATTACCAGTTACCAAACAAATACTTTGTTGCCTATCATTAAGCTTGCTATTTCTCATGGTCTCGGACAATCTTGATTGTACCTTGGTTGTATATTGCCGAACATGAATATCAATCTTTGGATCTGGATTTATAGCCATGGTCCATTTGTGAGGACGATAGTGTTACCAACCATTTAACCATTTGACAAAATTGGGTGTCAAGCATTAGAGATGGATCCTTTGAACTCCATAGCTCTAGGCTTATAGCTGATGGAATGATCCATCCCAGAACATGTTAGCTTCAGAAGCTAACACCAAGGGTACACTCGTAAGGTTTCTGCACAATGTCTATTGTCGTCCTAGAGATTTCTGCATAATGTCTATAAACTAGTTGGAGTGTGTAAGGCTTTTTTCTATCCTTCCCTGTATTTTTATACTTTTGCTCTTTGATTTGATTTCTACCTGTGCTTGGAATGAAATAGATGGCAGGTTATTGAGAAAATGAGTTGCTGAAATTGAAATGAATATTACAGTTTTCTAGTCAGCTACTTCCTGCTTTTGTTTGTTTATTTAGAACTTCATGCCTCTTTTTTATTTGGTTCAGACTTGCTTTTGAAAACTCTTCTGGTTGCTTGGAATATAGACAAATATGCCAAGATTCCCATTGCTGCTACAGGTGGAGGATTTCAGAAAGATAAGGGATTTAATAGGGTGAGTGAAGACCCTCAGAAACCTGAATCTTGTAGAGGACTGAATTGCCAGTCGCCAGTTACAATATCAGTGGCACCATCTAGACCAAGTTGAAAAATCAGAGTCTCTATGCCCCTGGAAGATGAATTTATCGACGAAGACATTTATTGGCTCCTTCAAATTTTTCATTTTGTGATGATGATGAAGAAGAGTGAATGACTGCCCCCAGTTATGCAATTTATAATTTCTTCGTATGAGGAAGCCAAGATAAAATGGCCGCTTTTTGACCCACTGGGAATTTTGAATGCTCTGTCCTTCCTCAATGAGCTCCCAGTTTACTGCCAGAATCAGATTTTAGAGGGGCAATTACACAGTGTTAATAGCAGGGCTGGGATAACCAACTCTCATTCAGCTTTTCTTTGTCTTACAGCTAGCTGGTAACAGCTTTGGCTTTACAATCAATAATAAGATGGTTATGCTACAGAGAGGACAAAAATCTTATTGATGCAACTATTTTGTCTTCAGTTTTGTGGTAGGTATATGATACATGAAAATTATGGTTCCAAGGCAGCTCTAAAACAGAGCCATCTTGAATTTGCATTAGATAGTAATTATTAGTCTAGTTGTTAATTTATGAGTAGTGTGAAGCTTGACAATCAATCATAAGATGGTTATCCTACAGAGAGGACAAAAAGCTTATTGATGCAATTGTTTTGTCTTCAGTTTTGTGGTAGGCATATGATACATGAAAATTATGGTTCCATGGCAGCTCTAAAACAGAGCCATCTTGAATTTGCATTAGATAGTTATTATTAGTCTAGATGTTAATTTATGAGTAGTGTGAAGCTTGACAATCAATCATAACATGGTTATGCTACAGAGAGGACAAAAAGCTTATTGATGAAATTGTTTTGTTTTCAGTTTTGTGGTAGGCATATGATACATGAAAATTATGGTTCCATGGCAGCTCTAAAACAGAGCCATCTTGAATTTGCATGAGATAGTAATTATTAGTCTAGTTGTTAATTTATGAGTAGTGTGAATAATACCGTGTCTAGTTGTTAAATGTGGGTACCTGGCATAATATCCGTCTTTGGGCTTTTATTAAATTCACAAGGCTATAAGTTAGATCGTATGAAGGACGGTATTCAAAGGACTTTTTATTTACTTGCTTTCATTCTTTCTATGTACATAGAATGGAGTTTTCTGATCGTTGTCGAGTGGCAAGAATTAGAAGCGGGTTTGGGTAGAGGTCTGTTAACGAAGAAATTAGGTTTTGTATATGTATTCGACGTGCTACAGCAGAAGCCAATTTATTCATTTAGCCGTACTTAGTAATTACAATTATTTCCTAAAGCAAAAAAAAAATCAGACTTTTAAACTAACCCAGTCCTCTGGCTTTAACATTAACGTACACTCAAAAAAATCTTCATACATCTATTTCATATAAGATATTGTTACAGATCGATTCGAATACAAAATCCACAAACCAAAGCTGCTGCGAATATTCACAGACTATAAGAAAGCATTTGTCCTTGCCAAAACCCTACAAAGAAAATATATATGAAACATATTATGTCTCTGTTAACTCCAGTTCAACCTCCTCAGAAAAGTCATGCCTTACTGTCGCATAGGAAGATGTCTTATAAAGATTGGGCCAGTATGTCAACCAGATGCTTCCTTCAACTTTAAATTTTAACATTTTTCCTTCCATATTTCTGTTCATGGTCCAGGTGAGGGTTCGGCCATATTTATCGGCCCCAAATACGACTCCACCTTCATCACTGAAAGGACTGCAAGCCTTTCTGTACCTGTCCTTGTACCACGCTTTCGGATCGGACTTGAAGATGCTCTTTTTCGGAGGCTTTGAAGATATGACCTCTACACCAGAGAGAGGATCATACAAAATCCATTTAAAGGATCCATTTGCGCCTTCTGCAGTCTGCAGAAATTTCCAGTAACTCACAGTTTGAGTGGATGATGTTGCAGAAGACTGCTTGATACCCGCCTCTTTCGGCGTTTGGAATGACAATTCCAAACTCTGTCCAGTAGAAGTTTGCACAGCTGGATTGTCTGTGGATTGACCTAAGGAGAGGATTAGGTCGTTGCTTGGACATTGAGGAACAACAGATATAACTATCTTAGATGGAAAGAAACGCTCTGTCCATATGAACTTCTCTTTCCGATACTTTGGAAGTATTTTGAATGGAAGAACATCACATATAAGATTATCGACATGCACCTGGGCTTCTATAAGTTTGTTTTTAATATTCACATGATGCTCGAGTTGAATTGTGCAGTTCAACTGTTGAGATGACCATTGAGATGACATTGGTTCGGGCACTCCCGCCCTGACATAATAGCGTTCATCACGTATTGCACGTAATGCACGGCCTTGGATGCCAATCTTCCAAAACTTGGAAGTACTGACAACATATGAATGAGAGGTTTCTGACCGGAATTTCCAAATTAACTTGGAAGCAGCGTCAATATATGAATCGGAGGGTTCTAAACATAATTGCAAAAAGTGGAGATAAAGTGTTTCCAACCGATGGCCTATTGCTAAAAGAACATCGGTTGATGTTAATTGTGTATATATTTTATTATAGGTATATTCTTCAGGTTCTTGGGCAAACACTGTAGTCTGACTAAGCAAACAAATATAAAGCAAAAGAGAGTCAAATACGAGAGGATAACTGGGATTTCGTGTGACCGCAGAATCCACATCACTTAGAATCAACTCTTCTAGAGATGGTAGATCATTGTGATGATAGTGAAAGCCATTTTTCTCAAAGCGGGAAAGCATAAGAGAAATAAAAGCATGGAAATTCTTGAAGAGTAAAGATGAGATCACCTTCGGCTGTTCCTCCGTGAAATGTCCAACCCTTCCACAGTATTCAGGGACTTCCCTGTCTTTTGAGAAATTAAGGTAGACAGTGACGCCTGTGATATCTTCTCGTCTTACATTAATGTGTACGCTACCTTCCAAGAAGACAAATGTTCGGTCAAAAACATCCCACTGAGAAAGGGGTGGAAGAGAAGAAATCCAATTGTAAGCACGACCATCCATTGTAAAGAAGCGGCCAACACGATAGTAAACGAGCAGCCAATATTGCAGCGCATAGAAAAGGGAAGGCGCACTTTTATAGGCAATCGATCCAAAGCAGAATCGCGTAGCGTCCAAGAAACTCAAACTCAAACTCACTCTCGGATGCAATTGCAAAGGCATGGCCACCTGCATTTAATCTCTCTCGGATGCAATTGCAAAGGCAACGCGTAGCGTCCATCGTACGCAACGCGTTATCGATCGGACAAGACCGAGTAGAATTTTTACATTTAATTTTTTAGAGATTTTTTAATTTATATTTTAAAAAATAGCGGAATTCATACCTTAACAATTAGATTATTCTACGAAGATGCCATTTTTGTATTCAAAGTATTTTAACATTTATTAACATTTTTTTTGCTTTTTTAATTACATAGGGGAGTTGGTTACAACCATTATTATTAGTAACTCGTCGGAACACTACTGCAGGTTCAAACCACACTGACTGCTTCCAATAATCCTATACGTCTCGTTCTTGTTAATCCGGCGTAAGATGGGAACCACTGTTTGCTCGAGGTTCATATCGTTGTCCTTTGTCTGGTACACACTTAGAGGATTTGGAGCATACTACTACCTTTGCAAAGGGTTGGCTGCCCAACCACACCTTCATTTACCAATCCACCTAGCCCTTGGGTTTTTTAAAAGAGTATAACATAACTTTATTATAATTATTTTTATTTTTAAGCTCTTTCAAATACATAATGTTATAATCATTCAAACATAATCATTTTTATTTTTTTTGTTTACGGTAGGGGCTCCATATTCCCATTCCAACCATGACCCCTCTTAAGCTTGAGAGCTAAGATTATCAATAAGGGGTAAACACACTTTTTCTCTCAATGACGATACGAACCCCGAGCGTTCGGTGGTCTCTCTCACGTCACATCAACAACAACGAGATGAATAAGTTTGTTGGGAGCAACTCATGTGATTTGAACCCTATGCTTACCAACTACTAAAAATAGTGTGGTTGTAACCCACCCTCTCCTCTGCACCAATAAAATAAAATAAATAAATAAAGGCTAAACACTAAAGCAGAAGCCCGTAGCGTCCATCGTACGCAACGCTTTATCGATCGGACAAGACCGAGTAGAACTTTTACATTTAATTTTTTGAGGATTTTTTAACTTATATTTTAAAAAATAGCGGAATTCATACCTTAACAATTAGATTATTCTACGAAGATGCCATTTTTGTATTCAAAGTATTTTAACATTTATTAACATTTTTTTTGCTTTTTTAATTACATACGGAAGTTGGTTACAACCATTATTATTAGTAACTCGTCGGAACACGCAGGTTCAAACCACACGGACTACTTCCAGTAATCCTATATGTCTCGTTCTTGTTAATCCGGCGTAAGATGGGAACCACCGGTTGCTCGAGGTTCATATCATTGTCTTTTGTCTGGTACACACTTAGAGGATTTGGAGCAGACTACTACCTTTGCAAAGGGTTGGCTTTCCCCAAGGTTTGGACCTAGGTCTCTTCTTGGTAAGTGCCCAACCACAACTTCACTTACCAATCCACCTAGCCCTTGGAGTTTTTAAAAGAGTATAATATAACTTTATTATAATTATTTTTATTTCTAAGCTCTTTCATGTTGTGGTTGATCCACAACACACCCCAAAATTGGGGACCCACCTTTTTGCAGGCTTGCAGAGAAGAATCTCGGTGACCCAGATGCTAAAATTGAAGAAAAGAGAAAAAAATGCATAAGTGTTGAAAGTGTCGCGAAATCGCGACTTGTCGCGCCATCGCTGTCGAAAACAGGAAAGTGTCACGAAATCGTGACATGTAGCTCCATCGCTGCCGAAAAGGTGAGAGAAAAGAAAAATTGAAAGTTGTCACGAAATCGTGACATATCGCTGGAAAAGAGTGAAAGGGTGTAGCGAAATCGCGACATGTCGCCGAGAAGAAAAGAAAAGGTGTCGCGAAATCGCGACATGCCGCTGGAAAAGAATGAAAATGGTCGCGATTTCGCGACGTGTTTTGCCGAAGCGTACGGATGATGAAAAGTGTCACGATTTCGCGACGTGTTTTGGCAAAGTGTACGGAAGCGGAAAAACGTCGCGATATCGTGACAGGAAACAGCGAAGGGACTCGAAGCGGAAAGGCGTCGCGATTTCGCGACCAATTGCAGCTAAAGTGTACGGACGAAGAAATGGTCGCGATTTCGCGACGTAAAGTTGCCGAAGAGGTCCGAAGGAAAAACGGTAGCGATTTCGCTACGACTTGTGGAAAGAAGGCTCAAAATAAAAAATGGTAGCGATTTCGCTACGACTTGTGGAAAGAAGGCTCAAAATCAAAAATGGTAGCGATTTCGCTACGACTTGTGGAAAGAAGGCTCAAAATAAAAAATGGTAGCGATTTCGCTACGACTTGTGGAAAGAAGGCTCAAAATAAAAAATGGTAGCGATTTCGCTACGACTTGCGGAAAGAAGGCACAAAATAAAAAACGGTAGCGATTTCGCTACGGGAAGCTGCCGAAGGCGCACGGGCGAGGAAAGCGTCGCGATATCGCGGCTAAGAAGGTGAACAGGCGGCATGCAGTTTTTGTCGGGATTTTCGTAGAAAGGCGTTACAGAAGGCGTAGAGAGCGTGTGACACGTGGCATGCAGGTGTCAGGTCTATAGAAGCGTTACATGCAACGAAGGATTTTAGGCGTTTCAGCGTTAAGCATGGAATAAAGACAAGGAAAAGGTGGGAATTCGAAAGGCCACATGCAGGAAGGTGAAGCGAAGCGACCAGGGAGAATCGAAGAGCCATGCTAGACAGGATAAATCCAGAAGCGCAGATTGAAGAGAGGGGAAATTGCCGATTGCAGAGTTGCAGAGACAAGGGCTTTTTGCCATTCTGGGCCTGCACTTGGGCAATTTCCTTCTTTTTGTTCTGGAATATTTATGCCTGGAACATTCTTTGAATGTAATTGACATATCATTTAATACAAAATACAGAGTATTGGCATCTCATTGATGAGAAAGAAGGAGTCATTTTGTGCATGCATGATTTAATGTTTTATCTTTCATTCCAGATTTCTAAGGCTTTTAGGTGAAGTTTAATGCAAGTGTGCTTGGTTGCTTCATGCGAATGCCTAAATCTGGAATTAAAGTAGAAACCCTAGAAACCAGCACCTAATTTATTTGGATTGTGCGAATTTGCAGGTTCATTAGGTTAGGTTGCATGCATAAAACCTCAATATCTTCGGTTTCATCGAATTGATGACAGTATTCTGACTGTAGTTTAGTCTTATTTCCATTTACTTTGCTTTATTTTTCAAACCCTTATTTTATTTCTTGCAGTTTAATTACTGTATTTGAATAAGCAACTGAAAATCCATCAGAATTGAAGATTAGAATAGATTTATTCACTTTGAGTCCACTAGAAATTCAAATTAAATAAACCATCAGTGCCCCTTGTTAACATCCACTTGCAAACCCTAAGATATTCCTGGCATTTCATTTGAACAACATTATTTAAGCATAACAAGAACCTTGGAGAAAGTTATTTTCTTTGCAAGCAGAGGATTTTGGGACTCAGATCCTACTGGAGAGTGTGCTTTCACAATCGGGTGAAAACACCACTCAACAGATTGGCGCTAGAAGGAGGGCCCGAACTGGTTTATTTGATTTTGATTTTCATATCTGAATATTTTGTTTTTGATTTAATTTTGAAATCATTTACGGCTAAACTGCAACACTGTTTTTATTGCAGGTTTTCTTCGAAATAGCCGAGGGTTTCATCGGGCAGGCTGGACCCACCACGGCGTATTGCAACCAGGTCCCAAACAACCGAGGAAACCATTTTTCATGACCTTACTGGCACTCCCAAGAATAAAACCAAGCAAGTCGTAAGTTCACCAGTCGCAAAAGACCTGTTTTCTCCAGGAACATCGAGTGGACCTACGCCAGTAATATCTGTTGCCCCTAGTGTGCCTATAGTAAGTAATATTTCTACTGCTATTGTAGGTTTGTCTTCATCAATTCTGAGTCAAATGGCTCAAGCTCCAACAGCTCCTTGGTATGGAGCTAATAATACTCCTTTGAACATTGCTGGGGATATCCATGAAATCCCCAAGAACATTGAAAGATTTCTGCCTAAATACAAACCAGATGGCCCAAGAACAACAGAAGAACATATCCAAGCTTATAGGGATGTTTTAATTAGGCTGCAAGTTCAATATGAAGATGTAGCCTGCAGACTTTTCCCCATGAGCTTAGATCCAATAGCATATGAATGGTATATATGCTTGCCAACTGGTTCAATCACTTCTTGGATTCAAATGGAAAATGCCTTTGTTAATCAATTTAGATCACCCTTAGATCCTGCAACTATTTACAATCAGTTTATTACATGCAAAAGGGGCCAAGGGGAACCAATCAGGATGTTTAATCAGAGATTCCAAAAGAACTATAATAGAGCAATTAGACACTTTGCTATTGATCCTGCAGTGGCTTTGCAGATATATTTTGGGGCATTGGACCCCATGACAGCCATGTTTGCAAGGCGCAATCCTCAGGTCACCATGCTGGCTTTGGCCTATAATGAAGCCATGACTATCGAGCAGCAATTGACACCACAAGGCTACGGGTTTACCCAGATGCCTATGATGGGACAATATGCTCCATATGGTCAAGCTCCCCAGGCAAATCAACTCATGGCACCACAAATGCCAAGCATGAATGCCTTCCCATATCAGCAGCAGTATCCACCAGCACCCGCATATGCACCCATTCCAATCCAACCAATCACAGCCATTCCACTTGTTCCTGCATTTTTGCAGAACAGTCAATCAACTATGCAGGAAGCTAGTCAAGTCAATCCTCAAGCCATAGTTCCCTTTCCAAATCCAACCCCGATTCAAAGTGTCAATCCATACGGGAATCAAATTCCTCATAACCCGACCCAAGTGTTGAATCAAGACCCCATTAATTATGCGAATCCAATGGGGGTTAACAACAATATGATTCCACCAAAAGATGTTTATTCGGAATTCGAAGAGCTCAAGAAACTAGTGCTTAAAATGAGCAATGACAGAGTTCAACAACAGAAGTATGAGTCCCATGCCCCTCACCCAAATCAAAATTTTAACAGAGGGAGGCACTGGAACACCAAGCCTAACAATGGGGGAGTTCCTGCTCCCATTGCTAATCAATTAGATGCTTCTGCAGGACCTAGCCAATCCAATTCTCTTTTGAATCTTTCAGATTTGGCATGGGAAAGGGGGTGCAGGTTGCATAACACAAAAGAACACAATGAGAGAAATTGTCCTGAGATTGCTAGATACACTCATTGTCTTCAGGCACAAGTTGATGATTTGGAATTGGTATCAAATGAGGATCCATCGCAACATCAAGATGAGAATATTATGGTGATGGAAATAGTATATCACCAAGAAGGTGAGAGTGAGGAAGAAGAAGACGAAATTCTGGAACAAGAGGTGCAAGCTTTTCGAGATTTCAGAAAGGGAAATCATGGATACCATTTGAGGAGTAAGTCTAAAGCCCCTCAAACCTCATCAACACCTCCAAATAATTCTATTCTTCCTCCATACAAAGGCAAATAATAATCCTCCCCCTCCACTCAAAACAGAAATGTCTAATGATGTCCAGAAGACGGTCAAATTCGAAAAAGCAAACTATGACATAGTGGAGGATATGAAGAAGTCCAAATCTAGTCTTTCGTTCTTGGACGCAGCTAGATTACCTGGCCAAAAGGAGGCTTTGATAAGAGCTTTGAACTCACCTGATCCAATGTGGAAGGAGAAAAGAGTTGAATCCCACCTCATTTTGCGAAAGGAGAGAAGGGATGTCCCGCCATTCTTACTGACTCTGAGAATTGCGGGTAAGAATCTGCATAACTGTTTGGTGGATACAGGTGCCACGAGCAACCTCATGCCTGCAGAAATATGTAAAATGCTAGGTCTGCAGCCTGTTTCATCCAAATGTACAGTCCTGCAACTGGACAGATCAGAGGTAAATGTGGTAGGGACTTTATATGATGTCAAGATTCAATTGAATTCTGAACCCAGGGTCCAGCAGGTTGTAGACATTTTGGTGGTTAATATCCCAAGTAGGTATGGAATGCTACTTGCTAGGGACTGGATGAAAACTCTGAATGGATATTTTTCAATAGACTGCTCGCATATGTGGCTACCATGGAAGGGAATTGCAAATCAAATAAGAGTGGAAAACGAACCGAGGCTTAAAGAGATTATAACAGATTTTAATAAGCCGAATGAAGTTCAGTTTTCTGAGCCAGACCTAGGAGTCTATGCACTTGATGTTGAGAAAGCTGCTGAAGAGCTTAAAGAAGAAGTGTGTCATGGTGGTTCTTCTGAGGAAAAGGATTACACATGGTTGCTCAAGTTCGATGGATCAAAGTCTAGACAGGGAGCAGGAGCTGGAGTCGAGCTCACTGGTCCAGGAGGTAAACCATTATTAGTTGCCTACAGATTGCAATTTCCTTGCACAAACAATGTGGCAGAATACGAAGCATTGATCTATGGTTTACGTCTAGCATTGAGCAAACATGTTAAATGCTTGAAGGTTTTGGGAGATTCTAAGTTGGTAGTCAAGCAAATCAAAGGACAGTATACATGCCACGATAGAAGATTGAGCCTTTATAGAACTAGGGTTATGGACCTCATGGAGGAGTTTGATGCATTCAACATAGCCCTTATTTCTAGGAGAGGAAATCGAATAGCAGACTCTCTTGCAGTCGCCACGGGCATGTTAAACCCGGTGGATATAAAAAGATGTAAAAAGTTTTCCATTGAACTGGTTCCTTGTCCATCAATACCTGATAATGTAAAGAATTTCCAGGTTTTTGAAAGTGACAGGCACATCTTCAAGTTTGTCACAAACTCGGGTATTTTTGAAAATCAGGTGATTGATGAGGAACAAAGGTGGGAGGATGAAACAGAAGAAAGTGAAACTGCGTATCAATCCAACAAAATTCCTAAAGACGTGGTTTCATTGGAAAAGATGTTCGACATGGAATGCAAGAACAAGAAAAGAAAAAGAGTCCCACTCCCCAAAGATGCATGTGATTCAATTAATCTAGGGAGTGCAGACAATCCAAAGGAGGTGTACATAGCAAAGGCATGTACAGAGGAAGAAAGGAGCAATATAATACAGGCATTGAAGCATTACATAGATTGTATTGCTTGGAACTACAATGAGTCGAAGACTTACAACCAGAACATTATCACACATACCATCCCTTTGAAGCCAGACTCCAAGCCTTTTAGGCAAAGACAACGAGTTGTTAACCCGCTATTGGAGCCTTTGATTGAAAAGGAGGTTAAAAGGTTATTGGAAGCGAAAATCATTTTTCCTGTTAGGCACTCAACCTGGGTGGCCAACCTCGTTCCAGTGAGAAAAAAGAGTGGAGAGATTAGGCTGTGCATAGATTTTCGAAATCTTAATAAAGCCTCTCAAAAAGATAATTATCCATTGCCATCAATCGATGAAATTCTACAAATGGTAAATGGATCTGAAATGATGTCCTTTCTCGATGGGTATTCCGGGTACAACCAAATTCTTATACATCTGGATGACAGGATGAAAACAGCCTTCACTACCAAGTGGGGGACATTTGCATATAAGAGAATGTCGTTCGGACTGTTAAATGCTGGTGCAACTTTTCAACGCGCCATGGATTACGCATTCAAAGGGCTAATAGGCAAATGCATCATCGTGTATGTGGATGATATCCCAGTTTTCTCGAAGAAGAGAGAGGATCATGTCAAAGATTTAAAGAAAGTGCTTCAAAGATGTAGAGAACATGGAATTTCCTTAAATCCCAAAAAATGCATTTTCGGAGTGACAGAAGGAAAATTGTTGGGTCACATCATTTCAAAAGAGGGCATATCCATCGACCCGGAAAGGATACAAGCTATCCAAAACCTACCTCTCCCGAGCAAGAAGAAAGAATTGAGATCTTTCTTTGGGCAGGTCAATTTTGTGAGGAAGTTTATCTCTAGCTTTGCTGAGATAGCCAAACCTCTGAACCAGATGCTCAAGAAAGATGTGGATGTAAAATGGAACGAGGAAAGTAGAGTGGCTTTCCGGAATATCAAAGATGCCATTTCCAGAGCCCCTGTCCTTATAAGCCCAGACTACTCCAAGCCTTTTTATATTTATGCTTTTGCATCATAACACTCCTTTGCGAGTGTCTTAACCCAAAAAGGCGAGGATAGTGCCGAAAAACCCATAGCATTTTTAAGTGCCCCCCTGAAAGATGCTCAATTAAGGTATTCAATCCTTGATAAGCAAATGTACGCACTTTTTAAAACGGTGAAAAAATTTAGGCATTACATTGTACACAGCAGAATTATTGCCATCGTGCCCGATTCTACTGTCAAGACCATGTTTTTACAGAATGAACTAGGTGAGAAGAGAGGAAAATGGATTTCAACCATCCAAGAATTTGATCTCGAAATCCAACCAATGAAACTAGTTCGAGGACAGGGACTGGCGAAGGCGATCGCAGAAAATAATCCGCAAATAACGAGTCAATGCTCAAATACATAATACATGGCTAAGGATGACTGGTATGTTGATATTGTGCAATTTTTATTGACTGGTAAGTGTCCTTCTAATCTGAATTCAACACAGAGAAGAGCTTTAAGGCTTAAGTCTGTCAACTATCTAATAAAGTCTGGTGTGCTTTACAGGAAAAATCATGAAGGTATCTACCTGAGGTGCTTGAACAAAGAAGAAGCCGCCAGGGTGTTGCAGGAATTTCACGGGAAACATGGAACTGGTCATGGTGCAGCCAATGCTACAGCACATCAAATCCTGAGAGCAGGATACTACTGGCCACATATTTTCAAGGATGCGCATGCCCATGTACGATCTTGTCATATCTGTCAAGTGGCTGCAAATAGAGAAAGAAATGCAGCCATGCCGTTGCAACCTGTAGTTGAAATGAGACCGTTTGCACAGTGGGGACTAGATTTTATCGGGGTTATTAACCCAAATTCTTCTGATTCTCACAAATTCATTTTGACAGCTACAGACTACTGTACAAGGTGGACAGAAGCGATTCCTACTAAGCATGCCACCACAGACGTTGTGATTAAATTCCTTGAGGATCAAATTATAACAAGATTTGGAATGCCCGATTCTATTGTCAGTGACAATGGTAAAGCTTTTATTTCTACACAATTTGCGGATTGGGCATATGATAACAAAGTGAGCTTAAAATTTGCATCCAATTATTATCCTCAAGGAAATGGGTTGGCCGAGTCTTCAAATAAGAATTTGTTGAATACTATTAAGAAGTTGCTGGAAAAGAACCCTCGGGACTGGCACAACCAATTAAAATTTGCCCTTTGGGCAGATAGGACCAGAGTGAAAGAGTCCATAGGGAATACTCCCTATCATTTGGTCTATGGGCAAGACCCGATATTTCCAGCAAATTTGAGGTTGCAGACCTTACATTTCATACAAGAGTACTTGGGGAGAGATGATCAAGTTGAAGCCAAGTTGAGCCAGTTGTTGCACCTTGATGAAAAGAGAGAAGAGGCCATGAATCACATGAATAAACACCAGGAAGTTATCAAGAGATGGTTTGACAGAAGGGCCAAAGTTAAATCATTCAGAATTTCAGATTTGGTATTACTATGGGACAAAAGACATGAGGAAAAAGGAAATCATCAAAAGTTTGATTGTCTTTGGTTAGGCCCATATCAGATTTCAGAGATTCTTGGGAAGAATACCTTCAGGCTAAAAACCTTAGAAGGGAAAGATTTCATGCTACCGGTTAATGGGCAGATTTTAAAGCATTATTTTAGCCCTTAGGTTGTGAGATTTTGATATTTTGATTTTGGTGGGGATTTTCAGATTTTGTTTTTATTGTTTAGGATTGTTAGTCTAGTTAGGATTTTGATTCTGGATTTGATTTCAATTGACATGTTTTGTTTTGAAAAAAAAAAAAATAATAATAAAAATAAAAAATTGAGATGTCAACTTATGCTTAAGGTTAGGAGAGTATGAAATATTGGAATTATCTTGTAAAAGCTCCACAAATAACATAAAACATTTTAAGTTATATTGTTTGATTTTGTGATACATGAAAGAGTCAGTTTTGCATGACAAATCATTTCATTTGCAATTCAAGAAATAATGCATTCATGTTCCATCTCACCTTACATACATCTCATCTTAGTTACATATGCATCTTAGGTACAAGCCATTAAAGTATGTCAAATCCTCTTAGGGTTGTGTTATAACATATATGTAAGTAAGAATCCTAAGGTTGGAAACCGAGTCTTGAGATATCTAGAACCAAGCACGTCTCATTCATTAAAAAGGATCTTGAGCAAAATGATCAAAACCTAACTTGGAGGAAAAGGTTGGGCGAAAGAAGTTTTTCATGTCTATCCTATTATGCAACATGATCCTTAAAAATAGTGGTTTTGACCACTTCCATAGAGCTTAAAGCCTAAAATCGTAGTAGTAAGGATAGGGTTAAATCCTCATCAAACTTAGGTTGAGGATCCAATTCCCCAAAGCTTTGATTTGACCCACATGGAGTAGTAAGGATAGGGCATAAATTCTCATCTCGCTTAGGTTGAGAATCTGATTCCCCAAAGCTCTTATGTCTCATTTCATAATCAGTCTTGGATTGTAAGGATCGTACTATTTGTCCTCTGCAAAGGATGGGTAGTCATCCCCAAGGTCTAAGCAACAAAATTAATATTTTCCATTTACACCAAAGTTTGGATTGTAAGGATCGTACTACATGTCCCTAGCCAGGATGGGTAGTCATCCCCAAGGTCCAAGAAGTAAAAAATAAATAATAAATAAATTTTTCCCATCTCATCTTTATATTGGATTGTAAGGATCGTACTACTTGTCCTCTGCAAAGGATGGGTAGTCATCCCCAAGGTCCAAAGAAATGAAGATAAGTTTTGGATTGTGGGGTTAGATATGCCCATGCATGGCATCATGTCTTGCCTAAAAACAAGACCACTGATTGTCTAGAGGGTTAGACTAGCATGACCATTTCTTCCATAATTGGTTTAATTATTTTGCTTAAAGTGAGGTAATGAACTCTAAATCAGAATAGTAAGGATAGGGTTAAACTCTCATCTCGGTTGGTTGGGAGTCTGATTCCCCAAAGTTCTGATTTCACATTCACTTGCACATGGGTTCCGGATAGTAGGGACTCATAACCAACTTTGGGATACAATAAGGTAATGAATTAGTGGATCCTAAGAGGGTTTGGCAATCTTGAATGCTTGTACATAATAATAGAAGAATGACTATGCCTTTTACAAAAGCAAAAAATCTCCTAGCACATTCATTAGGGTACACAAATCATTCACCATCCCACATATGCATTCATGCAAAACTGATAATGGAGTGTGGATCAATTTCAAATGATAGGGAAAGAAATTCATTGCACACACTGAGCTAATACTTGATGATTCTGATGATTCATGTACTTCTGATCTTTGGGCATTTGTTATATTGCTTATGTGCTAACATATGTTTGCGAGTTTGTGATATGTTTCAGGTTGGGTTCTTACTAAAATGCTCAAGAGCATTTGACAGCAGAGTCACCATTTGTTGTGGTTGATCCACAACACACCCCAAAATTGGGGACCCACCTTTTTGCAGGCTTGCAGAGAAGAATCTCGGTGACCCAGATGCTAAAATTGAAGAAAAGAGAAAAAAATGCATAAGTGTTGAAAGTGTCGCGAAATCGCGACATGTCGCGCCATCGCTGCCGAAAATAGGAAAGTGTCACGAAATCGCGACATGTAGCTCCATCGCTGCCGAAAAGGTGAGAGAAAAGAAAAATTGAAAGTTGTCACGAAATCGCGACATATCACTGGAAAAGATTGAAAGGGTGTAGCAAAATCGCGACATGTCGTTGAGAAGAAAAGAAAAGGTGTCACGAAATCGCGACATGCCGTTGGAAAAGAATGAAAATGGTCACGATTTCGCGACGTGTTTTGCAGAAGTGTACGGATGATGAAAAGTGTCACGATTTCGCGACGTGTTTTGGCAAAGTGTACGAAAGGAAAAACGTCGCGATATCGCGACAGAAACAACGAAGGGACTCGAAGCGGAAGGCGTCGCGATTTCGCGACGATTGTGAAAGTGTACGGACGAAGAAATGGTCATGATTTCATGACGTAAAGTTGCCGAAGAGGTCCGAAAGAAAAACGGTAGCGATTTCGCTACGATTTGTAGAAAGGAGGCTCAGAACCAAAAACGGTAGCGATTTCGCTACGACTTGTGAAAGGAGGTCGGAATAAAAATGGTAGCGATTTCGCTACGACTTGCCGAAGAGGGCTCAAAGTTAAAAATGGTAGCGATTTCGCTACGACTTTTAGAAAGGAGGCTCAGAACCAAAAATGGTAGCGATTTCGCTACGACTTGTAGAAAGGAGGCTCAGAACCAAAAACGGTAGCGATTTCGCTACGACTTGTAGAAAGAAGGCTCAAATAAAAAATGGTAGCGATTTCGCTATGACTTGCGGAAAGAAGGCTCAAAATAAAAAATGGTAGCGATTTCGCTACGGGAAGCTGTCAAAGGCGTACGGGCGAGGAAAGCGTCGCGATATCGCGACATGTCGCGATTTCGTGACATGTCGCGCGTTTTCGCGGCTAAGAAGGTGAAAAGGCGGCATGCAATTTTTGTCGGGATTTTCATGAAAAGGCGTTACAGAAGGCGCAGAGAGCGTGTGACACGTGGCATGCAGGTGTCAGGTCTGCAGAAGCGTTACATGCAACGGAGGATTTTAGGCGTTTCGACGTTAAGCATGGAATAAAGGCAAGGAAAAGGTGGGAATTTGAAAGGCCACATGCAGGAAGGTGAAACGAAGCGACCAGGGAGAATCGAAGAGCCACGCTAGACAGGATAAATCCAGAAGCGCAGATTGAAGAGAGGGTTGGAAATTGCCGATTGCAGAGTTGCAGAGACAAGGGCTTTTTGCCATTCTGGGCCTGCACTTGGGCAATTTCCTTCTTTTTGTTCTAGAATATTTATGCCTGGAACATTCTTTGAATGTAATTGACATATCATTTAATACAAAATACAGAGTATTGGCATCTCATTGATGAGAAAGAAGGAGTCATTTTGTGCATGCATGATTTAATGTTTTATCTTTCATTCCAGATTTCTAAGGCTTTTAGGTGAAGTTTAATGCAAGTGTGCTTGGTTGCTTCATGCGAATGCCTAAATCTGGAATTACAGTAGAAACCCTAGAAACCAGCACCTAATTTATTTGGATTGTGCGAATTTGCATGTTCATTAGGTTAGGTTGCATGCATAAAACCTCAATATCTTCGGTTTCATCGAATTGATGACAGTATTCTGACTGTAGTTTAGTCTTATTTCCATTTATTTTGCTTTATTTTTCAAACCCTTATTTTATTTCTTGCAGTTTAATTACAGTATTTGAATAAGCAATTGAAAATCCATCAGAATTGAAGATTAGAATAGATTTATTCACCTTGAGTCCACTAGAAATTCAAATTAAATAAACCATCAGTGCCCCTTGTTAACATCCACTTGCAAACCCTAAGATATTCCTGGCATTTCATTTGAACAACATTATTTAAGCATAACAGGAACCTTGGAGAAAGTTATTTTCTTTGCAAGCAGAGGATTTTGGGACTCAGATCCTATCGGAGAGTGTGCTTTCACAACTGGGTGAAAACACCACTCAACATTTCAAATACGTAATGTTATAATCATTCAAACATAATCATTTTTATTTTTTTGTTTAAGGTAGGGGCTGCATATTCCCATTCCAACCATGACCTCTCTTAAGGTTGAGAGCTAAGATTATCAATAAGGGGCAAAAACACTTTTTCTCTCAATGAAGATACGAATCCCGAGCATTCGGTGGTCTCTCACGTCAGATCAACAACAACAAGATGAATAGGTTTATTGGGAGCAACTCATGTGATTTGAACCCTATGCTTACCAACTACTAAAAATAGTGTGGTTATAACCCACTCTGCTATTTACCAATAAAATAAAATAAATAAAGGCTAAACACTAAAGCAGAAGCCTGTAGCGTCCATCGTACGAAACGCGTTATCTGTCGGAGAAGACCGAGTAGAATTTTTACATTTAATTTTTTTAAAAAAATTTAACTTATATTTTAAAAAATAGCGGAATTCATACCTTAACAATTAGATTAATCTACGAAGATGCCATTTTTGTATTCAAAGTATTTTAACATTTATTAACATTTTTTTTTTGCTTTTTTAATTACATAAGGGAGTTGGTTACAACTATTATTATTAGTAACTCGTCGGAACACCGCAGGTTCAAACCACACGGATTGCTTCCAATAATCCTATACGTCTCGTTCTTGTTAATTCGGCGTAAGATGGGAACCATTGGTTGCTCGAGGTTCATATCGTTGTCCTTTGTCTGGTACACACTTGAGGATTTGGAGCAGACTACTACCTTTGCAAAGGGTTGGCTTCTCCCAAGGATTGGACCTAGGTCTCTTCTTGGTAAGTGCCCAACCACACCTTCACTTGCCGATCCACCTAGCCCTTGAGGTTTTTAAAACAATATAACATAACTTTATTATAATTATTTTTATTTCTAAGCTCTTTCAAATACATAATGTTATAATCATTCAAACATAATAATTTTTATTTTTTTGTTTAAGGTAGGGGCTGCATATTCCCATCCCAACCATGACCCCTTTTAAGGTTGAGAGCTAAGATTATCAATAAGGGGTAAACACACTTTTTCTCTCAATGACAATACGAATCCCGAGCATTCGATGGTCTCTTTCTCACATCAGATCAACAACAATGAGATGAATAGGTTTGTTGGGAGCAACTCATGTGATTTGAACCCTATGCTTGCCAACTACTAAAAATAGTGTGGTTGTAACCCACTCTCCTGTGCACCAATAAAATAAAATAAATAAATAAGGGCTAAACACTAAAGCAGAAGCCCGTAGCGTCCATCGTACGCAACGCGTTATCGATCGACAAGACCGAGTAGAATTTTTACATTTAATTTTTTAAAGATTTTTTAACTTATATTTTAAAAGATAGTGGAATTCATACCTTAACAATTAGATTATTCTATGAAGATGCCATTTTTGTATTCAAAGTATTTTAACATTTATTAAATTTTTTTTTTTGCTTTTTTAATTACATAGGGGAGTTGGTTACAACCATTATTATTAGTAATTCGTCGAAACACCGCAGGTTCAAACCACACGGACTGCTTCCAATAATCCTATACGTCTCGTTCTTGTTAATTCGACATAAGATGGGAACCACCGGTTGCTTGAGGTTCATATCGTTGTCCTTTGTCTGGTACACACTTAGAGGATTTGGAGCAGACTACTACCTTTGCAAAGGGTTGGCTTCCCCCAAGGTTTGAACCTAGGTCTCTTCTTGGTAAGTGCCCAACCACACCTTCACTTACCAATCCACCTAGGGTTTTTAAAAGAGTATAACATAACTTTATTATAATTATTTTTATTTCTAAGCTCTTTCAAATACATAATGTTATAATCATTCAAACATAATAATTTTTATTTATTTTTTTAAGGTAGGGGCTGCATATTCCCATCCCAACCATGACCCCTCTTAAGGTTGAGAGCTAAGATTATCAATAAGGGGTAAACACACTTTTTCTCTCAATGATGATACGAATACCGAGCATTCGGTGGTCTCTCTCACGTCAGATCAACAACAACGAGATGAATAGGTTTGTTGGGAGCAACTCATGTGATTTGAACCCTATGCTTGCCAACTACTAAAAATAGTGTGGTTGTAACCAACTCTCCTATGCACCAATAAAATAAAATAAATAAATAAGGGCTAAACACACACCCATCCCTCACACACTCGCCCACGCTATAGTTTGAACCTTGGACCTCTCAAAAAAGAGCCAAAGCCTGCAAGTTGCGTTGTCCCATGAGGGAAAAATAATAATATTTTTTACTAAAATATAATCATACAAAAATAATATCTTTTACTAAAATATATTAATAATATATTTTTAATAAATTATATGTGGATTTTATTGGGTCACTTCAATAAAAATACCAAAATATTACTTTTGTTATTATAGCACAAGGGTGCAGTATTCTCAATGGGGAGGTGATTCTCAGGGCTTAGAATGATCAACTTACTATCCTTGTTCAAAATACCCAAATCGTACAATCATATAGTCTTCACAACAATTAATATGCGATCACAAAACAACTTGTACGGATCCAAATCGTACCACTGTATGATCCCAAATCGTATAGTGTTAGTGCTTGTACGATTTGACAATCAAAAAATCCTTCAGATTAGGTTTTACAAGTTGTCGTACATTTTTTGTAACTAATTTGTTCAATTTACCAATATTACCAAATCGGGTAAGTTTTCCTCAATCACCTAAACTGCCAAATCGAGAAAATTTTTTTAGTACGATTTTTAGCACGTCTGGTGTACAATTTGTACGAACTGAAAGTTCAAAAAGGTGCCAAATTGGATACTATTTTGTACCAATCTCTCTCATACAAGTTTTGGGAAGTTCTGAATTGGCAATTAATCCATCTTTACCAACATGCAAGTTCTATCTTTAGGGTTTGAGAGAGTTCTTCACAAGGGCAATCTCTAGAAATCATACAAAATCTTCCAAGACATCTTTCCTAATGCAATATTCCTAATGGATCACTTCCAGGGCTCACACCAGTGGTGATTCAATTCTATTCTTCATATTAGTGCATTAAAATTATCCATAGACACAGAGCAGTAACATGCAACAATCAGATACTGCAAAATACTAATCCATCATTCTAAAATCATACATTATGTGAGAGAATACTATGCAATGTGATTCATCATTTATTACTCTCAATGGAACATTACAATCACTAACAACTACCACAATGATCAGATATATGCATTCAATAATCAGACTCACCAAACCAGACTTACAAAATTGAAAGGGGGGTCTTATATAATGTTGCCCAAGCTATTCCAAGCGGTTCCTAGGGTAATTCATTATTCACAACTGCCCATGTAGAACGTAATTCTTAATTACAATATTTTACTAAGTCTAATTACACCTATTATAAAATTCATTCGTAATTACAACTCAAATTGCATTTCATTGCACTTCGTACGTTTTATCTTCTAGTTTGTATGTTTTACCTCCTTATACGTTTTACTCCTGCTTGTACATTCTGTGAAAAATATCAAAATTGTCAAAACTAGGCAAATCCTCTTTGTCACTTCTTCTTATGGGAGGTGGATTTTCTGCCTACATCTGCCCTCCCATTTACTTTGGTATGTGTCCTCTTCGACTCATATTTCTATTTCAGTTGGGCCTCATATTCCTTGACCAAGGCTTCATTGTCTTCCAGTCAGACATGAAGAATTATGCGTTGGTTCTGTAACTTGGCTATGTAGTTGCCTATTTATTTTTCTTTTATACCATGTTGGTTGGTTGTCTCCTCGAAATTCTTCAAGAGTTTCCTTAATTATTGTTCATGCTCAATAGCACTTTTCTTAAGCTTCTCCAGTAAATGTGCTTCTATTCGAGCTACTACTTCTAACTCTTCATTCTTATCTATAATGGTCTTTATATGGTGATTAATATCAATCTCCAAAGCATGAATAATCTCCTCCTTAACCTTCAATTATATTTGCTTCTCTAGGATCATATAATTATACCATTTATTGCCTTTTGTAAGCTCTTCTATCTTCTTATGCTTCCCTGCCAATTGTTCATCTTTTACAGCCAACTGTATTTTCATCTATTCATCTTTCGCCTGCAACTATTCTTATTTTATTTTTAATTGAGCTTCCAACTCCTTGATCCTTTCTTCTACTATTTGTGAGACCTGTCACTTCTCTTCTTCTAGAAAACTAATTTTGGCCTCGAAACCAGCCCTATTACTTAGCATTTCTTCTTCCAATTTCTTTAACTTATCTTTTGCTGCAGCCTTACTCTTGTTCAATTCTTCCTCCATTACAACCATTTCCTTCCAAGTGGCCTCTATCTCTTCTTTCTGAGCTTCCTTGAGCTGATAGATCTGCTCCAATCCTATGCTCAACCACTCTATCCAATGTGTTAGGAAGTTCAACTTCCTCAGAGTGATAACCAAGCTTGAGGTGACCCTCTTATGTTCCAACTCCATTGTATTCAAAGGACAAGTCGGATAATTGGCTTTATCCAGGTACAACCTTGGATGCTGTCTGTAGTTGATTCTCACTCCGTATGGTAAGTCATATATTCCTAACATCGTTGTTACCTTTTCCTTGGGTAACCTCCATGGATGTTGTACATGGATGTTAGCAATTCTCCTTGTACGATCTTCACTACTCACCCATTCTGTTATCTTTTCCAATTCGATAAACACTTGTTCCTCCCATAGCTTCAATTATCCTATGCATCCAATACAAAACTGTAGTTTGGTGCTAGCCATGACATTGTCCATTTGAGAGAAGAAATGGTCCACCTGATCCTCTACCCTTTTTGCATCCTCTTCAATTTCAATCTTTGAGAACTGTGGTATTTTTAGGAGATATCTTTTTAGCATCCTCCGTAGTTCTTCCTATGTAGGAGTTTGTTCTTCCTCTTCCTCCAAGTGGTGATTAGAGCTTCCCCCAAGCTCTATTAGTGATTTCTTCATGTTTATATTTTCCTGTGGTGGAGTCTGTCCCACAATTCTCTCAACCTCCACATCATCTTCAATATCAACAACCTCAGAATGAGATTGTTGTTTCCCTATAGGTTCCTGGACTTCCTTTTATTGTTTAGGCAAGTCTACCTGTTGTTATTTTGTCACCTACTTTTCTTCCTAATTCTGCTGCACATCCATCACTATGACCTCTTCAACAATAGGATTTTCATGTTCTTGTGATGCATTCGTATCTTCTTATGCATCACTCTATTCAATTTGATTAGTGCCTCCTCCCATCATGAATCTGAAGTGAGGTTTCTTCTTCTCTCTTGACTCTTCTTATGAGGCTTCCACTACCACCTTGGCTTTCTCCCTTACTTCCTGTGTAGTGGCTACCACTTCTTGTACTTTTTGCCTCACTTTTGTATCATCCAAAATTTTAGAAGAGTCCAAAATTTTGAGATCAGTAGACTAGAAAATTTATGGGGACTCTACCATCTCCTCTACCTCTGCCCAATTCCAATTGTGCAAATCTAGCTTATTTGAGTCTAACTGTCCTTCCTCTTTTTGATCATCCTATACAGGCTCAACTTGCTTTTTTAGAACATAATTATTTGTCATTCTCTTCTGTTGTCTTCTTATTCTTATCCGTACTAGGCTAGATTTCCTCCCCATAATTTCCTCCCTTTCCTGAATTGGCAACTGCTCCTACTGCCATTGTTGAAGTGCTTGTTGTTCCAATTTAGGTTGCAACTTTCTTCGTATTTTTCTTCAATGGTGTACCTCTTCATCCTAAGTATCCTCATGCACTGCAGTGGCTTGCTACTTAGGTGCTTTCTTTGCTCGAGACTTATTTGGAGTCTCTTGAATTGGCACTGACTTTACCCATCGTAGAATGGTTGGCCTACCTGCATCAACATTCCTAGGATCTATCAAGCTCAAAAAATGAATTCCTGTGTGTAAAAATGTTCAATAACAATCCAATGGTATGGAAAGTCATTTTAAAATTCTTCGATCTTTTTGTCAGTACATCATGCATATTTTTCTCCATATAGGTACCCTAATTGTACTCAATTATTTTGGTGATACCTTCCACATATTGAGCCATCTAGATTGGCATCTTTGTGGCTTGTGTTTCTTCTAACAGTCGAGCTATTACAATATTCATGGCGCATGGTCAATCATTTCCTATCAATTGTCTCTATTTAATCCCTTGAGTTCCTGCACCCGAGATCTTGCTTCTGTTGATGATTTCACATTGGTGAGTGAAGTGATGATGTGATGTCTCTCAATCGGATCAAGAAACTTCTTGACTACCTCAATGTCATATTCTGGCAATCCAAATGTTCTTCTGAACACCTCTGTTATAAACTCCACGTTCACCAACCGCTTACCCACATTAACATAGGTAAGTATGGTTACAGGATCGTATGCTTGAAAAATCTATAATAGATATTTATAAAATATCTTTTGGCATGGTGGCACCTATGCTATCATATCTACACCAACCTTCTCAAATTCTTTTCTCCATGGGTGGTTCTTATTTTCTTCTTTGCTCCACCACTTATGGCATGTATCTGCTACATGCTGTATAAATGATATCCTTGTTATATCAACCTGGTCCTCCTTAGATTCATTGCTTAGATTCTCCTCTAGATCTAGGTAATGGACTTCACTGCGTAGTTCCCTCCTTGGGGCTCTATCCTGTGCCATTTCCTCCTCTCAAAACCTTGGTAATGTCCTTCGATCAACCCTCTAATACCTCTACCATCTCCATGACCTGTATCCTCCTCTCCTCCAAGGACGATTACCACACCAACCGTGGGACTAAATTTTTCACCCTTGATGTTGTCACGGATGTGAATTCCTCTCGTGTAGAGGTCCTAGTGATCGTTCCACTCTATTGGTTGTAATTCTTCTTAACCGATATCCAAACTCTTCGACCAAAATCATTTTCCTACCATTCTTTTGGTTAGATTTGATTTCTGTAAATCACCCATCATGCAACCTGAAGTCCTATAAAAATCGTACAATGCTACTATAAATTGTACAGTAAACCCTCCAAACCATTCATGTACACTTTTTATTCGTACAACCACCTCCAAATCGTACAATCCCTCAAACTGCTTCAAATTGTTCAACAAAATACAAATCTTACAATAGCTACACCAAAACATATAGGGGCCATGCAAATCTATACAATGTCCTTGTCCACCTATTCTCCTTTTCTGGATCCATACAATTCCATACAATTCTATATGATTTGCTCAAAAATTCTTAAATTGGCCTCCAAACTGCTTGAAATCGCATAAGTTCTTCCTAAAATTGTACAATCTATCCTCTAAATCATACAACACATCTTCTAAAATCCTTATTCACTTGAAATTTATATTTTTCTCTTTCTTTCCATGACTTATCACTGACCCAGTTGCCGAAATATCCTGATCTATCTTTCTGGTGCAATTATGGGGAAAATATATAATTTCTCCTTTACTTGGTGCAATTTCTCCCAAAAATAAATTTTCTCGGTTGTGTTGCAGGGTTGTATGGTAATCTCCCCTTTTGCTTCTGCCTTCTACATTTCATTTTTGCTACTTTTTCTCTAATTAGGGCTTGTAAGTTTTTTTTCTTGCAATTTATTCACTCTGATTCCAATCTGCAATTTTCTTGAACCCTAGGTGGACATTTTTCACAATTTGGTTCTTGCTTTGATGCCTTTTGCTGCAAACCCTTACTTCACTTCAACTAAAATTGAAATTTTCTTTTAATGGAGTCAAAACCCTTGCTTTTCTCTTTCGATTTGATTTATTTGAATGCGAAAGTCTCTTTGGTGTAAATTTTGAGATGGGTCATGCAATCTTGTATTTTACTGATGAATTTCAACACCCATGCAGAAGATTTTATCTAGTTGCACGTTTTTCTCCTCAAAATTTCAAATTTATGCTTATACGGTTTGTAAAATTAATTTAAATGTCCATTATTTAAATTTTTGCAAAACCCTAACCGCTTGATTTTTAAAATTGTGCCACTTCACCTTCTTTACATGCAATTTTTGTCTTATTTTTCTTGGATGATCGACAACTCACTACTTTTTGCATGCGATTTCATATTTTTCTTGCTTTTCTCAACAACTCATCATTTCACACATGCGAACATTAATTGTGGCGGTTGCAAATCATACATTGTACGATATAAATCATACAACAAGATCCCTTGTACGATTTTTCCTGTACTTTTTCTATTTTTGCTTGTATGATTTCAAACTTGTGCTTTTTTTCCACTTCTAACTGACTTGTACGATCTATCACTTAGAAAAATTTTACATTTTTTTTCTCTTGAATAGGCCATCGTTTTCGGTTTTCAACCAAATTCCTTCTTAATTATGTCTTGAGGGATTTTCATAGCTAAGGAATTTTATTTTATTTTTTCTTTTCATTTTTCCTTCAGAAGGGGTTGTCATTTCTGGTTTTCAACCCACTTCTGAATAACTTACTAGTATCAGTTATCACATTCCTTTCTCTTTTGTCTATTCCATAAGCTTGCTGCAACTTACATATCTTCAATCTGTAGATCATACCACCTTGTGGCCTTAAACCTGATCAAGATGAATAACATCATCAACATGATGGACAATGCTCATCACCACTTGTGATGCGGGTCAAGGGACAACGTCCCTTGTAGGGTCGAGGGATAGCATCATTTGCATACTCCCTTTTATCACTGTTGCAACAAAAATAATAAAACCATCACTATTGCAGCCAAATTTTTCTTTTCATTAGCACTTTGGGATTCTTTGCTCAACACACTTAAATAGCTCATCGTCGGTTCTATTTTATCTTGTCTTAACCACTGATGGAACACCTTGTACAATTTTGATTTGTATAATTTCATTTTGTATGATTTCATCTTATACAATTTCAAATTGTACGATTTAACTTGAAATCGTACAATCTCTACCAATTGTACAATTTAACCCAACGAACATACAGTTCCCTCTTGCAAAATCATACAATCCCATTCTTCCTTAGGAAAATTTGATTGTATGATGGGTTGTTCTATTTGGGAAACATATTCCATGTCAACATCTTCCATGTCAACATATTCCATGAAAATATCTTCCATCAAAACATCTTTCATGTCAACAAATTCCATGACATCTTCCATGTCATACCATATTTTGCCTCTTTTATTACTGTGAGGAGTGTCACAAACTGCATCACTAGTCACAAAATTTTTTCTTACACCCCTAAAGGGTGGGCATATTTGTTTCCCAACCTTCATAGCTATCTTTGGTGAATCATCCTTGTCACTTGAGGTGTCCTGTGAAATTTCTGTCTGATTCTTCCTTGGGGGTATTTTACTACACTCATCGTTGGAATTTTTTGTTCGAGGTATCTTGTACTCTCCCACCAATCATTGATAAAACTCATGTGTGTATTCACTCCATGAATTCCTTCATTGATGTGAGGGATATGGCCTTGGTATTTCTTCCTGAGACCTCACACTTTGTTGCCCTAGTGCTTGACTCCCATCCTTTACACTCCCTTGTAACCCTTTCGTCACTTTCTTAGGTGTCACCATCCACTCTCCTTCCTCATGACTGCTTCTATGTCAACTTTCTACTCTATGTTATGTGGTTTTGGTACCTCCTCTTCTATCTCTATCAAAATTGCCTCAAAATATCCTTCTTTAGATGTCTAAACTTGCTCTATTTCTAGTTCATGTCTAATATGGTCTAAATTACTTGCATTCCCTCTTTGAGCAATTCTCGTGCTCCTTCTCACTGGAATGTTATCTCATACGTCTCCTCTCCTATGTATTTTCACACTGGTGTCTGTCATTCACCTCAAAATTTATAATATTATTACTTTGTCAGTTTAACCCATCTTAATAAAAACGCCATGTTCGATAAGGCAATGGCGCCAACTGTAGGACACTTTGGCGTAACCTATAAAATGGTAATGGGTCCATCCAACTACAATTACGATGTCAAATGTAGCATAGAGGTGCAGTATTATTGGTGGGGAGGTGATTATCTGGGCTTACAATCATCAAATTACTATCCTTGTTCAAATATCCAAATCATATGATCGTATAATCTTCACAACAATTAATATGCGATCACAAAATAGCTGTATGGACCCAAATTGTACCACTATACAATCCCAAATTGTAAATTTTTAGTGCTTGTATGATTTGACTCTCAGCATATTCTTTATATTCGGTTTTGCAAGCTGTCGTACACTATTTTACAACTAATTTGTTCAATTTACCAATATTGCCAAATCGGGTAAGTTTTCCTCAATCGCATAAACTGCCAAATCGGGTAAAGTTCTTTTGTACGATTTGTATCATGTCTGGTGTAGGATTTGTATGAAATGAAAGTTTAGAAAGGTACAAAATTGGATACTATTTTGTACCTATATCTCTCATACAAGTTTTGGAAAGTTTTGAAATGGCAATTACTCCATCTTTACCAACATGTGAGTTTTGTCTCTAGGTTTGAGAGAGTTCTTCACAAGGGAAATCTCTAGAAATCATACAATAGCTTCCAAGACATATTTCTTGATGCAATATTCCTCATGGATAACTTCCATGGCTCACACCAGTGGTGATTCAATTCCATTCTTCATATTAGTGCATTAACATTATCCACAGACACATAACAGTAACATGCAATAATTAGATACTACAAAACACTAATCCATCATTCCAAAATTGTACAGTACATGAGAGAATACTATGCAATGTGATTCATCACTTGTTACTCTTAATAAAACATTACAATCACAGACATCTACCACAATGATACATAAATAACCAGTAGTTCCACACAATGATCAGATATATGCATTCAATAATTAGACTTATCAGACCTGAATTACGAAATTGAAAGGTCTTATATAACATTTCCTAGGCCATTCCAAGTGGTTCTTGAGGTAATTAATTATTCACAACTGCCCATGTATAACAAAATTCTTAATTACACCCTTTTACTAAGTCTAATTACACCTATTATCAAATTCATTCACAATTACAACTCAAATTGCATTTCATTGCACTTTGTACGTTTTACCTTCCAGTTTGTATGTTTTACCTCCTCCTTGTACATTTTACTCTTGCTCATACGTTTTTCCAAAACTGTCAAAATTATCAAAACTAGGCAAATCCTCTTTGTCACTTCTTCTTCTAGGAGGTGGATTTGCTGCCTACAATTATTAGGTCAATTAAATCATATTCAACATGTCTTTTTATTAAAATAATTTTATTATTATTATTAAATATATTCTTCAACTTCTTTGAAGTGATATGTTTCCATGATCATCTTCTTGACATCATTTTGATTAAGAAATAAAATTTTACTTTGCGAGTTGCCTTCTAAAATTTGAATTTTACCAAGATGGAAATCAACACCGCAATTGGATAAATTAGAATACATAATGCTCTAGATTTGAAATAAGTAATCCAATATTTCATCAACTCTTTTAATGTTGATAGAACTCTCTAATATATTTTAATTATTTAATAAAGTAACCCCAAATGATGTGAGCAAAGGGACAATAATGAAGAAGTAAATGTTATGATGTCTCTAGATCCTTCTTTAGCAAGGCACATCTAAAAGGTCCATGATATCCTCCTCTCTCATGTAAGAATATTATTTTGATTTTTTAACCAAAATAATGTTGAGACCTTTGGGAGAGCCTCTAATGACCAAAAATTCTTCCAAGAAAAATCTTTGGGAGTAGAAAATTTTGATTGCTATATATCCCAACTTCACCAAGTATCCGCCATCTTTTTATAGATTACAAACCAACTCATCCTTTCATGTAAAAATCAATAAATAAAAACTCTTCAAGAATATTTTGAAGTTCATCTACAATTTGGTTGAGTTGCTCTCCTTCAACTACGTTACTAAAAGAAATCCATGATCTAGAGTTGTTGCTCATATTAATATAGTCATTTACCTTTGGACATTTACAATCTAGGCATGCTTGAGCTAAAAATTGCTATTTTGAGTTAGATATGAGAAGATAAGGCTTCAACCAAGCATCAAACCAAAAATTTGCATAATTCCCCTCATTGACTTACCATCTAATATGTTTCTTTATCAATTACAAACTATCTGATATGAAGTTCCATGTTGACGATCCTTTGGGTAGGTTTATTTTTTTTAATAATTTAATTGCATCAAGAGAACCTATATGTTTTTGAAGTAATAATTTTGCCCAATTCTTTCCTTGATATCTAAATAATATCCACCCAAGCTTTGTCCCTAATGGAAAATTCATAAGTCTATAATTTTGTAAACCTGCTCCTCTAGTATTCTTTCCTTTGCAAACCATATCCCACTTACAAAGAGGAAACCTAAATTTTTCCTCACAACCTTTTCAAAGGAAGTCTCTTTAAATTTTATCAATTTCTAATGCCATATTTGTTAGCAATATTGAAAGTGACATCATAAAAATAGGGTGGATTAAGAAATTACCTTTCCAACCTACCAAAAAAACTTTCATTCTATCCAAAAAATACACTCAAAGCTCATTTTTATTTCCTTTACAATACAAAGGAATATATAAATAGGTTGACAAAAAAATCAAATATAAAACCCTAAAATATTCACAATAATTTGTTGTAAATCTAGAGAAGTGTTAATGAAAAATCCTAGATTTTGTAATATTAACCATCGAATAGCCTTCTCATAGGATGATAATATTGATTTTAACTCCATGGCCTCCTTGACTGAGGGATGCCTCAGAAGAAAAGTATCATCAACAATTTGTAATTCATATTTAAAGGGACCATTTTTTGCAAACTGAATACCTTTAGTTTTTTCTTCCATGTTCACCTTTGAGAAAGGTCTTCCTATTTCTTCTTTAACAATAATGAATATATAAGGAGGTAGTGGATCACCTTGACGAAGTCCACAAGATGACTTAAAGTAACCAACAAGAGAACCATTGATCAAAATATAATATTTCATAGTGCTATAACATTTATCCCAATCGCACCAACCATAATCAAAACCAAGCTTTCTAAGAATATCATGTAGAAATTTCTAGGAAACCCTATCATATGATTTGTTCATATCTAATTTCATAAACATACCTAATTTTTTCATGGAATAATTAGAATGTATGGCCTCCTATGTCATGATTATACCATCAAGATTTTTTTTACCACAAACAAAACCAAGTTTAGCCTGCAACTTAACTTCTTCTGGTTGTTCCTTGTAATTGCACAACAAAATTTGCGATACTATATCTCATACCAAGTATTGATCGATACGTGAAACACAGTAATATGCTCATGATGCAATCACACATGACACATGCATTCCATAATAACTCTTGTTGCACAACAAATATGCATTTATGGATAAGTATGGATATCTTACAAAAATAAATAGGGAGGGTACTTATAGGTAAGTCCAAGAAGTTACTAGAACCAACCTCGCTCAACCATCCTAACTTCCCTATGTTAACACTTAACAAATGCTATTTAAATCATAACAACTAGTCTTATATGTCTAACTAATCCTAGATGTCTTAACTAATCCAGACGTCTTAACAATTTACTAGTTTTGTTAGTTTGTGTATTTTTATTAATCAGTCTATAAAAACATTATGATGGTTAATTTTACATTGCCAATCTATAAATTTATCAAAATACATTATCACAATTGTTGTACATAGTCAAAATTATAGGTCTTTAGTAGAAATTCTGTCAGATAGTTTGGTATATTATTTCTTCAAACCATTGTCTACATCTATCCTCCCCTTAAAAGAAGTTGATGTCCTCAACGAATTTCTTCATTGGCTATGGGGGGTCTCATCATCCTTGGATTTTGCACCCTATAGTGCCTCCTCCAATTATTGTACTCATAACTAAAGAGCTTCACGTTCATCCCAAACTTGCTTGGCATAGTTGAAATACTTGGCTCATTCAACTCCCAAAGTATTAGCACGGTCTTGCGTCTCATGGAGCCTAGACAACAATTCAACTTCTTTGTAGAAAAATATCTTTCATCCGTTGTTTGAGCACTATGGAGGAAGATGAAGCCTTTGACACTAATTTAGTTTTAAGAGTGGCCTCACACTGTTGTGCTTGGAGCAACTCCTCCTGCAATGCTTCTTACTCCTTCTCCTAAATCTCTTCGCCTTGTTTCATCTCCTTCTGCCAAGCTACTTATTGAATTTTCATTTCCTAATTAACCAGAAAATCCTTAACCTACTTTATACTTTAGCTCTATTTTAGTAATCGCCTACTCTCTAGCCATGAGCTAAGCACCAAGGTTGTGTAATTCTTGCTTCTTTTCACAAATATGTGATAAGGATTCATTTAATTGAGCAACTCCTTCAACAATTTTTTTCTCTTTCTCATGTAATTCTACCTTGGTCACCTGCAAATCCTTATCCAATTGCTACCTTGCCTAATTCAAGTGCTAAATCCCCACTGCTAGCCAACATAGAAAGTGAGCTATAAATTTAAGCTAATTGAACATTAGCTACAATTTAGGTTCTAGTTCCACCTATAAGCCTGTTGTTGTGGGGTGTGGTGAAGAAGTGTTGCCATGGCCCAAAAAATATACCTATGTTGGTTCAAGATAGAGATTATGAGTCTTATCAGGTAGTTTATATACTCCCTCCATAGTCATTAGGTGTGTTGTAGATAGAGACCAAGGCAGTTCTTGATAAATGGTGGAAATGTCGATACACTAAGATCATTTTGTGGCCCATTTCACCAATTTTTCCAACTCCTCCTCGATCATCAACTACTTTTTCTTCCATAGACCAACATAAGCTACATCAAACTACAATCATAGATTATCCATTTCCTAGGTCAACTTAGAAAAATAGTCGATCGCTTGCTAATCCACACGGGCTCCCCGTTCTAGTGGGTCTACAAAATTTGGTAGTTCCAATATGAAACATTCTACTCAGCCATCTTTAGCTTGTTCTTACTTTGCCTCATACAACAACTCCTTTATCTTTATTGAAATATCTATGGGATTTTTAGCTACTTTACCCTGTATAAGCCATAGCTGCTCCTTAATTGGTTGCACTTGGTTTCTACCTATTTCCATCCCAACAAACTACTGAGATATGTCCATTTGTGAGGGCTTCTCTCCCTTCTCTATTTTAGTCTCATGTCCCAATGAGACCTCTTCATATACTACAATGGGATGTTGTTCTATATTAGGTGTTGGATTGCCAACACTAGGGGGTGGTAAGCCCTCCTATACCATTATTGTTGTGGTTGCTTCTAGATTGTTCATAGTTGTTGTTGTTCCTGCTACTCTAGCTACATCTACTATGAGAATATCCTCAAAAGAAAAAGATCACAAGGAGGCTATAAAGGAAGTTGTCACAAACAAGGATTTCAGGGGTGCTTCTAGTGAAGTTACATGAGCTCAAAATTAGGCTTCTACCAAATACTCCATAGGCCTAATTCATATGATTGTATTAGTTCTAGCTGGGATATGTTATAGAATTGAGGGGATTTCAAAATAACTTTTGCCATGTGCAAGCTCAGTTATCACTCAAGGTTTCAAGATATCTCTCGATTGAGAGCAATATTCTTCGCTACAATACCATGCATTAAATTTGGGAATAGTGATGGAGGTGGTGACTCAAATCACCATCTCTTCTTTTTTGGCTTAGGCACTTGTGGTGGGGGTGCAACAACTTGTTTTGTTGGAATTTTATCCTCAAATAGTGGTTGTGTCATGTCCTCCCATTGTAAATTTATCACTTACGCCTCCTTGAGTGATGAATTATGGGAGATCTACTTCACCTATGGCTTCTTTATCAGTGTTTGTCTCTTCACTTGGGTCTTGGCATCCTTCCATTAAAATATTTTCAGAGCCAAGTCTAGAATTTGCACTTCTGCATTGTAGGCTACATCCAATAGTAATCCAATGACATGAAAAACCATCAAAAAATTCTTGGTGGTTCGCATTAAATTTTTTTGAATGCGAAGTTCCAAATGGATTACCCAATAATAAGCCACTCCTTGCTCAATCCCCTACAAGTATGGAATCATCCAAATGGGAAGGTCTAAGATCCACTGTTCTCTTGATAATATGGCCATTAAGACATTCATAATGCATTGTAAACCTTTATTCCTTAGCTACAACTGATTGACTTCTTGGTTACTGTGAGTTTCTAACATGGTATCAATATATGTGTTAGTCAGAGTAGTGATACTATGAATCAACTGTAGAGTATTCTTTGGATCGACCTGCTCATTCACCACTGGTTTACCCTTATTTGAAAGTTTGAATGTATGCTGAAATACTTCAAGAGAAAATTCAATTACTAGGTTTCGATCACCAACATGTACTGTGCTGATGTTACACAACAAGTCATAATTATGCGACATCTGTACGAGATACTCAAAAAATTCTTTCTCAAAACTTTGGACTTGCAAAATAGAATAGACTCCTACATTTTTGATCTTCATCTTCACTGGGTCCTTTATTTGTGTCTTCACCCACCATTACCAAAAAAAATATTCCCTTTGGTAAATCTAGGTGATTTCATCAATTGGGATCTTATCCTTATCGATTTGTTGAGCTTATTTAGTTCTTCGAGTGGGTACTTATGTTTGCACAACCCACTTCTACCTCGAGTCTACCCTTGGTCGAGGCTCGATACCTATCCATGCATTATTTCTCCGTGTTGCTAATGATGATGGAATTACTTAGCAACAACTGACTCAAGTACCGCTTTGAATTAGGGTGGAACGTGTCTTGATTTCTAGTGACTCATTCCTCTTTAGATGTCTCCCCTTTTGGACATTTTTTATGCCTCATACGTCTAATTTCATAGA
This sequence comes from Wollemia nobilis, assembly GCA_028583015.1. Classification (NCBI taxonomy): domain Eukaryota; kingdom Viridiplantae; phylum Streptophyta; class Pinopsida; order Araucariales; family Araucariaceae; genus Wollemia; species Wollemia nobilis. The sequence continues at coordinate 229,000 of JAQPPZ010000652.1, read as the reverse complement.
CGTATCACCTTGCTATATGTATATCTCCTTTAGATATCTAGTGTCTTAGATGTATTCACCTAATAAACATCTAGCTCTCTCAAATTTATAATTTTTCCAGATGTTTCACTCTACCAGACATCTCAATCTACCTAAGATGTCTAATTTTTCCAGTCATCTCAATCTGTTAGACGTTTATCTCCCTAAGACATTAGATGGGTTTATTTCCTAGGTGGGTAGCAACTTTAGATGGTTGGAATATAAGATGGGTTCCCTAGACATTTCAAATTTAGGGATGTCGTAGACAAGATAGGTGTGCATGGATTCCTATTTTGATTACTTTCTATTTGCTTGTGAATCAGGATATGGGATTGTCGCACTTGCATAGAAAATTTACAAAATTTTCTACAAAGTGTATGATTACCAGTCAAAAATGGTATCTAGCTTTGTTTTAAATAAATCATGGTGCACTGACAACCCTATCTTGGCTCCAAATCTTTTGCACTTCTCTTGCTTTCCACCTACAAATGCTCATGATAGAATGAGCGTTTCATTCTAGCATATTCAAATTATATACATTTTGCTGCCATGATAACTACTTGTTTAATTGCCACTTATCACCCAATCGTATGCATGCCTGCCACCTCACCAATTTGCATGCAAAAGAGACCTAGCATATTTTTCTTATTTTGTCTTTTTCTCTTGTTTTTGTATTTTTCTCTTTTTGTATTTTTCTTTTCTTTTATTATTTTTCAAAACTACACTTTTTCTTTAACATCATCAAGTGAAGTGCATGACAATTCCAATGTGTACTTCCAAAGTATCTAACACATTATCCTCTTGGTTATGGCTATCAATTCTGTAACTGCTAAAATCATCACCATCCTCCTATCTATCAGCTTGTTGACGATTCTAGTGATTGATATGGCTGTGAGAGGTTTCCATCTGAGGTTGTTACTTGTATTATAGTTTTGTGTCTGATTATACATAATCTAACCTCTCATATTTTTAAGGATGGATTCTGCCTTCTTCTAACTGATGATATATCCCTTTCCCAACCATTTGGTAAGTTACAGCTTAATGTGTACTTCTAATAATTTCAACTTGATGTGTGTAGGTGTCTTCCAAATGGGTTGTATTAGTTGTAATATGAGTTCTACTAGAGTCTATATATGTTGAATCATCATCCAGATAGGTTCTACCAGAGTCTATATGTGTTGAATCATCATCCAAACAAGTAGGTTCATCCTCAAGATTAATTCTCTTGGTCCTTCTATAGTTTTGTTGGATTATTATGCAATCATAAAAATAATGGAATACAACCCTTTCTTGATCTTTACGGTTAGTCATCCTACTACTGGGATGATGATTTCCACTTTGTCTAATATTTTGATAGATCTTTCCTACTCCCTCGCCTCTACCTTGAAGTATATCGATCTATCGATGGATTGTTGCCCATTGTTGGTTTATCTATTTTTGATTGAGATCCCAACTTCAAGACCCATGTATTCCTTGAGCTTGCATGACTTGTCCTCTTCCCCTTGTTGATCGAATCTCCCTAATATTGGGCTATCATACTCATAGCTACCCAAGATTCAATCGGTACCTTTGTCATTCTTGATGATATCTTCAATTTCTATGAGCTCACTAAGGTAGACCCAAGGGTCTATCCTCAAGAACATGAAGTTATGGGTTGACTTGGACTACGTCCACAAATGGTCCTTGTGGCCCAATCTATGAACTAGTTGACCTAGGGGTAGTAGGACGGGAAGTTTTTTCTCTCAAGCTATTAGGATGGAGGCTAACCAAACTCCTCCATTGGTCAGATAAGCTTGGGTTACCTAGTAATCCTGATGAACTTCTTGGATTCCCCACATTGCCTCTATTTTGGGCTTGTTTTATAAGTTCCACTCATGAAATTAGTTCCACATGTGCTTGATTTCTAGGTGTTAGTTGGTGTAGGATTCTTAGCCTCCTACCTACTCTTATCAATCATCATTCCTACCTCACTTCTTAAAAGCATATCTAAGGTGCACATTGAGATAAGGTCTATTGGTATTGATATAAGAAGGATAAATATGTGCTTGAATTATTTCCTTCTCCTACAGTGCTCATTGTTCAGTTTGAGGTTTTCTAAACCCTTTATTACATTCACTTGACTTCTCATCGATGGCATTATAAGTCCATTATAGCCAACTAATATAATGCCACCTCTTGGTGTTCATTTGATCATTTCATGGCTTCTTCAAATGGTATACTTCATCAATAAGGGGTTACACCTTCACCATCTAAAGAATTATGCATTCCTCTATTATCCTCATCTTGTGATTTCTCATATTTTATTACCTATATAATTTTAAGGAATTAGACTTCTACCTCATATTTGGATCTCATCTCATTGTCTTCACCAGTTTGGATTGGGACTTGGGTAGGGTATATTAGGATCTTGAGGCATATTATTATTATTTGAATCAACTAGTCATTTTCATTTCATTGGCCATGTTAATACTTCTAGAATATCCTTCCATAGTATTTTAGCAACCTGTTCTCTACTAACTTGATATTCATTATTGGCAGTTAGATGTTGATATAGTCCCATCATCCCTACTTGCTCTAGTGATATTTATCATATCAAATAACATATTATTACTGGTGATGTGGTTATGGAAGAATCTTCGGTGTTTAGGAGGATTCATAATGTGGCTGGAGATGAGTTACTAGAGTCCAAGGAAAATGCATTATTTCCCAAGGGCTCTTTGGTATTGGGCTCAGTATTATCGCTTAGTTCTTTGCATTGTCTCTACTTTGGTAGTCTTCTATTCCTCTACCTCCTATAGAATTTCCAGTTACTTGCTAATGGTGCTAAAGTATTTGAAGCCAAGGAGAATAGGCTACTTTTTGAAGAGGCTCCCTCATTGCCATTCGTGCTTCCTCTTAACTTTGCTTACTCTCGTTCAGCCCATTTAGGTCTTCATACATCTTATCATTGAATAACACAAGCTTATACTAAGGGGGGTGAACAATATAAGATACAAATTTTCACTTTTCAATCCAAATGATAACAACAATAATATCAATGCAATAAATGAAATAATGCAGAAATCATCACACATATGAGAGATACAGATTTAACATGGTTCACCCAATATGGGCTACATCCATGGAGAAATATTGCTTATAAATTTCTCAACAAATTTTGTGGAAATCAATTACCTATTATAATTTTTTTGGACCTCTATACACATGAGACATCAATCCCCTTTGCTCTGATTCGTGGACCTCTATCCATAGGAGACACCAATACCCTCTAATCTAGTTTTTGGACCTTTATCCATAGGAGACACCAATCCTATCTACTCTAATTTGTAGACCTCTATCCACAAAAGACACCAATCCTATTTGCTCTGGTTCATGGACCTCTATCCACGAAAGACACCAATCCCCTCTATTCTAATAATCTCCAAATATACTCATAATTTTGCTCAAATCTACTTCACAAAACTTGCTCAAAATTCCTTCACAAAACCTATTCAAACCTGCTCATAATTTTGCTCAATACTACTCATAAAACCTATTCATAATTTTGCTCAATCCTGCTTACAAAACTTGCTCAAATATGATCCAAAATCTTACATACAAACAATGCTCATATATTTCCCAAACAGTGCTTTCTTCAACTAAAGCAATTCAGACATATTCTACCCAATATTCTTTTATCTTCATGAACATATAGAAAATGATATGCACTAAAAAATGCCCATTATGTTCTTCACATTCATTAAGTCTGTCACTTCCACATTCACTTCAAAATTAATCACAATGCACAAATATGTCCTTCTCATCTATTCCCAAAATCAATCATGAACAACGCACAATGTGCTTCCAAATTTGATCTATAACCTTTGCACATTCACTCTCTTCTTTCAATCAAAACCAATGCACATCTAATCATTCCTTATACCTCTAACCATATGAAAATAAAATATTTACTTCAACCAAAACACTTTGAGAAAGGAATTAAATCACCGTACTTCTAAATCTACCTCAATGATTATGATGAGCTTTCCAAACCTGTATTTACAAAAATAGTTCCCTTTTTGTTCCTTTAAAAATATGGTTAGTAATTTTCTCTTTCTTAGACAAATATTAAATCCCATTTTAATATTCAAAATACAATTTAAAATCAATCCCAATTACACCCTATATCTCCTTTTTCTAACATGCACAAGTACAAATAAATTTAACCATAATGTTAGTCTTACAATGGCACTAAGAGGGGGGGTGAATCAGTGTAGTTCTTTAAACTTAAATTCACAACTCTTAAAACTGAAATAATAAAACCTTAAAACCAGATAAAGCATATATAACAAGAGAGCATCACACAACACAAGATGTACCGAGGTTCACCAGTTTTGGCTACTCCTCAAAAATTAATTGTTTGGACTCCCATCCAAATCCAGCATTTGCAAAGTAACAACTTTACAATCAATTTACCAGCACCAACTGGAAGGAGCACCAACCCCTAATTTACCAGCACCAACTGGAAGGAGCACCAACCCCTGATTTATCTACACCAATAGAAAGGAGCACCAACCCCTGATTTACCAGCACCAACTGGAAGGAGCACCAACCCCTGATTTTTTTGCACCAACAGGAAGGAGCACCAACCCCTGATTCCAAGCACCAACTTGGACTTCAATTCTAAAACTAGAAGATTGACATATAAATGCCTTCACTTTTACAAGACCCTGACTGGTCTATTGCTTACTCAACATTGCCCATAATTCACACAACACACACCCTTCTCATCTCGCCTCATGCAAAACTCTCGCTCTCCTCTCGGTCTCTTCACGTGCACCTCTCGTGCACCTCTCGCACACTTCGCAAGATTAAAATCCACACTCTCTTTTGATGTTATTCATAAAATAATCCGCACACCCTTATGGCTCTGCTTATTGCACTTTTATGACCCTCTTATAGCCCTCTTGCTGCGCTTATTACTACATTCTTACGGCTCTCACAAATCTGATTAATTCTCTCTTACAACACTCTTCCAATCCTCTTTTCGTAGCACTTTCACTCTTTTTTCGTAGCCCTTTAATTCTCCACACAGACCTCATTTTATAACATAGTTCTGAATTTTCTCTGTAACTACACCTGTAACTATCGTACTGACTTCAGTTAACTCTTCCTATTTTAGCTGCATCTGTAATTGCACCTGTAACTGTCGTATTGACTTTGATTAAATCTTCTTATTTTAGCTACATGATTTTCTTCTGTAACTGCCCCTGTAACTGTCATACTGACTTCGGTTAACTCTTCTTATTTTAGCTACATGATTTTATTCTGTAACTGCCCTTGTAATTATCGTACTGACTTCAGCTAACTATCACATATCTTATTTCGGCTGGGTTCTCTTCTTAGCTCGTGCCAAAGCGACCTATCATGAAATCGTGACACTTCTGCCTCCTTGTTTCTTTTCTTGGCTTGTACCTGCAAAAACACAACATGTCGTGATATTGCGACACTTTCACCTTTGTACTTTCTCTCTCCTCCTTTAGTTGCAAAAAAGCGACATGTCGCGATATCGTGACACTTTTGCCTTCTTACTTTCTCTCTCCTCCTTTAGTCGTGAAAATGCGACATGTCGCGATATCGCGACACTTTTGCCTTCTTACTTTCTCTCTCCTCCTTTAGTCGTGAAAATGCGACATGTCGCGATATCGTGACACTTTTTATCCTTTGCTCTTTCTCTTGCCTTCGGGTCACGAAAATGCGACATGTCGCGATATCGCGACACTTTTTCTTTCTCTCTCTTTCTCCTTGCTTTGGCCCTCGAAAATACATCATGTCACGATATCGCGACACTTTTTCTTTCGGAATCTTTCTCTTGCAATATGTCACGAAATCGTGACACTTTTTCTTCCGTACAATCTCTCTTGCAATATGTCATGAAATCGTGACACTTTTTCTACTTGCCTTTTTCTCGTCCAACATGTCGTGAAATTGTGACAGTTTTTCTACTTGCCTTTTTCTCTTCCAACATGTCATGAAATCGCAACACTTTTTCTTTCGTACTATCTCTCTTGCAATATGTCGTGAAATCGCGACACTTTTTCTACTTGCCTTTTTCTCTTCCAACATGTCGCAAAATCACAATAGTTTTTCCTACTTGCGCTTTTTCTTCGAACATGTCACGAAATCGTGACAATTTTTCTTTCTTCTCAACATGTCACGATATCGCGATAGTTTTTCTTTCTTGCGCTTCCTCTTCAAACATGTCGCGATATCACGACAGTTTTTCTTTCTTCTCAGCATGTCGCGATATCGCGACAGTTTTTATTTCTTGCGCTTCCTCTTCGAACATGTCACGATATCGCGATAGTTTTTCTTTCTTCTCAACATGTCACGATATCACGACAGTTTTCTTCCTTGTGATTTTATTTTTATTTTTAGCATATGGGCCACTTCGATCTTTTGGAAAATCACTGTACATACTCTAAAGAACCTCTGAACTCCTGTCTTCTACATCTGAATAGCTTTTGAACTTCCTGTCCACTGCATCAACAGATCTATCTGATTGTGTTGACAACAATGACAATACTGTTGCTGCACCTTGCTCAACAATCTCCCCCTTTGGAATTGTTGGCAACACGTGCACTTTCCTGTAACTCTTCTCCCCATTTGACAATAATACCAAAGGGCTACTACAGATTCCCCCTGAGTCCATGCACAACATTCTCAGGCACAAATTATTACGATTAGCAAAAATTACAAACATGAGCAAAAAGATAATCAAATATATAAATGCTCCCCCTGAGAATGTGGTCTCGATAGCTAGTCAATTCTTGGGAAGCATGACCACTCCCAATTTATTGTGAAGGTACTCAAAGACTTCCTTGGGCAACGGTTTTGTGAAGATATCCACTACTTGCCCTGTTGTTGGAACAAAATCCAACTTAACCTCACCTTTTGCAACTTTCTCCTACGTACAACACGCTGTCGCTGTAATATATTCTGCCTCAGCTGTGGATAAGGAAACTGACTCTTGTTTCTTACTATTCCATGCGACCAACCTATCTGCAAGATAGAACACACCTCCACTGGTACTCTTTCTATCATCTACACATCCTACCCAATCTGCATCTGAATATGCAATAAGGGTTAAGTCCTTACCTTTTGGATACCATAACCCATATTCCATAGTACCCTTGAGGTACATAAGGGTGAAAATGCTTGTTTCAAATCTGCTTAACAAGATCACACAGAACTTATCCAATCTCATAGAATCATAAAGAGAATTGTTAGAGACTCAATATGTTCTATACTTAATGCTCAATCAATATATCAACTAAATCTCATATAAGCATAAAGAGAATTGTTAGAGACTCAATATGTTCTATACTCAAATCCCAATCTCAACTCAAATCAATCTCATAGAAGCATAAAGAGAATTGTTAGAGACTCTATATGTTCTATTCTCAAATCTCAATCTCAACTGTTCGAATCAAGAGACAACATTTTGTCAAACACTTCATGGCCAACTATAGTGCACCTTACTCAAACTCATACTTTTGGACCTCGGATTGGTATGATTCACAAAGAAAAGTTGCTCATATTGATGAGCTAAACATGAATTAATAATCAAACTTCAATATTTTTCACCACATCATCATAATAGATCTAAAAATCTTCACGTCAATGTATAGTTCAAATACACACTGCTCTTATCGAAACACAAATATGTGGCTAGGGCAATATTATTTCACTACCCAAATTATCTGAACTGTTATAATCCTTAACTTTGGACAGTGGCAGTAAGAACCATCAAAAATACAACAATGACATATAGCAATACTACCAATAATGACAACTCTCAATTTAATCACCACCCTTCACGGTATCGCCATAAACAACGACATGAACCGAACCACACTTTGGCAACTATACGATAACTCCTTGACTACTTTCCTTTCATCCTCAGATAACCACACAAATACATAGGAGCATTAAAATAAAATTTTAACATTGCTCCCCCTGAGGATGTGCTACCTGGAGCTGCTTAGTGCAATAGAGGAGTAATCTCCTTCAGTCCAAGGAGACACGATTTCCTCTCTTCTTTCTTTCTCCAATCTTTCTTGAACTTAGGCTGAAGTTTTTCAACTGCATCCCTATTTTGAACCTTTTATTTTTCAGTAGCTTGTGCCTATTTTCCAAGAAATATTCTATTTTGTCTCATTCCATTTGGTTGAAATTTTCTTCCTTGAAATTGATTTGATGCAAATGTACTTCGACAATTTCTTGTAGTGTGCCCAAAATTATGATAGTTATAACATTCTACTGCATAATTCATCAAAGGTGAAAAACCATTTCTACTGGGTGGTTGTCTCTTGTGCATCCTTTATGGATGATTATTTTCCTTTCTTTGATGCACATGATTTCTTCCCTATCTGTGTTGTATTCTTTGTGTCTGATGAATTCTACTGTCTTGCCTTAGATTAGATACAAAAGTTCTTGGACAAAACCTTGCTATGTGCGCACGACCATTACATTTAAAACATTGCACATGGTGTTCAACTGAAATAATAGATGTATTTCTACCAGCATAACTCTTTGATCTATTATTCAAACCACAATAAATTTCCTTGTGACCATAATGGTTGCATCTAAAACAATAGCCTTTAAAAGCATTATTATGAATAGAGTGAGAGTGATAGAACCTATTTTGTTGTGGTTGCTTTGCTGTAGATCTCCTTTGAGATTTTCTTCCTTTTGAAGATTCAGCTTCAAGCTTTTCTTGCTTTGATCCTTCAGTAGTAGACTTCTTCTTCTCTGTAGATTTAGAAGATGAAGGTTGTTCAGCTTCATATCCAAGACCAAGCTTAACCATTGGGCTTCTTTGTTGCCTTATCATTTTATCTAGCAACTCTGTGCTCTTCTCAAATTTGAGATTTGTATTGGCATCTTCTAGTTGTTTCCTCAATGAAACAATATCCTCTTCTTATTTACAGCAAACAATCTCTTTCTCATTGATCTCGTGACCTGAGAGTTTCTTCAATCCTTTTGGACTCTTCTACTTGTAGCTTTAGATCACTAATAACTTTGTTAGATTCCTCTTCACGTTTGCTACATACATCGCCTTTATCATCTAGGCATGACTTCAAGGCTTCTTCTATTTTCTTGGCTTTCTAAATTTGTAAGAAGAGATCTTCAATATTATCCCCATATTCTTCCAACTTCTTGGACAATATTTTGTTCTTTTTTCTTTCTAAACCCAACTCTTCAAGTGCAACGATCAACTCACCTTCTAGATCTACTTCAGCCTCAAGGTTTTCATCATATACTTCAGAATTCACTTCTTCTTCCTTTTCTGACTTTACTTCTTCAAATGCCATAAAAAGAGCTTCACCTGTCTCCTCTTCAAAATCCTCACTGCAGTTGTCTTCTGATGAAATGACATTCTTGGAGATGAAAATTTTCTTCTTGAAGTTGCCTTTTCTAAAATTTGTTTTCTTCTTCTAGTCACTTCTTTCTTGGTGCAATCCTTCATCACTTTCGTACTTCTCATTAAGTGGACATTTAGCTGCAACATGCCCAATGCCTCCACACTTGAAACATTTAAACGTAACATTCCTCTATATTTTCCTTTTCCTCTTATTAGTTTTCGAACAAAGTTTGCTTCTATTTCATCTGATGTCTCTTCTTCCTTTGTTTTGTTTTTATGTTTTTATGTGCTTTAAAAGCAGCTTCTCTGTATGTGGGTTTAGTTTTTCCTATTCTCATCTCATATGCAATCAAAGAACCATGCATCTCATCCATACTAAAAGTATTTAGATCTTTAGCTTCTTCTATTGTTGAAACTTTAGAATCAAATCTTTGGGAAAGAGATATTAGTACCTTTTTCACAACGACAACATCTTCCATTCCCTCACTGAGTCCTCTAATCACATTAATGATTCCATTAACTCTCAACATGTATGCCTCTATGTTCTCATCGTCATTCATCTTTAATGCTTTGAACTGAGCTCGATGCGTTTGTAACTTGGCCTCTTTGATCTTGCCGTCTCCTTCATGAATGCTCCTTAGTTTGTCCCACATGTATTTTACCATTTTACAACTCATAATATTTATCAGTTCGCTGTCCACTAAACCGCACATGATAGCATTATTTGCTTTACAGTTATTCTCAAACAGTTTCTTATCGGCAACATCTGTTGGAGGAGTGGTGGGTATTGTGTATCCACTGTCTATTGAATCCCAAATGTCATATCTTAAAGCACAAAGATATGTCTGCATCCTGAGTCTCCAAAATGAGTAATTAGTTTCGTCCAACAATGGTGCTTTGTTTGATGAGAATCCTTCACCACCTGCCATTGTCTCACTTCCAAGATCACCTTAGCCGATTAAGCTTGTTCAGGAACTTGGCTCTGATACCAATTGTTAGTCTTACAATGGCACTGAGAGGGGGGTGAATTAGTGTAGTTCTTTAAACTTAAATTCATAGCTCTTAAAACTAAAATAATAAAACCTTAAAACTAGATAAAGCATATATAACAAGAGAGCATCACATAACACAAGATATACCGATGTTCACCAGTTTTGGCTACTCCTAAAAAATTGACTGTTTAGACTCCCATACAAATCCAACCTTTGCAAAGTAAAAACTTTACAATCAATTTACTAGCACCAACTGGAAGGAGCACCAACCCCTGATTTACCAGCACCAACTAGAAGGAGCACCAACCCATGATTTATCTGCATCAACAAAAAGGAGCACCAACCCCTGATTTACTAGCACCAACAGGAAGGAGCACCAACCCCTGATTTATTTGCACCAACAAGAAGGAGCACCAACCCTTGATTCCAAGCACCAACTTGGACTTCAATTCTAAAACTAGAAGATTGACATATAAATGCCTTCACTTTTACAAGACCCTGACTGGTCTATTGCTTACTCAACATTACCCATAATTCACACAGCACACACCCTTCTTAGCTCACCTCATGTGTAGCTCTCACTCTCATATCGCTCTCTTCATGCGCACCTCTCACACACCTCTCATGCACTTTGCAAGATTAAAATCTGCACTCTCTTTTGGCGTTATTCACAAAATAATCCGTGCACCCTTATGGCTCTGCTTACTGCACTTTTATGGCCCTCTTATAGCCCTCTTGCTATGCTTCTTACTGCATTCTTATGGCTCTCATGGTTCTACTTAACACTTTCTTACGACACTCTTCCAATCCTCTTTTCGTAGCGCTTTCACTCTTTTTTCGTAGCCTTTTAATTCTCCATGCAGACCTCCTTTTATAATACAGTTCTGACTTTTCTCTGTAACTGCACCTGTAACTGTTGTACTGACTTCAGTTAGCTCTTCCTATTTTAGATGCATCTGTAACTGCACCTGTAACTATTGTACTAAATTCGATTAACTCTTCTTATTTTAGCTACATGATTTTCTTTTGTAACTGCCCCTATAACTGTCATACTGACTTCGGTTAACTCTTCTTATTTTAGCTACATGATTTTCTTTTGTAACTACCCCTGTAACTGTCGTACTGACTTCAGCTGTCACATAACTTATTTTGACTGGGTTCTCTTCTTAGCTCACGCCAAAGTGACCTATCACGAAATCGTGACACTTTTGCCTCCTTGTTTCTTTTCTTGGCTTGTACCCACAAAAACACATGTCGCGATATCGCGACACTTTTGCCTTTGTACTTTCTCTCTCCTCTTTTAGTCGAGAAAATGCGACATGTCGCGATATCGCGACACTTTTGCCTTCTTACTTTCTCTCTCCTCCTTTAGTCACGAAAATGAGACATGTGATATCGTGACACTTTTGCCTTCTTACTTTCTCTCTCCTCCTTTAGTCGCAAAAATGCGACATGTCGCGATATCGTGACACTTTTTCTCCTTTGCTCTTTCTCTTGCCTTCGGGTTACGAAAATGTGACATGTCGCGATATCGCGACACTTTTTCTTTCTCTCTCTTTCTCCTTGCTTTGGCCCCCAAAAATACATGTCGTGATATCGCGACACTTTTTCTTTCGGACTCTTTCTCTTGCAATATGTCATGAAATCGTGACACTTTTTCTTTTGTACAATCTCTCTTGCAATATGTCACGAAATCGCGACACTTTTTCTACTTGCCTTTTTCTCTTCCAACATGTCGCGAAATCACGACAGTTTTTATAGTTGCCTTTTTCTCTTCCAACATGTCGCGAAATCACGACACTTTTTCTTCTGTACTATCTCTCTTGCAATATGTCACGAAATCGCGACACTTTTTCTACTTGCATTTTTCTCTTCCAACATGTCGCAAAATCGTGACAGTTTTTCCTGCTTGCGCTTTTTCTTCAAACATGTCACGAAATTGCGACAGTTTTTCTTTCTTCTCAACATGTCGTGATATCGTGATAGTTTTTCTTTCTTGCGCTTTCTCTTCGAACATGTCGTGATATCGCGACATTTTTTCTTTCTTCTCAACATGTCATGATATCATGACAATTTTTCTTTCTTGCGCTTCCTCTTCGAACATGTTGCAATATCGCGATAGTTTTTCTTTCTTCTCAACATGTTGCGATATCGCGATAGTTTTCTTCCTTGGGATTTTCTTTTGATTTTTAGCATATGGGCCACTTCGATCTTTTGGAAAATCACTGTACATACTTTGAAGAACCTCTGAACTCCTGCCTTCTGCATCTAAATAGCTTTTGAACTTCCTATCCATTGCATCAACAGATCTATCTAACTGTGTTGACAACAATGACAATACTGTTGTTGCACCTTGCTCAACACATAATACACCTTATGTCTCCTTTACTAATGCACATAAAATTTTAACTTTATACTCCCTCACACAATATGCAAAATACAATTTTCAATTAATCACAATATACCTTATAAATCCCTCACACAATATGCAAAATACAATTTTCAATTAATCACAATATACCTTATGACTCCCTGTCAATACACCTTATAACTCCCTAACACAATAACACACAATGCAAATCTTATATCTCTCTACAATAAAATTACATAGTAAAATAAATTCAAAACCTTATGTCTCCATAAATTTAATTTAATCAAAAATTATTTTCCCCTTACCACACATAATTGTTGTGAATCAACCTTGTAACCTCCCGCTTTCCCACACCCTAGTGCAAGCTAGGCTACTATTCGAGCTAGCCATCTGCACGAAAACCAAGGTACACAATTTATCTTTTAAAGTCTTTAAAATTCCTATCTGACCAAAATATTAGAAAAATGGTGCCACCACGAATCATCTCCGTGACATCTTGTTCCACAATGCTCTAGCACAGGCTAGGCTACCATCTGGGCTAGCCATCCAAATGGAATCCCAAATGCACTATCTTCTTCTTATTTTTGTTTTTTATTCTACCTCCAAATATGTGTGAACTTCCTTTTATTATCTTCTACTCTCCACGAATTTCACACGAAGGAGTTTTTGATTTGCGCTTCTTGAAAACCCTTCTCAAATGAATTATTACTCCCCATTTATATATGTATTTAATTTTCACCATGGAACGTTGGTGCTATATTTTTCTTATATATTTTTTACTTTATGCTTGCTCTCATGACATTGGCACCTTTTAAACTTACACTTGTTTATATTATAATATTTTACTTTTTAAAACTTTGTCCAAAGCCTTCTATAATTTCAAAACTTTTATATCAAGCTTTTAAAATTTTGTCCTTCTTTTAAACCTGTTGTCCCAAGAACTTTTAAAACTTTGTCCACCTATTTTATAATAATTATTTTTTATATTTAAATATTATAATCCTTAAAAATAATTGCCTTGCTTTGCAATAAACTTTCCTTGTAATATATATTTGCCCTAGATGATTTTCCATTGTTTTCTATTTATTAAACCCATATTTGACCTTGATGATATATTTTCCATCCTTATAAACTTTTCACCCTTGAATAATATTTCATTCTCCTTTGACATCAATGACAACTCAATATTTCCAACAATCTCCCTCTTTGTCATTGATAGCAACCCTACAAAAATTTCTTTTATTTCAATTGGATTTCCAATCTGCTCCCCCTGACAAGCTGCTTCCCCTCACTAAATTCTCTACCCCTTTGACATCAATGGCAAAGGGCTCCTTGTGGCTAAGAATAAGACACTTAGCACAAATACCTCACCACCTACTTTACTTGAGGCGGTCAATTTTGAGATGTGAGGCAGGTACACATTTGGTTAGGCAAAGGTAGGAGGATCTCTTGCCTAGGTTGTTGATAACCTTGACATTGCAATTGGATTTTTTGGTGAAATGGGGTGATGACCGCATTGAGCACTACATTGTTTGTATATAGGACCTTAGGTTGTCTTAGGTTGGTATTTCCCTATAGATTCTTTGGATCCATAGTGGATATTGATAAAAATATGACTCCACATAGCCAATGTGTTGATGATTCAAATGCTACACACAATCGCTATGAATGTGGGTAACCTATCCATTCTTCATTTGTAATTCAAATACCACTAAAATTGTTGCATCGACCTAAGCATACCTAAAAATATCTCCCATTGCACACTTATCTTAGCTTTCGTATTGCAATAATGTTAAGTAGTTTGAGAAGCATCAAATCTTACACACGTATGACCGTGCCTTCCCCATACTAATGGCTCATTGTTTTCATTTGTACTGATATGATGATATGGATAGAGTAGTTGTAGTGTTGCACTTAGGAATCCACATGTAAGGATGGATGGCAATGTTCGATCGTAGAGCTATGCAAATATGAAATCCCAACCAATAGACAATATGGACCACTAGCAAAGCATCAACATCAGGGACATATATCTCTTCTCTCCCATTCTTAAGAGGACAAAAAATATTTTATGAGGATTATTTTCCTCCACATGCAGCTCATATATTGCTTTTGCCTTATACCCTTGGTGCATTTCTAGACCATAATGTGGCTCCATTAATGAGTAGCATATCTTCCTCAACACTCAAATCTAGATTCCACAACCATTTCTACATGGCTTCATGTTGGCACCACTCAAATAGTTAGGGACTGAATTCCCATCGAATTGGTACATAATGGATAGAACGTGATTCTCTTGACCACCTTAGATTCACTATCCTCTTAGCACTAGTTCCATGACCATTTTTTGTAAGTACTGTGGGTGAAATTTTGCACCTCTCACCCACTATTTTTTTTTAAGATGATGTTTTTCAAAGCTTCACCAAGTTTTGAAGCACTAGTAGGTAGGCGAAAGATGGAGGTGGCAACAATAGTGATGGGCGGTTACAAGTAGTAGGTGGTAAAATGATTGTGAAAAATACTGAGTGGATAAAAGAGTGGGTAGATTTTTGAGCTCTAACTTTGGGCAATGACATTCAAAAAGATCCACCCACTCACCAAGTGGATATTTCAATCAGAAAACAAGGGTGGAAATATTGTAAATCCCCACCCACAAGGAAGATAAAACTCTCACCCATTTTTGAATAGGACTTTGGAGCACATATTGGATGGAACTTTTGAGGAAATGCCTGCCTTACTTCATAGTATCACTTTGGTCAGATGCAAAGTGACCACACGGTATCCAAACTCTCACCATCATCTGAAATTTCAAATGGGGAGATATTTATTGTTGCAACTTCCCAATACCAGCTGTGCATGCGTAGAAATGATTGATTTGAAGCATGGGTAATCAATTACAGTTATTCACAACCTATCCAAAGGACCAATGGTTGATTGAAAGTGTAGAGTAGATCAAATTTAATGATATGGGTAGAAATAACAGAAGAATCAAGGGCCTATGTTGATGCAGAAGCATCTATCCCCCTTATAGAAGATCTCTGCCATATAGAGAAGAAAAGTACAAATTGAGCACCTGTATGCATCAATACCATCCTTTCACCCAGTGCCATTAATGTTTGAATTTTAAATTTATTATAATTCATCTAAAAGTAGTGTAATGATCGTCATTCCTAGGTGTGGCTCTTTAGCCATTACAATTCCTATGTAATACTTATCACTATCATGTGAATACAAAAATACTACTATTTGGTTTCTAATCTCATTCTTACATTTTGTGTTGAATGTGAATGCCTATTTTTGCTTTGGTTTCTTGAGTGATACTAATTTAATTATGCTAAACTAGATTTCATGGGGCTTACTCGGTGATTATGGAATTCATATTTATAGTTGGGCTAGGGGTTTATTTTTGCAATAAGCTGGTAGGATGAAGGCACTCTAATTTTAAATTTTGGATTTCATGCACCCACCCGTCGGTATTGGAATTCACTTTTGACCTGCCATGCCAATCACTAAGTGAGAACTTGGTTGAGTTATCTGTTAGGTAGTGTGGTTGTGTTCACAATCGACGATGTTAAGGGTGCATGAATCTTGATGCGGTCATAACCCATCCTTGTGAGTTCTGGCTATGACCTCCCTTTTGTTTCTTTTTGCTCTTTCCTTTTCCCTTTTCCTTTTTGTGGTGTAGGTATCTAGAAACCCCATAAGAAATCGACCTTCACCAGAGATCAACTTCCCTTCCCTAGTAGTGGTTGTTTGATGTTAGTGCTAATCCATACCCTCGGTGCCAGATCTCCAACCAAGAAGTACTAACAACTTTGTGCTCACTGTCTGTGGCCCATGGTGGTCACCCATACTCCACCATGATGTAAACACCAACTTGGCTCCCACTTCGAGCCCTACCTTCCTAATTTTGATCTCAATGGTCCATCCACTTTTCATGTGGTCCATCCTAGGTACTTAGTGCCCACTATGCCCTCATATAGAAGGAACTGCTACCTAGTTTATATATTTCTTTTGATATCCCCAATCGGGTGATCTAGTTATGCATGGCAAAAGCCACCTCTGATATCCACTATGACTACCAAAATGAAGTACAATAAAATCATTGTTTTGCAATTATATTAAAATGAGGGTTATAGGAGTTGTCATTTTACAACTATGCCATTGAAGGCTATAATATGGGATCTTCCACAAGGGAATACCTCTTTCAGTGAAGGTGGTAAAAAATAACAAATATCTTCTTTACATTCCTCAAGGGGAGTGGGATTACTTCACATGGGCCATTGTTAGCTACATAGGTCCTTTAAAACATTCACAACCCTACAAAAATGGTTAGTAATATTTGGGGGCTTGTCTCAATTAGACTCCTTATAATAAAGACAAAAAGATTCAAATGCAACTTGGATAATGTATTATAAAAGTGTTAAAAATAGTTACAAAATTGGTTAAGATAGTGATGCTTACCTAGTTGGAGGGTTTTTTGACCTCTGCTTACTTTTGGAGCTCCTTTCCAAGTTGGGAAGCCTTTTGAACTTGTAGTTTGAGAGCAACTTACAAAACAAAAAGGGATGTCAACAAACACATTAGAATCTATTGTGGTTGATGGCAAGTGAGGGTTTGAATGTAGAAGTCTCTAAAATTATTTTGTAAGAGCATTGGTATGTGAGTGGTTTCTTTTCTCTCCTTAGTGTTGTAAATTCCTGTAAAGTTATCCTATATTCTCTTATTGTTGTTAATGATGTAATTGAATTCCTATTTATATAAATTAACCAAGGTTAGGAGGGGTGAGGTGTCCTATGATGTGGCTTAGTAGGGGACAAGGTAAGGTGGGTGGAATATGGACCTTATTTGTCCATGTGGGATAAGGCCAAAGGTTGGTAGGAGAGAAAATGAAAAGGGAAGTATGAGCTTTTCTTTATCCATGTTGGGTAAGGATAAAGGTGAGACAAGATTTTTTTTTGATGTGGAAATGGAGCATGAGTTAGGTTGCATGGTTAGGGAAACCTAGGGTAAGACAAGTTAGGATGGATAGAGGATGGGCCTTATTTCCAAAGGTTAGTGGAAGATAAAAAGGAAAGGGGGAGAATAGGCTTGGCTTTGCCCATGTGGGACAATGATAAAGGTGAGACAAGCCCTTTGTCTTATGTGAAAATGGAACATGAGTTAGGTGGACCATAGTTAGGTAAACCTAAGGTGAGAGTTGATCAAGGTTAAGGATTGAACAAGGTCTGAGAGGTGTGCACCTAGAGTTAGGTTGACCATAATGTGGAGTTTGACCAAAGTTGAGAGTTAGCCAAGGTTAGCCTAGGGTGATCTAGGCTTAGATGGCAAGTAGACTAGTCAAAGGGTAAACTAGGATGAGGTATCCCTTTGTTAGACCATAGGGATGGGTACATGGTTTCCAAGGGCTAGGTGTAGGAGAGGGATTAGGTTGCTAAAGGGGCTTATTGAATAGTGAATAGTGAATAATGAATAGTGGATAGGTGAATAATGAATAAAGGATTATATGAGATTTCTAGGTGTCTACAGTTTCAAAATTCAATTCTTTTTTTTTTGCCTATAGTATAGATATCTATATCATTCATTTTAAAATTTAGAACTTAATTTTCCCTTCGATATGTTGGAGGGAAGCAGGATGAAAAGAGAGTACGATGGTTAATGACTAGACTATGCAATAGACACAAGTTCACATTTATTAATGAGTCCCACCCTTAACGGGGAAGTCTCGATGGTTTGAGGTATTGATCCTTAGTCCTTAGTGATTTTTATCTCTAGTAACTAGAACCTAGTAGTATATCATACATGGTGCCTCCTCCATGAGGTCTAGTTGGTCTAGTTGCAATTAGTCCTTTAGCTCCCATATCAAAAAGATACCACAAAAATGAACATAGTAAAGGATTTACTATATATACATGTAAATATAAATACTTAATGGCACATTTACAAATATTACCATCAATAATACCTTATATTTTATTGTATCTGAATATCCACAAAGATAATTCATAAGGATATCCATAACAGGTATTATTATGTATGATAAAGAAACTACAATGGACATAATGACATCTTATAGTATCATTATAGATGTTATTTATTAAAAGACTATAGCAACTTTACAATGCATTAGAACTTCTCAAAGATATGTTTCTTTGAGTTTTGTATGTTAAAAATGTGAAATAAAATTTATATGCCATGTTGTTTAAACATAACTTTACATTGTATTTTAACCTTTGTAATTAAACTTCTAAGACATGGTGGTTCCAAAATGAACCCAAAAATCAACCTAATTATAACTTTTCAACTTGGTTTTTTGTATAATCTTAATATTACTTAAGTTTTTATAACTACTTCAAATGCATACTCTATCGTGACAATTGATTTAAAATCTCGTACTACATGATAGGCAATTAAAAAACCTTACTTATGGTTGATTTACATGTCAATAAGATTTGTAATTTAGTAATATATATGTAAGTGTGTATTTTGGCACGTATTGTATTTTTTGGTTCATTATTATTTTCTATTTAAAATCTATTTAACAAGTCTTTCCACACGGATTTTGCTACCAAGGTTTTTACAAAAGCCTAAGCTTAAACCAAACTTCTTTGTCTAGGTCTTTCACTTTTTACCAATAAAGATATGGTAGAATTAAATCGAATACATGGTGGATAATCCACTATGATTTAGTTCTATGAAATCTTAAAATTCCTTCATAGCCTACATAGATGTATATTTTGAAGATTCCTTCCATAATTTAAGCCACCATTACTTCATATTTTATTGTATGATGCCATAGTATATCAATAAAAAATTCCACTCTTTAGTGGTGGAAAAATGTGTCCATAACAAATGGATGATTGAAATAGAAGCCCGATGAAAAACAACTCTTGATGCCAAAATTTGTTGGTAGGTTTGCAGGGAAAGGAAGAGGTTATGGAACAATGTGTTTCAAAGTAAATGCACTTGCATTAAGGAAGAAAAACAATCTTCGCCTAGAGATATTTGGTGAATGGGTTATCCAAAACAATAGATTATAAACAAATTAGCAGTAGACTTTGTTACACCTTGGCTTAGATGGGATATAAATAGATGAAACTCTCGTGATTTGTGGGAATATGCTTAAATTTTTCCTTCTCCAATTTTGATTATGAATTAATTTTGAGGTCTTATAATGCTTACTTCATCAATCAAGGAAAATAATGTGGCATACTTTATCCAAGCTAAGGCAAATAGAGGAAGAGGTTTGAAGTTGATAACAATATAAATTTTCTTATATTTCATAATAATAATTAAAAACGCTTATCAATATTTGCTTTCATCATCTCCTTGTTTTATATAGCATTGGAAGTTAAGATGATAGAATCCAAGACCATACACTACTATTGTGGATATGTTATGGATACAATATTATAGATATTAAAAATAGATCCAAACCACCTTCTATTTCATTTTAAATAAAATTTTCTTAAATAAGGTTGTCAAACCTTAATGTATTCTAATAATTTGTTTATGATTAAAGGATTTTAAGAGAACAACTTTAGCAAAGAGATGCCACATGGATCCTCAAAATACAAGAGGAAGGAACAGTAAAACCATATGCCCTTGCATTATCTCATAATTTTATTAATAAGAATGGTTTGGGATTTTTGTTTTTAATTTTCTTGATTTAAACTACAAGTGCATTGGATTCAAGGATTTCTTGCCAGAATGAAATCTGAGACTTCTAAGTTTATGCCAAATATTATCATTTAAATCAAATAATTTAAGACAGACATTGATAAATTAATATTAGTAATTAGAAAGAAAACAAATGTTCAAGGAAAAGTACTTTTTAGACAAGACATGCACTTATAAGAGGATAGTAAAAATAATATAATTAAGAATACAATTCATCGGACAGGTCCTTTAAAAATATAGGCCTTAGAAATAAATTACTCCTTTGATGGAAGGTTAAGCTAAAAGAAGTTCTCCTTAGATGAAAAGTTAAGTTAAAAGAAGTCACTCACAAAGTCGGTGGTATGAATAAGTCTTAGATTTTGTCACATGGGAATCCCCTATATGCTTTTGACAATATTTTTATTTTTTGGTTTAAGGTAATGTGAGAAACCCCTAGGAACGATGTTTAGGGTTGAGTATTCCCACTCCAACCATGACCCCTCTTAAGGATGAGAGCTGAGCTTATCAATAAGGGCTAAACACACTTTTTATCTAAATGATGGTGTGAATCCCAAGCGATCGATGGTCTCCATCTCACACCGGGTCAAAAACAACGAGATGAATAGGTTTGTTGGGAGTAACCCCTGTGGTTTAAACCCTACACTTGCCAATTGCTAAAAATAGTGTGGTTGTAACCCACTCTCCTATGTACCAAAAAAATAAAATAAATAAATAATAGGTAAACACACACCCACCCCTCACACACTCACCCACGCCACGGTTTGAACCTTGGACCTCCCGAAGAAGAGCCAAAGCCCACATGTTGCGTTGTCCCATCAGGGGTAAAAATAATAATATTTTTTACTAAAATATAATCATTCAAAAATAATAATATCTTTTACTAAAATATATTAATATTTTTTTTTTAGTAAGTTATATGTGGATTTTATTGGATCACTCCCATCAAAATACCAAAATATTACATTTGTTATTTGGTCAATTAAATCGTATTCAACATGTCTTTTTATTAAAATCATTTTATTATTATTATTAAATATTTTCTTCAACTTCTTTGAAGTGATATGTTTCCATGATCATCTTATTGACATCATTTTGATTAAGAAATAAAATTTTACTTTGGTAGTTGCCTTCTAAAATTTGAATTTCACTAATATGGAAATCAACACCGCAATTGGCTAAATTAGAATATATAATGCTCTAGTTTTGAAATAAGTAATCCAATATTTCATCAACTCTTTTAATATTGATGGAGTTATCTAATATATTTTTATATTTTAAAAAATTAACCCCAAATGATGTGAGCAAAGGGACAATGAAGAATTAAATATTCAGATGTCTCTAAATCCTTCTTTGGCAAGCCACATATAAAAGGTTCGTGATATCCTCCTCTCTCATGTAAGAATATTATTTTGAACTATTAACCAAAAGAATATTGAGGCCTTTGAGAGAGCCTCTAGTGACAAAAAATTCTTCTAAGAAAAATCTTTGGGAGTAGAAAATTTTGATTGCTATATATCCCAACTTCACCAAGTATCCACCATATTTTGATTGATTACAAACCAAATCATCCTTTTTGTATGACCCTAGGAAGCACACACCTAGTCTACTTGCATAATAACATCAAAATAAAGGATCATGAAAGCATATATAACATGAAAAATGACAAATGCAATAAGTATCTTATATTTATTCATATGGATTTCGGTTATATATCGGTCCCTCTGAGAGATACCCAATTTGATACAATGAAATACAAGTAGAATAATAAATATGTCCCCCCACAAGGGGATAGTGCACTTCGCAGGACTCCCAATATCATACACGAACTTGTATGAGGGCTTATAGATGCTTTCTTCTCCTTCTTTTGCCTAGAGGGATCTTATGCGTTGAATGCCTTGAATCGGTCCTGTAAACCTGTATCCTATAGACAAGAAACAACAATAGGAAATTAGTAGCATGAGCAGCCTCTCATGATGAGGCTTGATTAGAAAATATGTAAAGCATGATATGTAGGCATAAGAAGGTCAAATTACAGTAAAAATAAGTGATAAATACATGGAAAACTCAAAAATAATAGTGTAAATGCATTAAAGAAATTAGATCTATGCTAAAACCAAGTGATGAGACAAAACAAATGATAGATCTAAGCTACAACTAAGGAAATGATACCTCAGACCCTGTTCATTGCTGCTCAAAGCAATCGTGACTATAGGTTGTTGTCGAAGACATAAACCATTAATTTACCAGGTTTACCTCAAGGTCTAGGTGTTGTGGCACTCGATCCCTTGTCTAAATTGATGTCCAAGGGTCACTTCTATGTTTGGTACACTGGTTGGCAGTGAAGATCAGGTAGGTCCAAATACGGGTACGTAGTCTTTGCTCAGTTGGACAACACTACGCTACTCCTCAGAGGGATATGAAATCACTCTCTGATCTTCCAAGGCTCTGCTACATAAAAACTTAGATATTCAGGATCATTTGCTTTGCTTGGGAGAGTCCATATGTAGACCTCCTAGATTCAAATCTAGATCTAGATCTTGGCTTCCTGGAGAAGCTAAAATTCAAATATTCATGCAATTGACCATCCCAAGGGGAAGGATCAGTCATAAATTTGCATTGAAGGGACATTCAAGAGGAGCTCTGGGAGTTCCACGTAAAAAATTGCTCATAAGTAATTTAAGTGCAGTCAGACTATGTGATTTTGGCCGGTATTCATGGCAAAACTATGTTTTAGTGCTAGCCTTTATCCAGAGTAGTGGCTAGGTGTGGCCAATCTCACCTTAAGTGGCCAGTATTGCAGACTGCTCTGATTGACATCGACTAAGCTTGGATGGGCTACAACTACCATTTTTGAGTGGTTAGGACCACTGTTGGCTCTTGGAAAGGTCCAAGATCATTCATATGGTCTTTGGATGTGTCCATATGAGTAGTCTCCTAAACATAACATATTTTAGGTGTCTCAAGATGCCCTTTTTTGGGATGCATTATGGGAAAACACAAACATTGAGAAAAAATAGACCACCTAGGGCCACGTTGTAGGGTGTGTGATGATCATTGATCTGATCAAAATTGGATGCCCAAATCATGCAGGAGGTGCATATCCTAGAATTATTGCTTCCAACAAGATGGAAGGCTTAAATTGCATAAAACGTTAAAGGCCACCAAAGTCTCGGGCCACATTGCTTAGTATTCTCAAAGGACCAAAAGGTAGATTGTCAAAGGTTTCAACTTTGAAGTCCACTAGAGTATCGGGTCACATTGCTTAGCATTCACAAAGGACCAAAATCCAAATTATCAAAGGTTTAAACTTTGAAGTCCACCAGAGTCTTGGGTCTCATTGCTTAGTATACGTAAAGGACCAAAATCCAGATTGTCAAAGGCTTAACTATCATGTTTGCTTTTTGCCCTAGCAAAGGGTAAGCTTATGATAGTTGTTAGCAATGATTCATAAGATGAATACAATTGGGCATGATCAAGTGTTCCTTTGTTGATTTTTATTATGATTGTTAATATTATGACTACCCACTCAAACGACGAGTCGATGAGGGAAGGAAAATGAATAAAGAGATGAGTTGCTTGACCAAGATGAATGATTTAGATCCCTTAAGAGGGTTGCTTTGTCGTTAGAGGGCAGGTCCCTTTTCAAGTGTGATTTCAACCATTTATAGTAATTGTATATCTCTATCCCATGGAGCAGTCTAGTCGCAATGGTCTTCTTAGAGAATCAATATGATATCAATTCTATTTTAGCCTATGTTGAACCACTATGCTCGATGATTTGCTAGAAATATCATAGAAGAAATAAAGTGAATGCCTCGTTCCTATGGGGCAATTCTGTCACAGTCCATTTCGCCCTTAAACCCTTTCAAGGAATATTAATTGATCATGTGGATCAATTAATACCTATATAAGGGGTTTCTAATCCTAAAGATTACTACAAAACTCTAATTAGGGGATTTTGTAGGAAAGTACTTGGGGTTGATATTAATTAATTATGCTGGATTAGATTAACTACATCAGTATGAATGGAAATTAGGTGTCCAATTCTGATTGGACCAAATTAAGCACTAATACTATTTAATACAAAAAACTTATCATGACCTCCATCATGGTGTAATTGAGTGGAAGGTTAGATTCCTTCCTCTATATTTAATTAGCAAGGAAGTAGAAGCACGTGGGCATAAAATAAATTAGGGCTTATAATCTTATAAGGCCTGTACCACTGCCTTAGTGGAGATTAAATCTATTCAATATTTATTTCCACTTAGGATTTAATAGGATTAAATCATCCTTACCCTGCATTAATGGAATGATTGCCTAGCAGAGGGAATATTTCCTTTCAAGAGAAGGAACACCTATAAATAGAGAGCCTCTTAGAGGAGAAGGGAGAGGAGGAAATATGGAAAACCCGAGGGAGTATGCTCTCCACCTTGGTGGATCAGAAAATAAAAGGTTTGAAGGCTTTCCTAAATTGAAGGAGGAGACCTTAGGAGAGAGTTTGGGATGGAAAGGCTGGTCAAGCTAAGCACAAAAAGGGAGCTTTTGGAGAAGACTCAAAATCTAAGCCTTCCTAGGTTATTTCCTTCTAATTTATTAAGCTTTATGATATATTCTTGTTAAGAAATACATGCTACCGATATTGTGAATCATAGATTTGTTTGAATGAGACCTTGTTAATTTTATAATCTCACAAATATCTAGGTTTAATATGGCAATATTTTTAGACACTTCAAAACATGGTTAATTTCATTTGATAGAGAGTTTCTTAAACCCTGACCTCGTTATCAGTAATTACATAGCCTTTGATCTATATATTTAATGGATTGAAATTGGTTGGAAATCTATGACCCTAGATATCTGAGAGATGACCCTCAGTCAAAAATGGGGTGATTTTAATTAATCAATAATAGCCTTAATCGATGACCCTCGATTAAAAGTGGGTGACTTAATTAATCCCCAAGTAAACCTTAATCGATCACCATCTGTGCCAATAAAATTGCCTCCGCCTACCGCTAGGTGCTCTGCCATCACCCCACCACCGAGTGGTGGTTGAACTATATTATAAGCATCAAAGCCTATAAAGGACTTGCGAAGTGCCCACAAGACGAATGTGGGATATCACTCCAAACACTCCCACTTAGATGTTGTAAACAAGTGACTTGTAATAAAACTGCATACAAATATTTTGGATGGGATTGATGTATCCACGGAGTAAACCCTGCATTTGATATTGAACTAGCACGCTTAGAAAGGACCGAGCAGATTGATTAATGAATCATACCTCTATAAATCACTTAGATGGGAGTATGTCGTGTTTCATGGCATAAAGATATGGTATTTCAGGGTTTCTCACTATGTTCAACCTTACACATAGAACCTTGTTACATGTTCAGGAAAATGGTAGTCTTAGGAGAGTTTGGTGCCATCTAAAAAATTGATAAGGACCTCATTAATCTTCTCACTATGCCTATGAATCCAATTTATTGTCTATTTTCAAATTGAGTATGTTTTCAGTGAATCAATACCCCTATTATAGAGGTACTCTATTTTGCATAGGGAGGCTCTTCATCCTATATTGACACTAAAAACTCAAAAACCTTGGACCCAATAACAAAATACATAGAGATATATGCTTGGATGAAGAGTAAGGTTGAAATGGTTTCTTTGCATTGATGTTCCCTGGTATCACATCCGTGATGCTAAAGGGTAAATCTATTTTTCTCAATAAACCTTGTTGACTCCTTGTAATTCACCAATTGATGCCTTCAAGATATCCATAGATCACCTTTGAACCAACGAGGCATCAATGCAGTAATACCTTAAGAATTTTCTTGGCCACATCTTCCCAATAGTAGAATGAATACGACTCTCCTTGTGAGGTTAAAATAGAAATTACAATGATTCACATTTTAGTTTATCCCACCTGAGATAAAAGGAGAATTTGAGGGATTTTTAAATTAAAAAGGGTCCTATAGTTTATTCGATCACCACATAGTGGTCATGGTACTTTCCATGCGAGGCCAATGGAGCTAGATGGAGGCTCGTAAGATGATTTTGGTAGAGGCCACATATTGGACACGTATCATTAAGATCATCGCTGTCATTAGTTGGTCTTGTCGTCCTGTGATTCGATGGTTAAACATTTGTTAATGGGGGTCAATTAATGAATAAAATATTTTTAAAAGGGCTCATATTTCCTCCTATCATGCAAGCTAAGCTTTCAAACTGACCATTGACCCTACACATGGCATGAATCTGTTGACCACATTCGAATTACTATTAGAATGTTGATTTGAATTATTGATCCCTTTGCTTAGAAATATAGTTTTAGGTATATAATCCTAAGCCATGAGAAAGATAAAGGGGAATTTACCCTTAATAGGTTAATTTAAACTTTGATAAATTGAAGCCATACTATATGGAATTATAGGAATATAGTTAGGAAGTAATTAAGCTCATAACTTTGGTTTAATAACCTGAATAGGGAAAATTATGAGAGCCTTCAAAAGCTATTGAAATAATAGGATCAAACTTAGTAGTATAAAAAATGTGATAAGGAAATCCTTATAGGATAATATGGATTTAGCTTTAGGATAATTTATTAATACCATTATTTTTGGAAAAAGGACTTGGGTATATGAATGGAAATAAAAGTTTTGGAAACTCATGGAAGCACAATCCACTTGGATTGGTAGTATAGAACCATTTTAAGTAATTGATATTCCTACTTAAATTGATTAGATGTGGGACATAGGAGGTTAATTAGAATACTGGTTAGCCTCTTTGGAAAGAGAAAGTTCCAGAGAAAGGAGGTTTTGCAAAGAATAGTCTCTTAGGAAAAGAAAGGAAAGTTTTGTAATTACTAAATGAGAAATGTTTAACTATTTGGGATAATCTAATTATTATTGAGTTAACTATCATATTTGGAGTAACAACCTAAATATTGGATATCAAATTATTGATGAATGATCAAGTAAAATTTGATTAACTAAAGGAATGCAAATTTATTTAATTAAATGAACAAGAAAATAGAATGACATTTGATTAATTAAGGGTATGGGACCTTAGCTGATCAAATGGATGTAAGGCCAAGATGATGATTAGGACTATGGGAGTTCTAATCCAATGATAAAATTATAGAGAAATAGTGCACATCGAAATAGCAATATTTATAAAGTCATTGATTGTAAATCAATTAAGAAGAATGAATTGGGAATTCATTCTTAAGGGGATTGAGGGAACGGTTGTTGATGGATTTAAAAGTATGGGATTCTAAATTTATTAATAAGGGATTGATTGTAAATCAATCATGAAGAATAAATTTGGAATTCATTCTTGAGAGAATTTAGGAAGAAATTCCTCTAAATTCGATGAGACTTCTCCAAAATGTGACTCCAATGATTATCATAAACATATATAAAATATTACAAAACATAATATGACTTTAAAAGGGACCTTAATAGACCTCTTCTCTGTATCATGGTTTCAAAGGAACAGATGAGTTCCTTAAGTATGTGTGAAAAGTAAATGATAGCTTAGATAAAGGAATTTAGCAGGATTCCTTAACTGCATCATAGATTTGAAAGAATAGATGATTCCTTTTGGTATAATAAATACCTTAATGTTAAATGATGACTTAGAGAAAGGAATTGGGATTCCTTATTTGCATCATGAACTTGAAATGGAATAGTTGTATTCCTAGACTTGCATTGATTAAAAGGGATCTATAGATGCCCTTCTATAATTGTAACCATGACATTATTAAGTTTATGAATATGAGGAAAGCACATATTTTGGAGGTTGGGTTTATTCCCCTAAGGGTTCCTAGGATAAACACTGTGTCAATTACTTGTGGATTGGATTGTTTAATCTTGTGCATATTATTGTTACTTTCAATGCTATGTATGAATTATTGTTTTTCTTAAATGCTATGATTGAATGATGTATTTGGTTACCATAAGATGATGTTTTTTAATGCTTAATTGATTATGATGAATATGGTATGCAATCATGTAATGTAATAAAATAATGTTACAGGTAAATTTACTTGTGTTCATTATTTCTTGTGGTTTTAAGAGCTATGAATGAAGATTGTCACTCTTAACAAATGATATTGTAATTAGATGATGACATGATAATTAAATGTGAATGATTAAACAAGTAACTTGATCAATGTCTTAATGAACAAAACCAAATGGTAAATGGAGCACGCAATTAACTAATGGTATGGGACTTTAGTTAACTATTAATGGAAATTCATTTATCTGTTGTAACATCATCATCTAGCTCATGAAATTATCTTGTCAAAATAGACTAGGAAGACAGTCATGATAGATAGTAAAAAAAAAATCTAGACGGTTGAGTGGTGACAATGGAGGTATAGTTTAGTGGTGACTAGGTAGGTCATTACAGTTGGTATTAGAGCCCAAGCTAAATAGTGGAATCTTAATAGATACAGGTTAGAAAATATATGGGCTAAGAAAAACCATGGACTGATTCAAATTATTGAAAGCTCATTTGAGCTATTATGGGACTAAAACCATTCATTAACAATATGTTAATTACTAATTTTTCTAGGGTAAATGGCTCTGAGCATACCTAGAAAATGAACATTGCAAGAATTGGTGCAACACTGATATTATCTGGGAAATATAATAAATTTTATAATCATGGGGAAAGAGTAAATTAACCCCATTTGAAAATATTGTATGATTAACAAAAGTTGATTGTAATAATGTTGTTTCAAAGGCATATCATTGTGGAAGATAATATGAGATGAAATGGGATTTTAGTCTTAAGAATTTATGGGATTCCTTCCTTTGAATGAGAATGCTTTAGAAAAGTACATTATGTAGAATGTATTGTGGTTAGTTGCATTCATTTGGAAAAATTATTACATATCATTATTGCCTAGAATAATCATGAGGAAAAATGAGAATGTTATCTCTTTTCATGGAGATTATAGTTGACTAAATCAAGTAAGGTATAATGGTAGATAGTTTATGTGGGTTTGTGTGATAACCCCCTTAGCATACTATTGTTTATGGTATGGCTAAGCATTGCAATGATTGTTGTTCTATCCTTAAGGAAGAGCAAGCTAATATTCAAGGCATACGCCTAATGTACGGGTTGAAAGAGACCTAACATTTGGACTAGTTTAATGTTTGATTTAAACTAGTAGGGAAAAGGGCATTTTCATTGAAATAGATAGAATAATTCCCAATTGCAAGGTAAATAAACCTTACCTATAGATAATTATAGGGGATTGGCCACTCCTATCCATAGGATAGACACTGATCATGTTGATTCCTGTGAAGTGTAGCCTTGAACTTACTTGGACACTCATATATAAGAGACCCACATGAAGATACATACAATTTAATTGTGCATTATACATATTAACAAGAATACTAAAAGAATATTTTCTTTAATTAATTCATGTTACAATTTGGCCTTTGGCCAAGAAGCTGAATATCTCAACCACGACGAACTCTGGTAGATTACTATTTTGATTAGTAATAGTTCACCCAGAGATAGTCGTGGACTTGAACCTTGACCATGGTTAGGTATACCACTCTCTTTGTTGTAATCTAATATATGTGCTTTATATTATTTAAGCATTGAAACAAGGCGCGAAGTGACACATGTGGTATTATTATCTACATATGAAAAACTGATGGTAAATAAAAAAATATAAAACTCTTCCTTAGTTATGAATGGAAATTCATAAGATCCTTAATTACTCTCTTAATGATTTTGATTATTGAGGCTAAGTTTTGGCTAAAGTTAGAGTTAGCCTAGAACTTGGAATGATCAAGTAAATCCAATTAATTTGGACTGAACACCAAAAGAATGTTATATATTATTAATTATTGAATTGAAGAGACCAAGTAGTCTCTTGAATACAAATGTGGCCATTGGCTAGAGGAAGAATTGAACACCCTAGCTATGGCGAAGGAATGTAAGACGAAGAACCACCATATCTGACTTATGGTCGTCATCCAACTATCATCATCTGAAACATCACCATCGCTAACTTCCTCAAGTATTTCGATTCTATAGAAATGTATACCTCGAATAATTTCCAAGGTTGTTAGTACAGTATACACTATATAAATACAAGATAACCCCATTACATGATGCATGTGGTATCAATGTATAATAAGAGTAAAGCAGTATCAAAATGTACATTTTTGATAGTTAATTTAATCCAAGATGATGAGGGATTAACTACCCATAAAAAACTGCACTTTATGCTAAAAATGTTATTGCATTATTGACACGCGTAAAAATACGAAAATACATTCTTAGGATTAAAAATGTGTAATGGTGCTTATTGCCAATAAAGACAATATACAATGATTAGACATGTGAGGGTATCATAAGTTTAAAATGCATGAATAATTGTGCATGAAATGACTATTGGAGTCATCGAAAGGGCAATAATGAGACAAATTTTATGAGCCATACTGATTAGGCACAAAATAATGTCTTAAGCATGGAGACATTAGTGCCTTGAAATTTGAAAAAGTACAATAGTAAATGATTTAGAGTCAATCGAAAATGATCTATGAAGAGTGATTGATTGGAAAATTGGAATAGGACCAATTTGATGGTCGAATAAAATAATTATGAAACACTATAAGATTTAGAACCAGGTCAAGTATGAATGAAATTTACAGCATACAAAATTGAATTATAAAAATTAGCAAGATTTTACCTGTATTTGGATTATTATTACTTATAGTAATCCTGTTCGAAACAAGTCCCATTGTGAGACTCTTGATTTTGTTAGTACATACCTTGTAGAGAGAAATAAAATGGCCTCAGATAATGTGGGATCAATCTATGGAGATATAATAGAGGGAATAGAATCCTTAAAGGTTATTATACCCCATTCTACATCTAGGTCAATCTTTCAAAGAGCGAGAAGTGCATTAGATTCCAGTGACTGGAAATGGTTGGGTAAAATAGGTTTGGTAGGAGTTTCCTGTTTGGAATCTATATATGTATATGGATGCTATTTGGCATCCCTAGTTGAGATATGGGATCCCATTAGAGCGACATTTCAGTTACCCACTGGTGAAAAACTATCACACTAGAAGATGTGTACAGGATATACCGGATATTGATAGAAGGTCGTACAGTGACTGTTGTTAACAAAGCAGAAAAGAGGTATGTTCTAGAAAGAGTATTTGGAAGGGAATGGAGAAGTGTGAACACTGAAACAGGTCATATAGATTATGAACTACACTATGAAAAGGGTAGTTTGACATACAAACATGCCATAGTAATGGAGCTCTTATCGAGCGTCGTTTTAATTGAATTAAGAGGTGCACGATTTCCATGGAATTTATTAGGAATAGTGCAGGATTTAGTTGAAGAACCAATTGTATATGCATGGGTGCCAGCATTGTTGGATCAAACCTACAAAGAGTTGTTCAAATTACAAACAATGAAAAAAACCGAATTGAGTTGTAGTACTCTGCTACAAATCTAGGCATGGGAACACATAGTGATAGCAAGAACCCAAGGGCTACCTTATGATGTACACAAAATTATAGGTCCAGAGTTATCGTATGTGTTAAGGTGGCAACGAGACAAAGAGAAATCTAGTCACAGACCACTTGAAAAATATAGAGAGCGATTCGCTCTATTTTGGAGAGTCTACACTCATGAGATGTTATTTTGAGATCTTGGAGAGAGGGCCCAAGGTGGGCAGAAGATGGAGTACAACTCACTCATGTGCTATGAGCAAGGTGGTTGATTGGACGTACAAGTATGCAATATGAGTATTTTAGTATATTTGGGTATTGTGATAGTTCGGTATTAAGCAACGAATATCAGACCCATCTAAGGTTTATACTCAAAAGGGGAGAAAAGCAGTAATACCTCCAAAAATGGAACCATTAGCTCTTGAACCATATGAGGCTATATGGACACCAAAGGAGGATGATGCGGGTACAACCTCAAACTTTGATATTTGGTGGACTGCACATCGACAATGCCAAGAAGAATATTCTAAAGAGGAAGACGATTTTGAAAGGTGTGTACACCAATAGATGGATAAAGGGGCAGGTCCATCCAACTTAGAAGGAGAGGAAATCTTGAGAAAAGTGCAACACAAAATGGAAGCGCTAAAGGAAGGGATTCAACTGTTAGAGTCCCAACAGTTGAAATTAGTAGAAAAATGGGTACAACAAATATTTAAACTAGAGACTAAGAAAGAAGCTATCATTTCAAATAAGGAGAGGCTTCCCTAGAGTTAGTATAAATGTATGAAACAATAAAAACCTTACAAGCATAGAGTGTATAGTTTCAAAAAGTAAGATATGACTACAAAGTGGCATTCTTAACTTCTTATTTTAATGCACTCATCAGCCATGGTATATTTCTACCATCACAACCAGCTGTGGTCATACAACATGGAAGTACAATGCACGTAACTCAAGCAACAACCTAGAATAGAACTCAAACCACTTCTTGAGTAATTCATCCAAAAGTTATCCAAATTAATAATGTAGGTGTAGCTCAATCGGGTGAAATATACAAGGGACAACAACCTTGAAGATCTAAAACCACCACTTTGGGAACTATACGATATATAGTATGAAATTTGGTAATATAGTGAATTGCACACTTTTGTTTGTGGAAAAAGAAGTACTTTGTGTCCTTGATAGAAATAGAAAATAAATAATCTATGATCATACTGAATGAATTTAATAGTTTAAGTTTTTATGAAACTCATAATAGTTTAATATAGATTTTTTATTTTGTATAAATCATGAAACTGAACTTATTTAATGAAGTTGAAGAATGGATTGGAGTCCATTCTGGAGAAGGTATGGGACTTCTCCATAAATTTATGTTCACTAAAGATATATACCAGAGGACATAAAGGGCGATGCGCTAGTAATGGAAAATAGGTTTGCCATAGTGAACTCTAAGATAAATGAATATCCTAAAAGGAAAATTTATGACCATATATTGACAACTACTTCTAATTATATGATTCAATGGATGATGTATAGGTAATATTTGATGTCATGATTTATATGCTCTGCTTTTATGACTCTGTTTAGTCTTTCATTAAGATGGAATTATGAAGGAAATTGTTATTTAAAGTACTTGTGAAACACTTTAATTCATGTTTGAGTTGGATCTTCAAACAAAGTTTTTACATTCTGAGTTGTAGCTTGGATGTACATGCGGGTTGTAGCCTGCATATGCTTGGGATATTGCCCAAAGGACAAGAAATTATAGACTTTATCTATAAGGATAACTTGAAGCCCTTTAACTACAAGAAACTAATGTAGTGAGTTTAAACTGAAAGATATTCAATAATCTGATTATTGGATGAAAATTTCACGTATTAAAAATATTTTAGTACTTATTGTTTGTGCAATATAGATGTTTTACTGCTATGAGGACATGGTACTGCTGATGTTATGTATTTTTATAGGACCAGGTACATTCGTAGATGGAAGTCATTGCTTACCATCAGGAACGAGATGCTGAAAAAAAGGAAAATATTGATGATTCTGATCATCTTGTTAAAATTATTACTAGTTATAATTTCTTTATGCATTGATCCAGCTGAACACAAGTAACATAGAGGACTGTGTTATTCTAAGGGGGGTGTATGTCACAACCCGTTTCCCCATTAAACCCTTTTAAGGAATATTAATTGATCATGTGAATCAATTAATACCTATATAAGGGGTTGTTAATCCTAAAGATTACTACAAAACTCTAATTAGGGGTTTTTGTAGGAAAGTACTTAGGGTTTGATATTAATTAATTATGTTGGATTAGATTAATTGCATTAGTATGAATGCAAATTAGGTGTCCAATTCTGATTGGACCAAATTAAGCACTAATACTATTTAATACAAAAAGCCTATCCTGACCTCCCTCATGGCATAATTGAGTGGAAGGTTAGATTCCTTCCTCTATATTTAATTAGAAAGGAGGCAAAAGCACATGGGCATAAAATAAATTAGGGCTTATAATATTATAAGGCCTGCACCACTGCCTTAGTGGAGATTAAATCTATTCAACCTTTATTCCCACTTAGGATTTAATAGGATTAAATCATCCTTACCCTAAATTAATGGAAGGATTGCCTAGCAGATGGAATTTTGCCTTTCGGGAGAAGGAACACCTATAAATAGAGAGCCTCTTAGAGGAGAAGGGAGAGGAGGAAATATAGAAAACCCTAGGGAGTATGCTCTCCACCTTGGTGGATCAGAAACTAAAAGGTTTGAAGGCTTTCCTAAATTGAAGGAGGAGACCTTTAGGAGAGAGTTGGGGATGGAAAGGATGGTCAAGCCAAGCACAAGAAGGAAGTTTGTAGAGAAGACTCAAAATCTAAGCCTTCCCAGGTTATTTCCTTTCGATTTATTAAGCTTTATGATATCTTCTTGTTAAGAAATACATGCTATCGGTCTTGTGAATCATAGATTTGTTTGAATGAGACCCTGTTCATTTTATAATCTCACAAACATCTAGGTTAATATGGCAATATTTTTGGACATTTCAAAACATGGTTAATTTCATTTTATAGAGAGTTTCTTAAACCCTGACCTCGTTATTAGTAATTACATAGTCTTTGATCTATATATTTAATGTATTGAAATTGGTTGGAAATATATGGCCCTAGATATCTGAGAGATGACCCTTGGTCAAAAAGGAGGTGATTTTAATTATCACTAATAGCCTTAATCGATGACCCTCGATTAAAGTGGGTGATTTAATTAATCCCCAAGTAAACCTTAATAGATCACCATCTGCACCAATATAATTGCCTCCACCTACTGCTAGGTGCTTCGCCATAACCCGATCATCAGGTGATGGTTGAACTATATTATAAGCATCAAAGCCTATAAAGGAATTGTAAAGCACCCACAAGGTGAATGTGGGATATCACTCCAAACACTCCCACTCAGATGTTGTAAACAAGTGACCTATAATGAAACTATGTACAGAGGTTTTGGATGGGATCGATGTATCTGTGGAGTAAACCCTGCATTTGATATTGACCTAGCATGTTTAGAAAGGATCGAGCGGACTAATTAGTGAATCATATCTCTACAAATCACGTAGATGAAAGTATGCCATGTTTCATGGTAGAAAGATATGGTACTTCAGGGTTTCTCATTGGGTTTAAACTTACACATAGAACCATGTTACATGTTTAGGTAAATGGTAGTCTTAGGAGAGTTCAACAACATCTAAACAACTAATAAGGACCTCATTAACTTTATCACTATGCCTATGGATCCAATTTATTGTCTATTTTCAAATTGAGTACGCTGTCAGTGAACCAATACCATTGTTGTAGAGGTACTCTATTTTGCACAGGGAAGCTCTTCATCCTATATTAACACTAAAAACTCAAAAACCCTGGACCCAATCACAAAAGACATAGAGATATATGCTTGGATAAAGAGTAAGGTTGAAATGGTTCCTTTGCATTGATATTCCTTGGTATCACATCCACGATGCTAAAGGGAAAATCTATTTTCCTCGATAAACCTTACTGACTCCTTGCAATTCACCAACTGATGCCTTTAGGATATCCATAGTTAAACTCTAAATCAATGAGGCATCAATGCAGTAATACCTTA
The DNA here is from genome assembly GCA_028583015.1 of Wollemia nobilis. Lineage (NCBI taxonomy): Eukaryota > Viridiplantae > Streptophyta > Pinopsida > Araucariales > Araucariaceae > Wollemia > Wollemia nobilis. Next base: position 192,904 of record JAQPPZ010000652.1, on the reverse strand, counting down.
AGTATTTTCTTGACTACCTCTTCCCAATAGCAGAATGAATATGATGCTCCCTATGAGGTTAAAATAAAAATTACAGCGATTCACGTTTTATTTTATCTCACTTGAGATAAATGGAGAATTTGAGGGCTTTTTAAATTAAAAAGGGTCCTATAGTTCATTTGACCACCACATAGTGGTCATGGTACTTTCCATGCGGGGCCAATGGAGCTAGATGGAGGCTCATAGGATGATTTTTGTAGAAGCCATGTATTGGACACGTATCGCTGGGATATATGCTGTCATTAGTTGGTCTTGTCGTCCTATGATTCGATGGTTAAACGATTGTTAATGGGGGCCAATTAATAAAAATATATTTTTTAAAGGGATCGTATTGCCTCCTGTCATGCAAGCTAAGCTTTCAAACTAACCATTGACCCTACACTTGGCATGAATTTGTTGATCACATTCGAATCATTGTTAGGATGTTGATTTGAATTATTGATCCCTTTACTTAGGGATATAGTTTTAGGTATATAATCCTAAGCCATGAGAAATATAAAGGGGAATTTACCCTTAATAGGTTATTTTAAACATTGATAAATGGAAGCCATCCTATATGGAAATATAGGAATATAGTTAGGAAGCAATTAAGCTCATAACTTTGGTTTAATAACCTGAATAGGGAAACTTATGAGAGCCTTCAAAAGCTATTGAAATAATAGGGTCAACCTTAGTAGTATAAAAAGGGTGATAAGGAAATCCTTATAGGATAATATGGATTTAACTTTAGGAGAATTTATTAATACCATTGTTTTTTGAAAAGGGACTTGGGTATATGGATGGAAATAAAAGTTTTGGAAACTCATGGAAACACAATCCACTTGGATTGGTAGTATAGAACCATTTTAAGTAATTGAGATTCCTACTTAAATTGATTAGATGTGGGACATAGAAGGTTAATTAGAATAGTGGTTAGCCTCTCTGGAAAGAGAAAGGAGGTTTTGCAAAGAATAGTCTCTTGGGAAAAGAAAGTAAATTTTTGTAATTACTAAATGAGAAATGTTTAACTTTTTGGGAGAATCTAATTACTAATGAGTTAACTATCCTATTTGGAGTAACAACATGAAAATTGGATAGCAGATGATTGATGAATGATCAAGTAACATTTGATTAACTAAAGGAATGGAAATTTAGTTGATTAAATGAGCAAGAAATTAGAATGATATTTGATTAATTAAGGGTATGGGACCTTAGTTGATCAAATGGATGTAAGGCCAAGATGATGATTAGGATTATGGGAGTTCTAATCCAATGATGAAATTGTAGAGGTTCTAGTGCACATCGAAATAGCAATATTTGTAAAGTCATTGATTGTAAATCAATTAAGAAGAATGAATGGGGAATTCATTCTTAAGGGAATTGAAGGAACGGTTGTTGATGGATTTAAAGGTATGGGACTTTAAATTCATTACACAAGGGATTGATTGTAAATCAATCATGAAGAATGAATTTGGAATTCATTCTTGAGGGAATTTATGAAGAAATTCCTCTAAATTCGATGAGACTTCTCCAAAATGTGACTCCAATGATTATCATAAACATATATAAAATATTACAAAACATAAGATGACTTTAAAATGGAACTTAATAGACCTCTTCTCTGCATCATGGTTTCAAAGGAATGGATGAGTTCCTTAAGTATGTGTGAAAAGAAAATGATAGCTTAGATAAAGGAATTTAGCAAGATTCCTTAACTGCATCATAGATTTGAAGGAATAGATGATTCCTTTTGGTATGATAAATACATTAATGTTAACTGATAACTTAGAGAAATGAATTGGGATTCCTTATTTGCATCATGAAATTGAAATGGAATAGCTGTATCCCTATACTTGCATTGATTAAAAGAGATCTATAGATGCCCTTCTATAATTGTAACCATGACATTGTTAAGTTTATGAATATGAGGAAAGCACATATTTTAGAGGTTGGAATTATTCCCCTGAGGGTTCCCAAGATAAATACTGTGTCAATTACTTGTGGATTGGATTGTTTAATCTTGTGCATATTATTGTTACTTTCAATGCTATGTATGAATTATTGTTGTTCTTCAATGATATGATTGAATGATGTATTTGGTTACCATAAGATGATATTTTTTTTAATTATTAATTGATTATGATGAATATGGTATGCAATCATGTAATGTAATGGAATAATGTTACAGGTAAATGTAGTTGTGTTAATTATTGCTTGTGGTTTTAAGATATCTGAATGAATATTATCACTATTAACACATGATATTGTAGTTAGATGATGACATGATGATTAACTATGAATTATTAAACATGTAACTTAACCAATGTATTAATGAACAAAATCAAATGGCAAATGGATCATGCAATTAACTAATGGTATGGGACTTTAGTTAACTATTAATAGAAACTCATTTATCCGTTGCAACATCATCATCTAGCTCATGAACTTATCTTGTCAAAATGGACTAGGAAGACAGTAATGATATATATGGTAAAAAAAATCTAAACGATTGAGTGGTGACAATGGTGGTATAGTTTAGTGGTGACTGGGTAGGTCACTACAAGTTTGGCCGCCATGGCCTTCTTTGAGATTGAAGTGCAAAATTTCAATTCAATGATGACCAATTTACCCCAAATGACCTTATGGTAATTTACTCATCTTGCCAAAATGCATGGAGCGCAAGTCGCTACAACCACCAAGTGTATAAATTAAATGACTGAATACGAGGTGCATTTGAGATTTTATTATTTGATTTTTTTGTTATTTTGCAATTTATATTGTTTTTGACTTTTTTATTTGTGACCAAAGGTATTGTGGATATCTTTGGGACATTTTGGTTGACCAAAGAGTTTATGGATACCTTTAGGGCCTTTTGGGTGACCAAAGGGTTTATGGATACCTTTGCGGCCTTATGGGTGACCAAAGGATTTATGGATACTTTTAGGGCCTTTTGGGTGACCAAAGGGTTTATGGATACCTTTAGGACCTTTTGGGTGACCAAATGGTTTATGGATACCTTTGGGGAATTTTGGGTGAACAAAGATTTTATGGATACCTTTGGGGTTTTTTGGGTGACCAAAGGGTTTTAGATACCTTTGGGGCCTTTTGTGTGACCAAAGGGTTTATGGATACCTTTGGGGACTTTTGGGTGACCAAAGGGTTTATGGATACCTTTGGGGTTTTTTGGGTGACCAAAAGGTTTTAGATACCTTTAGGGAATTTTGGGTGACCAAAGGGTTTATGGATACCTTTGGGGCCTTTTGGGTGACCAAAGGGTTTATGGATACCTTTGGGACATTTTGGGTGACTAAAAGGTTTATGGATACCTTTGGGATTTTTCGGGTGACCAAAGGGTTTTAGATACCTTTGGGGCCTTTTGGGTGACCAAAGGGTTTAATATACCTTTGGGGTATTTTGGGTGACCAAAGGGTTTATGGATACCTTTGGGGCTTTTTGGGTGACCAAAGGGTTTTAGATACCTTTGGGGCCTTTTGGATGACCAAAGGGTTTAGGATACCTTTGGGGCCTTTTAGGTGACCAAAGGATTTATGGATACCTTTGAGACATTTTTGATCAATATGACATTGATAATGCCCCATTTGATTCTTGCAAATGTTTGTGTTTTGATTTTATGTTATGGATGCATTGATGAATGCAATGCCTATATGATGATCTGATTATGCTATATGTATGCACTGTACTAATGACATGCACTAGCTAGATGATAGATGTATTATTAGATGATGTATATGTGATGTGTAGATGGACTACTTATGATGTATGCATATATGGATGCAATGTTTATTGTTAAATGCATGTTTAATTTTGATTTAATTGTATGCATCTAACTTATGTTATTATGATATGGTAAATGAAATGTTTGTAATGCACTATTTATATGATGGTGACCTATTGTAAATGAACATGTTTGCTTTAATCACTTAAAACATGAGGAACACATGTGATATGAGTTTAACAATCTAATGGGTGACACCACAAAATGAATAATGATGAATGTAAATAATAACTCTTAGCATTAAATTTCATATTTAAGCATTCAAATGTTAGATGAGATGACGTGATATGTATGTGCTTTCTTTATAAGCTATGGGCAACAGGTCAGAGGAGAGAGAATGCACAGCTGAAAATGTCGTGATTTCGTGACAAAAATGAGGAGAGAGAAGGCGTAGCCAAAAATGTCACGATTTCATGACAAAAATGAGGAGAGAGAAGGCACAGCCAAAAATGTCACAATTTCGCGACAAAAATGAGGAGAGAGAAGGCGCAAGCAAACTATCGCGATTTCGCGACATGTTGGAGGCCAAGAAGCTAAGTCGAGAAACTGTAGCGATTTCGCTACATGTTGGATTTTCGCTGGCCGAAGCAAGGAGAAAGCGTTAAGTGGAAAAGTTGTAGCGATTTCGCTACATGTTGGATTTTCGCTAGCCGAAGCAAGGAGAAAGAGTTAAGTGAAAAGTTGTAGCGATTTTGCTACATGTTGGATTTTCGTTGGCCGAAGCAAGGAGAAAGTGTTAAGTGGAAAAGTTGTAGCGATTTCGCTACATGTTGAAATTTCGCTGGCCGAAGCAGGGAGAAAGTGTTAAGTGAAAAATTGTAGCGATTTCGCTACAAGTCGAAACTGCAAGACACAAAGGTGTAGCGATTTCGCTACAAGTCAAAAGTGTAGAACACAAAAGTGTAGCGATTTTGCTATGAGTCAAAAGTGCACAACACAAAGGTGTAGCGATTTCGCTACGAGTCAAAAGTGCACAACACAAAGGTGTAGCGATTTCGCTACAAGTCAAAAGTGTAGAACACAAAAGTGTAGCGATTTCGCTACAAGTCAAAAGTGCAAAACACAAAGGTGTAGCGATTATGCTACAAGTCAAAAGTGCAAGGCACAAAAGTGTAGCGATTTTGCTACAAGTCAAAGTTTCGCGGGTCGAAGCAAAGTTGGAAGCACAAGGCACAAAGTTGTAGCGATTTTGCTAATGCATGAAGTGAGAAATGTACGAAAGCCGAAAGCATCACGATTCACGATAAAGATGAGGATGACATCAGTGAAAGCTGAAAGTGTCATGATTTCATGACAGGTTGCAAGATAAGCCTCTGGAAGCTGAAAGTGTCATGTTTTTGCGACAAAGATGAGGATGACGTCAGTGAAAGCTAAAAGTGTCATGATTTCATGACAGGTTGCAAGAAAAGCCTTTGGAAGCCGAAAGCGTCACGATTTCATGACAAGAATGAGGATGACGTCAACGAAAGTTTGAAGTGTCACGATTTGGCGACAAGAACGATGGCAAAGCTATCAAAGGCCAAAAGGGTCACGATTTTGCGATAGCAAGGACAAGAAGGCGTACAGCTACAAAAAGTGTCACGATATCACGACATGTTTCTATTTCACAACAATAGTTATAGGAAGGTGACAGAGGTGGCAGTAGCAATTGAGGCCGACAAAGTTGAATCTAGGCCGACAGATTTTAGGGTTTGTAGCTAACAATTTCTAGGGTTTGTAATCGACAATTTCTAGGGTTTTGTAGTCGACTTTCTTAGGGTTACAGCCAACTATTGTTTAAGATTTGTTCCTAAAATTTCTTCTATAAAAGGAGGGGTACTTTGAGTTTGATAGAATGTAGTGTGTAGAGAATGTGTGAATGCAAGTAGAGTGTTTGTGCAAGTGAATTTCGTGTCGAGTAGAGAGCGAGTCGTATCGAACTTGTGCGAATGAGGTGCGCAGGGTGCAGATGTTGAGTCATATCATTTCAAGCTGAGTGTGAAGTCATAGTTCGAGTTGAAGTAGAGTGTGCACATCGTGATTGTGTGAATTAAGAGCATGGTGTGTATAAGTTGAGTTCCAAGTGCGAAGTGATAGCGCACAGACAGCAAAAGTGATCGTTCATATGATTGCAATAGAGAGTGCAAAGAAGTTCACAGAAGCGATCGGATAGTGCGAAGCATTTTGCGTAGAAGCAAAAGAATGCAAAGAAACAGTAGACTATGAGAAATAAGGTGAAAGTATTATTCTATAATTTTCATTATCATTATTGACTTCCAAGTTGCAGCTTGGCATAAGGGGTTGGTGCCTCTTTCCAGTAGGTGCTGGTAAATTAGGAGTTAGTGCTCCATTCTGTTTGAAACAGATAAAGCTAAGGGGTTGGTGCTCCTTCCAGTTGGTGCTGGTAAAAGATATTGTAAAGTTGTACCTTTGCATTGGATGGATTTGGATGGTAGTCCAAACAGTCATGTTGAGGAGTAGCCACATTGGTGAACCTCGTTAAATTACTGTGTTGTGTGTCATGCTTTCTTGCTGCATTTGATATTTCTTTTATCAGTTTTAAACTGCTGTTGGATTTAAAACTATTTATATTAGAAATTTTAAAGATCACACTGATTCACCCCCCCTCTCAGTGTCACTGTGATTACAAAAATTGGTATCAGAGCCAAGTTCCTAAACAGGATCAAACAGCTAGGGTGATCTTGGAAGTGACACAATGGCAAGTGGTGAAGGGTTCTCCTCGAACAAAGCACCATTGTTTGATGGGACTAATTATGTGTTCTAGAAAATTAGAATGCAGAAATATCTCAATGCTTTGGGTTTTGACATCTGGGGTGCAGTAGTTAATGGTTACAAAGCTCCCGCCATCGCTCCAACAGACACTGCTGGTAAAAAGGCATTTGAAAATGATTCAAAAGCAAAAAATGCCATCATGTGTGGACTAGTGGACAGTGAGCTAGTCAAGATCATAAATTGTGAATCAGCAAAAGATGTATGAGATAAACTAGAGAACATTCATGAAGGAGATGATAGGATCAAGGAGGTCAAGCTTCAAACACATCGAGCTCAATTCAAATCATTAAATATGGACAATGATGAGAACATAGAGACTTTTAGGCAAAGAGTTAATGGGATCACCAATTCAATCAGAGGTCTCAACGAAGATATAAACGATGCTACTATCATGAAAAAGGTATTAAGATCGCTCCCTCCTAGATTTGATTCTAAAGTCTCTGCCATAGAAGAAGCCAAAGATCTAAATCATTTTAGTATGGATGAGATGCATGGTTCTTTGATTGCTTTTGAAATGAGAATAGGAAGGTCTAATCCCATAGATAGAGAAGCTGCTTTCAAAGTCCTAAAAGGTAAAGTCACAAAACCAGAGTCTGAAGAAGAGGATGTATCAAATGAAATGGAAGCAAATTTTGTCAAAAAATTGAGAAAGGGAAAAGAAAAGTATAGAGGAAAGCTACCATTTAAATGCTTTAACTGCGGAGGCATTGGGCACTTTGCGACAAAATGTCCTCTCAATGAAAAGAACTAGGGTGAGGAAACTTCGCACCAAGAAAGAAGTGATTGGAAGAAGAAATCAAACTTCGAGAAAGGCAATTTCAAAAAGAAAAGTTTTATCTCCCAAAATGCAAATTCTTTAGAGGACAGCTCTAGTGAAGACTCTGAAGAAGGAACAGGTGAGGCTCTCTTTATGGCGTTTGAAGTAGAAAAATCAAAAGAGGCAGATAGCATAGAAAAGAGAGAAGGAATGAACTCTAAAGTGTCTATTGAAAAAGGTGAGGCTGAAGTTGATTTAGAAGGTGAGCTGGTATCTGCTCTTATGGAATGGAAATCTGAGAAAAGAAAGAATAAAAAACTGTCAAGGAAGCTTGAGGATGCAAATGACATTATAACTAATCTAAAAACATAGATAGAAGAGTACAAGAAAATGTCCGAAGATCTTGAAGTACAGGTAACCATGAAGATAGATTACTGTTGCAAATTGGAAGAAGAAAATGTTGGTCTTCGAATACAGATACAAGAGCTGGATCAAAAAATTAGCTGCCATTTCAAGCATGAAGAAAGTTCGATGAAGCTGGACAAAATCCTAAGCGATAAAAGAACCACAGGTATCAAATTCGGTCTAGGATTTATTGAAGGAGAATCATCAAACGGATCAAAGGCAAGAAATGTTGAATGTGAAAAGAGTAAAGACAAGAAACAGGCTTTTGAAAGAAAAACAAATCAGGAAAAAGAGAGCAGTAATGCCAGTCCTAAAATAGGAACTGACAATGATGGTTTTACCAAGGTCACACATCAAAAGAAAAGAAGATCTAAGGCTCCTGCAACATCTTGGCAAAAACCATATTTCAGGTTCAATCATTACTTTTATGGTTTCTATTTCAAATGTAATGGTTATGGGCATAAAATTGCTAACTACAAGTATAATGTAGGTCCAAGAAGTTTCACTAGTAGAAATACTTTTTCTCCTCTAATGAGTTATGCAGTAGAATGCTTTAATTGTCACAAATTTGGGAACATTGCTAGAAACTGTCATAGTACTTCTGTTTCAAATCAATATCAGAAAAGAAGAATTCAACCATATAGGGCAAAACAGAATAAAACTATTTTTGAAAGATATGTGCAAGATTTTGAAAATGGGAAATCCAAGTTAGAACCCAATACCATAATCAAAACAGAATGGAAACAGAAAGAACAACTCAGGGAAGAAAATGAATCTTTAATAGTGCAGAAAACTTTCAGGGCTCAGAATAAATGTGTACCGTGGATTCTTGATAGTGGTTGCTCAAGTCATATGACAGGTGATAAACAAAAATTTGAAAAACTACAGAAATATGAGGGTGGTTCTGTGAAGTTTGGAAATAATGATGGAGCCAAAATAATAGGAAAAGGATCTGTTAAAATTAGTGAAGGGAAAATCAAGTCAGAAGAAATTTTATTTGTGGATGGTTTGAAACACAACCTATTAAGTGTCAGTAAAATCTGTGATAAAGGACATGAGGTAGTCTTCAAAAAGCAGGGTTGTGAAGTTAGAAAAATAAACAGTGGGAAATTGATAGCAATTGGTTCAAGGACGTCTGGAAATTTGTACACACTCTCAGAAACTTCAGAAGGTACATGTTTCATTGGACAATAAGAAGAGAACTGGCTATGGCACAAAAGGCTTGGACACATAAGTTTTTATAATTTGGTGAAAATCAGCTCGAAACAAGCAGTGAGAGATATTCCAACCATTAAAAAACCTTCAAACAATGTTTGTGCTTCATGTCAGAAGGGAAAGCAAACCAGAGTCTCATTTAAAACAAAAGAATACCACACTAGGAGGCCCTTGGAACTTATTCATACGGACTTATGTGGACCCATGAGAACTCAAAGCATAAATGACGACAAATACTTTATGTCGTGTATCAATGATTATTCCGAATGACATGGATATTTTTCCTAAAAGATAAAATAGAAGCTTTTGAAATGTTTAGATCCTTCAAATAGGTAGTTGAGAATGAAACAAGAAAAAGGGTCAAATGCTTATGATCAGACAGAGGAGGAGAATTCATTTCGAATGAATTTACAGAATACTATGAAAAACATGGTATCAGGAGACAATATCAGCAGCTAGAACTCCACAGCAGAATGTCATAGTAGAAAGAAAGAACAGAACTATACAGGAAATGGCACGCACCATGCTGGCAGAAAATAAAATAGCAGATAGATTATGGAAAGAAGTAGTTCACACTACAATATACATCCAAAACAGATATATGTTAAGAACTCATGAATTCAAAACACCTTATGAGTTGTGGTTTGGTAGAAAAGCAACAGAAAAACATCTCAAAGTATTTTGCTGTAGGTGCTACATCAGAAAAAATGATGACAACCTTGGGAAGTTTGAAGATAGAGCGAGATGAAGGTGTTTTTGTTGGGTATTCATCAAAAAGCAAAGCTTACAAATGCTACAACAAGAGACTTAAGAAAATTGTGGACGGTGCGAGATGTTAAATTCGATGAAGGTGGGAAACGATTAGTCGACTTTGAGAAAAACTACCCAATCTATGAAGAAGTAGTTGAAGGAGATGAGGTGAATGAAACAAAAAATAAATCTACGTTTGATTCAGATGAATTAGTCGATGACTTAGAGGTGCAAGAAAACAAGAAATTCAAAACAGGAAGTTGGCAGAAAAATCATCCAAGAGACCAAATAATTGGAGATCCCACAACTGGTATTCAGACAAGAAGGAAAGTAATAAGTAATTACTCTCTTTTATCTAGCATTGAGCCCAAAAACATAGATGAAGCAAGCAAAGATGATAGCTGGATGAAGGCAATAAATGAAGAGTTAGATCAGATTGAAAAGAACAGAACTTGGGAATTAGTACCTAGACCTACGAATAAGAATGTAATCGACACCAAATGGATATTTTGAAACAAATTAAATGAAGACAGACAGGTCATTAGGAACAAAGCAAGACTAGTTTGTAAAGGATATGCACAGGTCGAAGGTATTGATTTTGAAGAGACTTTTGCACCAATGGCCAGATTAGAAGCAATTAGAATGTTTCTGGCCTTAGCAGTTCACAAAAACTTCAAATTTTATCAGATGGATGTAAAATCTGCCTTTTTAAATGGGAAACTCGAAGAAGAGGTCTACATTGAACAACCGGATGGCTTTCAAATTAGTGAGGATCCTAACCTTGTCTGCAAATTAAAGAAAGCATTGTCTGGATTAAAACAAGCACCACGGGCATGGTATGCAAGGCTAGATAACTATCTCTCTTAACAGGGATTCAAGAAAGGTTTAGTGGACGATGAATCTGTATGTAAAAACAGAAGGTGGGCATCTCATTGTTCTAGTTGTCTATGTAGATGATATCATATTTGGCAGCAACAAAGATAAAACTTGTAAAGACTTAGCAAATAAGATGCAGAATGAATTTGAAATGTCTATGATTGGTGAGCTGTCTTACTTTCTTGGGCTACAAGTTAATCAAAATGAGAAAGGCATATTCATTTCCCAAATCAAATATGTGAAAGAAATGCTAAAGAGGTTCACTATGGAGGACTGTAAGCCAGTTAGCATTCCCATGACAATAGGCTACAAATTGAGCAAAGAAGACAAATCTCCACCTGTAGACCAAACCATGTACAGATCTATGATTGGAAGTTTACTATATTTAACAGCTACCAAACTTGATATTTTGCAGGCAGTTTGCATGGTAGCTAGATTTCAGGCCAGTCCCAAAGAGACTCATGTGACAGCAGTTAAGGATTTTTTGGTATCTCAAGGGCACCATGGAGTATGGGTTGTGGTATCCAAAAGGCAAAGACTTCACTCTTATATCATATTCGGATGCAGATTGGGCTGGATGTGTTGATGACGAGAAGAGTACCAGTGGAGGTGCATTCTACTTGGGGGACAGATTGGTTGCATGGCACAGTAAGAAGCAAGAGTCAGTTTCTTTATCTACAGCTGAGGGAGAATATATTGCAACAACAACATGTTGTACACAAGTCTTGTGGATGAAACAAACTTTGAAAGATCTTGGTATTAATTTTAGTGAACCAATATCAATTAAGTGTGATAACACCAGTGCAATTAACATCTCTAAGAATCCAATAATGCACTCACGGACAAAACACATTGCTATAAGGTATCATTTCTTGAAGGAGAAAGTTGCAGAAGGAGAAGTTAAATTGGATTTTGTCCCAACTATAGAACAAGTAGCAGATATTTTTACAAAACCTTTGCCCAAGGAAGTGTTTGAGTACCTTCGAAGCAAATTAGGAGTAGTTACACTTCCTAAGAAGTGACTAGCTACAGGGATCACTCTCTCAGGGGGAGCATTTGAGTATTTGACTATTCTTTTGCTCATAATTTGTGCTAGATGCAACAAATTGTGCCTGAGAAATGTGAGGATGGACTCAGGGGGAGTTTGCAGTAGCCCTTTGGTATTATTGAAAAAGGGGGAAAAGAGTTATAGGATTGTACATAGGTGTTGCCAACAATTCCAAAGGGGGAGATTGTTGAGCAAGGTGTTGCAAGAAGTTTGTCATTGTTGTCAACACAGGCAGTTAGATCTAATGATGCAGTGGACAAACAGTTCAGGAGTCATTCAGATGCAGAGGACAGGAACTCAAAGGATAGTCAGATTATATAAAGTGCAATTCCAGGAAAAGAAAAGTGACCCAGTTTCAAAAATTTGAAGAAAAAGACAAGTTAGAAAACTGTCACGATTTCACAACAAGTCGGAGGAGAGAGAAGGCGCAGCCGAAAATGTCACGATTTCATGACAAAAATGAGGAGAGAGAAGGCACAGCCGAAAATGTCATGATTTCATGACAAAAATGAGGAGAGAGAAGGCACAGCCGAAAATATCATGATTTCATGACAAAAATGAGGAGAGAGAAGGTGCAAGGCAAACTGTCGTGATTTCACGACATGTTGGAGGCCAAGAAGCTAAGTCGAGAAACTGTAGCGATTTTGCTACATGTTGGATTTTCGTTGGCCAAAGCAAGGAGAAAGCGTTAAGTGGAAAAGTTGTAGCGATTTTGCTACATGTTGGATTTTCACTGGCCGAAGCAAGGAGAAAGCGTTAAGTGGAAAAGTTGTAGCGATTTCGCTACATGTTGGATTTTCGCTGGTCGAAGCAAGGAGAAAGCGTTAAGTGAAAAGTTGTAGCGATTTCACTACATGTTGGATTTTCGCTGGCCAAAGCAAGGAGAAAGCGTTAAGTGGAAAAGTTGTAGTGATTTCGCTACATGTTGAAATTTCGCTGGCCGAAGCAGGGAGAAAGTGTTAAGTGAAAAGTTGTAGCGATTTCGCTACAAGTCGAAACTGCAAGACACAAAGGTGTAGCGATTTCGCTACAAGTCAAAAGTGCAGAACACAAAAGTGTAGCGATTTTGCTATGAGTCAAAAGTGCACAACACAAAGGTGTAGCGATTTCGCTACGAGTCAAAAGTGCACAACACAAAGGTGTAGCAATTTCGCTACAAGTCAAAAGTGCAGAACACAAAAGTGTAACGATTTCGCTACAAGTCAAAAGTGCAGAACACAAAGGTGTAGTGATTATGCTACAAGAAGAAAGTGCAAGGCACAAAAGTGTAGCGATTTCGCTACAAGTCAAAGTTTCACGGGTCGAAGCAAATTTGGAAGCACAAGGCACAAAGTTGTAGTGATTTCGCTAGTGCATGAAGCGAGAAATGTACGAAAGCCGAAAGCATCGCGATTTCGTGACAAAGATGAGGATGACGTTAGCGAAAGCTGAAAGTGTCATGATTTCATGATAGGTTGCAAGAAAAGCCTCTGGAAGCTGAAAGCGTCGCGTTTTTGTGACAAAGATGAGGATGACGTTAGTGAAAGCTAAAAGTGTCATGATTTCGTGACAAGTTGCAAGAAAAGCCTCTGGAAGCCGAAAGCATCGCGATTTCATGACAAGAATGAGGATGACGTCAGCAAAAGTTCAAAGTGTCACGATTTGACGACAAGAACGGTGGCAAAGCTATCAAAGGCCAAAAGGGTCACGATTTTGCGACAATAAGGACAAGAAGGCGTATGGCTACAAAATGTGTCACGATATCACGACATGTTTCTATTTTGCGGCAATAGTTATAGGAAGGTGACAGAGGTGGCAGTAGCAGTTGAGGTTGACAAAGTTGAATCTGGGCCGACAGATTTTAGGGTTTGCAGCCTACAATTTCTAAGGTTTGCAGCCGATAATTTATAGGGTTTTGTAGCCGACTTTCTTAGGGTTACAGCCGACTATTGTTTAAGATTTGTTCCTAAAATTTCTTCTATAAAAGGAGGTGTACTTCGAGTTTGATAGAATGCAGTGTGTAGAGAATGTGCGAATGCGAGTAGAGTGTTTGCGCAAGTGAAGTTCGTGTCGAGCAGAGAGCGAGTCGTATCGAACTTGTGCGAATGAGGTGCACGGGGTGCAGATGTTGAGTCATATCATTTCAAGCTGAGTGCGAAGTCATAGTTCGAGTTGAAGCAGAGTGTGCATATCGTGATTACGTGAATTAAGAGTGCGGTGTGTAGAAGTTGAGTTCCAAGTGCGAAGTGATAGTGCACAGACAGCAGAAGTGATCGTTCATTTGATTACAGTAGAGAGTGCAAAGAAGTTCATAGAAGCGGCCAGATAGTGTGAAGCATTTTGCGTAGAAGCAGCAGAATGCAGAGAAACAAGAGACTGTGAGAAATAAGGTGAAAGTATTATTCTATAATTTTCATTATCATTATTGACTTCCAAGTTGCAACTTGGCATAAGGGGTTGGTGCCTCTTTCCAGTAGGTGCTGGTAAATTAGGAGTGGGTGCTCCATTCTATTTGAAATAGATAAAGCTAAGGGGTTGGTGCTCCTTTCAATTGGTGCTGGTAAAAGATATTGTAAAGTTGTAGCTTTGCATTGGTTGGATTTGGATGGTAGTCCAAGCAGTCATTTTGAGGAGTAGCCACATTGGTGAACCTCGTTAAATTACTGTGTTGTGTGTCATGCTTTCTTGCTGCATTTGATATTTCTTTTATCAGTTTTAAACTGCTGCTGGATTTAAAACAATTTATATTATTAATTTTAAAGATCACACTGATTCACCCCCCCTCTCAGTGTCACTGTGATTACAACATGCTTATTATAAAATGCATGTTTAATTTTTATTTAATTGTATGCATCTAACTTATGTTATTATGATATGGTAAATGCAATGTTTGTAATGCACTATTTATATGATGGTGACCTATTGTAAATGAACATGTTTGCTTTAATCACTTAAAACATGAGGAACACATGTGATATGAGTTTAAAAATATAATGGGTGACACCACAAAATGAATAATGATGAATGTAAATAATAACTCTTAGCATTAAATTTCATATTTAAGCATTCAAATGTTAGATGAGATGACATGATATGTATGTGCTTTCTTTATAAGCTGTTGTAAATTAAAAGAACTATACAAAATAGTCATTGGCCATTTAAATACAATGCTAATATTTATCTGATATTTGTCCTATTCATGCATGTAGTTTAATGAACAAAACCTCCTAAATAATTTTGAGGATTTGATTAATTATTTGTTGCTATTAGGGGATTTTTGAGGTTTTCCATGAGACTCAAACACCCTAGTTACTTCATCAAAAGATGTATACTGACCATATAGGACTCCTGAAAGATAAGGTTTTTGTTATGAAGACCTAGATACTCATTCCCTGCGTGTGCAAATGAATATATTATATAAAACATAAGCATACCCCAGTGCTAGGAGGGATTCATGCAACCCATTGTTGTATTTGGGATCCTCAAATGTTCATATTTATCCTAAGTTGGACTCAGTTGGATTAGACCATTAGGTGATACAAAACACCTAAAGCTATACCTTTTTGCAAATTGCTTAGAGCTTACCCTAATTCTAGGCGGGATTCATGCAACCCATTGCTGTATTAGGGATCACTCAACGATTTGTGGAGATTGACCATTCTAGGGATTTAAGCTATTCACCCCCTTCTTTTCTTCACATTTATTTGGGATACTTGTTCATGCTTAGTGATGAAAATCACTGTTTATTTTAAAAATTTATTTTTATTTGAGCAAGGGATTTATGTAGTGATGATAATCACTATTTATTTTGCTTTTGAATTTAGATTTGTTTCAGGATTTTTGCTTGTTTTGATGAAAGCAAGGGATTTCTTTGGGTAGGGGGGAGCTTTTCCTTTTTCCAATGATCAAAATCCTAGACCAAGTGCATCGCAAGGTGAACAAGTAAAAACCTTTCGCTTATGATGCCTAGTACCACTTTGTAGCATTCATATTTCCCTTATTCCAACTAGGATTTTAGTGTTTTGATTAGTGGTGGGATTATGAAATAAAACAGGTGCTATCAAAACCAAACCTCACATATCAAAAGTAAATATAGCTTTCTACAAAATCTAAGAAAATCACTAGGTATGGACAAGTGATCGAAAAAACCTAGTATATTCCTTATAGCAACAAGAAGGGTTGTGTTGAAAAACATAGTTTTACACATGGTTTATGGATGATGATGAATTTTGAAGATGCATGATTGAGATGCAAATGTGGCATTGTTTGTAAGATTACAAACACAAATCTATTTAATGTAAATGCAATGGGTGCAACTTGCCTAATGCAATGCAACTAATGGATGCCAATGTAAGGTACATAATGCAAATGTTTTTGTATTTTTCATGTTTTCAATTGTTTTTTAGTTTTGATTATTCTAAATATTTTTTGACTTTTTGACTTTAAGTTGTTTTTGTGCTTTTGTATTTTAGATTTTGACCAAAGGGATTAAGGTGCCTTTGGAGCATTTTGTGAGGTGACCAAAGGGCTTTAAGATGCCTTTGGGTCTTTTTGTGGAGTGACAAAAGGGCTTTAAGATACCTTTGGAGCCTTTTGTGAGTTGACCAAAGGGCTTCAAGATGCCTTGGAGCTTTTTGTGAAGTGACCAAAGGACTTTAAGATGCCTTTGGGGCTTTTGTTGAGAGATGACCAAAGAAATTAAGATGCCTTTGGGGATTTTTTTTTGTTGACCAAAGGTCTTATGATGCCTTTGGATATTTTTGTGAGTTGACCAAAGGGCTTGATGTGCCTTTGGAGATTTTACTTGACCAAAGGGCTTATGATGCCTTTGGGGATTTTTGTGAGTTGACCAAAGGGATTATGATGTATTTGGGCCTTTTTGTGAGTTGACCAAAGGTCTTGTGATACCTTTGGAGCTTTTGTGAGTTGACCAAAGGGATTATTATGCCTTTGGAGCTTTTGTGAGTTTTACCAAAGGGCTTGTGATGCCTTTAGAGCTTTTGTGAGTTTACCAAAGGACTTATGATGCCTTTGAAGATTTTTATGAATTGACCAAAGGGCTTGTGACACATTTGGAGCTTTTGTGAGTTGACCAAAGGGCTTATGATACCTTTGGAGCTTTTGTGAGTTTGACCAAAGGGCTTGTGATGCCTTTGGAGCTTTTGTGAGTTGACCAAGGGGCTTATGATACCTTTGGAGATTTTTTGGGTTGACCAAAGGACTTTAAGATGCCTTTGGGGCTTTTTGTGAGTTGACCAAAGGGCTTAAGATACTTTTTGGAGCCTTTTGTGAGTTGACCAAAGGGCTTTAAGATGCCTTTGGAGATTTTTGTGAGTTGACCAAAGGGCTTTAATATGCCTTTGGAGCTTTTTGTGAGTTGACCAAAGGGCTTATGATGCCTTTGGAGTTTTTTTTGAGTTGAACAAAGGGCTTAAGATGCCTTTTGGAGCCTTTTGTGAGTTGACCAAAGGGTTTTAAAATGCCTTTGGAGATTTTTGTGAGTTGACCAAAGAGCTTTAATATGCCTTTGGAGCTTTTTGTGAGTTGACAAAAGGGCTTATGATGCCTTTGGAACTTTTTATGAGTTGACCAAAGGGCTTTAAGATGCCTTTGGAGCTTTTTGTGAAGTGACAAAAGGGCTTTAAGATGCCTTTGGAGCTTTTTGTGGGTTGACCAAAGGGCTTTAAGATGCCTTTGGAGCCTTTTGTGAAGTGACCAAAGGGCTTATGATGCCTTTGGAGCCTTTTGTGTGTTGACCAAAGGGCTTTAAGATACCTTTGGAGCTTTTTGTGAGTTGACCAAAGGGCTTTAAGATGCCTTTGGATCCTTTTGTGAAGTGACCAAAGAGCTTTAAGATACCTTTGGAGCCTTTGTGAAGTGACCAAATGGCTTATGATGCATTTGGAGTCTTTTGTGAGTTGACCCAAGGGATTTAAGATGCCTTTGGAGCTTTTTGTGAGGTGACCAAAGGGCTTGTGATGCCTTTGGAGCTTTTGTGAGTTGACCAAAGGGCTTATGATGCCTTTGGAGCTTTTGTGAGTTTGACCAAAGAGCTTTAAGATAACTTTGGAGCTTGTTGTGGGTTGACCAAAGGGCTTATGATACCTTTGGAGCTTTTTGTGAGTTAAAAAAAGGGTTTTAATTTGCCTTTGGATTCTTGTGAGTTAAAAAAGGGCTTATGATGCCTTTGGGGCTTTTTTATTTTTGATGTTTTCTGATTTGTTTGGAATTTTGATGTTTTTTATTATTTTTGAAATTTTGAAATTTATTATTTTGAAAGGGGGGAAGGTATGATACCTTAGGAATCCCCTATGTGTGTATCGCTCAATGAAAGTGAGGAAGGTGTGATACCTTTAGAATCCTAATTTTGCTTCATTGAACTTTATGTGGGTGATGGAGAAGGTACATTACCTTGAAGACCCACATTGCGTATGTTGTCCACCACAATGTAATCAGTCTACTTAGAAAGAGTGATAGAAATCAACTATCTCAATTGGGATATGGAACTCTGTGGGGTGCTCATGTCTTGATGAATGAAAAGAGGGAACCATCTACACGGAGCTCATTTCATTCTAATAGACCTTGGACCACATTTATGAATTAATGGTAGTTATGGATGTCATGCCCATGTATACGATGATACATACAAAAGAGGCTTTCATCAGGTGACCCAAGCTTGGGTTCTCTTTGTTTGAATTCAAGTAATGTGAATGCATTTGCCTCATAAATATTTTGAAATAAGGTTACGATAGTCATATAAAATGAAACTACTCGAGTGCTGGCTTGCTGGGCCTACGAGGTGGCGGTTGACCTGGGAGGTGCACATGTGAAGATGTGGCCTCTATTTTGGAAAGCTAAGGCACTATAAATGAACCATATATGGGAAAAACCCCACTATCTATGATATTTTGAACCACATTCTTGAATCCATGATAAAAATGCCATGGCCCTATATTTGATGATAGATACAATAGTGGTCTCCCTATAACCCCTAGGTTTAGCTCTATTTTGGTCTAAAAGTTTGATTTCAGGTAAGGTGATGACCTTAGCTTCCTGGAGCTTCTAAAAAATATTAGACATAGAATCGTTTAAATGAGTCCAAATACGCTACTAATTTTTTGAGAGTGTAGCATGAACTGGCTTGGTTTGATGACCAAGTTGAGCCCTAGGTATGTCAGTTGCTAGCCTAGGGGGATCTTCTTGCTTTTTTAGTGCAAGGGATGGGTTTTTGACTATGATCATTTTTTTGTTGACAACATGAATCTGCTTCTTTTCAAGCATGTTGTGTATTATGTGTTTGAATCCTTAACATGGTTGAATATCATGACCCTTTTATCGATAATATAGACAATGCGACTCTTCCTCATACCCTTGGGATTTTTGACAAATTGGATTCAACTAGTGAACCTAAGGTAAGGTGATGGCCTTTGCAACATATTGTTGATTGAAAATTGATACCGTAGGCTCAAGAAATGAGGGATACTTGCTAGGTTGTTGATATGGCTAGGTTGGAACTTGCTCTGGTTGAGGCTTTTCCTGTGGTTGCATAGGAGGTGGTTTTTCCTCAGATGTGGGTTTCCTTTGTAATTCTAGGTTCTCAAGCTGGTTCATGATAAATTACAATGCCTCATTTTGCTTATCCATTTGGTACTCCATTCTATCTAGCTGATTCAAAATGGATTACAATACTAACAAGGATTTTATGTGTATCTTTGGCGATGGGATGGGAATGTCATCATAGTCACTAGGAAGTGAAATATTGGGGTCTATAGAACCCCTGAGTATATGCAAATCACCAATTTCCTTCATTTGAGATGATGTGGGTGCTTCTTAATGATCCACTTTGATAGTGGCATCCACATGCTCTTGCTTGTTACTCAGTTCAGATTTCTACTTCACTTTGTAGTGTTGACACATGCAAGCCTGAGTACCCCTAGTTTGATGTGGGGAAGGCACCCGTTCTTGCTCTTGAGGAGGCACCATGAGAAATGAATCAAGGGTGACTAATTTCAAAGGTTTTGGTACCTTTGATGTGGAAGCAACATCTGATTGCACCATATCTTGTTTTACCTACATTAGAGTCACTTGGTCCTCTGAATTAATGTTAATCATTCCAAAAAAATTATGTGAGGGCACTTCAGAATTTGGATGAATTATGGGTGACTCCTCAACTTGTTGAAGTTGTTCTAATTCACTTGTGGCAACTGATGTTTCTTCTTGTTCATGTGAAGAGTCTAGGATATGATTTATGGATAGCAACTTAGCAAGAGTTTGATCTACATCCTCACTAGAATCAATGATAGGTGTAAATGTGAATTCTACCTCTACATGTTCTTCACACTCCATTTCATCCAAATGAACTATGACCCGTGTCGTGGTGGATGAAGAAGGTATGACATGATCTAATCTATTTGCAACCACAATAGGTTCTTCCCATTTTATAGGAGTAATAACATCTTCTAATGATGTGTTCGAGATAGCTGTGAGTGTCTCTATGGTCAGTTCAATCGATTTCTTCTTGCTTAGTGAAACCAGAGATGGAGGTGTAATGGGTGAAACCATAGGTGATGGTGAAGGTAACTTCATAGCAACCCGTGGGGTTGCATCCAAACTCTAGATAACATCATTAAGTTTAATGTTTCACTGCATAAGTGACACAATAGCTTCCTATAGATGATCCATTAGTGTATAATAATGTAAGAGGTCTAGGTCGGCATGAACTACATGGACCTTATTTTCATGAATGTACTTAATGCACTAATGCACTATGGATGGTACACACTCCATGGTTCTCATCCATGGCCTTCCAAGTAGTATGTTGTATTGACTTGAATCTCCTAGGACATAGCACAATGTAGGTATGGTCTTTTATCCAAATTTGATGAGAAAGACTATTATGTTGTCTATGGGAGATACAACATCGTTAAATGCTTAAAGGGTGGAAGTGGATGTCCTTATGTGTGAAGGTGAAACATGGATATATTTCAAAGCAGTGCTGGTAATGATATTGACAGACGAACCGATATCAATAAAAACTTGCTTGTACATAATATTATTGATGCTAGCTATGACGTAAAATAGTGGATCAGGTTCATTAACAAGGATTGGTTTAATTTCCTTTTTGGGAAATGCAATCACAGGGTCATCACATGTTGTAATGGAATTGAATTGCTCTGAGGATTATGATGTATGATTGTTGTTGATTTGGTTCAACAATGGTACAAATTGGTTAAGAAGTTCCTCCTTACCTATTGTGACATTGACCATGATGATAATACCATTATCAAGTGAGGCTATGCACACCTCATTCACCTAATTTATTTGATATTCCTTGAACTCAATATTGGGTAAGGGATCTCTGGATATATCATTTTTTTGATTATTGATAGCAATGGTTTTGTCTTCTTGTTTAGGAGAATGACTATCTACCTACCTAGGAGGCAACTCTTGATGATGCATAGGGTACCTCGTGTTGATTTTTTGTCTATGTGTGCCAAATGTGGATACCTCTTCAAGAATTACACCACATGATTGTTCTTCACATTTACTTTTTTCCAAGGTATGATGATCCCTTAGGCTTTGTTCATACACATGTCGATGTCATTTATCTTGTGCCCATGCCTCCTCTTGTTTGAGGGTGTCTAGATGATTTTTCTCTATAAAAAGTGCTTCATATAACCTATGCACATGGTTATATTATTCCATGCATTATTTTTCTAGGTGATAACACTCAACGGGTGGGTCCTCCAATTGATTTTGGGGTAACTGCTATCTCTAAACTACGTGAGGCCTAGGTTCCCGATATGATCAATCTATTGTGTAAGACCGATGGCCTTCCATCTCACTATAGGGGTTTCAACTGTGTTAGTTATTGCCATGTATGTGGTAACCTTATCACCTCAGTGAGTAGATCCCCTATGTGAGGAAGTGGTTTTGCGATGACTATCAGGGCATCGTGCAAGAATGATGAGATCCTCAAGAGAATAGTGGGTGTGACAACTATCAAGGTGTCGTGCAGGACTAGTAAGATCCTTAGGAGAATATTGGAGGTGTTCTATATCTCTCCATAAGTTTTCTTCTTCACTGTCTCATGATTGAGCTTGGCTATGCATAGTTGTCATGATGTGCTGACTAGGCAAACCCTACAGGAAATCCACACTGAAGGAATTTTTGACCTCAAAAAAAGGTTGTGGGTGTTATATACCAAAATTATCAATGCGATGAGATGATCACAATGGTCTATGAATCCAAAAAGTGACTTCTAGGTCAACATTTTGTATTTTTGAAATAATTGGCCAACCGAGGCTCGTGGGGAAATGCCCACTTTTAGGAATTTTTAGGAAATTTTGGACCATCAAGAGTTAGGAATTAAATTTTTGTGAGAGGTGCACAAGGGTCTAACTAAGACAATAAAACAAATTTGATAATTTTTGGAGCTGTCTAGCACATTTTATGACTATTTTAGTGCAGTTTTTCCCTATTTTCAACTTTGAAAATAGAGTAATCATAAAACCAAAATGACTTTTTTTTATAGCTCCAATTTGCATGATTCTAGATCAACAAATTTCTTTGAAAAAATAGGGTTAGGGTTTGGTCCCAGATCAAGGATCTTAGGTTGATTACCCAAACAATAAAGAAACACACAAAGGAGACAATATGATTATCTCTTTTAAAGCTTAGATGTGTGTCCTAAAACTGGTTTCAATATATTTCTTATTTGTTGATAGCTACAATCTAACTCTCATCATGTTTTGTATTTTGTTGATGATATACTTAGATTGTTAAAGGTATTTCACCTATATACTCACACAAGTTGAATATGGTAGTGAAGTCCATATTCAATGAGGTAGCATAGGTACTACCAACCCTCACCCAACACACTATGTGCAGTGATACACCCCTCCGAAGAGGAGTGCATGCTATTTTGCATGAATAGGATAGTTCTTGGGTTGGCCTTGGCCATGGATGGGTCCCGATGATACAATGTCAAGCAAGCCAACCAAGTGGTAATGACATCCACTATTGGTCTTGATCAATGGGTTGGATGTGAGAGCCCAATGTCGTTGATGTTAAAAATAAGATGTGATGTATGTGGGGTTATTTTTATATTTTTGCATAAGGAAAACAATGCATCAATGAGAAATCATACTTTTTTTCCTACATGCCTAAGAAAAGAACATTTTTATTTAGAAAAAATGCATGTCTAAATATTTCAATGACCTTCATAGAATACATTTTAATACTTTATGAAATAATGGCCTCTATCCAGGCCCCATGCAAGTAAAATTAGAAAACAAAAACCTAGATCATTGGAGACTAGGGTAGACCTTGAAAATAGAGGTCTGCTATTCCTAGTAGTGACTAGAAGAAAACTAAGAAAACTAGAAAGCTTCAATGCATTTTTCTTTTAGTATTTTTCTATGTTTTCTTAATTAAATGAAAATTTCCCTACTGTATTCTGATAAAAAAACATAGACAAAGACAATAAAAACAATAGAGAGTTACCCCAACCTGAAATCCATATATGATGAAGCACAAACTGACCTCTATTGCACTTTTTTCTACTAGCCACTATCGACCAGAGTGACTGCTGCTGGCTGATGACTTCAAAAGTAGTTAAACTCTACTGGCAATTGTTAGCTAGAGTGGCTAGACCTACACATAGAAAATACATGAAAACATTGGCAAAACAACTAAAAATAGAAAACCAGGTGGGGGTCCTACCATGATCGCCATCTGTATGACCCTAGGAAGTGCACACCTAGTCTACTTGCATAATAACATAAAAATAAAAGACCATGAAAGAATATATAATATGGAAAATGACAAATGCAATAAGTATCTTTTATTTATTCATATGGTTTCCATTTATATATTGGTCCCTCTCAGGGATACCCAGTTTGATACAATGAAATACAAGTATAATAACAAAGATGTCCCCCCACAAGGGTATGGCACACTTTAAAGGCCTCCCAATATCATACATGAACTTGTATGAGGTCTTATAGATGCCTCCTTCTACTTCTATTGCTTGGAGGGATCTTATGCATTGAATTCCTTGAATCGGTCCTGTAAACTTGTATCCTGCAGATAAGAAACAACAATAGAAAATCAGGAGCATAGGAAATATCTCATGATGAGGATTGATTAGAAAATATGTAAATCATGATATGTAGGCATAATAAGGTCAAAATATAGCAAAAATAAATGATAAATGCATGGAAAAATTAGAAATAATAGTGTAAATACATTAAAGAAATTAGATCTATGATAAAACCAAGTGACGAGACAAAAATAAATGATAGATATAAGCTACAACTAAGGAAATGGTACCTCAGACCCTGGCTATTGCTACTCAGAGTGACCGTGACTATAGGTCATTGTCGAAGACATCGGTCGTTAAATTATCAGGTTTACCTCAAGGTCTAGGGGTTGTGGCACTCGATCCCTTATCTTAATTTATGTCCAAGGGTCACATATGTATCTGGTACACTAGTTGGCGGTGAATATTAGGTAGATATAAATATGGGTAGATAGTCTTTGCTCATCCAGAAAATGCTTTGCTACTCCTTACAGGGATATGAAATCACTCTTTGATCTACCAGGGCTCTACTGCATAAAAAATCAGATATTCAAGATCATTTGCTTTTCTTGGAAGAGTCCATATGTAGACCTCCTAGATTCAAATATAGATCTAGATCTTGGATTTCTAGAGAAGCCAAAATTCAGATCTGAATGCAATTTACCATCCCAAGAGGAAATATTAGTCACAAATTTATATTGAAGGGGCAGTCAAGAGGATCTCTAGGAGTTCCACATTAAAAACCACCTGTAAGTAATGCAAGTGTAGTCAGACTGCATGATTTGGGCCTATATTCATGGCCAGACTATATTTTGGTGCTAGCTATTGTCTAGAGTAGTGGCTAGATGTGGTCGCTCTCAGCTTCAGTGGACAGTGTTGGCGGCTACTCTAATTGATAGTAGCTAAGTTTGGATGGGATAGAACTACCCCTTTTGAGTGGTTAGGAGCACTGTTGGCTCTTGGAAAGGTCCAATATCATTCATATGGTCTTTGGATGTGTCCATATGAGTAGTATCCTAAACATGACGTGTTTTAGGTGTCTATAATTTCATGTAAAAATTGATAAATAAAAACTCTTGAAGTATCTTTTGAAGTTCATCTACAATTTGGTTGAGTTTCTCTCCTTCAAATAGGTTACTAAAAGAAATCCATGATCTAGGGTTTTTGCTCATATTAATATAGTCATTTACCTTTGTACCTTTACAATCTAGGCATGCTTAAGCCAACAATTTCTATTTTGAGTTAGAGATGAGAGGAAAAAGCTTCAACCAAGCATCAAAACAAAAATTTACATAATTACCCTCATTGACTGAATCTAATATGTTTCTTTATCAATTACAAACTATATGATATGAATTTCCATGTTGACGATCTATATGAAGTTCCATGTTGATGATCCTTTGGGTAGGTTTATTTTTTTAATAATTTCATTGCATCAAGAGAACCTATATATTTTTGAAGTAATATTTTTGCCAATTATTTCCTTGATATCTAAATAATATTCACCCAAGCTTTGTCCCTAATGGTAAATTAATAAGTTTGCAATTTTGTAAACCTGCTCCTCTAATATTATTTCCTTTGCAAAGCATATCCCAATTACAAAGAAGAAACCTACATTTTTCCTCACAACCTTTTCAAATGAAGTCTCTTTGAATTTTATCAATTTCTAATGTCATATTTGTTAGCAATATTGAAAGTGTCATCATAAAAAAAGGGATGGATTGTAATGTAGTATTTATGAGTTGTAGCCTTCCTGCCATGGTTAAGAACTTACCTTTCTAACCTACCAAACAAACTTTCATTCTATCCAAAAAATACACCCAAAGCTCATTTTTATTTTCTTTATGAGACAAAGGAATATCTAAATAGGTTGACGAAAAAAATTAATACAATAATTTGTTGTAAATCTAGGGAAGTGTTAATGAAAAAATCCTAGATTTTGTAGTATTAACCATCCAATAGCCTTATCATAGCATGATAATATTTATTTTAACTCCATGGCCTCCCTAACTGAGGAATACCTCAAATGAAAAGTATCCTCAACAATTTGTAATTGAGATTTTTGCAACTTGAATACCTTTGATTTTTTCTTCCATTTTTACCTTTGAGAAAGGTCTTCCTAATGCTTCTATAATAATAATGAATATAGAAGGAGGTAGTGGATCACCTTGATGAAGTCCACAAGATAACTTGAAGTAACCAATAGGAGAACCATTGATCAAAATAGAATATTTCATAGTGCTATAGCATTTAACCCATTCATACCAACCATAATCAAAACCAAGATTTCTAAGAATATCATGTAGAAAGTTCTAGGAAACCCTATCATATGATTTGTTCATATCTAATTTCATAAACATACCTATTTTTTCATATAATAAAGAGAATGTATGGCCTTGTATGTTATGATTATACCATCAAGAATTTATTTACCACAAAAAAACCAAGTTTACCATACAACTTAACTTCTCCTTGTTGTTCCGTGTTATTACACAAAACAATTACAACACAATTTGTGATACTCTATCTCATACCAAGCATTGATCAATACCTGAAACACAAAAATATGCTCATGATAAAATCACACATGACACATGCATTCCAGAATAACTCTTGCTACACAACAAATCTGTATTTATGGACAAATATGGATATCTTACAAAAATAAATAGGGAGGGTACTTATAGATAAGTCCAAGAAGTTACTGAAACCAACATAGCTCAATCATCCCAACTTCCCTATGTTAACACTTAATAACTGCTATTTAAAGCATAACAACTAGTCTTAGATATCTAACTAATCCTAGATGTCTTAACTAATTCAGACATATTAACTAATCCAGACGTCTTAACAATTGACTAGTTTTGTTACTTTATGTGTTTTTATTAATCATTCTATGAAAACATTATGATGACTTATTTTACATTGTAAATCTATACATTTATCAAAATACATTATCAAAATTGTTGTATGATGAAGGGCTACTCCACCCAACACTTGCATAGTACTCAAAATCATAGAAAAATTTATCAAAACCCCCACATCTAATATTAAATCATAGAAAAACTCAATCGAAACTCCACATCAAATATTTCTTTAATAAAACAATATTAGAAATTATAATGTACTACCATAAGACCAATTTTATTACAAATATTGGAGATCTGCAAATTGGAGCCATGATCTGTGATACCGGACTGATTCCCCCTATTGGAGCCATGATCTGTGATTCCCCCTATTAATAACTTCCCAAAGAATGTTCTGGTAAGTGTAACTCCTTTTCCCACCTTTCATTTTCCCACCAAAAAAATATTCATTTGAAATTTTCATTTTCATTTTCCTGCCCAGGAAAATATTCACTTGAATCTTGAATTTTTAACATATGGGTCTAAAAATATGGGTTTAAACATATGGGTCTAAACACATGGGTCTAAACATATGGGTCTAAACACATGGATCTAAATATATGGGTCTAAACATATATGTCTAAACACACACACACACACACAGATATATATATATATATATATATATATATATATATATATATATATATATATATATATATATATAAAACACATGGGTCTAAACATATATATATTGTTTATTTTTATTTTTTTGTGATACAAGATTGCCCTTATACCATTGGATGCTCCTGCATCAGACACCCAGGGTAAATTGAGAAATGACCTTCACTTCTCTAGTGTGGGAGGAAAACCAAGATGGTCAACCTCTGCCTTAGACAACCATGATGAATCTTCAATAGGCCTTCCTTTCCACTTAACCAGATATTCTTCATACTACTTGTTTCTTGTACTTTTTTCCATTTTTCTCCTTTGTCCAACTTCCTCAATTCATAGGCATTCCTTGGACTGCTCCCATATATAATTTGGAATGGATATTTACCAGTACTCCTATTGAAATAATTATTGTAAGAAAATTTTGCTTGTGGTAAAATAAAATCCCATCCCTTGGGATTATCTCCTACTAAGCATCTCAACAGGTTTTCCAAACTCCTATTCACCACCTCTATTTATCCATCAGTCTATGGATGGTGTGTAGAATTGAACTTCAAATATGTCTTCAACTTCAATAGCTCTTGAACTTGTCTATTCAACTCCTCATTCTCTGTAGGAATCATTTTATTTGGTAAACTGGCTCCTGGCATCAAATCCATCTAGTGACTAATATCCCTCACTGATGGTAAACCTTTAGGTACATTATCTGATACAATATATTAAAATTCTCCTAATAGATCTAAGGCTTACACTGGTATATATTCACATTTTTTCTCATTAACTCTAGGAATCAATGCATAGCGCATATGTTCGTGCTTCATACCATTCATCAAATTTCTACCATAAACTAAACAAATTATGGCACTACTACATACCTTTTCATCCATATCCTTTAGGGGCTTTAACTTATGGCAAACTCCATCCTTTGTCAGGGAATAAGTGTTGGCATGTCTGTCATGTACTACATATCGATCAAATTGCCACAACCTCCCCAATAGCATATTGCAAGCATCCATAGACATGATGTCACACTGTACCTCATCATGGTAACCCCCAATATTGAAATTCACTAAACATTGTTCATTGAACAAAATTCTATGGTCCTTATGCAACCATGCAATGTGATATGGATGCAGGTGCCTCCTTCTCCCTAATTGTAACTTGGTAACCATACCTTCTGAAACTAGGTTATCAGTGCTACCATTATCAATGATAAAATTATACACCTTACCTGCACATTTACACCTTGTGTAGAATAAAATCTTACTTTGATCTGGATCTCTCTCCTCATTCAGCAAGGCTCTCCTTGTGATAATAACTTCTCCTCTTTTTGCCTCTTTAGAATGCTCAAATTCAACATCTTCATCTACAAAATAAAATTGTGCATTACCTTTAGGTCTCCTATTTATCCTTCCTTGATGTTGTGGATACTCGTATGCTCGATGCCCTTCTTCTCCACATTGGAAATAGGTTCCACGAAATCCTCCTCTTCCAGGTCCTCATCTGAACCTTCCTCTTCCTCTTTGATTACCATTATTTTGCTCACAAGGGTGATAGGTAATATTTCCTTCTTTGTTATGACTACTATTGACTTATCCATTCTTCTTTTGATTTTTATTTTGTCCTCCATATTGTCCTTTGCCAGTCCTTACACCACGACCTCTTTCTCTCTACTTGCTTTCAAATCTTCTATTCAACTTATCTTCTACCTTCAGGGAAAACTGATAAGCATATTCTATGGTAGTTATTCTAACAAAAATTAGTTCCTCTTGAATACTTGGCTTCATTCCATTTATATAACAGGCTACCTTCTCCTTTTTGGACTTAGAATGGCCTATTTTGATCAAGATCTTATAGAACTCTTCTATATATTATTTGATAGATTTACCTGTCTGTCTCAAACCATACATTTTCTTCAATAGATCTAACTCGTAGTCAATTGGAATGAACTATCTCCTTAACTTTTCCACCATATGATTCCATATTATTATTCTTTCTTTTCCTATTTTATTTCTATCTAGTTATACTCCCTTCCACTAGATACTAGCATGACCCTTCAACTTGGTCTTAGCAAATTTGACCCTCTTAGGATCTTCCACCTCCTCATACTCAAAATATTCCTCCATATCATTGATCCAGTCGATCAACTCTTATGGGTTAAGATTTCCAAAATATGTAGAAACATTAAACTTTGGTCTCTTCCCAATATAGGATATTGCTTTATATAGTCTAACTTGTGTAGGATCTACTACCTCTTCTTCTTCCTTGAACTGGGCCTCTTCTTCTTCAGCTTCATCTTCATTCTCATATTCTCTTCTTAACTCAAAACATCTACGCAACTCCTCTTGCAATGCCTAAAATTGTATTTATAGGGATCTAAAATCCTCTTATGGTACCACAACATTTCTCCCACCACCACGGTTTCTTCGTGGAGGCATTCTGGTCACTTTTATCACAACCCTCAACCATAGGTCCTGGTGCAAACTACCTCACGTTTGGTGATATGTTTACACACTTAGGAACTCCTGCTCTGATACCACTTGATGAAGGGCTACTCCACCCACCACTTGCATAGTACTCAAAATCATAGACAAATTTATTAGAAACCCCACATCTAATATTAAATCATAGAAAAGACTCAATAGAAACTCCACATCAAATATTTCTTTAATAAAACAGTATTAGAAATTACAATGTATGACCATAAGCTGATTTTATTACAAATACTGGAGAGTTTGCAAATTGGAGCCATGATCTGTGATATCAGACTGCCTTCGATAATATCTATTCCCCCTATTAATAACTTTTCAAAGAATATTTTGGTAAGTGTAACTCATTTTCCTACCTTTCATTTTCCCACCAGGAAAATATTCATTTTCATTTTCTCGCCTAGGAAAATATTCACTTGAATCTTTAATTTTTAACATATGGGTCTAAATATATGTCTAAATAAATAAATAAATAAATAAATATATATATATATTAAACACATCGGTCTAAACATATATATATATATATGTATATTATTTTTATTTTATTTTTTATTTTTTTTTGATACAAGATTGCCCTTACACCATTGGATGCTCCTGCATCATTGTACATAGTCAAAATTATAAGTCTAGTAGAAATTCTATCATATAGTTTGGTATATTATTTCCTCAAATTGTTGTCTACATCTATCCTCCCCTTCAAAGAAGTTGATGTCCTCAACAAATTTCTCCGTTGGCTTTGGGGGGTTTCATCATCCTTGGGTTCTACAACTTGTAGTACCTCATCAAATTCTTGTAATCATAACTAAAGAGCTTCACGTTCATCCCAAAATTACTTGGCATAGTTGAAATACTTGGACCATTCAACTCCCAAAGTATTGGCATGGTCTTCTATATCATGGAGCCTAGACAACAGTTCAAATTATCGTTGTAGAAAAAGCTCCTTTATTCGTTGTTTGAGCACTATGGAGGAATATGAAGTATTAAACACTAATTTAGTTTTAAGAGTGGCCTCACACTATTTTACTTGAAGCAACTCCTCTCGTAATGCTTCTCGCTCATTCTACCAAGTCTCTTCATGCTGTTTCATCTCCTTCTGCCAAGCTACTTCTTGTTGACTTTTCTAAACGGTAAGGTTTGAAACCTACTTAACAAACAACTCCTTAGACTACTTTTGCTACAATACTTTATCTTCTAGTTTAGTAATCACCTGCTCCCTAGCCATGAGCCAAGAACCAAGGTTGTGCAATTCTCGCTACTTTTCAAGGATATGTGACAAGGATCCATTTAATTGAACAATTCCTTCAACCAATTTTTGCTCTTTCTCACGTAATTTTGCCTTGGTCACCTACAAATTCTTATCCAATTGCTATCTTGCCTAATTCAAGTGTTGAAGTCTCACTGCTAGCCAACATAGCAAGTGAGCTATGAAGTTAAGCTGAGCAAGTTAAGCTACAATTCAGGTTCTAGTTCCACCTGTAAGCTTGTTGTTGTGGGGTGTGGTGAAGAAGTGTTGCCATAGCCCAAAATATATACCTATGTTGGTTAAATATAGAGAGTAGGAGTCTTATCAGGAATTTTATCTACTCCTTCCATATTCGTTAGGTGTGTTATAGGTAGAGACCAAGGCAATTATTGATAAATTATGGAAATTTTGACACACTAAGATCATTTTGTGATCCATTTCACCAATTTTCCCAACTCCTCCTTGACCATAAATTACCATTTCTTCCATAGATCAACATAAGCTACATAAAAATACAATCATATATTATCCATTACCTGGGTCAACTTAGAAATATAGTCGATCACTTGTTGATCCACACAGGCTCCCAATTCTAGCGGGTCTACAAATTTTGGTAGTTCCAATATGAAACATTATGCCTAACCATATTTATCTTATTCTTCCTCTACCTCATACAAAAACTCCTTTCTCTTTCTTGAAATATCTATGGAAGTTTTAGATACTTTACCCTCTATAAGCCCTAGCTACTCCTTAATTGGTTACACTTGAGTGCTACCTATTTTGGTCCCAACGAACTGTTGAGATATATCCATATTTGGGGGCTTCTCTCCCTTCTCTATTTTGGTCTCATGTCCCAAAGAGACCTCTTTGTCTACTATAATGGGATGTTGTTCTATCCTAGGTGTTGGATTTCCAACACTAGAGGGTGGTAGGCCCTCCTCTACCATTATTGTTGTGGTTGCTATCGAAGTGTTCATAGTTGTTGTTGTTCCTACTGCTCTAGCTGCATCTGCTATGAGAATATCCTCAAAGGAAAAATCCCATAAGGAGGTTGTAAAGGAAGTTGTCACAAAAAAGGATACGGGGGGTGCTTATAGTGAAGTTGCATGAGCTCAAAATTGGGCTTCTTCCAAATACTCCATAGGCCTAATTTGTATGATTGTATTGGTTCTAGCTGGGATATATTATAGAACTAAGGAGATTTCAAAATCAACTTTTGTCATGTGTAATATCAGTTATTTCTCAAGGTTTCATGCTATCTCTCAACTAAGAGCAATCTTCTCCACTACAATACCATTCATCAAATATAGGGATAGTGATGGAGGTGGTAACTCAAATAACCGTCTCTTCTTGGTTGGCTTGGGCACTTCTGGTGGGGGTGTAACAACTTGTTTTGTTGGCCTTTTCTCCTCATACAATGGTGGTGTCGTGTCCTCTCCTAAATTGATCACTTAACCTTCTTGAATGATGACTTATGGGAAATCTACTTCACCTATGACTTCTTTACCAATGTCTATCTCTTCACTTGTGGCTTGGCATTCTTCCATTACAAAATAGTTTGATCCAAATCTAGAATTTGCACTTTTGCATTGTAGGCTACATCCAATAGTAATCCAATGGCATTGAAAACCATCAAAAAATCTTGGTGGTTTGCATTTTTTGAATGTGAAGTGCCAAATGGATTGCCCAATCATAAGCCACTCCTTGCTCAATCCCCTGCAAGTATGAAATCAGCCAAATGGGAAGGTCTAAGCTCCACTATTCTATTGATAATTTGGCCATCAAGCATTCATAATACATTGTAAACCCTTAGTCCTTAATTGTGGCTGCTTGACTTCCTGATTACTGTGAATTTTTAACATGGCATCAATATATGTGTTAGTCAGAGTAGTGATACTTTGAATCAACTACATAGTTTTGTTTGGATTGACCCACTCATTCACCACTGGTTTACCCTTATTTGAAAGTTTGAATGTATGCTAAAATGCTTCAAGAGAAAATTCAATTACCAGGTTTTGATCACCAACATGTATTGTACTATTTTTATGCAATAAGTCATAATTTTGCAACATCTATGCCAGATACACGAAAAATTATTTCTCAAAACTTTGGACTTGCAAAATAAAATGGACTCCTACATCATTGATATTCATATTCACTGGGTCCTTTACTGGTGTCTTCACCCACCATTGCTAATAAAAATCTCCTCTTGAGCAAATCTAGGTGATTTCATCGATTGGGACCTGATCCTTGTTGGTTTGATGAGCTTCTTTAGTTCTTCAAGTGGGTACTTTTATTTGCACATCCTCACTTCTACCTCGAATCTACCCTTGGTCTAGGCTTAGTTCCTATCCACACATCATTTCTTCATGTTCCTGATGATGATGGAGTCGCTTAGAAACAATTGACTTGGGTACCACTTTGGATCGGGATGGAATGTGTCTTGATTTCTAGTGACTTATTCCTCTATAGATGTCTCCTCTTTTGGACATTTCTATGCCTCAGACATATAATTTCATAGATATCTCACCTTACCAAATGCTTGTCTCTTTTAAACATCTAGTGTCTTAGACATATTCACCTACCAAACATCTATCTCTCTGAAATTTATAATTTTTCCAGACGTTTCAATCTACCTCAGATATCTAATTTTACCAGTGTCTTAATATGCTAGACTCTATCTCCATTAGACATCATATGGGTGTATATCCTAGGTGGGTGGTAACTTCGGATGGTTACACTATCATATGGGTTCCCCAGATGTCATTATATAGATAATATCTTTAGACATTTTAGATCTAGGGATGTTATTTCCAAGACTGTTGGACTCTAGAGCATACTTTAGAGTATCTTCCCTAAAGTATCTAGGTTCTAAATATTTAGCATTCATTTAAATATAGTTGCACCAACTTTACTATTTGAGAGGAAATCAATTTTGTTGTGAGAACATATAGGTAATTTTTTAGAGTATTTATAAACATAGTAGGAGCAAGTAAGATCTCCATAATAGTAGAGATTTCAAACTGATTGGAGTGCTATAAAAGCATTGTAAGTTCTTATGATTATGAATCTAATGAGTCTATTTTATCATTTTGGTATCAGAGCCAGACTTTCTCATATGGATCAAAACCTGTGGAGAGTGGCGTGAAGATATCTGATGAAAATTTGAGGGTTGTTAGATAATTGTATCAAGAGGATGCAGTCAAAATTTCAAGTAATTTGGAGCTCATTTGTTGATTTGATAAGCATTTTGAGTTTTGCAATAAAATTGTTGTATAAGGTGGAAGACAGGGTATTTTCTTCTAAAATTTTGGGAGAAATATTATTTAGATAAATTCATCATTTAGAAAAAAATTTAGGTCATTTAGATCTGTATTGATCAATTTGTGTGAATATTGATTTTTTCTTCAAAAATCTTAGATCTGGAATTGTGATAAAAAAAGAAAAAGTAAATGATCACATATTTTTCACCTTTGTGAATTTTCTTCTAAAATTTAGAGGGTTTTCATATTATTGTCTCAGGAATATAGATTTTAATTTTTAGAAATTTTGGAGCTGTATGGATTGATTTATGTGAAAAACATTGAGGTTGTCTCAAAAAACACTCTAAGATCTAGAAAGGGAAAAAGTAAATTGATCACATATTTCTCATTTGTGTGAATTTGATTTTGAAATTTAGTGTATTTTTAGATACATATATCAGAAGTCTATAGTAAAATTTTTAGTTTTTTTCAATCAGTATTGGTCGATTTATGATAAATTTGGTGCTTGAGATTTTGGTAAATAAAAAAGAAGCATGTATTTTTGCAATCAGAGGTTAATTCTGAGAGATTGACTTAACAAGTTGAGTCAATTGAGTAAAATAAGATCTACTGCTACTATTTATTGTAAAAATATTGTATTAGAAGCTATCTACATTATTCTAAAGTTTTTTTGATTAGCATCAATGGCTGCTAATAACAATCTTACCATTCCTAAATTTAATGGGTTAGATTATGAGTATTGGTCTATCAAGATGAAGACCTTACTCATAGGCAAGGGGTTATAGGATATTGTATAATAAGGCTAAAATGAACCTACATATTAGGCCACCTTGATTGCAGCTAATAGAACCAATAAAAAGGATGCCCAAAAGAAAAACTCATTTGCCCTCTACCATCTCCAAGAAGCCTTGGAGAAAAGCATCTTTCCAAGAATTGCTTCATGTACATCAACTCTAGATGCTTGGGGTACCTTGAAGGATAGCTATCAATACAGAAATCAAGTGAAGCAAGTGAGGCTTCAAACAATGAAGAGGGATTTTGAGAGTTTAAAAATTCAAAATGATGAAAATGTAGGTGATTATTGTGTTAGAGTGAAAGCCATTATAAAAAAAATGCAAACCCTTGGAGAAGACATCAAAACTGAAGTAGTGGTGAAGAAAGTGTTGATAATACTTATTCATAAATGGAATCGTATTTCTATCATTATTGAAGAGTCTAAAGATTTGTCTAATCTAAATTTTTATGCTCTAATTTGTTCTTTGATGTCTCATGAAGAGAGATTATAGGGTTCTACTTCAACAAGCTATGGAGGTGATGACAAAGCATTCTCATCCAAGGAGGGTGAAGGAAGAGGACAAGGAAGAGGCCAAGGAAGAGGACAAAGGAGAGGCAAAGGAAGATGTAGATCAAGAGGTAGAAACCAAGGAAAAGGAAGAGGAGGTGACAAATCAAATAAATCTTGTTATAATTGTTGCAAGGTTGGTCACTTTGCTAGAGATTGTTGGTCCAAACCTTCTCAAGAAGGGTAAGGTAATTACTATGGAAACTATGGAGAAGAGGAAGTAACTTATTCAAATATGTTTCTCACTTATTGCAAATCAGATCAAAATCTCAAAGAAACTTGGATTTTGGATATTGGTTGCTCAAATCATATGAGTGGCAAAGAAGAGCTTTTTTCTACAATGGATTCGACCTACAAGTCAAATATCAAATTGGGAGATGACAAGGCACTACAAGTTGAAGGCATGGGAGCCATGGAGGTTCCAACAAAAGAAGGCACAAAGAAGTTAAACAACATTTATTACACCTCCAAAATCCAACATAATTTGCTTAGTGTTGGACAAATAATGGAAAATAACTACAAGCTTCTTTTTGAATATGGAAAATGTGTAATTTTTGACAAAAACAATTATAATAGAGTTGTTACACAAGTGCCTATGACAAATAATAGGTCGTTTTCTCTTAAGTTTTGGGAACAAGGAGGTGTGCAACTTGCTAATATGTCCATAGAAAATCCAAGTGTGGTTTGGCACTTGAGATATGGTCATCTTAACTTTGCAAGCTTGAAGTTGTTGACTTCACAAGCTATGGTATGTGGATTGCCAAAGTTGAAGAGCACAAGGAGGTGTGTGAAGGATGTGTTTTGGGAAAAAAATCAAGAACCAATTTTCCAAGAAGACAAGCATGGAGGTCAAGCCATCCACTACAATTGGTACATTCGGACATTTGTAGTCCAATGAATACAAAAATCTTGGGTAACAATTCTTACTTTCTCACTTTCATTGATGATTTCTCTAGAATGTGTTGGATTTATATTTTTAAAACTAAAGATGAAGCTTTTGAATGTTTCAAAGATTTCAAAAATAATTTAGAGAATAAAAGTGAGTATGTTGTAAAGAGATTAAGGACTAATATACGAGGGGAGTTTTATTGAAATGTATTTCTCAAAATTTTTTAAATATTGTGGGATCAAAAGGCAATTAACTACTGCTTACACCCCACAACAACATGGTGTGGCTGAAAGAAAGAACCACACTATTGTAGAAATGTCTAGATCAGTGCTTCAAACAAAGCAACTCAGTAACATGTATTGGGTTTATGTTGTTAGGAACAAGTGTTTACATTTTGAATAGGAGTCCTACTTCTAGTTTAGATGGTATGACTCCTTATGAGGGTTGGTATGAAAAAAAATCAAATGTAAAACACTTCAAAGTTTTTGGTTGTCTTGCATATGCACACATTCCTGATGAAACAAGAAAGAAATGTGACCCCAAAAGTCAAGCATGTATTTTCATTGGGTATTGTGAATCTTCAAAGGCATATAGGCTCTACAATCCAAAAACACATAAAGTTGTAATTTATAGAGATGTGATTTTTGATGAAGGGGTATGGGCTCATCAATTTTTTTTTGTTTATGATGGATCTCATGATGCAAGTTCCTCTCAAGTGCAGCAAGTGCATCTCAAAAAATAGCAAAGGAAGTCCTCCTGTAAGCCCAAGTATGAGTACTACTTCAATTACAACTGATGCTACTCCAAGTCCTTCTCCACAAATATCAGTAAGTTCTTCACCAATGGATATTGATTCTCCATAAAGAGGTAAGAGATAACTTCAAATCCATACTTATTTTCAAATGTTGGATAAGAATTTCCAAAAAAAGTACACTAGAAGCCAAGCTAGTGAGATGAATGCATTTTTGAAAAGACTTGAAAATTTACACATGTATGGTGATGATGACTCTTAAGAGCCTAAGGGTGATATTGTAAACTATGCTTTAATGAATAGTATAGATCTAGAGCCATATAGTTATGAAAAAGCATGCACTCATGATATGGCAACAAGACATGAAAGAGGAAATGACCTCTATAAAAAGGAATGATACTTGGGAGCTAGTGGAGCTTCCTAAAGGCAATAAATGTGTTGGATGTAAATGGGTCTACAAGACCAAGTTTAATGCTGATGGGAGTATTAAAAGACACAAGGCAAGACTAGTAGCAAAAGAAATTACTTAGAATAATGAGATTGAACATGAGGAGACCTTTGCTCCCGTTGCTAGACAGAAGACAATCAGACTAGTACTTTCCTTGGCTGCTCACAAAGGGTGTAAAATTCAGCATATGGATGTTAAAAATGACTTTATTAATGGGTACTTGAATGAAGAGGTTTTTGTGCAACAACCTCAAGGATTTGAAGAAAAAGGTAAGGAGCATCTTGTCTACAAGCTAAATAAAGCATTGTATGGCCTCAAGAAAGCACCAAGGGTACAGTACTCACACATTGATGGCTACTTTCAAAGGTATGGGTTCACCAGAAGCAAAAGTGAGCCTACTCTCTACTACATGAAACAAGGTAAAGACATTATCATTGTATGCTTATATGTGGATGATCTAATATTCATGGGTAGTAGTGCTAAGATGAATAAGGAGTTCAAAAACTCCATGATGAAATAATTTGAAATGAAATATCTAGGATTGATGTATTACTTCCTAGGCATGGAAGTACATCAAACAGCTAAAGGGATCTTCATATGTCAACACAAATACTCTCAACATATGATAAATAAATTTTCTATGGAGCAATGCAAGTCTATTGCAACTCCAACGGGTCATGGGATCCAATTGAGCAAAGAATATGGAGCACCAAAAGTTGACATGACCACTTACAGGAGCATGGTTGGGAGTCTAATGTTCCTCACCAACACAAGACTGGATATTCAATATGCAATTTCTCTTATTTCAAGGTATATGGTTGATCCATCTGAACTTCATCTACAAGCAACTAAAAGAATTTTGAGATATGTAAAGGGTACATTGGATTTTGGGATCCATTACCACAAATGTAATTCTTTAAAATTAGTTGGATTCAGTGATAGTGATTGGGGCAATAATATAGATGATAGAAAATCTAATTCAGGGAATGTTTTTAGTCTTGGGTCAGGACTAATTACTTGGACTTCCAAAAAGTAGACTGTTGTAGCATTATCATCTACTAAAGTTGAGTACATAGAAATCACAAATGCTAGTACCCAAGCTTTATGGTTTAGAAAAGTACTTGAAGAAATAGGAGAAAGACAATGTGGTCCTACTATATTGTATTGTGACAATGTGGGTGCCATACAATTGACACATAATCCTATCCACTATAGCAGGTCAAATTAATTTAACATGAAGTATCACTTCATTTGAGACATGGTGGAGAAATAGATGATTGAGATACGATATTGCAAGACTTTGGACAACATAGTGGACATATTCACCAAAGGAGTTGTGAAATATTAGCATATAAAGTTGAGAGACTGTCTAGTCAGTTCTCTCAACTTTAAGGGGGAGAATGTTGGAATCTAGAGCATACTTTAGAGTATCTTCCCTAAAGTATATAGGTTCTAAATATTTAGCATTCATTTAAATATAGTTGCACCAGATTTACTATTTGAGAGGAAATTAGTTTTATTGTGAGAGCATATAGGAAATTGTTTAGAGTGTTTCTAAACATAGTAGGAGCAAGTAATATATCTATAATAGTAGAGATTTCAAATTGATTGGAGTGATATAAAAGCATTGTAATATCTTATTATTATGAATCTAATGAGTCTATTTTCTCAAAGACAAGTGTGCATGGCTTCTTCTTTTGCTCACTTTTTGTTTACCTATGAATCAGAATATGGGATTGCTACACTTGCATAAAAACTTACAAAGATTTCCACAAAGCGTATGACTACTAGTAAAAAATGGTATATAGCTTTGTTTTAAACAAATCATGGTGGATCGACAACCCTATCTTGTCTCCAAATATTCTACACTTCTCTTGCTTTACACGTACAAATGCTCATGACAAAATGAGCATTTCATTCTGGCATCTCCAATTAATATACATTTCCATGCCCTGATAACTACTTGTTTAACTACCACTTATCACCCAATCGTATGCATGCCTACCACCTTGCTAGTTTGCATGCACAAGACATCTAGCATATTTTTCTTATTTTGTATTTTGTATTTTTGTCTTTTTCCTTTGTTTTTGTCTTTTTCTATTTTTCTTTTTCTTTTTCTTTTCTTTTATTATTTTTTGAAAACTACACTTCTTCCTTTAATGTTGTCAGGAGAAGTGCATGGCAATTCCAATGCATACTTCCAAAGTATCTGACATGTTATCCTCCCTATGATGGCTATTATTTCTATTACTGCTAAAATCATTGCCATCCTCCTATCTATCATCTTGTTGATGATTACTATGATTACCATGGCTTCGAGGGGTTTCTATCCAAGGTTGTTCCTCATGTCTTATAGTTTTGTGTCTAATAATATGCTAATATAACCTCTCGTATTTTCAAGGATGTATTTTTCTTTCTTTTGACTGATGAAATATCCCTTTCCAAACCATTTGGTAATTTACAGCTTAACGTGTACTTTTGCTAATGTCAACTTGATGTGTGCAGGTGGCTTTCAAACAGGATATATTAGTTGCAAGACGAGTTCTACTAGAGTCTAGATGTGTTGAATCATTATCTATATAGGTTCTTCCAGAGTATACACGTATTGAATCATCATCCAAACAGGTAGTCTCATCCTCATGATGGATTTGCTTGGTTATTCCATAATTATATTGGATTATTATGAAGTCATCAAGATAATGGAACACAACCCTTTCTTGGTCTTTACAGTTAGTCGTCCTACTACTGGGATGATGAATTCCACTTTGTCTAATATTTTGATAGATCCTTCCTACTCCCTGACCTTTACCTTGAAGTATATAGATCTATCGATGGAATTTTTCCCATCCTTGGTATATCTGATTTTTATTGAGATCCCTACTTTAGGACCCATCCCTTCCTTGAGCCTACATGACTTGTCCTCTTCCCCTTACCGATTGAATTTCCCTAATATTGGGCTACCGTACTCCTAGCTACCCAAGATTCAGTTGGTCCCTTTTTCATTCTTGATGATGTCTTCGATTACTACGAGCTCACTAAGGTAGACCCAAGGGTCTATCCTCAAGAACATGTAGTGATGGTTTGACTTGGACTATGTCCACAAATGGTCCTTGTGGCCCAATATGTGAACTAGTCGACCTAGGGGTAGTAGGAGGGGAATTTATTCCTTTTGAGTTACTAGGATGGAGTCCAACCACATTCCTCCCTTGGTTAGGTAAGCTTGAGTTACCCGATAGTTCTAACAAACTTCTCATATTCCCAACATTACCTCTAATTTGAGCTTGGTTTATAAGTTCTACTCATGAACTTAGTTCCACATGTGCTTTATTTCTAGGTGTTAGTTGGTGTAGGATTCTTAGCCTCCTACCTACTCTTATCAATCATCATTGCCACCTCACTTCTTCAAAGCATCTCTAAGGTGCACATTGAGCTAAGGTTTGTTTATTGATCTAAGAAAACCAAATCT
The DNA here is from genome assembly GCA_028583015.1 of Wollemia nobilis. Classification (NCBI taxonomy): domain Eukaryota; kingdom Viridiplantae; phylum Streptophyta; class Pinopsida; order Araucariales; family Araucariaceae; genus Wollemia; species Wollemia nobilis. Next base: position 151,794 of record JAQPPZ010000652.1, on the reverse strand, counting down.
ATGCTTGAATCATTTTATTCTCCTACAGTGCTCATTAGCAATTTTTAAGGTTTTTTGAACACTTTGTTGCATTCACTTGAATTGTCATTGATGGCATCATAAGTCCATTGTAGCCAAATAATATACTGCCACCTCCTAATGTTCATTTGGTCATTGCATGACTTCTTCTAATGGTGTCCTTCACCAATAGGGGGTTGCACCTTCATCATCTAAAGAATTAAACATTTCTGTATTCTCCTCATCTTGTGATTCCTCATATTTGATTACCTATGTCATTTTGGGGAATTGAACTCCTACATGTTATATTTGGATCTCATCTCGTTGTCTTCATTGATTTGGATTTGGAATTGGGTAGGGTATATTAGGATCCTGAGGCATATTCTTATCATTGCTTGAATCAACTAATCATTTTTATTTCATTGGCCATGCTGGTACTTCTTGAATATCCTTCCATAGTATTTCAGCAACTTGTTCCCTACTAACTTGATATTCATTATTGGTAGCTAGATTTTGATATGGTTCCCCCATCCTTGCTTGCTATGATGATCTTTATTGTATCAAAGAATATATTATTGATGGTAAGGTGGTTTTGGAAGAATCTTCAGTGTTCAAGAGGAGTCATAATATGGCTAGAGATGAGTTACCAGAGTCCAAGTAAAATGTATTATTTTCCAAGGGCTCTTTGGTATTGGTCTTAGTATTATTGCTTAGTTCTTTGGATTGTCTCTACTCTAGAAATCTTCTATTCCCCTATCTCCTAGAGCATTTCTAGTTGCTTGGTAATGGCACTGAAGTATTATAAGCCAAGGAGAATATGCTACTTTTTGAAGAGGCTCCCTTATTGCCATGTGTGCTTCCTCTAAAATTTGCTTACTCTCGTTCAACCCATTCCACTCTTCATGAATCTTGTCATTCTTACATTTACTGCATGGTTTAATCTAGCTCCTAATCACTTGTTCTCATAATCACACATTATACTACCTTAGAGTTTCATACTCCTACAATATTTGCATTTCCAAGGCCATTTGTTGCAGATTCAAGATCCTTGACCTTCGTCATCTTCCATTTTTGGCATCTTTTCTTGTAAAGTGAAATCCGTGATGGTTTGGATTCATTCCTCTGCTTTGCTATTTAGAAATCAAATGTGGATTTGTAATCATATTTTATGTCCATTTCGAGGTTCTAACTCCCTCTACTCGATTATCAGTTCACCTTCTACATGAAATAGCCAATCCAAGTTTGTTGGTTCATTATCTTAAATGATGTTACTTGGTTCCCCATTTTCATAGGATCGTATAATTGGTTGAGCTTCATATTTGACCTTTCCATAAGTGTCACGTAAGATTTTTAAGTTAATCATACTCACCTAAGATTGTGCCTTATACACTTTTAACTTAGAATCATTCACAAGGTTGGGGCAACTTGTCCCATCCAACTTCTTCAATCGGACAACACCATTATCCATTACCTCATCTACTTGGAAGGGTCCAAGCCATATGGTTTTCAACTTCCCTGGATTAATCTATCTTTTCCCATTGTACTTAAGCACTAATTTTCCAACCTTCAAATTCATCTTTCAAATATGCTTTTCATGCCAATACTTCCATCATTGTTGAGAAATATTTGTTGCTCTCTATGTCATCATCCTTTGCTTGCCTAGTTGTACCAATGTTGCAAGTCTCTCCTCCATACTATCTTCATCATTCAGGTGGTTTTCGATGGCTACCCTCAAACTTTGTACCAAAAATTCCATAGGTCTACTGCTTGCTGCCCATACATTAATTGAAAGAGTGTGTGGTTCGTGGTTGGTTTGAAGGTGGTCCTATATGCCCATAGAACCACTAGCAAGTGCTTCTACCAGTCCACTCATTTAACTCCACATGTTTTATACATAATGGAAACCTAGACCTTATTTGTCACCTTTGCCTACCCATTTGCCTTGGGATAATATAAACTTGACAAGGAATAGGAGATTATAAACTTCATCATATTTTGGATGATTTCATTAAAAAAATGGCCTCCCCTATCACCTATCAATTTAAGATGTATGTCAAACCATGTGATAACCTGTTCATACAAAAATTGAGTCATACTCCTTGCAGAATTATATGGTAAAGCCTTTGATTCGATCTATTTTCTTAGGTACTCCATTACGACTATGATATACTTACACTTCCTCTTATGATTGGTTCGTAGTGGACCCATAAAATCCAAACCCCATATCTCAAATAGTTCTCGAGGTTGCAATGGATGCAATCTAATAAATTCCTATTTCAATAGATTCCTCGTTATTTGACATGTATCACATATCTTAACATAGTTCTTGGCATCATGATAAAGCATAGACCACCATAGACATGCCAAAAACACTTTTCTAGATGTTACGTCTAGTCCCATATGATATTTGGTCAATCTCTCGTGTACCTCCTTCAAGGTCTATTACACTTCATCTTCCATCATGCATATTCATAGAAGGTGGTCCTACCCCATATTGTATAGCAAACCTACAATCAAGGTAAAGGGTGTTGCTTTTATAATCACCTTGCATTGCTTAGTCATTGTAATTTACTTAGGCAACTCTCTTATCAATATATATTTCCATATATGTTTATACCATGTGGGCATCACACTTATTATGAATAATTATGCATTAGGGAATTCATTTGATATTCCTCCTTCTACAAGTTCTCCTAAGTGAATCCTCAATAGTTGATCTACTATTTTGTGCTTCTTCCTTGGTCTTACTACCACTCGAAACATGAATTCTTGTAGAGTGATGAGACAACTACTCACTCATCCATAAATCATTGGTTTGTTAATCAGGTACAACAATACCTGGTGATATACATAGAAAATAAATGGATTAGCCAGTAAATAGTGTTGGTACTTTTGTACTATGTACACCATCCCTAGTGCTTTGCGCTTCTTCTCGACTTGATATAATAACCAACTTAAGAAGTATATGGGATGATCTAACTCAAATTAGCCTTCCTGAGCCAATGCACAACCAATGGTGAAGTTTGAGGTATCTATGTGCACATGGAATTCCTTCTTCCATTCTGGATAAACTAGGATAGGTGCCTTTACCAAGTGCACTTTTACCCTCAATAGCTTCCTAGTTCTCCTCTATCCACTGGAAAGGAGCACCCTTGTGCGTAAGATCATCTAGTGGATGAGAGATTTATGCGTAATTCTAGATAAATCTTTTGTAGTATCTCATTGTTCCTAAGAAGGTTTCATTGAAATCACATCATGTGGTTCTTCCATCACCAACATGACTTGTATCTTATCTAGATCATACTTCAAATATTCTTGGCATACAATATGCCCTAGTAGCTTCCCATATGGTACCATAAAGAAACATTTGCTGGGGTTTAGGGATATCCAAACTTTCCTACACAAGATCATGAATTCATCCAATGCCTTCAAATGATCTTGTGTCCTACCACAATGACCAATCATCTAGAAAGGTTTTGAAATTGCTTGTGGACATCTTATTAAAGATGTATAAGATAATTTGTTGGAATGTAGTTAGTGCATTGCAAAATCCAAATGACATGCAGTTAGAAGTATATATCCTATTTTCTACTATGAAGGTGATTCAACTTATCTTCCTTTGCAATACTGATTTGGTTGTATCCTACGAATCCATCCAAAAATTAATAGATCTTGTGGCTCACTACTTATTCCAGGATGGAGCCTATGAATGGGATTAGGAAGAGACACTTTATAGTTATGACATTGAGGCTTTAGAAGTCCACACAAATATAAATTTTGTTTGCCTCCCTCTTTAAGGTAATCACAATTACTGACACCCATTCACCTGCCGTAACTTTAAATATGATGCCTGCATCTAGCATATTTTTGATTTCAACATTCACCAGAGCTGCATATTTAGGATTCATGTTGTACAATCACCTTCTCACTGGTTGTGCACCTTTAATTAGAGGAATATTATGCACATAGAGTTCTGGTGGAACTTCCTTCAGGTTCTTGTATGTCCAAGCAAATACATCCTTATATTCAACAAATATTTTGAATATCACCACTGTTAGTACTAGATCCCAGTCATCTCTGCACTTGATCATATTTTCCTCACCATATTCTCCCAAGTTCACCTGAAATATTCTAGGTCCTTCATACTTAATGGAATGAGGTTCATTCACCGCCTTTACAAAATCAATGGGATGAGTTGGTTTATCCTCAATGATTGCATCCCACATCGTATATTATACAAAGTTTTTGGAAAATATCTATTTTTTTCATTCCTTGTCCTTCTATATTGTTGTGTACTTCTTACTGCATTCATCCTTTCCTGATTCCTTCTTCTCATCCTCTTAGACTTCATCTCATGCATTAATGCAAAAACACTAGGGAGAAAATATTTCATAGTCTTCTAACTACCAGTGGAGTAAGCCTTTGTCTTCATTGTACTCATCCTCCGTGCATTCTTCCAAGTGCAACACCTCTTCCTCATTTGGTTCATGTTTTGATTCTACATATGAGGAAGAATTTCTTGAGTCATCTGAAGTCATAATTTCCTAGAAAAATGCCTTGTTTTTTAGGTTAATCAAGTACTTGTACTGACCTTTCTTAAAGATCATATTATCCTTCTCCCAATTATGGTTTACTTTCATAGTTCATAACCACCCACATCCCAACAATGTAACATATGTTGGTTTCTGCATAGCTATTATAACAAAATCTAATAGAAAATCTTGTTCCACTATATGTACTTTTTGTCTCATTAATATGCCTATTGTCTCGATGTTGTATTGATCAGCTCCATATTATTTGAACTTTGGAGATCTCAGTGCGGGTTGACCAATACTTCACCATGTTCTTTTTGGTATTACATTCATGCTTGACCCTCCATCAATGATTACCTGATTCAACTTATGGTCTAATATCTCCATGTGAACCAAATATGGCTTCTTCCCTGCCTTGATCATAAGTATTGTTAGATCAATAAATTAGCCTTGCTTGATGATAGCTACCTGTTTGATTTCTACTTTCCTCTTTATTTTCATTACTTTCCTAACTATAGCATATAATTTTAGTACTATATTAAATAGGCTTGCTACTTTCACTTCCACCATTGTATTAAATACCTACATCACCAAGCCTTCTATTGATGCTTGCTTATCAGTTGTGATCTCCACCTTCTTTAGAGATTTCTCTAGAACTAGTCTTTCTTGTTTTACTTTATTTAGTTCCATCCTTATCAATTCCTTAACTTCTTTCCATAGCTCTTTCTCCTTAGTAGGATTTGGATATTGTTTTATCTTCCTATATTGTGCTCTTGTTACTATTAGGACTTCATCTTCCTTTTCTACTGTTGTACTCACTTCACCTATGTCAATCCAATTGATATTCTACATGCCACTTAAAATCATCTTATTTGGGAAATTGGGCTCCTTGTGGTTCCCTGGTCCACACCACCTACATATTTGGGTAGAATTGCTACCACCAGTATTACCTGTATTCTAAGGCTTGGGGAAATTATTTACGAAGTGACCCCATTCTTGGTAATTTTGGCACTTTATGATTGGTCTTCCTTCATAGTCATATTGCAATCAACTCTACCCTCCTTGTATTACACCTTGGTGGTTCTTCCTATATCTACTACTTATTGCACGTTGTCTATTCCTTGCAATATCTAGTTGATCTTCTTTCTGGGCTATCAAGGTATGGTGCCTTGCTCCCTTCAAGTTAAATGGGTAATGTGCTATTGGATGTTCGATGATATCACATATATTGCAATATGCATTCTTTAAGCAATTGGTATTTGTATGTTCTTCTATTTTGTAGTTGAAACATAAAATATATTTTCTATCTTTCTGCCCTTATCCTTTGACTTATTTAATGATTTTATCAAATTCCTTTTGAAAGGAGCATATTGCACTTTGGAATTTATCCTCTACATCGCTATCAAAATCCTTGTGCCTTGGCTATCCTACGACACCTGAAGTTGTTTGCTTGGCTTCACTTTTGAAGTTATTTACTTTTTCAAGAGCTTCTGCATACGTGGAAGCTAGTAATACCTTCATTTTATTTTTGTAGTAATCCATCCAAAAACCAACATTTTACCATTCCATTGGCAGGTGGCATATCCATTTTATTTGTCAATTATTTCAATCTCCTGTTATAACTTTTAACATCCTCATATGGTTTTTTATTTGTTGTAAATATTTTAGTAATAATATCTATATCATCCCTCAATGGTCAAAATTATTCTATAAATGCTTCTTTCAGGGGGGTTCAATGTTTGAATGATTGCATATTCTATCATTTCAGATACCAATCCATAGCAATTCCTCGCAAGGTAGCATAAAATAATTGCAAATGTTCCATATATTTCGTTACCCCATTTTATCCCTAGATGATTATGTAAGTTCCTATATGACATGTCAGATCTTCTTTTCCTTCCCTGATGAAGGGTGGGTATTTTTGTTTGTTTGCTTAGTTAGCAGTGTTCACCATTGGGACTATCCTACTAGGTGGGCTTCTTGGTGGTGATCGCGGTGGAGTTCTACCTAAATCTCTTTCTATTGTTGATGGTGCAAAATTTAGATCAAATAGCCTTCTTTCTATCTCTCATGAGCCTCTACTTAGCAACCTCATTCACAAGTAAATGAGATTTTGTTCTAGTCTTCCTCCCCATGAACCTACACATGGTTGCTATGGTACAAAACCTTCTTCTTTTGTATCCACCAACCAACTCCTCTCTATTGGTTCAGGTGATACCATCCTCTCCTCGTTCCTAGTGAGAGGCACTTCCTTTGCTATTTGTTTTTTCCTTCTGCTATCACCAACAACATCTCTATTCTCATATTCTCATATTTTGTAGGGTTTCACACTCTTTCCATTTTAGATTGTGAAACTTCATTTTGATTGTGTGTCCTTTGATTTGTTAGTCATGCATTTCATGTTAGTGGTATCATGCTCATTCCTAGATGTGTATTTAGCTAGTATGGATGTCAGAGGCATGTAGATATCTAGGAAAATAGACATCTAGGTAGTGCATATAGGTAGATATCTCAAGCAATAGACGTCTAGAAAAAATAGTGTAGATGTGTATACATCTAGGATGGGTTCATCAGTAAATCTAGATAGATAGGCCTAGACATATAACAATCAAGATTAGATAGGTAGGACTAAACGTCAACTATCTGCATATTCCTTCTTCAACCTACAACTTAACTTCTCCTCATTTTTTCCTGTAACTACACATGTACAACACAACTTGTGATACTTTATCTCGTAGTAAGTATTAACTGATACCTGCAACACAACAATATGCTCATGATGCAATCACACATGATACATGCATTCCATAATAACTCTTGTTGCACAAAAAATCTGAATTTATGGATAGGTATGGATATCTTAAAAAATGAATAGGGGGTACTTATAGGTAGTCCAAGTGATTACTAGAACTAATATAGCTCAACCGTCCCAACTTCCCTATGTTAACACTTAACAACTACTGTTTAAATCATAACAACCAGTCTTAAATGCCTAACTCAACTAGTCTATATGTCTAATTAGTCCTAGACATCTTAACTAATCCAGACCTCTTAAAAATTGACAGCTAGTTTTATCCTTTTGTGCATTTCTATTAATCAATCCATAAAGACATTATGATGTTTGATTTTATATTGTAAATCTGTACATTTATCAAACTACATTATCAAAATTGTTATACATAGTCAAAATTGTAGGTCTTTAGTAGATATTTCATCAGATAGTTTGGTATATTATTTCTTATTTAAACTATTATTTGCATTTTTTAGCATGAGCAAGTCTACAGGGAGGATACCCAGATTTATGTACTCTTTGAGATGTGAGAAGCAAGGTTCGTGAGGCTCTGCTTGGACAAAATTGACATACATGGTGTTTGAGGGTGTCATAAGAGAAATGGAGAACTTGTGGAGATTTTGTATATATAATTGAGTTACCCTATCCTATGTATTTTGTAGAATGAGAGAGATGAGAGATGCCATGGTGTCTATGAATCAGTTTGTAGACCTTGGTAAATGTTAGCTTTTGGTGTGACGAGAACTGGGATATAAAAATCACGAGATACAAAATAATATGAAAGAAAGTAAATCTGCTAGATGACTGAAATATGCAATAAATAGAATGATATAAAATATTACAATGTAGCTATGGAGGAAATGAACACTCCATTATAAATCTACTGAACTACATTACACCCATCACCAATGGATGGTGTTACATACATAACTAAGCTACACTATGTCCCCTGGCTCTCTACATATTTATAATTCTATATCTATCTATCTATGAGGCCATTGTTATATAGACAAAATAGGATACTTTGCCAACACTCTATCTAGTTGTGCAAGGGATAACTTACACATGTACAACTTGCACATTGAAACTTGTGCATTTATTACATTACATGAAGTAACTATATAACTTTACCCTAAAGTAATCTAAGTATGTACATTGGAAGATACATTTACATAACCCAAATGATAGAATAGACTCTATTTCTAACACCCATGTATTATATTATTTGGGTATTGAAGACTTTAGTCTTCAATATAGATATTCTTCATCTTCATATTGAACTTTGTATTCTTACTTTGCATTATTAGTTTTCAGGTTCATTAGGTAATTTGTGTCTGCATATGATGCAGATTAACCTGGAGCTGAGGCTTCTTATTTCATTGGGTGGTCCTTGACTTGTTTGGATTCATATTCCTTGTCTTCTATCCAGCCACCTTTATAGTTCTCCTTGTAAGTATCTCCATATGGTTCTAATTGTTGATGAATGAGTAGGGCATGATGCAATTGTCCTCTCATATTTTTTTTGATCCTGCTATGCTTACCTTTTTAGTGTAATGGTTCTTCATTTTCTTCAATCTGTTCCTATGTAAATATGTTAGCATCTTTTTTAAACATCATAATATCTTGTGATATTTCCATTGAGTCCAGGATGTATGTATTTTAATTAATTGAACCTATTTATTTTATGCCATATTGATTCATAATGAGACAAGTATTGATCCCATCCATATATCCAAAGTTAATCATATAGTTTTTTTCTACTAACTTTCTTACTGAGATGATATTGAATGTTAATCCAAGAACAAACAATACTTTATGTAGTAGAATATTTGGAAATTATTTGCTTGGTGTTACACATCCATATCCATGTATAGGATACGTTTGGATATCTGCAATTCTTAGTATGTAACCTTTAGCAATTTCAAGATAATCAAACCATTGTATATTTCCTGTCATATGATGATTGGCTCTTAAGTCAATGTACCACACGTGTTCATGATTGTATGACATTCCTTTACCCATTTGAATAAGAAATAAGTAGAATTGTAGCTCCCTAAATGAAGTATATAAACTTGATTTGATAAAAACTTTATTAGTCTTGTAGGTTTCCTTATGTCTCCCTAGGTATGATTACCTAAATTTAGGATTTTGAAGAAAGCTTATATCTTCTCAACTTGACAATATTTGATCGATATTATTATCGAGTTTTGTAGAATCCCTAATATTTTTGGAGTATGATATAGTGATTTTGTTAAATATAGTTTAATTTTTGGTTGATTTTGTATAAAATTTATAAATATCAAAAATCAACTTCTTAACTCCTTAATACTCCTATTGAACTAAGCACTTTTCAAATTTTTAAGAGGTTTAAATGTTGGATTTATTTTGTCCCTTTTTGAGAAATTTTTTAGATAAGAATATAAATTTCCAACTTTGATAAAATATTTTAATAACCCCTTTTTGAAATCCTTAGGATTTTGTTCAAATTTTTCTAATTTTCAAAAAACTAGTTTGATATTGTAACTCTTATCACTCCCAAATTTGGAAAACTAGAACACATTAATATTTGCAAACATTAAATAGATTAATTCTAAATAGTATCCCTTATTTCTCCTAAGTTATATTTTGCAAATATTATATTAATTTCCCTAAGTTTTGCTTTCAAACAAATATTGATTTCAATTAATATCTCAACTTTATCTTATAACCTTATAACTCATTTTTTAAAAATGAAAGCAAATTAGATGAGGAAATTTGATTAAGGCTTTGTCCCTTTAATAATATAGATGAATATGGTAGTAAATTATCCTTCTTGAGCACGAATTCCCCAAGGTAAGTTGTGCATTCAATGCTCTTCTTAAATTTTGGTTGATCAAGAGTATTTTCTATTGCACCCAACCTGCTCTGAATCGCTACGAAATTGGACATGAACTACACCGAACATCTACCATCGATCTGTTGAAGTGTTGTCAATCCACTACTAAGTAGTTTCAAAATAGTTGCATGTATTGCTTTCAACTCTTACACTTTTCTTTCCAAGGCATATTTAATATGTGATAGGATGAGTGACAAGTGTCACGATAGAGGTTTTAAATGCACATGGAAGCTTCGACTAGTTGGTGGATATTTCAAACTCACCCCACTGCTTGTGATAAATGTCACATTTTGGTTGGGATATTTTTATTCCCTGTGAGCACTGTCCAAGTAACGCTCTTTATTTAATGTCTACGAGACTTCCTTGTAACGTATATCAAGCTATTAGTTGTACATAACTCCTCTTCTGTATGGAGTATGGGCACCGAGAGAGAAATGCAACATCTTATTTATGATAATTATATAGAGGTTCTCTCATAGAATTACAAGTGGCAGTTGCATGTCCTTCTCTTTATCAATGCTTTCTTTAAGACTCTCCAATGTGTTTTCCACCTTGATCTTTGTTGTTTTATGTAGATGCTAAAATATCTCCAGCCAAGAAATGCTAATGGTTGAGATATGGTGGATTTATGGAGGAGCTTTGGTGGAGATATGGAGGAGCTTTGGTGAATATTTGGTGGCCCTTGAATGGAGTTCAAATGGCAAAACTTGAATGAAAACTCCTTGATGCTTCACTTATGGTAGAAATGCTCCATAGCTTGCTTTGATTAGAATGCTCCTTTGCTTTGAAATCTGCTTGCTTTGATAGAGATGCTCCTTTGCTTTGACATATGCTAGATATTTGTTTTTATACACTTCTTTGATCTTCTCTGTGCCTTATCTTCTGTAAATTTGGCCATCCAAGATGAGCCCTTTGAGTAGCTCCTATTTCTTGGGAAGAAGAGTGCTTACATTCAACCTTTCTCGCTACATTTTCCTATAGATATTATGCCTTTTTGGGGCACATTTGAATCTGATCTTGGACTGTAGAAAACCATATTAAAGTAGTGCAATAAAATGTACTATAGAATGTATATAAACCTCCTTTGATGCAACTTATTTTTCACTCTTATTTCAAATATGAAATTCTGGTTTTATGGTAGATTTTTCTCCCACAATACAAGGGTTTTGAGGTTTCCTTTTATGAGTACAAACCTTTACCATTTTTCTTGGAAACTTTGTTAATAAATCCAAGATTAGATAAAAATAGATAGAAGCTTTTTAATTTATGCAATTTTTTGCACTTTTTTCTTGCATCCAATTTAGTAATGCTTTGGATTTGAGACTCACCAAGTCTCAATCTGTGAAGCTTCTATTTATATTTTTGTTTAGTTGTATTCTTCTCCAAGTTTTTGGAGGATTCTAACCTTTTTTGGTGGCTTCTTATGGACACTATGAGTTGCATATATATGTGCTTCAATAGTATCTTTAAACACTTGATACAAATCAAATTTTGTGCCCTTCAAGAACACAAACTAACTTCTTTTGAGAGTAGTATAATAGTGGAAGTCTTTCACTTTTAATGCACTAAGATTACACCTTATCACTCCAATCAACTCTCAAATTAAAGCAATAACAATTTACTACAGCTAATCAAGAATAACCTCAAATGAATCTGTAAGAGTTATTCTGCAACTTCACTACAACTAGTATTGTAGGACTTAGTATTTTTTTTTATTTTTTACAAAATAGATAATAGGTAGTTTATAGAAGCAATTTTGGAATCTAATAAACTCCTAATTAATGTGCAAATGAACCTTAAAAAAAACTTCTTCTTTTTGCACTTTCGAAGAATGTAGTCCAATTTTCTATTTGCAACTATAATTCGAATTCAAGTGATTCTAACAAATAAAATTGGTAAATGGATTAATGAACCTAATTGCATCAAAAATTTGCATAGTTTTTTGTAGTAGCTTTTTTATCGCTTATATATAGGATGTAGATATTGGTGTCTAACATCACCAAGTTGCTGCTACGAGTATGTCCTTGCAGCTCTTTGTAGATTGTATTGAACAACTCCTTCACCAAATGATGGTCTCGACCTTTATTTCATGAGCCTAGGATTTTATGGCTTATTCTCCTCTTTTGTTCTCATCCTTCTACTACAAATTTGGAGAAGTATTTGAATATGAAGCGATGCCTTCTTTCTGTGAGAGGTAATATTCAAACCTTCAATATTTTATGAGCTTCTTTTGTCTTCAATTATTCTTGTCAAATTTTAACTTCAAGCAGGATCTTCTTTTGATATTTGTTACTCCTTGCCAAAATTTTCTTCATGAATTTGGCACTCCTTGCCAAATTCTTCTTTTGGTATTTGGCACTCCTTGTCAAATTCTTCTTCTCTTGGGCTTGTTGTTAGATGGCAATAATTTTCCCAAGTCCTTCACTATTAGGGGTTTCTCCTTGGTAGTGGATTTCTCCAATGAGTTCTCCTTTGAGAATATCTTCAATAAGGCTCTCCTAGCCTTCTTTGGATGCTTGATAAGACCTTCCCAATGTCTCTAATTTTATAGCTTTTGATGGTATTCCTTGAGACCTTTACTTCAACCTTATACTCCTAGAAGTTTTGATGGTGAGATCTACTTCTGGATCTCTAATTTTGCTACTTTTGAATTTGATCAAGACTCACCTAGTTTTTATTCTCCTTCTCCTTCCTTGAATGGAAGTTTTACAATGAGATCTTCTCCTGATCTCTTTGATTTACTTCAGGAACTTAATTCATATGAATAATATACCCTTCCTAACTTTCTTGTAGGAATTTTCCCAACTGACTAAATCTTATTTCCCTACAACAAAGTATTAGTACTAAAATATTTAGTCTACTTCTGAATCATATATTCTCTTTGAATTCTTCTGTGAGATCAAGGATTCTATGGCCTTTTTTAGTATCAATGTTTCTTTGGTATTTTTTAGTATCAAGGCTTCTTTGGCCTTTATTTCAGTACCAAGGCTTCTAAGGCCTTTTTCAGTATCAAGGCTTCTGTGGCATTTTTTAGTACCAAGGCTTTTGTGGAATTTTTGGTATCAAGACTTATGTGGCTTCTCCTTCAAGGCTCTTGTGGTATTTTATCCAAGGCTTCTATGGACTTTTTATGTTAAGGCTTCTATGGTATGTTCTTCAACTTGTGAAGTCCTTTGATTCAACAATGAATATATTCAGTCTCCTAACTTCACCACAACTCTTCACAAGAAGTTTCATTTCACAGTATTTCTCTTGCACAAGGAACCAATCTCTACATTATGAGGGCATCCCGAACTTCGAGAAATGAAGTTGGAGTCTCCTAGATTTCTATTGTAGGAGGAGTCCCAATATTTTGAGAATTAGTTTTCTATAAACAAAAGAAAATTTAGGCACTAGTTAGCAAATTCCAGATATCTTGGATGATCCTCACTAGATGTGTATCTAGTGGCTTGAATGCTGAGTCTTGGTCTTCACAAGTTTTTCTTGAAACTTTATAGAAAGACTCGAGTCACATGCAATCTCAATATTTCTAAAACTAATATTATTTTTAATCTTCACTCGTGACTCTCCCTAATTCTGCCACCTAGATTCTTTTGAGATATTTTGATAGTGGTTGGTCTAGTGGTGTGTCATTTTGTCAAACTACTCAGGATCAATGATAATGGTGGCTTCCCTATTGACCTACACAAACTATATCTATTGTAGCTCTAATACCACTATTAGATTTTTATGTGACAAGAACTAGGAGATAACAATCACAATATGCAAAATAATATGAACGAAAGTAAATATGCTAGATGACTAAAATATACAATAAATAGAAATGATATAAAATATTACAATGTAGCTATAGAGGAAATGAACACTCCATTATAAATCTATTGAACTACATTACATCCATCACCAATGGATGGTGTTACACATAGAACTAAGCTACACTATGTCCCCCGACTCTCTACGTATCATTGATTCTATATCTATCTATCTATGAGGATATCCTTATATAGATAAAATAGGATACTTGGCCAACACTCTATCTAGTTGTGTAAGGGACAACTTGCACATGTACAACTTGCACATTGACAATTGTACAATTATTCAATTGCATGAAGTAACTAGATAACTTACCCCTAAATTAATCTAAGTATGTACCTTGGAAGTACATTTACATAACCCAAATGATGGAATATACTCTATTTCTAATAGTAAAGTGTTTGTCATACCATATAAATTGGGACAATAATTGTTCCATGACCTATTTATACTATTTAGAAATGGGGTAATGATATTGGTAGATTCATTTCACTTGGTTGATGATTAAGAGGGAATCAAAGATTTACAATTGCTCAATGCACATTACAAAGGTAATTTTGAGGTTGAGGATAAGTGCTATGTATTCGACATTATTGTTTGTGCAAGGAAAGTCTAGTTTGAAGAAAAACGGGAGTGGATCCCCTTGTGGTTTGAATAAAAATATTCTTGTACCTCTCCTTTGCTTGAATTTAGAACCATCAAAGAAAATGGTCATATTTGCATCTATTTTAGATTCAACATCTTTCTTGATTTTTGGTAGTATTGAACATTGAGTCATTGAGAATATCAATAATGAACGATTTGTTATCATTGAGAGAAGTTTTGATGAGTTGGTCGATGATGACCTGGCCTTTAATGGATTTTTGGTTGATGAATTTGAGATAAATTTTATTAAGAGCATAACCCATTTGGTGGTTCAACTTTTTGGTATGTTCTCATCATAAACCATAAAGGGTTTTCACGAGTGATGATATATATGGTGTGTTTTAGCATGTAATGACAAAGTTTATTAGTGGAAGAAACTACCACTAGGTATAACTTCTCCATGTGTTCATAGCATATTTCATATCTTATTAAGATTTTATTGATGTAATATATAGCCTACTCTTGGTTCATTTTTCTAGGCCAACATGGTGTTGAAAGTAAAATTGGTGGCTAATATATAATGAAAAGGGCATCCCAATAATGGTGGGAAAAAAACTGAAGGAGAGGTGAGATAGTTCTCTATAGCTACAAAATTATCTTGAAATTCTTGATCCCAATCAAATGCAACCTTTTTTGCAAGAGATGATTAAATGGCTTACACTTGTATGATAGTTGAGCAATAAAGTGGTGGATCACTTGGATCTTCCCTTGCAAGCTATGTAACTTTTTGAGATTTTTAGGGGGTGGCATGTCTATGATGGCCTTGAAATTTTATGGGTCCACTTCAATGCCTCATTGGGAGACAATGAAATCTAACAATTTTCCAAAAAGTACATAGAAGATGCATTTCTTTGAATTTACTTTGATGACGGTCAAAGACTTAGCACAAGATGTTGAGGTGTTGATGGCATGTTTTGTATTTTGCCAATAAGTCATCCATATAGTATTCCATAATATTATACATGTAATCATGGAAGATATAGGCCATGGCACATTTATATGTGGTGCCTACATTCTTAAGGCGAAATGGCATGACATTGTAATAAAATGTCCTCCAAGGAGTAATGAACGATGTTTTGTGTTGATCATCAAGATGAATCTAAATCTGGTTATATCTTGAAAATCCATCTATGAGGGATAGAATTTCATGCCTTGTAGTGGAATAAAAAAGGGTGTCAATATTTATCAAGGAAAAATTGTCCTTGGTACATGCTTTTTTTAGATCACAAAAGTTGGTGAGGATGTGGATCCCTCCTTTGGGATTTCCAACAGGTACCATATTAGATATCGATTTAGAATAGTTGATCGACTGAATGAAGCCTACATCAAAAAGTTTTTTAATTTTTTTGACCATTAGGGTGATGGTAGGGTGCATCTTTCAAAGTTTTTACTTGACTAGTTTTGCATTATTGTCAAGCGTGAGGTTATGGACCACGAGTGAGGGGTCAAGGCTAGTTATATTGATATAGGACTAGGTAAATACTTTCTTGTACTTCTTGAGGAGTGCAATAAAATTAGTATGATTTTTAGGGGATAAGATTTATCACAGTTGAGAATGTAAGAGTCGCTAGGGTCATTGTTGATATCAATTTTGAGGGTGTCTTCCAGAAGCATGTGGGAACTATCTTCAAGTTGGGTGGGTGTGGGGATGAGATGCAAATAATCAGTTGCAATTTCCATATGGATTTCATATTCATGGATGACCTCAATCTAGTGTATGGAAGGAGGAAGAGGAGTTGTAGGTAGGTAAGCATTAGAATGACGAATGACCTATGTGGAAGGGATGAAATCATGTGGGGAAGGATTTGGAATAAGGTGATCAAAGTTGATGTAGTCTAGATTAATGCTAGGGATATTTTTTGGGTGAGCCGCATAGCAAAGTAGGAAATTTAAAAAAAAAAATCATATTAAATATAGGGTAGATGATTGATGTAGATCGCACGATACTATTGGTTGTAATAGATATTGTTAGGTCTTGTGATCATGGTAAGACTTGATGAATAATTTTATGAGGGTGAGGTCGAGGTGGTGGCTAACATTGATGCTCATGTGGGAGGAGAAAGTGAATAATGGGTAGTGGAATTGAGAACATGCAAAGAAATTCAATGTCCTTATCAAGATGTTTGGTTATGGGAACGATAAGGGATGACATGTCTTTAGAGTTGTCTAAGTTAACGAAAATATTATTGAATTGTTATTTGAGCTCATCCTCAGAAGTGTCAAGGGACTCTAGTTGAATCATGGAGACCTGGAAGAAGTATGGAGGGATGTCTATCAAGGATTGGGAAGATTGGATTTTTCTAGGGGAATTTCACTCGATATCTGTGGGGTCATCCTATTCATATTCATTGGATGCAATGTCAAGGTGTTGAAGTTTATATTATAACATATCCTTAGACTCATGATAGTAGCCTAAGATAGATTTGTCCTTTAGTTATTGGTAAGGAGGAGCAATGAGGTTTTCTAGACCTTGTTTATGATAGCCCAAGCCAAATCCATACTAATTATAATGTTTGAAGTAGCATAAGGTATATGACGAATTGGGAAAATAATCAATGTTTACATTAAATTGGGCCTCAGGCTTAGGAGGCTTTGTTGCTTCTAGGGAGGAATCGATGCCTCTGTATACAAAAATTGTTTGGTTTGTGGAGACCCCCATTTGGGTAATGGTGCCTATGGTTAGTGGTATATTTCAATATTGACCAAAATCATGTGTTGTTTGAATGCTAGGAGGGTTGATATGGGTGTTGTGCACAACATATTCTCTCGATCCTAGAGTAGTCATGAGAACTAAGACATGTGGCATTTCAGGATGAAATGATGGTCTTGAGGATGTAGATGGTAGTGCTTTGGGTGGAGGGTTTATGGGACAAGGGGAAATGAATTGTGATGAATTGGTTTCTGAAGTAGTCATGGATAAATGAGGAGGTATATTGAAGGTAAAAGTTGAATAAGGTGATGACTGAGGAAGGGTACATTTTGAATATGTAGAAGGTGGGGAGAAATCCAATGATAGTTGGGAATTCTAACATGGATGAGGAGTAGGGCATGCAACTAACAATATTGGTGAACCCACGAATGAGGTTGCTAGTTGGGTTGATGTAGTAGACCTTATGGCTATGGGTGTGAGGTGTGTAAAAGGAAGTTTATGAGCTAGCAGGAGGGTGACCATGTTGTAAAATTTAAATGGCTCCTCATCGATAAATATATGATGTACTTACCCCTCATGAAGGTATTTCAAGTAGTGATGTACTATGGAGGGGAGGCATTGCATATCTCTAATCCATGGTCTATCAAGGAGAAGGTTGTATTGCATCTCCCTTTAATGAAATGGCACAAGATAGGTATAGTTTTTATGCCCACCTAAATAGGTAGGACTATCATATCGAGCGTAGAGCACATGGTGCCCTTGAAATCCTGCAAGTCCATGGAGGGAGTGACAAGATGATTGGGTGGAATTTTTAAGTGTTTGAGGGTACGAATGGTGATTATGTTGATGGAGGAACCGATATCAATCAAAATATTTTACCTCCACTTCCTCAAGGGTTGTCATTTCATGTTCATAAAAAACAATGGAGGGTTGCATGCATGTATACATATTGCCTATAATATTGGCAAAGGCATTGCTATCACTCGTTTCTAGATCTATATACTGCAAGATGTTGTTTAATGCCTTGTGATGAGGTTGTGACTATTGTAGTAGGTCATAGATAAAGAGTTTAGCATGTACAATTCTTAGCTGGTGTGTGAGATTTCTTTTGATAGTTATGATTGGTTACGAAGGTAAATGAGGGTCTTTTGTTGGAGGATAGTATCCTAATAGACATTGGTTGTTGGGTAAGGTAAGTTGAGCATCATTGGTTTCATGTCACCATGTTGATCATTACAACAAAGGCTTGATGGGAAGGGACATGATTAACCTGATTAACTTATTGGTGTATTGCTTATAAATTTGAGGCATTAGCCTGTGTGTGTGGCATATCATATTGATAAGGGATTTCAAAAGATTCTAAAGTTCTGGTTAGGAGAAAGATTGTCAAACTGAATGGCTCCACTCTTTATGAGGTCTTGGATGATGTGCCAAAATTACTGACAACTATTAATGTCGTGTCCCTTTCAACAATGATAATCACAAAAGACATATTCCTTAAAACCTCTTGATCTTGTGTAGTTGGGATCTTCTGGTTTGATTTTGGGTAAGGCAATGTGTTCTGTATCATAAATATTTTGAAATATATTGGCCAATGACTAACCAAGAGGAGTCCACTTGCACTATGAACGATTGGTAGGTTGTAGGTAGGTACACATTTGGTTAGGCAAAGGTGGGAGGATCTCTTGCCTAGGTTGTTGATAATCTTGACATTGCAATTGGATGTTTCGATGAAATGAGGTGACGACTACATTGAGCACTACATTGCTTGTATATAGGGTCTTAGGTTGGTCTACTTTGGTATTTCTCTATAGATTCTTTGGATCCATAGTGGATATTGACAAAAATATGGCTCCACATAGCCAACATGTTGATGATTCAAATGATACACACAATTGCTATGGAAGTGGGTGACCTATCCTTTCTTAATTTATGATTCGAATACCACTAACATTGTTGCATCAACCTAAGCATGCCTAAAAATATCTCCCATTGCACACTTATCTTAGCTTTTGCATTGTGATAATGTTAAGTAGTTTGAGAAGCATCAAATATTACACACATATGATTGTGACTTCCCCATACCAACGACTAATTATTTATATTTATATTGATCTAATGCTATGGCTAGACTAGTTGTAGTGTTGCACTTAGGCATCCACATGTAAGGATGGATGACTATGTTCGATCGTAGAGCTACACAAATATGAAGTACCAAAAAATAGACAATATGGAGGACCACTAGCAAAGCATCAACATCAGGGACATATATCTCTTCTCTCCCATTCTCAATAGGGCCAAAAATATTTTATGAGGATTGCTTTCCTCCACATTCAGCTCACAGATTACTTTTGCATTGTATCCTTAGTGCATTGCTAGACCATAATGTGGCACCATTAATGGGTGGCACATCTTCCTAAACACTCAAATCTAGATTCTACAACCATTTCTACATGGCTTTATGTTGGCACCACTCAAATAGTTAGGGACCGACTTCCCATAGAATTTGTACACAATGGGAAGAATGTGGTGCTCTCGATAACCTCAGCTTCACTGTTCTCTTAGAATTAGTTCCTTGACCATTATATATAAGTATTATGGGTGAAATTTTGTGCCTTTCAACCACTCTTTCTTTTTTTAATATGATGCTTTTCAAAGGTTCATCAATTTTTGAAGCACTAGCAGATGACCAGAAGATGGAGGTGGCAATAATAGTGATAGGCAGTTACAAGTAGCAAGTGGGTGAATGCTTGTGCAAAATATTAAGCAAATAAAATAGTGGGTGGACATTTGAGCTCTAACTTTGGGCGACAACATTCAAAAAGATCCACCCACTCACCAAGTGAATATTTCAACCAGAAACAAGGGTGAAAAGATTGTAAGTCCCCACCCACAAGGAAGATAAAACTCCCACCCATTGTTGGGCAAGACTTTGGAGCCCATATTTAATGAAACTTTGAGGAAATTCCTACCTACTTCATAGTATCACTTTGATCAGATGAGAAGTGACCACCAAGTATCCAAACTCTCACCATCATATGAAATTTCAAATGGGAAGATATTTATTGTTGCAACTACATAGTACAAACTATGCGTACATAGAAGTGATTGATTTGAAGCATGGATAATCAATTCTAGTCATTCACCACCTAACCAGAGGATCACTAGCTAATTGAAATGGTAGAGTACATCAAAATTAATATTCTGGGTAGAAATAATAGAAGAATCAAGGGCCTAGATCTCATTCTAACATTTTGTGCTAAATGTGAATGTCTATTTTTGCTTTGGTTGCTTGAGTGATTCTCATTTAATTATACTAAACTAGATTTCATGGGACTTACTCGGTGGTTCTGGAATTCATATTTACAATTGGGTTGGGGGTTTATTTTGACAATAAGCCAGTAGTATGGGAGTGTTCTATTTATAAATTTTGGATTTCATGCACCCACCCATTGATCCTAGAATTCAATTTTGATCCACTACATGAATCACTAAGTGAGAACCTGGTTGAGTTATTTGTTAGGTAGTGTGCTTGTGTTCACAACTGACGATGTCAAGGGTGCATGCATATTTATGAGATCATAACCCATCCTTGTGAGTTCTAGCTATGATATCCCTTTTTTTTCTTTTCCTCTTCACTTTTTCCTTTTCTTGTTTGTGGTGAAGGTAGCTAGAACCCCCCATAAGTAACTGACCTTCTTCGAAGATCGACCGTCCTAACCTGATGATAGTCGTTTGATGTTGGCATAGATCCATGCCCTCGATGTTGGATATTTGAACAAGAAGTATTAACAACTTTGTGCTCGCTGCCTGTGGCCCATGGTGGGTACCCATACTCCACCATGATGTAAACACCAACTTGGATCCCACTTCAAATCATACCTTCCTAATTTTAGCCTCAATGGTCCATCCACTTTCCATGTGGTCCACCCTAGGTCCTTAGTGCCCACTATGCCCTCATGGAGAAGGAACCACTACCTATTTTATATATTTATTTTGATATCCCCACTCGGGTGATCCAGTTATACATGGCAAAAGCCACCTATGATATCCACCATGACTACCAAAATGAAGTACAAGAAAATCATTTTTTCACAATTATATTAAAAGGAGGGTTATATGAGTTGTCTTTTTACAACTATGCCATTGAAGGCTATAATATGGGATCTTCCACAAGAGAAGCCTTCTTTCAGTGAAGGTGGTAAAAAATCATAGATGGCTTCTTTGCATTTCTCAAGGGGAGTGGGCCTACTACTCATGGGCCACTGTTATCTACATAGGTCCTCTAAACCTGCACAACCCTAAAAAAATGGTTAGTAATGTTTGGGGGCTTGTATCAATTAGACCCCTTGTAATGCAAAAAAAAATATTCAAATGCAACTTGGCTAATGTATTATAGAAGTGTTGAAAATAGTTACAAAATTGGTTAAGACAATGATGCTTACCTAGTTGGAGGGTTTTTTGACCTCTGCTTACTTCTAGAGCTCCTTTCCAAGTCGGGAAACCATTTGAACATGTAGTTTGATAGAAAATTACAAAACAAAAAGGGATTTCAACAAACACATTAGCATCCATGGTGGTTGATGGCAAGTGAGGGTGTGAATGTAGAAGTCTCTAAAATGATTTTGGCAAAGGTTTGGTATGTGAGTGGTTCATTTTCTCTCCTTCTTAGTGTTGTAAATTACTACAAAGTTATCCTACATTTTCTTATTATTGTTAATGAAGTAAATAGATTCCTATTTATAGAAATTGACCAAGGTTAGGAGGGGTGAGGTGTCCTATGAGGTGGCTTAGTAGGGGACAAGGTAAGGTGGGTGGAGTATGGGCCTTATTTGTCCATGTGGGATGAGGCCAAAGGTTGGTGGGAGAGAAAATAGAAAGGGGGTATGTGCTTTTATTTACCCATGTTGGGTAAGGATAAAGGTGAGACAAGAGTTTTATCTGATGTGGAAATGGAGCATGAGTTAGGTTGACCATGGTTAGGGAAATTGTTGGTCATAAAATCTACCCAAGAAAGGATTTTGGGAAGTGTATGCGCCCTAGACTTGGACCAACATTGAAAGGCCGAAGGGAAGAGATGCCCTCTGTGCCAATCTTCATAGAAAGGCCAACTCCTATACTAAACTACTTGGTGTTTGTAGCTAAGAGTGCAAGAATGAGATAAAAATAGTAAGGGTGCAGGAAAGAGATAAAACAGTAAGGGTGTAGGAAAGAAATAAATAGAGTAAGGGAAAAAATGTCAATAAATTAAAGGGGGAAAGAACCAACAACATGATTACTGGCTACAACTCGAAGTAGCAGCAATGAATACCAAGGAATAAAATGAAATGAACACAATAATAGTCCTCCTATGTATCCTTTGGACGAGTTCCAGGATTACCCTTCCCTCTACATGGAAATACAAGATTCAAAATTATGGCGAATAGGAAATAAGTGAATATAACAGAAACACTATCCACAGGCAGCATACAAGAAAACTATTATAGTGTTTTATCTCCTATGTATCCTTTGGGAAAATTCCAGGGTTCTACCCGTAATCGCACACCTAAATCCAGAATGTAGAATTACAGTATGCAAATGAAGAAAATAATTAACAGAAATAATCGTAGAATGCAACATACAAGAGAGAAATGAAGCCCAAAGCTCTTTAGTATTAATTGCAGGAATTCAAGTTACAGCAGCTTTCTAGCAAAAAGTTTCCCCCCTTTTCTTTACAATGCCTAGGTTTTTATAGAGGACCTGAACCTCTGAGCCATCAATGCACAAAAATGAGGAGTACATCCTCAAAATTATGAGAATTCGGCTCCTGTTACTCCCATGACCGAGCTCTCAAATCCATTTCTATAACTAGAAGCTGCGACCGGGTTAGCCAGGGAAACTCGCATTTATGAGCCACCTGACCTGTCCTAGGCCTTCAGATGCGGAGCTTGAGTGGCTGCCATGTATGTCGGACTCTCCTTATGAGACTGATACTTCCTTTTAGATTGCCAAAAATGAGCCCCGAGTCTCCCAGGCACAAAAAAGTTCATTTATGAAGCACTTGATTGTCTCAAAAAAATACTTGACTTGGAGTGCGTGCCCCAAAGGTGCTTCGCTAAATTCTGATTTGTGACACTGCTTCGCAATGGATGTGGGTCAAAGTTTCACGTGAAGGAGCCTTTCAAAATAACTTTGTAGATGTTGAGTGCTGAAGCAGATATCTCCTCTCAAGACGGGCTCTCAATATTTTGCTGCTTCACTGGAAAGGTGTGTCAAAAATTGCTTTGCAAGGTTATCTACCCAAAGTGAATGCTTCGCTGATGAGTTGTCAAAATGCTTCACCATGAACCTTCTTCAAAACTAGGGTTTGGGAGGTTTTTGGCGAAGTGCAATTTTTGCCTTGGAAAAAATGTTTCGCTCTTTCATGGGCCACCACCGCTTCGAGTGAAAGTGCGTCGCACAAAAGCTATCCGAAGTGGATGCTTCACGACAACTTTGGTGAAGTGGAAATGGTTCACCAGTAGAGAGGCCCGAAGTGGGTGCTTCACTGATTTTTTGGCAAAGTCTTTTTTCAATGCTTGAACTCTTTGAGTCCTGCTTCACAAAATTTTCGCTCGAAGCAACTGCTTGGGCTACTTCGGGTGTGAAGTTTTTTTCATTCTCTACATCCTTACTTCCTTTTTTCAGAAAAGCTATCTTCATTTTCTTGTGAAGCTCTTAAATTTAGCTTGCTTAGTAGTGAAGCTCTTATATATCCATTCTATGTACAAGGGGGATGGCAATGAAAGCCAAAATTGCTGCAACACTTACAAATGTTTTCAAAAACAACAAAAAGAAACACTTTACAAAAAGAAACACTTTACAAAAAGAAACACTTTACAAAAATTTTGATTTTTTTTCTACCCCTCTAGGCAATGTGACAAAATTGTCAACATTCTTGGTGGCTCACGGGGCAACAATTTCACCTCGGTGCAAGAAACCTCTGCCTTAATCCGTTGGGCTAGAGTTACCTCTAGACCCTTCTTTTTCTCTTCTTGGGGGTGCTTCCACAACTTCTTATTCTTCTTCTTCTTCCTCTTCTTCCTCTTCTTCCTCTTCTTCCTCTTCTAGTGTGGCCTCCTATTGCGGTGGTGGGGGAAGGCGATCATGGATGCATTCCATGGTTTGGCGAACATGAACCCAGGCACCTTTTTGGAAAGGCTCTCAGTCTTGTAGCGCTTTGACCAAAACATGGAATCGATAAATTTGCCCTATGTCGACATGTTTGGCTCTTGTGCTTAGATCATTCAGGTAGGCCACGATCTTGCAATGTCTCAGAATAAAATTTGTGACTTGACCTTCTGTAATTGGCTCCTCCCACTCGTCTATCTCTGAGACGTCACTCTCAAAATGGAGCCAAGCTGGCTTGAGTTCTTACTTAGTAAAAAGGTTCCCATCATCATCAGTGAAACTTGGGAAACCTAATGAAGAGAGATATTGAAAGTATCCTAGTGATGTGTGCTGCTCGTGTTCAAATAAATCCATGAGATCCTTCGCCTTCTATGATTTCATCACCTTGGAGAAGAAGGCGCAGACCATAGCTTGGGCTATGGATAAATATTTGGCTATCCGGCTCATCGTAGTGACTTGCAGGTCTTGATATTTGATACTTTGGACCTCAAAATCTAGTTTGAGTTGGCTTCTAATTTTTTGGATGATCTCATATACTATTGGCCCTTCTTGAGCAACGACATACTGGGCTTCGGTGATGTAAGTCAAAATTGATAGGGCATTGGAGGCCCAAGATCTGAAGTTCTTGAGCAGGTGCGAGCGGATTTATTTTATTCTGCCTCTATCAAACAACTCCAGGCTCTATTTTTTGTACAACTGTTGTTGCATCTGCAAGATATTGCTTTCAAACTCTTTGGCCTTTAGTTCAGCTTCAGCCTGTATCTTGCTCTGATCTTTAGTTGTACCCTACAATTGCTCTATTTATTGTTTTAAGGCATCTACTTCCTTTTTCATCATCTCGCACTACTTCTCCGCATCTTCCAGCTTAGAGTAGGTCCTGGCTAGATCCTCTTCCAATTTGATGTTGGGACTCTCTGCTTCAAACCAGCATTGATTGGCGATATTTGCATGTGCGTGAAATGTTTCTATTCTTACATGCATAGATGTAGATTCATTATCTACATCCAAGTGTTCTAGGTCCTTGGAATTTTCTTGATAGTCATAATCCATAGGGGTCATCTTGTCCAATGGTTTTTGGACCTTAGGAACCTTCTTCACCTTATGCAATTTTTTGCCTTTCAGATCGAAAAAAATGCATTTTTCTACTTTGGCCAGATACTGCCCTCTCTTTTTCCTCACCTCCTTTAGCATCTTATCTATGTTCTGCCAGGCTTGGAGTAGCTTTTATGCCAGGGGACATTCCTTGATCATAGCTAGTTCTATTTTGAATGAGGCTGGGTCTCTAGCCAAGGGGGTGAACAAATATAAGGAATGGATAGGTGATTCCTCACCAGTAGGTTCGACGATGGGTGTGGTGGGAGTCTCGACGAGAGAAACAATGTCATGCGTGACCAAGGAAGGGGAGTCGGGGTTCAGAGTTGGAGTACTACATTTGCCCTGATTAAGAACCAAAGGAATTGTGGTGTGGGTGAGAAAAATAGTATCGATAGAATTGTCTTGGCCTAATGATTTGAATGGAATGGACATGCTTGGGAGGTTGGCAGAATCATGAGGCAAATTCAAGGTAGCGAAGGGCAAAATGTGATGGGGTGACTGAACTTCTGAGGGAGAGGGAGACTGATGGGGAATTACGATCGAGACCGTTGTGGACATGACTTGAGGAACCAAGGTGAAGGGTGAGGAATGCATACCTGTGTGCTCTCTCGATAGAGCAGATGTGGTGGCTTCCTACGTGGCCGACTCTTGTTCCTTTTAGCTTTGGTACTTTTGACCTCTATGATTTCTTCTTCAGGACCCCCTTCCTATTGGAGGAGTTCCTCCACATCAATGACGTCTACTTCCGTAATTGTCTCGGCACTTTGTGACATTGTCCCTTCAACATTTGCCTCGGCTGAGACTGTCGTAGGCTATTCGCTAGGAACTCCCAAAGGTTTAGTATGTGGTTGCTTTGGGTGGGTTGGAGGAACTTGAGCTTGGTCCAACTTCTTTCTTTTTATTTTCTCCTCTTTCTTCTCTGATTGCTACGCTGACCCTGCAACACTCGTATCATGGCCTCCGACAGACTATTGAGGCAACTCTTGTAGTGTCATCGCTACCTCCTCCTCTTCCTCTTGTTTGGAAGCATTGTCAGTTCTTTGTGGGCTCTCACCCGAACTTGGGGCACTGGGAGGGATGAAGTCGACGAAGGATCTCTATAGGACTAAATTCTTCCTCCTCACCCAATAGCTGTAATGCAAGGATCTCTATATGGGTTGGTAGAATAGCCTCCTTGCCATACACCAGCGCGTAAGGTGACATTTTGATTGACTTCTTGATAGAAATTCGATCGGCCCACAAGGCCCGATCTAAGAGGAGGTGCCAAGTTCTTTTGTTCTTCTCTATGAGCTTCCTCAGCACCCTTAATAGAGTCTTATTAGTTTATTCTGCCAATCCATTACCTTGTGGATAGTAATTAGAGGAGACCTTGTGATACATCCCATATTTGTAGATGAAATCATTGATCTTGGCATCTGAAAACCCAGGACCATTGTTCATTACAATTGCTTCTGGGATGCCAAACCGGGTGATCAAACCTTCTAGGAATTCCATGATGGTTTCCTAGTCGACGTGCTTCATGGGTACTACTTCAGCCCATCTGATGAAGTAGTGGTTGCGGTCAGGATGAATTTATGCCCTACGAAAGAGTTCGATGATATAACCCCTATGAAATCCAGCCCCCATTGTTGGAAGGGTGTTTCTACCTGTATCGGTCAGAGAGGCATAGGAGCACTTTTGATTTGGTCGACAAACTTCTGACATTGCTCACATCTATGACAGACTGCAAAGGCATCGACGAAGAGTGTAGGCCAATAATATCCCATTTTTATTATCTTTAATGCCATTGTTCTTCCTGCGAAGTGACCCCCGGATAACCCCGAATGGAATTCGCCCAAGACTCTTTTCTTATCATCTTCTTTTATGCACCTAAGAAGAACGCCATCAATATTCCTGAAGAATAGGCATTCGGGGTGCAACGTGTATCGGAGGGACCACATCCTAAAGTGTCTTCATTGCAAAGCATTAAAATGTGGTGGACATCTCTCGATGTTGAAATATTCAACTATCTCACTAACCCAGTCCTTCTCATCTTCTTCTTAATTTGTGAAGCACCCTTCTACTACCAAGTCATCCCACTAACAAGCTATCACTTTGGCTGCTACGCTCTTCACAAGATCTTGACATAGCACGCGATCATAAACCAATTTTGTGGGTCTAATCTCGATGTCAAACTCCTATATTTTGCTGACCCAGATGACTCTTTTGCTACCCAATTCTCCTTGAATAATGAAGTTACGCACATTGGGATGAATGATGAACACTGTAACCCGACTCTGAGAAATGAAGTGCTTGAAATTCCTCAAGGATTTTATTACTGCATGCACCTACCTTTCTATGAAATTGTACTTTTCTTCATGGGGGTGTATCACCTGGCTTAGAAACATGATGGGGCGCTCTTCGCCATCTTCCCCCTTCTGTGTCAGGACTATAGCATAGCTTTCAGGTTCTCCTATAGCATATAGGATGAAATCTCGATTGTAGTCAGGGTTGGTCAGGACTGGTGCCTAAGTGATTCAGGCCTTGATCTCTTCAAATGCCTCTTTCCTTTCATCTGTCCAGATGAATTCAAATTCCTTCTTCAAGATTTTGGACATTGGTTTGATGACTTGGGTGAAGTCTAGAACGAACTTCCTTACGAAGTTGATCTGGCCAAAAAAATATTGTAGACATTTCTTATTCGCCGGTATTGGGAGCTTCAAGAGATCCTCAACTCTATCAAGATCTATGATGAGACCCTTCTATAATATCACATGTCCCAATAAATTTCCCTCATTGACTATGAATATGGACTTTTTAGGATTGATTGAAATGCCAAACTCTCTGTATTTTTTGAATATCTACTACAAATGTAAAGGATGATCCTCCCTTCTTTGGGAGAAGACAGTCATGTCATCCAGATAGATGACAATGACCTTATCTAACAGTTCACCAAAAGCTAAATCCATGGCCCTTTGAAAATTTGCCCCTGCATTCGAAAGGCCGAATGGCATTCGCTGATAGGCAAATGTTCCCCACTTGGTACTGAATGCGGTTTTATGCTGGTATTCATCCCTAACCTAGATCTGATTATATCTTGAGAAGCCATCAAGAAGGGAGAAGTGTTGAGCCCCAGCTACTGAGTGCAAGATCTGATCAATCTACGAGAGAGGGTAATGATCCTTGAGCGAAGCCTGATTCAGGTTGTAAAAATCTATGCATAGTCGTATATCTCCATTCTTATTTCTAATAGGGACTAGATTCACTACCCAAGAGGAATGCTTTATGGGATAAATTATCTTCACCTCAAGCATTTTTAGGAGCTTGGCTTTCATCAGGACCTTGATCTTCGAGTTAACAAGCCTTTGCCTCTGCCGGAAGGGTTTGATTCCCTCCTGCAACTCAATTGTATGCTGGATCAGTTGCCGATCGTATCCTTTTAGGTCTTGATAAGACCATGCCACAATGTCAGAATACCTTCTCCACAAATACCGAATATGTTCTAGCTCTTCCAAAGTGCAATCCATTCCAACTTTTATTACTTTCCTGTATTCTAGCTCCAGATCCTGATACTGCTTTGCGTTGACTTTGATCCTATGAGAAACTGCTCGATCATTTTGATTGAAGCGGCTTTCAAGAGTAATTAATCCCTTAGGGATGTGATTATTCTTAAATTGAACTAGCCCTTCATATTCATCATCATCAGGGATTCTTTTCTCAACTTTTGCTGCTTCTTGAATCATAAAATTCACAATCTGCTCATCACTGTCAAAAACTTAACAATGCAGATCTCTATCTAGGACAGAGGGCCAATAAATCATCCTCACATCTTTGGGTTTGTGCACCATGTCTTCTGCTAGAGAATACTTAGCTGTGATGGATGTTAAGACATCGACATGTATGTTCTTTTCTTGGGGGATGGACTGTAGATTGAGAGATTCGAATTGGTCAAACAAGTCCCATACCCTATTACGGTATGCTTTGAGATAGTGCTTCTTTGAAATGCACTTATTTGTGACTTAGTTGCATACCAAATCTAAATCTCCAAAGAATTGGAGATGCTTTATGCCTAAT
Organism: Wollemia nobilis; assembly: GCA_028583015.1. NCBI lineage: Eukaryota > Viridiplantae > Streptophyta > Pinopsida > Araucariales > Araucariaceae > Wollemia > Wollemia nobilis. Next base: position 122,194 of record JAQPPZ010000652.1, on the reverse strand, counting down.
TTTTTTGCTTTCTTCAGTCCCATGCATAAAGCTTCGTATTTTTCTGCATTGTTGGTGCAGATCCAAACCAACCGATAGAAATATTCCTTTTGCTCTCCAGATGGTGACACTAAAAGTATCCCTGCCCTGATGCCATTCTTGCATCGGGTGCCATCAAAGAACAATTTCCATAGTCCTTGGGCAGAGATCGTATCTCTTGACTTGGCATGTTTCTCAGGCTTGGTGATGGCATAACATCCCACTTCCATTTCTATCATGGCATTGAAGTCTGCCAATGAAAACTCATCTTCACAACTCAGCTACGCAAGGGATTCTTCAAACAAATCTACCTGCTCTATACCTTTCGCTATCACATGTATGGGATCACTACCTTCCTCTTCAGACATCTTCTATACGAGGAACGTGGAAGGTTTCTCATTATAGATTTTGACCTTCCTCCCTTTGAATGGAATCTCTAGGTGCGAGTAATCCATGGATAGGTACCCTCCTAGCTTCGCTGTAAACTCCCTTGACAAGCACATACTGAAATATGGCTCTAGGTCGACGACTACCACCTGTTGTATAACCGTGATCTGAGGCATCTTGTATAGTCGGATAGGTATATCTTTGATTACACCTACAGTCTTCATGGGAGTACCATCCAGTTGGAGCACGCTATGACTACTTCGCATGTATTCCATCCCTATTTCCTCGCACACTACTTTGGGCATGAATGTCGTCGTGGCCCCAGAGTCAATCATATAGTTGTGGATGACATACCCTTCCATTTGAAGAGACAGGTAGAATAGAGGAGGTCTATTATTCCCTGTAATGGACGTGGATAGGGTCTACACTAGGGCCAGTGGTTATGACTTTCTTGCCTTGGTCATCTTCAAATATTCCTACAGTAAGTCCACTTGTCCGGGTAGCTACAGTGCATCATACAGACTGATTTGGTTAGAGTCTTCTTCAACTCATCTACAATATTATACACTAGAGAGTTATGCACCTCAGGTTCCATTTTCACTTCATACCTAGTGTGATAATACTCCGTGGCTTTGACCCTTTGTCGCTTGGTCAACGAAGGAAGCTTAAGCTTTTCCCTAGCTTGTTCTTTGGTTTCCACCCGAGGTGGATTTACAGGGGCCTATTGAGCCTTCTCTTTTATTGGTGTAGGCTGAGAAGCTTTGTTTGGGGCCTGAGAAGGTTTTTGTCCCTTCTTGTGGTGAGTACACACCTTCAAAGGAGCCATTTTAACAGTGTCTACCTCCATCGACCTCTTTACCTCTCTGGTAAGGACTACAACTTGCTCTTATTTTCCAATTACCAGGTTTTGATCCATTTGCCTGATAATGTTGACCTGACCACCATGACTACTGCTTGCTAGCGTCTGTATGTAATGTTGATGCAACATGCAGGTATTCTCTTTGTGAGGGTCATTACATGTGGAGCACCAATGTATGTAGTCAGAGGTGCTTGGAGCTTCATCAATCATGACATTTCTTGCCAATGATCTCCATTGCTGCACCGCTTAATATTTAGTAAGTGCAGGTGTGGGATAAGATCTTCTTGATAGAAACTCTTGCTGTGCCTGCTTCTCTTTCATAATGGTCATGTCATTGGACAAGATCTGTACTGTGGAGTTCAAGTACTGAAATTCCTGTAGTATTTTGGCTTGCATATCATCAGCTTTAGGAATAGATGGAAATGAAGCCATAGTTGGTATTGGAGGTAGGGCGGGGTGTTGAGGTGGCACTGGCAATACAGGAAATGCCAAAGAGACAGTGGGCTGTGATGTCGAGAATGTGGAAAAATGGATTTACAGAGTAGTGATTTGAGACATGATGGGATTCAGGTTCCAAGATGAGATCAGATACGCGGGAGTTGCAGAGATTTGCGAAGTGGCTATATTTGCATACTGGGATTGGGGAAAATTAGGAAGTATGGGCATCGACATCCTTTGGGGAAGCTTACCCATGGCTATTAGATCCATCTACACTTTAGGGGCTAACTCGTACAACTCGAGAAATGTATTGATGTTCGAATACCTTACCATTACACTGATGTCCGGGTTGAAAGCCCTAAGGAAATAGTATACTGCAGCTTCACTAGTTTGCCGAAGTCCAAAGGGTATTCTTTTCTAGGTTCGAGTGAACCTAACATTGAAATCAGTGATCTCCTCTTGAGGATGTCTCTGGATCATTGTGAACTGGTGCAAAAGAGAGGACAGATCGACAGACTCATTGAAGCTTCTCATCAACTATCCGGCTAACTGGTCCCATCCCGTTATAGTACCGGGTGGTAAAGATCTATACCAATAGAGGAGATTCCCTCTAAGAGATAGAACCAAAAGCTTTACCATGAATCTCTCCTTTGTGATGTCATGAACCGCTTCTAGAGAAATGATGTCCTGGATATGCTCTAGAGTAGTCTTTCCAGTTCCATTGAATGTTGGGATATTCTTCATAGCAGTAGGTGGAACTTGCGCTTGTGTTGCTAGATTTAGCGGTCTTGAAGAATTCCATACTGGGAACAATCTGGGCGATGATTGCTGCTGCTACTTCTGCATTTGTTGTTGTTGTTGTTGTTGCTGCTGCTGTGCCATATTTGCACCTAGATTTTGAGAAATAAAAATTCTTGAAGTTCCATGACTAATAGGAATGAAGGCACTAGGATGCTTCAATGATTTGGGAGGATTGGGAGGAAAGCTAGCTGCTATGATATCTGAGGTTAGCCCTTATTCGTAAAAAGCAGCCTCTTACAAGGATGTTCCATGTAACAACGACTCAGGGGTGACCAAACTGGAGCATTCTCTGAAGGCGTCAATATCTAGCTCAAAGAACTCAGTCTCCTCTCCTCTATTCCTAACTCTCCATTTTATTTGCATGAAGGCAAAGACTTAAGTACTGGTCACTTACGACCTTAATATTCTCGGGTTGAACAGAGCTTCCAGATGCTAAGAGTCTTTTGAAAATGATACAAGCATCGATTCTCACTACCACTCACAAGGTGAGACTAATCGTGTCCCACCGGGCGTGCCAAAAAAATTTTGGTCATCAAATCTACCCAGGAAAGGATTTTGGGAAGTGTATGCGCCCTAGACCTGGACCAACATTGAAAGGCCAAAGGGAAGAGATGCCCTCCGTGCCAATCTTCGAAGAAATTCCAGCTCCTATACTAAACTACTTGGTGTTTTGAAGCTAAGAGTGCAGGAAAGAGATAAAAATAGTAAGGGTGCAGGAAAGAGATAAAATAGTAAGGGTGCAAGAAATAAATAAATAGAGTAAGGGAAGAAATGTTAATAAATTAAAGGGGGAAAGAACCAGCAACACAATTACTGGCTACAACTCGAAGTAGCAGCAATGAATACCAAGAAATAAAATGAAATGAACGCAATACTAGTCCTCCTATGTATCCTCTGGATGAGTTCCAGGATTACCCTTTCCTCTACGTCAAAATATAGGATTCAAAATTATGGTGGCTAGGAAATGAGTGAATATAATAGAAACACTATCCACAGGCAACATACAAGAAAACTATTACAACGTTTTCTCTCCTATGTATCCTTTGGGAAAATTCCAGGGTTCTACCCCCAATCACACACCTAAATCCAGAATGCAGAATTATAGTATGCAAATGAAGAAAATAATTAACATAAATAATCATAGAAGGCAGCATACAAGAGAGAAATGAAGCCCAAAGCTCTTTAGTATTAATTGCAGGAATTCAAGTTACAACAACTTTCTAGCAGAAAGTTCCCTCCTTTTCTTTAAAATTCTTGGGTTTTTATACAGGACCAGACCCTTTGAGCCATAAATGCACAAAAATGAGTACATCCTCAAAAATTTGAGAAGTCGGTTTCCATTACTCCTGTTATCGAGCTCTCAAATCCATTTCTATAACTAGCAGCTACGATTGGTTCAACTGGGGAAACTCGCATTTATGAGCCGCCTGACCTGTCCTAGGCCTCTGAGTGCGGAGATCAAGTGGTTGATATGTCCATCGGGATCTCCTTCTGAGACTGATACTTCCTTTTAGATTGCCAAAAATGAGCCTTGAGTCTCCCGGGCATGAAAAAGTTCATTTATGAGGCACTTGACTATCTAAAAAAAATACCCAACTTGGAGTGCGTGCCCCAAAGGCGCTTCACCAAATTTTGGTTTGTGACACTACTTTGCAATGGATGTGGGCCGAAGTGGATCCATATTCCTTGGTAGTGCACTTCACATGAAGGAGCATTTCAAAATAGCTTCACAGATGTTGAGTTTCGAAGCAGATATCTCCTCTCAAGACGGGCTCTCAATCTTTTGTTGCTTCGCTAGAAAGGCGTGTCAAAAAATATTTTGCAAGGTTCTCTTCCCGAAGTGAATGCTTCGATGATGAGTTGTCAAAATGCTTAGATGCGAACCTTCTTCAAAATCGCGGTTCAGGAGGTTTTTGGCCGAAGTGCAATTTTTGCCTTGGAAAAAATGTTTCGCTCTTTTATGGGCCACAACTGCTTCGGGTGAAAGCACTTCGCACAAAAGCTGTCCTAAGTGGATGCTTCGTGACAACTTTGGGTGAAGTGGAAATGGTTTGCCAGTAGAGATGCCCGAAGCGGGTTCTTCACTAATTTTTTGGTGAAGCAGTTTTTCAATGCTTGAACTCTTTGAATCCCGCTTCGCAAAATTTTCACCTGAAGCAACTGCTTGGGCTGCTTCGGGTGCGAAGCTTTTTTCATTCTCTACTTCCTTACTTCTTTTTTTTAGCAAAGTTGTCTTTCTTTTCTTGTGAAGCTCTTAAATTTAGCTTGCTCAGTAGCGAAGCTCTTATATATCCATTCTATGTACAAGGGGGATGGCAATGAAAGCCAAAATTGTTGCAACACTTACAAATGTTTTCAAAAACAACAAAAAGAAACACTTTACAAAAATTTTGATTTTTTTTCTACCCCTCTAGGCAATGTGACAAAATTGTCAACAGAAACCTAGGGTAAGACAAGGTAGGATGGATAGATGATGAGCCTTATTTTTCCATGTCGGATGAGGCCAAAGGTTAGTGGAAGATAAAATGGAAAGGGGGAGTATAGGCTTTGCTTTGTCCATGTGGGATGATGATAAAGGTGAGACAAGCCCTTTGCCTTATGTGAAAATGGAACATGAGTTAGGTGGACCGTAGTTAGGTAAACCTAAGGTGAGAGTTGATCAAGGTTAAGGATTGATCAAGGTTGAGAGGTGTGCACCTAGAGTTAGGTTGACCATAATATGGAGTTTGATCAAGGTTGTGAGGTAACCAAGGTTAGCCTAGGGTGATCTAGGTTTAGGTGGCAAGTAGACTAGTCAAAGGGTAAACTAGGACGAGGTTTCCCATTGTTAGACCATAGGTATGGTTACATGGTTGCCAAGGGCTAGGTATAGGAGAGGGCTTAGATCGCTAAAGGGTCTTAGTGAATAGTGAATAATGAATAGTAAATAAATAGTGGATAGGTGAATAATGAATAAGGGATAATATGAGATTTTTAGGTGTCTATAGTAACAAAATTCAATTTTTTTTTTTTCCTATAGTATAAATATCTATAGCATTTGTTTCAAAATTCTTAATATTCCCTCCGAGATGTTGGAGGGAAGTGGGAGGAAAAGAGAGTACATTGGTTAATGACTAGACTATGCAATAGACACAAGTTCACATTTATTAATGAGTCCCACATTTAATGAGGAGGTCTCGATGGTTTGAGGTATTGCTCCTTAGTCCTTAGTGATTTTTGTCTCTAGTAAATAGAACCCAGTAGTATATCATGCATGGTACCTCCTCCATGAGGTCTAGTTGGTCTAGTTGCAATTAGTCCTTTCGCTTCCATATAAAAAAGATGCCACAAAAATAAATGTAATAAAGGATTTACTACATATATACATGTAAATATAAATACTTAATGGCAAATTTATAAATATTACCATCAATAATACCTTATATTTTATTGTATTTGAATATCCACAAAGATAATACATAAGGATATCCATAATAGGTATTATCATGTATGATAAAGCAACTACAATGGACATAATAACATCTTATAGTAGCATTATAGATGTTATTGCTTAAAAGACTATAAGAACTTTACAATGCATTAGAACTTCCAAAATATATGTTTCTTTGACATTTGTATATTAAAAACGTGAAATAAAATTTATATGTCATGTTTTTTAACATAACTTTACTTTATCTTTTAACCTTTGTAATTAAACTTCTAAGATATGGTGGTTCCAAAATGAACCCAAAAACCAACCTAATTATAACTTTTCAACTTGTTTTTTTTATATAATCTTAATATTACTTAAGTTTGTTATAACTACTTCAAATGCATACTCTATCATGACAATTGATTCAAAACCTTGTACTCCATGATAAGCAATTAAAAAACCTTAATTATGGTTTATTTACATGTGAATAAGATTTGTAATTTAGTAATATATATGTAAGTGTGTATTTTGGCACCTATTGTATTTTTTGGCTCATTATTATTTTCTATTTAAAATCTATCTAACAAGGCTTTCCACATGGATTTGGCTACCAAGGTTTTTACAAAAGCCTAAGCTTCAACTAAACTTCTTTGTCTAGGTCTTTCACTTTTTACCACTAAAGATATGATAGAATTAAAGTAAATACATGGTGGATAATTCACTATGAGTTAGTTCTATGAAACCTTAAAATTCCTTCATAGCCTATATAGATGTATATTTTGAAGATTCCTTACATAATTCACGCCACCATTACTTAATTCATATTTTCTTGTGTGATGCTATAGTAGATCAATAAAAAATTCCACTCTTTAGTGGTGGATAAATGTGTCTATAACTAATGGATGAATATAAGGTAACCTTTGAAATAGAAGCCTGATGAAAAACAACTTTTGATGCCAAAATTTGTTGGTAGGTTTGCAGGGAAAGGAAGAGGTTATGCAACAATGTGTTTCAAAGTAAATGCACATGCATTAAGGAGGCAAAACAATCTTCACCTAGAGAGTTAGTGAATGGGTTATCCAAGTCAATAGATTATCATCAAATTAGCAGTAGACTTTGTTACACCTTGACATAGATGGGATATAAATAGATGAAAATCTCTTGATTTGTGGGAAGATGCTTGAATTTTTCCTTCTCAAAATTTTATTATGAATGAATTTCGAGGTCTCATAATGCTTCCTTCACCAATCAAGGGAAATAATGTGACATACTTTATCCAAGATAAGGCAAATAGAGGAAGAGGTTTGAAGTTGATAACAATAAACGTTTTCTTAAATTTCATAATAATAATTAAAAACTCTTGTCAGTATTTGCTTTCATCATCTCCTTGTTTTATATAGCATTGTAAGTTAAGATGGTAGAATCCAAGACCATAGAGTACTATTGTGGATATGTTATGAATAAAATATTATAGATATTAAAACAGATCCAAACCACCTTCTATTTCCTTTTAAATACAATTTTCTTAAATAAGGATTATCAAACGTTAAGGTATTCTAATAATTTGTTTCTAATTAAAGGAATATAAGAGAACTTTAGCAAAGAGATTCCACATGGATCCTCAAAATACAAAGAGAAAGAGGAAGAGGAAGAAACATTAAAACCATATGTCCTTGCATTGTCTCATAATTTAATTAATGAGAATGGTTTGATATTTTTTATTATTAATTTTCTTGATTTGAACTACAAGTACATTGGATTCAAGGATTTCTTGCCTGAATAAAATCCTGAATTTTTAATTTTATACCAAATGTTATCATTTAAATTAAAAATTTAAGATTGACATTAATAAATTGATATTAGTAATTAAAAAGAAAAAAAAATATTCAAGGACAAAGTACTTATTAGACAAGACATGTACTTATAAGAAAATAATAAAAAGGATAGAATTCATAGGGCAAGTCCTTTAAAAATATATTTTAAAGGGCTTAGAAATAAATTACTCGTTTGATGGAAGGTTAAGCTAAAATAAGTTAAAAAGAAGTCCCTCACAAAGTGGGTGGTATGAATAAAGTCTTAGCTTTTCTCACATAGGAATCCCCTAGATGCTTAAGAAACAAATTTATCTTTCACATGACTATGCAAGGCGATCATGGATCAATAGCCGACGATGGTATTATCTAAAATGATTTATTACAAATATTATAAATTCATTAATAGGTACCAAAAAAAAATACTAAAAATTTGTTGCCTGTCATTAACCTTGTTATTTCTAAAAAAAATACTAGAAATTTGTTGTCTGCCATTAACTTTGTTATTTCTCATGGTATTTTAATAAATCTTTACTGTATAGATATATCGGTAAGGATGCCACTTGCATTATCGTTGATGTGACCCGAGTTCAATCCTATGGTAAATTTTTATTAAAAAAATACTAAAAAATAAATCTTAATTGTACCTGTTGCCACATTTTGCTAAGGGGTAGAAATTTTGAAAATTTTGAAAATTTTGAATATTGTTGCTTTTATAAGTTCAAACCCTCCTCTTTCTCCTTCTCGAGCCTCCAGTCCAGGCAGTTACTGAATTTGCAGTGTTCATGTTTCGGCTTCCAGTTTTCAGTTTCATTTCTCAGCAAGTTCTGGCAAGGTATGGGAAAAGCCCTAAATTTTTCTAAGTTAGTGGAACTCCCATGGTCGCTCCTTTTTTAATGATCCTGGGAGTTGCTTCTTCTTTTCGATGATTCTCAACTTTGCCTCTCTCTCTTGCGACCAATGACAACACTAAAACAACAACACGACTGATAGGAGGAAAATGTTAAAATTTTTCTAAGTGTAAATTTCCTGCGAGTCGCTTTATTCTGGAGTGACTCCCGTCATCGCTAACCTCCTTCAATGACTACAAAAAACAAAAAGAAGTTAAAAATCTAAGGCATGAAATGTTGACGTCGATCGCTCAATTCTGTGAGTGACGTCTGTCATTGCTCCTTTATTCAGTGACCATAGCGACCATGGGAAACAGAGAGAAAAAAATAATGAAAACATCTAAGTGTTGGTCGATGTTGGTCGCTCCATTTTGGAGCGACTCTCATTGTCGGTCGACTATGCCAGAGATGCCCATCATTTCCCATTCTTCCAGCAACTGTGGTTGATAGGGAATGTAGGTCACAAAATTATCTAAGTGTTCATGTTGACGTCGATCGCTCCCTTTGGCAGTGAATCCCATCGTTTCCCAACTTCGTCGGTGACTCCTGTCGTCACCCATTTCCTCAGCAACCACTAGCAAGTTCTAGGTTCAAGGTGTTGACGTCGGTTCACTCTGTTTTGGAGAGACTCCCAGTGTTGCGGCAATAATTTAGTGACGCCCATTATCACTCATTCTTCCAACAACTGTGGGTGAGGGTGGCTCAAAAATATTCTAAGGCACAAGGTTGAATGTTGACGTTGATTGTTCATGTGTTAGGCGACTCTAATCATTGCTGCTATTGCTTAGCGACTTCTGTCGCCACCCCTCTAATTTAGCGATTTCCAATAGAAAAGGATGGAGTTGCAAATTATTCTAAGGCAAAGCGCGTCTCGGGTTCGCTCCATTCTGGAGCAACTCCCAAGATTGCCATTTTTATTTAGTGACTCTTATCACCCCCCCATTTTAGCGAACCATAGACTTAGGTAGAGAACATATGAATTTCAAGATTTGAGCCAGTCAGAGTACAATCGAAGGCACACTCCAAAGTACACGGTAGGTGAGCATTGACATCAAGTTTAATAGCAAATTGTATTGCACCTACCGTATTAATCAGACATGCCTTATCAGCCACCAGATCTGTCCGAAGCTATACCAAATTTAGGTGAATATTATTGTAGGTACACTCACGTCCATCAAGGGTCAAATCTCCACAAATTTTGTAGTCTTTGGGTTTTGTGCATCAATGTAATTGGGGGGAAATTTTTGCTATAAATATCAGTCGAATTTCATTGTAAAATGGGGGGAACATATTGCTAAGAAAGCTCTGTTGTATAAAAACTCCTGCTTCTAATACAAACCATCCTTGTATCTAACATTTATCTCTTTCTTTTATGTTACCTTTTGCAAGTATTTTTGCTTATATTTATTTATTTTTCTGATTGCTGTAATTTTTGCATTCTGGATTAAAGCATTGAAAATTAAGTGAATATAGAATATTGAATGAAGGATACATAGGAAGGAATAACAGTGTTAGTTTCTATTACATATTTTGTTTTGATTGATGTTGGTTTGGGTACTAGCTAGTAATCATGTTGCTTGTTCTTTCCCACCATAACCACATGCTATTTACATTTATTTTTGCATTTTACAATATATTTCCTATTCTCTTATCTTACAACCATAGTATATTAGTATAGGAGTCGACCTTCTCTGAAGATTGGCACGGGAGACATCTCTTCCTCCTAACCTTTGAATCTACGGGGTGAATCTAGGGCGCAAAAGATCAAAATTCTTTCCTAAATGGCAGATTTGTAGCCAACAGTTTCTCTGGCACGCTCGGTGGGACTCAAGTGTTCCACTGCATAAGCAGTATTGAAGAATCGATGTTCACTTTAGTGTTGTAGAATCTGAACACCTGGTGACTTTTTTGAACTTGAATACACTCCAAGTCTCGAAGACTGGTCCAAGATTATAAGTCCTTCATGCATACAATATGGAGAGTTAGAAACATGGAGGAAGATCCTGAGTTTTATGAGCTTGATATCACTGCTTTCGAAGAACGCCCTAGGCTAGTTACGCCCAGCTTCTTCCAAGATGAAGCATTTTCACAAGAAGCCGTAGTTGAGGAGCAAGATCCAACTTTGGATAGCACTGCAACTAGCTATCCTCCGAATCCTTCGAACTCTCCGGACCATCAGGCCATTCCGACACAAATTGACTTACAATTAGCTATTCCTGGTGCACTTGTTCAGCCTAATTTGAACACGAACATGGCAAACCCTCCATAGAATCTGAATATACCGATTCCTCCACAATCCAAATACAAATATAAATCCATAGCCGACTGCACCTAATCTATTTTTGGACTAGAATTCTATCGAACTGCTCAATCTAGTTGTCCAAGCTGTCGTTCTAGCTACCGCTTTAAAGGCTATACCCAATACGATGGCACTGGGAAGATGACCTATGAGCACATCCAAGACATTGTTGCCCTGGCTACGCTCCACAAAATTACTGATGAGAGTGTTATGGTCCAACTGTTGGCTCTATATCTGCATGGAAATCTCCTATATTGGTATGGATCCTTGCCTGTTGGCACTATTACTGGATGGCGCTAGTTAGCAGGACAACTGGTGAAGGGACTCAATGAGTTTGCGGACCCATAATCTTTGCTACATTAGTTTACAACCATTCAATGACATCTGCAAGAGGATATAGTGGATTTTAATGTCAGATTCATGAGATCCTGGCAAAGGGTACCCGTTGAGCTACGATCGACTGTCGGACAAGCTGCCTATTATTACCTCAGAGCATTCAACTCGGACATTAGTATGATCATCAAGTTTTCCCATATCAACACTTTCCCCGAGTTGTACGAGTTAGCTCAAAATGTAGAGCTTGATTTGATTGCCATTGGTAGACTCCCACCTAGGATGTCGATGCCAATTTGCCCTGATTTCTCGCAATCTCAGTATCCTAGTGCATCTTCCCAACCACTGGCTATGTCTTCCACACACCAGAATTCATCATGGAATCCTATGTCGGTGGTCACCTAATTTTTTTCTCCTCAAGTAAATTTTTAGGTGCCACAAGCATCGTAGTCTCTGTCACTTCTACAGTTTCTCGCACTTCCATCTCCTCCACAATACCCGACATTGCCATCAGCCCCACCACTTGCGGCACTACCTCCGCCAGCCCAATCAACACCACAAGTTGTTGATGTGCAGTCCAAGATTCTGCAACAAGTAGAGTCGCTTACTTCTGTCTGTTGAATGCTGTCCAATGACATGGTTGTTATGAAGAAGAAGCAGGCTCAATAGGAATTCATTCCTAGGAGACCATATCCTCCTCCGATGCTAACAATAAACCAAGCGGCTCAAGTTAACAGAACTCTCGTGCAGAATGCTGCTATAAATGAAGAGTCGAGCACTTCAAATTACTTGCACTGGTGCTCCATGTGCAATGACCCTCATGGGAAGACAATTGCATGCTTCATTAGCATTATATCCAAACTCTAGAAAATAGTGCCCCGGGTGATCAAGTCAACATGATTCGAAAAGAAGAGCGTAATTTTGTGGTCTCAGAGGAGGATCCAGTGTCCATTCTGACCAAGGGTGGTAATAAGCCAATCGAAGTGGATGCGATCTAGATACAACCTTTGAAGGTATATACCAGACGAGAAAATGAGCAGCCTACCACAAAAGTGCATGACAAGGTTCCTTTCCCCTGCCAACGAAAGAGAAGCCACCACTAGTAAAAAATCCAATGACTTAACCTCTAGTTGAAACCAAGGAGCAGGCACAAGAAAATATCAAGTATCCATTATTGAAAAAGCGGCAAAGGGTTGAGGCAACGCAACAATACCGCACCAAGTATGAACCAATGAAAGAAACCGAGGGGTCCACTACTTCAGCCTACAACATTGTTGACGAGCTCAAGAGGACCCCAGCCAAGATAAGCATGTACGATGCCCTCCAACTCCCTGGGCAGGTGGATCTATTGTAAGAATATATGAAGTTCGTTAAATAAGGAAATCCATCACAACCCATGTTAGCTTAGCCCTTGACCATTTCAATCATAGAAAAAAATAGGCCACCACCATTTTACTTATCTCTACAGATGGAAGGATGCATGGTGCACAACTGCATGATTGATTTTGGTGCATCAACCATCGTCATACCAAGGGAAGTCTATGAGGAAATTGGCATGGAATACACCTGAAGTAGCCAAGGTGTCTTGGAACTAGATGGTACTCTTATGAAAATGGTGCGCATCATTAATGATATCCCTATCTGGCTGCACAAGTCGCCTGAGATCATTGTGATTCAAGAAGTTGTGGTCATTGACCTGGAGCCCTATTTCGATATGTGACTATCAATGAAATTCATCACCAAGATGGGAGGATACCTATCTCTAGACTACTCTCATATGAAGGTCCCTTTCAAAGGGAGAAAAATGAATATCTAAAATGAAAAACCCTCCACCTTTCTTGTTGGGAGGATGCCAAAAGAGGGGCAACAAGATGAGTCGGTTCACCTGATGACAAAAGAGTTAGAAGAAGTGGACCTGGTGGAAGAGGCCATAGAGCAATTGCAAGTGAAGGATGAATTCTCCTTGCTTGAATTTAATGCAATTATTGAATCAAACATGGGCTGCTACACTATTACGCTGCCTAAAAAGTCGAAGGAAACAACAAAAGAAGACATATGCCCTACCCCAAATGAGATATGGAAGCTGTACTTTGATGGTGCTAGATGCAAGAACATCGTCAGGGTAGGGGTTCTCCTAATTTCACCTTTGTGAGAAGAAAAGGATTATTGCTACAGGATGGCCTAGAGCTACACTAACAATGTGACAGAGTACGAAGCCCTATACTTAGGACTAAAAAAGGCAGAGAAGTTGGGGATTAAGAAGCTGCAAATATTTGGAGATTAAGAGATAGTGTGCAAGAATATTTTTGAAAAATGCACTACTAAAAAGCACTATCTCAAATCCTACCGCAATCGGGTCTAGGATTTGTTGGAGTCGTTTGAGGCCCTTAATGTTAAAAATAGACATGTCGATAACTTAGCATCTATTGGAGCCAGATTCTCCCTGACTGATGACATGATGTAAAAGCCAAAGGTGGTAAGAACTATCTACAGGCATTCTGTGCCTGATAAGGACACCCACTGGCAGGTGTTCGATTGTGACGAGCAGATCATCAATTTTTTGATTCATGAAGCTATAACCATTGAAGGTAGAGACCCTGATGACAAGCAATATGAGGAGTTAATACATTTGAAGAATAATCATGTCCCAAAAGGACTTATTACTTTAGAGAGTCTATTTTATCAGAATGATAGATCCATATCTCACCGAATCAAGGTGGATGCCAAGCAATACATGGACCTGGAGCTCGAGCCCAAAAAAGTGGTCAAAGTTGGTACTAACTGTACCTCAAAATAATTAGAGAAGATTCGAGCCTTGTGCAGAGAGTATTTTAACATTGTTGCTTGGTGTTATCAAGACTTGAAAGAGTATGACAAAGAGATTATCCAACACACCATAGAATTGGAAGACAGGGTTAAACCTTGTAGATAGAAACAGATGCCATTCAACCCAAAAATTGAGGTTTTTATGAGAGCCAAACTCTTGAAGATGTTGGAAGAAAAAATTATCTATCCCATCAAGCATTCTTCTTGGGTTGCAAATCTAGTTCCCATCAGAAAGAAGAACGAAGTCATTCATCTCTGTGTTGATTTTCATAACTTAAACCAGGCCTTGTTGAAAGACAACTATCCACTCCCTCAGATTGATCATATTCTCCATGTGATCGTAGGATCTCAATGGTTCTCTCTCCTGGATGGCTTCTCTAGTTATAATCAGATTTGGGTGAAGGATGAGGATCAGAACAAGATGAAATTCACCACAAAATGGGGGACGTTTGCCTATCAATGCATGCCCTTTGGTCTGTCCAATGCAGGGGCTACTTTCCAGAGAGCCATGGACCTAGCATTCCATGAGCTATTAAACAAAATCATCGTCATCTATTTGGATGACATGACTGTGTTTTCACACAGAAGAGAACACTCCTCTCACCTACGACAAGTGTTTGAAAGGTGTCGTGAATTCAACATATCTATTAATCCTAAGAAGTCGGTCTTTGCAGTGAAGGAGGGGAAGCTTCTAGGCCACATCATTTTAGAAAAGGGCCTTACAGTTGATCCAAAAGAGCATAGGCTTTTTTCTAGTTGCCAATCCTAGTGAACAAGAAAGGGTTGCAGTCCTTCTTTGGATAGATCAACTTTGTAAGGAAGTTTGTGCCAGATTTTGCCCAAGTAATTAAGCCAATGACCAAAATCCTAAAGAAGGATGCCGAGTTTTTTTGGACTGAGGAGAGGATAAAATCCTCTGATGAGATTAAGGCAAGGATTGCCTAGGCGCCTGTGTTGATAAACATCGATTACTCTAAGGATTTCATCCTTTATGCATTGGGAGAGCCCAAAAGTTATGTAGCAGTCCTAACTCAGAAAGGAGATGACGATGAACAACGACCAATAGCCTTCTTAATCTAGGTGATCCAACCACATGAAGAGAGATATAACTTCATTGAATGCCAAGTGCATGCAATCATGAGGTCTTTGAAGAAGTTCAAGCACTTTGTTTCCTAGAGCAGGATGACTGTGTTCGATGTCCACCTAGATGTTAGAAGTTTTTATCATACAGGGAGAGCTAGGCAACAAAAGGGCTGGCTAGATTTTTAAGATCTAGGAGTTTGATATAGAGGTGCAACCCACCAAGCTAATTAGAGGTCGGGCACTATGTCAATAATTAGCGAGGAGTGATGTTGTAGAGATGGTTGCATATTAGTGGGAGGACCCAGTCCTAGAAGGCAACTTTACCAATTACTCAGCAGAAGACAGCGACTGGGCCGATGAAATAATTTGGTATTTCAGCATCGGGAGGCTCCCAGATCACTTCAATGCAAGTCAGAGGAGGAGATTCAGGCTCCAAGTTCTAAAATATATACTGTATCCCGAGGGGCTGTATTTCAAGAATGTGGATGGTATCCTCTTGTGATGCATCAAAGAAACAGATAAACAGAAGGTCGTAGGCGAATTCCATTCTGGAATGTTGGGAGGATACCTTTTGGGAAGGGCTACGACCTTAAAAATTATTAGAGCAGGCTACTATTGGCCCACACTTTTTGTAGATGCATATGTAGTCTGCCAAAAATGTGAGAAATGTTAAAGGTTCACTAGTAGAAATATGAATGCACCTATGCCCCTCCAACCCATTCAGGTTGAGGCTCCCTTCGAGCAATGGGACCTAGATTTCATTGGGATAATTTCACCAAATTCCTTGATAGGGCATAAGTTCATTCTAATAGCCACAAATTATTTCACCCGATGGACTGATGCGATACCTACCAAGTATGCTGATCAGGAGATTGTCATCAACTTCCTTGAAAGCCTAATAACTGGCTTCAGGATCCTAGAAGCAATAGTGACAGACAATGAACCAGGATTCACAGGGGCTAAACTCACAGAGTTTACTTGTAAATATGGGATTTACCATAAGGCTTCTTCCAACTACTACCCATAAGGAAATGACCTAGCAAAGTCTACAAATAAGAATATGATGAAGATCATAAAGAAGACTCTAGAGAGGAACAAAAGATCCTGGCATTTGTCCCTGGATCAGGCGCTATGGGAAAATCATATCTCAGTTAAAAATCTTTCAAGACATCATCATACACACTTGTTTATAGAAAAGAAGCCATCCTTCCCACTAATGTTGAGATGCCCGCACTCTGGTCGTTAGATGATGAGAACGGTAACCAAAATCTTGTTGATGCTCGATTGGCTCAGTTGCTGCAACTCGAAGAGGAAAGAGAACAAGCTTACAAAGCTTTTATGAAGCACACCGAAACCACATGAAACTGGTTCATGAAAGAGACTACAACCAGGGTCTTCAAGATCGGGGACCTAGTTTTGAAATGGGACTCGTGGAAGGTGAAACCAGGAAACCATGATAAATTGGACGTCTTCTGAGAAGGCCCCTTTCAGGTTGCTCAAGTAAACCATTTCAACTCATTTGTGTTGCAAGATATGGAGGGTCAAATCCTCCCAGTACCGATCAATGGCTTTCATCTGAAAGCCTATCACCATTAAGAAATACCAGAGGGTTCTCCTATGTACATACTTTCATTTCTATAGTTTGATTTGCTTTTCTGAATATAAATATGCTTTTCAGTAGCCGTAGTTTCCTGCTTTTAACCCAGGCGTTCTGTCCTCGGGTCAAAAATTTTGTTCCAAGAAAGTGCAAAGCCAAGTTTCTTATGCAAGAGAGGCTCCCTGTCAACAGAGCCAAGTTTCTTGTGTAGGAGAGGTTCTCTGTCAATAGAGAGGTAATGCAAGGTTCGTCTAATCCCTTAGGTGGAAAAGATCAGGAGGGTTGAAAAATTTGAAAATTCACTAAGTATTCATGCAATTGAAGTTGCTGAGGTTCACCCAAAGGAGCCGACGACTACCGTCATCACACAGATTTTAGCGAACTTCGACCATGTTTGAAGCGGCTCAGCCAATCAAGAGAAGGCACAAAAAAAAACATTTAACTGCATAAATGATCAAAGTCGCTCGATTTTTCAGCAACTCCGGGAGTCGCCCGTAACTTCAAGCGATCCAGGGGATCACCGAGACCAAGGGCAGCGACTATGGAGCTCTAAAAAACAAAATTGCTAAGGCAAGAGTCCGTGCTCAAGGTCGCTCCAAATCTCAGCGACGACCGAAATCGCTCCCAAAAGTTAGCATCCCTAGGAGGCGTCAGGATTGGGTCAAAGACGGAGAAGGATGCAAGTCGCTAAAACCCTCATAAAATCCGATGGTCACTCACATTTTCAAGCCATCCTGGGAATCACACAGGTGTATCGGTAAACCAAGGAGCCCGAAAGGGCAAGAGAAAAAATTCAAAAATTTTCTAAGTGTTAGAAGTCGCCCTTGGTCGCTCATCTCCCTAGTGACCCCAGAAGTGGCTCATTCTATTTAGCGATTTCGAAAGTCACTCCATCTCGAAGCAACTAGCCGCTTGGGTCCAAGAAATAAAAAAATGCTAAGTCAAGGGATGACACTCGTGGTCGCTCCATTCTGGAGCGACCCCCGCTGTTACTCAAGTTTCTCAGCGATGACCAATGTCACTCCATCTCTGAGCTGAACCCTGGCAAGATGAAAAACTTGGGAGGAAGAAATTTAGAAATTTCTCTAAGTGTTGAAGCAGCGTCAATCGTGCACCAAAGATGATGCAGATCGCTCAATTATTCAATGACTCCCATGGTTGCCTAATTTTATCAACGATGACCGTCGTCGCTCACTTTATGAGTGAATCTTGGCAAAACAAAAAGTTGAAAGAAGGGGGCAAAGTTAAAAATTTAATTAAGTTTGGATTGACGCCTGTCACTCACCACACTACCAAATGCTCCAAATATCTAATTTTTTTAACGATTCTAGGAATCACTCCAAGTTTTGAGCGATCGACATCTCCAACGCAAGTTTCAGCTTCCAGCAAACCTTGGAATGTGTGCCAAAGTGGCGGTAGGTGACATCTTCGAGGTGCACATTGTAAAGGAGGGTTCTTGCATGATTTTCAAAGCAGATTTCATTAAAAGAAAGGATAAGCCTTGGACCAATAATCTATAGGTTGCGCTATCAAGGGAGATTTTGTGCATAGCCACTGAAGAATAATGATGCCCCCACCCACTTTGTGCACCCTATATTTAACTTGAGCATTTGCCATTAATGCAAAATTTTTACCCATATCCATAAAAGCTCAATTGCTCATTTCACTCTGCTAGTTACACTCAGGCGCACTCCAAGATGCACCAAAAATTAACTCAGAATATTTTACTAGCAAGTAGTAGTGAATTTGAATTCTTTCAGCACTATGGGTAAAAGAGACCATGAGGGAAAAGGTAAAGCAGTTGAATAGGCAGCTTCGAGAACACTAGAGAGTGGGAAGAAAAAGGAAAATAAGGAAAAAGGGAAAACAAAGGCATCTAAAGTAGCACCAGAGAAAAAAGGGCAATCAAGCCAAGCAAGGTAGGTCCCTCCATCGCCTGTAGATAATATGATAAAATATAGGGATGACCACTACTCCTAAAACATCGAACAGCTCCGGTGCACCGTGGAAGAGTGGCGAGAAAAGGTCCCTGCTTTGCATCCTTTTTTTGTAGATTATCATTCGTGCCTTTACTAGTTTTTATACCTGTTAGTGCACCATTTTTCAGAGTTGGTTGCAGCCATCACCATAAATTATAAACCAAGCACCCGACAAGTCCAGGACCATGAGGGAACTATTATGTTCTCTCTCTATAAGGAGATTATCCAAATGGCCTTTGCGCCTCACTAGTATTCGAATAGGAATTTTACAATCAGAAGCATTAATCTCGACAAGCAGGCTGAGAGATATGTGGACAACTCAAAAATGCGGGTCTTCATGGAGTCCCAGCTGTGCGAGTTACCCTTGCCCAGATGGTGGCCAGAGTTGTCAATGCCCTTGAAAAATTTCAATAGTAAGTCCCTCTACTCTATGTTGGCCTGGGTCTTGGGCTGCGATACAGATGCAATGGTTCATCCCTACCAGGTCGCTATCGTAGAATGCATCCTACATGGGGAATTCTATGAACCTAGCGCCATGTATCCAGATACCAAACCAGTTTTCTTCGACTGGGCAGATTGCATAGCAAGTGGTTTGCATTCATGCATTCAAGACTTGAAAGAGGGAAAGATTGAGTCCTTTAGGTAATGTTCATTCCTATCCTAGCTCTTTCTGTTCCATATGCACAATAGGATGAAGATGATTCCAATTCAGTGCAAGGACAAGGATGGCGCACAACTTCTAGTGTACAAATGGACTCGGGTCTCGTCAAGGAGGGAATCATATTACAAGTTTAACTTGGGATTTTTGGGCCTTGCCCTAGCCATCCTCAATGACACTTGCCTATGTGTCCTCTGTTAGATGAGGGAAAAAATTGTTTCACCAAATATAGGTGACACTTTTAAATTGACATAAGGGTTTGTTATCAAAATCTTTGGGTTCACAGACAAACCCTTCCTCCTGCCATATTTTGCCATAGAATACCTGTTCGGCTTGGAGGTAGCATGGTAGATAGACTATGCAAACCAGGAATATGGTTAGGGCAGAATATGGGGCCATATTTTCAAATTCCCAATCACATGGGGTGATATCGAAGTCAATGCAAATGGGCAGAATGAATACTTAACTGCTACACTCCTAAGTTTCGGCCTGGTTGAGCTTCCCCAACGGTGGAGGTATGACCCCCTCAACATAATAAAATATTTCACATAAATGAATTATTTTCATGCATGCCCGCACCTGGAGGAGATCATGGGGGAGCGAAATAATCCTTCAGGAGGTGACCTATAGTGGAATATAGAAAAGATGCAGTGACATGATTTCTATTTTGTTGAGCCAGAGTATGACCCTAAAAATAACTCGGTGCACAAAATAGACACCCAGGCTTACAGGCGAATACTGTCGAAATTGAAAGGTTTAGGTTGGAAGGATGAAAAGATAGCACAATGATGGGTCACAAGGGCCAACACCAAGAAAGAAAGGTCTGAACAATTGTTGGCCAATGACCATAAGTTTTCCAAGATCTATGATGATCACATCGCCATGTGGCGGCCCATCGTGTTTTGTGATATCGTGCCCCAAGGCATATCTTGCCTACAAAAGAGACATGTCCCACCCAAGTAACCACTTGCACTAGGAGAATGCTCAAGCAGTGAAGTGGAGAAGAGGCAGGCAATAGGGCCCATGGTGCAACCACCCCTTGAAAAGCCACAAGGGTCAGAACAAGAACAGTTGGCCAAAGCGGCGCAGGTTACTCTAGAGTCTCTAAGGTAAAATGTGAAGTGGAGATTTAAAATGTCTAGGGCTCTTCTCAGAGCAGTCACCATCATAGCACCCATAACACTAGCCTCAATCGTTGTGCAAGAAAATGCAGATATACCTAAAAAAGAGAAAAAAAAGGGCTAAGAAATCAAAGGAGAAATAGTCCACGCCCAAAAAAGAGGTTGCGCAATATGTCGTGGAGACACCGCAGAAGAAGGTTGCCACAAAGGAGATTATAACTATCAAAGAGGACATCCATTCACCAGAAGAAGTAGACCCATGGATCACTCAAGTATTCAACATGCTAGCTCGAGGAGAGCTCGTAGGTATGCAGTTCGTTTCTCTACTTCAACCTTCTGAATCATTGCCTATGGCACCCTCTTCCACCTCCACTGAACCCGTCAACGTTGTCGTATCTCACCCCATCTTAGAAAAAAACCAGCATTTTGGTTCCACCCAGTCCGACCAATAATCATTTGACGTATTTTCCTCAGACCCTAGCGTCCTTGAAACCCTAATCCATACCCATCCAGGTGTTGTTGCTGAAGAGTCCTCACATTCTCCCCATCCTTCATCTTCAGCTGGCACATTAACTGAGAACCCATATTTGCATCCTGAAGAACCTCCCACCGCTACCCAAGCCCAGTCATCCCCAAAGGCAACTGAACACTTAGGCACCATTTCCCATCATCTATTCGTAGACGAACAGATGCTCCAGCAAGATTTACCCTTGTTCAATCCCATGTTCAGAGAAATGAAGCTCGACAAAGCACAATTGGAAATTATGGAGCACTTACCCATGGTGGCTCAAGCAGGAAAGAGTTCCTCAGATGGCTCAAGGACCTGAGAAAGAGAAAAGGTGATGAGCTTGCTAGAGTGGAGAAGTGTGCCAGGTTCAACCTGGATAACATGTTTTTCCGTAAGGAGAAGAAAGTTCCCAAGGTGAAGAAGCCCATAAAGGATATGACTCCAGATGATTACGAGTATCACCAAAAAGACAAGGACCTGAATGACATCAGTGTGGAAAATGAAGTGGGAGGCATCCATCTAAGGGATGATACATTATTTATTAACTATCACCAGATGAAGAAGCGCTTCTACAAGGTGGAGAACGAAAAAATAAAGCTGGAGGAAGATATGGTGAATATGCAAGCGTAGCTTGAAGGTTCCGAGGATGAGACCCAACAACTAAAGCAGTGGCTGGTTGTCTTAGAAAAGGAGATAGCTGATCAGAAGGAGGCTACGGAGTAGTAGACCAAAGAGAAAGAGGAGGCACAAGCCCAAATAGTTGAATTACAGAGCTAGCTTCAGGGAGTTCAGCAGCAACTAGAGGAAAAGACTACACAGGTTGCGGTCTTCTCGAAAGACCGAGTCAAAGAAATCCATGTCGACCTGCTGAAGTGTTTTAGAACACGCATTCCTAGATCCCTCTCAATTATCACTTTTATCTCCAAAGTGAAAGATGTATCTGCCTAGGGCAAGCCTGCGATAGAGGAGGTTGAACGCCAAGCTCAACGATGGCTCAAATTGGCTGATAAAATTGAAGGATATGAGTGCCTGAGCCTCTGATTTCCCCCCATGTCTTAGATTGCCCTTGATTGGGCCACTACAAGGGCGACCTTGCATTTATACTTTGAAAAAATAGAAAAGATTCAAAAAACTAGGAGACTGTTGGATGAAATGGAAAAAGAGAAAAGCATCTACCTGGTCCCTTTACAAACCCTTGCTTCGCTTGGATTCCCTTATTTCACGAATGAAAATGGAGGTTTCTTGCCTAGAAATGACTTGAAGCCAATCTGGGAAGCCTTCAAAATGGATATAATAGAGATTGATAGCTAGGTAGACCCAATTCAATAGGAGCAGCTAACACGGTTTGTGTCTCGACTCTACCAGATTAGCGCCTGCCTCATCGAGTTGAGTGAAAGGGTCAACACGGTCGATATGCTCTAGGTCGAGGTCTTTAGGAGTATGCTAAAGGATATTAGTGATCTCAAGCCCTTACAGGAGGGAGCCTGGAATCATGTTTGGGCTACATATAAACGTATCCATGACCACATTGCCCTACCAGCTACCAATCCAAATCAGGAAGAAGAAGGCAAGGAGGAGTCAGAAGGAGAAACAAAAGAAGACGAATCGGGAGACGAGTCTAAAGATGATAGTGCTGAAGAGGAAGAGCACCAATAGGAAGTACAATAGCAAGGATTAGCAAGAATCGGGGGTGACTCCGATCCCAAAGGATGAAGGCAGGGTTCCTTGCATCGAGGTGAGCTCGATACCCCATGAGTCACCAGGAATGTTGCCACATTTTGCTAAGGGGTGGAAATTTTGAAAATTTTGAAGATTGCTGCCTTTTTTAGTTCAGACCCTCCTTTTTCTCCTTCCCAAGCCTCTAATCTAGGCAGTTACCAGATTTGTAGTGTTCATGTTTTGACTTCTAGTTTTCAGTTTCATTTCTCAACAGGTTCTGGCAAAGTTTGGGAAAAGCCCTGAATTTTTCTAAGTTAGGGGCACTCCCGTGGTTGCTCCTTTTTTAGTGATCCCGGGAGTTGCTTCCTCTTTTCAACGATTCTCAGCTTTGCCTCTCTCCGACGACCGACGACAACACCAAAACAGCAACGCGACTGACAGGAGGAAAATGTTAAAATTTGTCTAAGTGTAAATTTCCCGCAAGTCGCTCCATTCTGGAGCAACTCCCGTCGTCGCTAACCTCATTCAACGACTGGCAACAACATAGCAAAGAAGTGAAAAAATTTAAGGCATGAAATGTTGACGTCGGTTGCTCAATTATGTGAGTGATGCCCGTCATCGCTCCTTTCTTTAGAGATCGTGGGTAACGGAGGGAAAATAGAATTAAAAACATCTAAGTGTTGGTCGACGTCGGTCGCTCCATTTTGGAGCAACTCCCATCGTCGCTCGACTATGTCAGCGATGATCGTCATCGCCCATTCTTCTAGCGACCGTGATGTTGATGCTAGGTCACAAAATTGTCTAAGTGTTGGTGTTGATGCCAGTTGCTCCCTTTGGCAGTGACTCCCATCGTCGCCCAACTCCGTTGGTGACTCTCGTTGTCGAAAATTTCCTGAACGACCTCTAGCAAGTGCCAGGTTCAAGGTGTTGACTTCGGTCGCTCCATTTTGGAGAGACTCCCAGCGTTGCAGCAATAATTTAGCGACGCCCGTCGTCGCTCATTCTTCCAGCGACCATGGGCGAGGGTGGCTCAAAAATATTCTAAGGAACAAGGTTGAATGTTGAAACCGATCGCTCATGTGTTAGGCGACTCCTGTCATCGCTGCTATTGCTTAGCGACTTCCGTTGCCACCCCCCTCATTCAGCGATTGCCAGCAGAAAAGGACGGAGTTGCAGATTCTTCTAAGGTAAAGTGCGTCCCGGGTTTGCTCCATTTTGGAGAAACTTTCGGGGTCACCATTTTTATTCAGCGACTCTTGTCACCCCCTCATTTCAGCAAATCACAGACTTAGGTAGAGAACGTATAGATTTTGGGATTTGAGCCAATCAAAGTACAACCGAAGGCACACTTCAAAGTACAGGGTAGGTGAGCATTGACAACAGGTTTAACAACAAATTGTACTGCACGTACCACATTACTCAGACGCGCCTTCTCAACCACCAGATCTGTTCAGAGCTGTACCAAAGTCAGGTGAATCTTGTTGCAAGTACACTCACGACCAGTAGGGGTCAAATCTCAATAGCTTTTGCAGTCTTTGGGTTCTATGCATCAATGTAATTGGGGGAAAATTTCTGCTATAAATAGCAGTCGACTTTCATTGTAAAAGGGGGGAACATATTGCTAAGAAAGCTCTACTATATAAAAACTCTTGAATACAAAGCATCCTTGGCTCTAACATTTGTCTCTTTCTTTTATGCTGCCTTTTGCAAGTATTTATGCTTATATTCATTTATTTTTCTGACAACTGTAATTCTGCATTTTGGATTAAAGCATTGGCAATTAAGTGAATCTAAAATACCGAATGAAGGATACATAGGAAATAATAACAGTGTTAGTTTCTGTTACATGTTTTGTTTTGATTGTTGTTGGTTTGGGTACTAGCTAGTAATCATGTTGCTTGTTCTTTCCCACCATAACCACATGCTATTTACATTTCTTTCTGCATTTTACAATCTCTTTCCTGTTCTCTTATCTTACACCCATAGTAGATTAGTATAGGAGCCGGCCTTCGCCGGAGATTGGCACGGGAGGCATCTCTTCCTCCCGACCTTTCAATATGTTGGACGAATCTAGAGCGCAAAATATCAAAATCTTTTCCTAAATGGCAGATTCGTAACCGACAGTACATTGGTTGTATATTGACGAATATGAATATCAATATTTGGGATTTGGATTTATAGCCATGGTCCATTTGTGAGGACAATTTTCTTTCTAACCACATTAAGGATTAGAGATGGATCCTCTGAACTCCATAGCTCTATGCTTATAAGTTATAACTGATACAATGATCCATCCCAAAAAAAACATATTAGCTTTAGGAGCTAACACCAAGGGTAGTCTTTTAATGTTTTTGCAACAATAATATCTATAAACTAAGTGGAGTGTGTAAGGAATTCTTTTATCCTTTTCTATATATTTATACTTGTGCTCTTTGATTTGATTTCTACCTATGTTTGGGAAATGGGTTGCTGAAGTTGAAAAGAATATTACAGTTTTTTAGTTAGCGACTTCCTGCTTGCTTTTGTTTATTTAGAACTTACGCCTTTTTAATTTGGCTCAAACTTACTTTTGAAAACTCTTCTGGTTGGTTGGAATATAGACAAATATGCCAAGATTCTCATTGCTGCTACAGGCTCTGCGGAGGATTTCAGAAAGATGGGGAATTTAAGAGGGTGAGTGAAGACCCTCAAAAACTTGAATCTTGCAGAGAACTAAATTGCCAGTCACCGATGACAATATCAGCAGCACCATCTAAACCAAGTTGAAAAATCAGAGTCCCTATACCCCTGGAAGATGAATTTATGGACGAAGACATTTATTGGTTCTTGCAAATTTTTTATTGTGTGATGATGATGGAGAAGAGTAAATGACTGCCCCCAGTTATGCAATTTATAATTTCTTCGTATGAGGAAGCCAAGATAATATGGCCGCTTTTTGACCCACTGGGAGTTTTGAATGCTCTGTCCTTCCTCGTTGAGGGGCAATTAAACAGTATTAGTAGCAAGGCTGGGATAACCAACTCCCATTCAGGTTTTCTTTAGCTGGTAACAGCTTTGGCTTTACAATCAATTATAAGATGGGTATGCTACGGAGAGGACAAAAACTTATTGATGCAACTGTTTTGTCTTCAGTTTTGTGGTGGGTATATGATACATGGCAGCTCTAAAACAGAGTCACCTTGAATTTGCATTAGATAGTTATTATTAGTTGTTAATTTACGAGTAGCGTGAACAATACCGTGTCTAGTTGTTAAATGTGGGTACCTTGCATAATACCCGTGTTTGGGCTTTTATTATTCACAAGGCTATAAATTAGATCGTATGAAGGTCGGTATTCAAAGGACTTTTTATTTATTTAATTTTATTATTTCTATGTACATAGTATGGAGTTTTCTGGTGATGTCCAGTCGCAAGAATTAGAAGTGGGTTTGGGCAGAGGTCTGTTAATAAAGAATTTGGGTTTTGTATATGTATTCTGTGCTACACACCAGAAGCCAATTTATTCATTTAGCCGTACTTAATATTTACAGTTATTTCGCAAAGGGAAAAAAAAAAATCAGACATTTAAACTAACCCACTCTGGCGTACTCAAAATAAATCTTCATAGATCTATTTCATATAGGATATTGTTTCTAACCACATATCGATTCGACCAAAGCTGCTGCGAACATTTACAGACTATAAAAATAATTTAAAGCATTTGACTTTACCAAACCCTTACAAAGGAAAAATATATAAAACATATTATGACTGTCAACTGCAGTTCAACCTCCTCAGAAAAGTCATGCCTTAGGGTCGCATAGAAAGATGTATTATAAAGATTGGGCCAGTATGTCAACCAGATGCTTCCTTCGACTTTAAATTTTAACATTTTTCCTTCCATATTTCTGTTTATGTTCCTTTAATTTAATATTTCATCAACTCTTTCAATATTGATATTGATAAAGCTAGTCAATATATTTTCATATTTTTAAAAAGTAACCCCAAATGGTGTGAGAAAAGTTACAATGAAGAAATGTTCTAATAACTTTAAATCCTTCTTGCATAAGCCATATCTAAAAGGTCCATGATATCCTCCATTGTAGACTCTCTCCTATAATAATCTTACTTTGAATTGCTAACTAGAGGAATGTTGAGGCCTTATAGTGACCAAACATTCTTCCAAGAAAAAATTGTGGGAGTAGGAAATTTTGATTGCTCTAAATCCTCATATCCCAACTTGATCGAGTATCCACTAACCTTTGATAGATTACAAAATAAACCATCCTTTCATGTAAAAATCAGTAAATAAAAACTCTTGAAGCATCTTTTGAAGTTCATTTGCAATTTGTTTGAGTTCCTCTCCTTCAATTAGGTTACTAAAAGAAATCCATGATCTGGAATTGTTGCTCATATTAATATAGTCTTTGACCTTTGGACCTTTACAAGTTAGGTATGCTTGAGCCCATGGTTGTTATTTTGTGTTAGAGATAAGAGGATTAATCTTCAACCAAGCATCATACCAAAAAATTGTATAATTCTCCTCATTGAGTGACCATATAATATGTTTCTTAATCAATTATAAACTATTTGATATGAAGTTCCATGTTGATGATCCTTTGGGTAGGGTTATTTTCCTAAATAATTTTATTGCATCAAGAAAACCTATATATTTTTTAAGTAATATTTTTGCCCAATTATTTTCTTAATCTCTAAATAATATCCATCCAAGCTTTACCCCTAATGGTAAACTCATAAATATACAATTCTAAAACTATGCTCCTCCAATATTCTTTCTTTGCAAACCCTATCCCACTTACAAAGAGGGAACCTAATTTTTTCCTCACAACCTTTTCAAAGAAATTCTCTTTGAATTTTATCAAATTTTTATGCTATACCTGCTAGCAATCTTGAAAGTGACATCATATAAATAGGGATGGATTGAAATGTAGTCTTTATGCGAGTTGTATACCATGGATTGATCCCCTTGACAAAGTCCACAAGATGACTTGAAGTAACCAATAGGAGAACCATTGATCAAAATAGAATATTTTATTGTGCTATAACATTTAATCCATTCACACCAACTATGATCAAACTCAAAATTCTAAGAATATCATGTAGAAAATTTCAAGAAACCCTATGATATGTTTTATCCATATCTAATTTCATAAGCATGCCTAATTTTTTCATGGAATGAAGAGAATGAATTGTCTCCTATGTAAATATTATACCATCAAGAATTTGTTTACCACAAACAAAACCACCTTGTCCCTTGAGATAACACAACCTAGAATGCCTTTCAACCTATTTGCTATAATTTTTGAAATGATCTTATAAACCATATTACAAAGTCTTATTAGATAAAAATTATCAAAATATTTTATCTCACCTTTCTTGGGAATCAACATAATAAAAGTGGTATTGATCTCACTTATTATAGCTTTCCTTTTCCAAGCCTTTTCAACCACCTCTAACATATCACTCCCCAAAATATCATAAAAAATTTAAAAGAAAATTGTAGGAAGTCCATTAGGGTCAAGTGCCTTGTTAGGATGAAAAGAGAAAATTACTTCAAGTAGCTCCTCCACAGTTATCTTCTTCATCAAGCTTTCATTTTGTCCCTATGTGATAATTGATGGAATATTTTGTAAAAGCTTATCTTGTGCCTCCTTATCTTGCCCAATATTTGATAAAATATTTTTAAAATAATTAATTGCTTCCTTCCTTATATCTTCTTCATCCTCAATATTTCTTCCATTTGAAGTTAAAATATTTTTAATGTGACAAAAAAAATGTTTTTGCTGTAACATAAAAAAAGTTGTATTTCATCTCCCTCCTTGAGCCATTTCTCTATATTTTTTGGAGGCAATATAACTCCTCTTTTTTCAATGCATTATTATAATAAAAAAGTAATTCTTTTTTCACATAAGAATCTTTATCCATTTCATTAGTTTTTACTATCTCCTATAAAGTTTTGAGCTTGGATTCGATTTATTTATTTATTTTTTATAAATATTATCATAATATTTGGCATTCTAAATATTCATTTGTTCCTTTAGATATTTTATTTTTTGAACAAACTTGTACATACACAATCCTTCAAATTTTGATTCATCCTAACATAACATAACCATCTAAAAAAAATCAAGGACTTAGAGCCA
This sequence comes from Wollemia nobilis, assembly GCA_028583015.1. Lineage (NCBI taxonomy): Eukaryota > Viridiplantae > Streptophyta > Pinopsida > Araucariales > Araucariaceae > Wollemia > Wollemia nobilis. The sequence goes on along the minus strand of JAQPPZ010000652.1, from coordinate 93,372 downwards.
CATGGATTGGAAGTTAAGTGGCTTCAGATGACCATTACTGGGTAAATAATAAGTCAAGAAAATGGGTTTGTGATCTGATCCTACTTTTAATAAAATTTAAATAGATTGTATACTATATTTACAACCATTTAATAGATAACAAGAATCTATCCAGTCTTCTTGTTATATGAGTTTTCCCAACATGTCTATTATCCTATGTATATTGAAGACTAGAAGGACTAATATCCCAAAGATCATTTGAATTGGAAGATGAAGCAAAATCTTACATTGATTTAGACCATCCTAGAATACCACCTTTCTTTTCCAATGGAGAGAGCAATTTTGAAATCACCCCAAGGATATATAGATCATAATGAATCAACATTGTATTTGACAAAAGTATGCTAAGGTCCTTCTAAAATCTTTCACGAGGAGTAGCTATAGTTGAAGAATATGTATTTATAGCCCCAAATTTGATGTTTTTATCTTTCCTATAAATTAGTCCAACAATCTAATTACTTTTTTATTCTGATAATTGCCCATCCCATTTGCATTTATCCCATATTATTGAAATACCACCTAAAGCTCATGTAGAAGAAACTACTAGACAATCACCCATCTTCCAATTCTTCTTAAAAGCATCCTTACATTCCTCACTATTTTATTTTTGTATTAAAGTAAACTGAGGACTATAGAAACCTATTAATTAACTAATAACTCTTTTTAGGGGTCTTATTCATATCCCTAATATCCCATGATATCATTTTTATTATCATCACTTTTTATTTTTATTTGGCTTTCCAAGTTGATATTGCTTTGATTTTCTTTTTCTCTTTGTTCATGCTTTTATGGCCTTCTTTTTTTTTCATTCCCACCAAAACTCTCATATTCATCAATCTATTTTATTTTCCCATATTATCCATAATGAGACTTATCTTCTAAAGATTTATGCAATCCTAAAGAATTTAAAATGCAAAGAATAACATCATTAACACTTCTTTATGTTGCCCTAAAAACCTTAAAGTGCACAAATGATCCTCCATAGTCATTACTTTCTTATGTTGGCCTAGAAACCTTAAATTTCCTTGGATATCCTCCATATGATTTTTTTATGATGCTTCTCTTGAAATCCTAAAGTGTAACAAATACACTATGTACTACTTCATTTTTATTGTGAGAAGATTTTATGCTACTTGAGGAAAATGAAGATGACTTACTTGAATTAAGCTTGACTTCCTTCACCTCATTCGATTTAAAATTTACCTCCTTATCTTCCTTTGCTTTAAAATTTGCTTCTCTATCTTTCTTCACAACTTTAGTTCCTTTTATATTTGAACTTGTGCATTGTACTTCCTCATTCCTCATGTCATTTTTTCTTCTAATGTTTGAGTCAAGTGAACTCTAATGGCCTTTGCCATTTGACTATGTAGAAGGTGTATTTCTTACCACTTTTTGAGTGGAAAATCCTTGATTTGACCTAGCTTCTCCTATGATATGATCTTCTTGTTTCATATTGAAGTTACCCTCATACCCAAATTTTTCTATCTCTCTCCATAATTTTTACTTTGTAGTCTCTTTCCATGTATCCAGTTTCATGACATTTGCGATATTAGAATCTAATATTTTCATAATCCACTTATTGATCATATTCTCTTAATCTAGATTTAATCCTAATGGACGATAGTAAATATTTTGAAATATCTATGGCAACACATATTCTAGTGTATACAAAATGCCTTCATATTGAAGTTACCCTCATACCCAAAAATTTTTATCTCTCTCCATCATTTTTACTTTGTAGTCTCTTTCCATGTATCCAGTTTCATGACATCTACGATATTAGAATCAAATGTTTTCATAATCCATTTATTGATCCTATTCTCTTAATCTAGATTTAATCCTAATGGACTATGGTAAAGGTTTTGAAATATCTATGGCAACACATATTCAAGTGTATACAACATTCCTTCTCTCCTTAGTAGTTGGTCCCTCCTAGATGAACTCACCTATAGTATTACCAATATTCTTTAAAACCTCCTTATTGATGAGTTTATAAGGAAGTTCAAATAGCCTAACCCATATTGGAAGTATTTTAATAGTCTTTATCTCCATAAAAAAAATCTTAATCCATGGTCTTAAATATAATACATCTTTGCTCCTAAACCAAGAGGACAAATGAAGTGACAAAATGATGTTTGTGATGTCAAGGACAAAGGATGAGTGCATGGAAATGGAACAGTTGATGATTGTGATGTAAATGATGATAGGAAAATTTTTAGTGAAGATAATGCATTGTACAATCATAAATCTTGAACAAGAAAACCTACTAGTGACCCTAAGACTAGGGTTGCATTTATTTGAAATAGAATAGGTCCAACAAAAGAAGTTAGGGGGACCAGAGAAGCAAGAGTAGAATAAATTAGAGGGAAAGAGAGGATAAAGATGGAAATAGAAGAAATAAGGGGTGGAAGTGAAGTGAAGAAATTTTTGTGGGGAAGAAATTGGAAGTAACTTGTGCTGCTAGATCATTGACTTCCATTCTTGCCACTCTTTTCCTTATATGTAAATATTCTTCTTCTTTAGAACCCTTCTCTTCAAGTCTACCTATAATTTCTCTCTACTTTTAATATTTTATTTTTCTATGTCATCAAAGGTCTCATGGACTAATTTATTTTTACCAACCTTCATGTCAAAAGTGATTTTGTGACTACGTTTTCAATAAGGCCTATCTCAGACTCTACCTTGTTCATTGGGCTATGTAGTCAAGAAGAACAATAAATTTATCCTACTTAAAATTGGTCAAGAGATTAGGCATTATCTTATTGTTATTATATTCTTGTGTTGGTATCTCAAATTATACATCTTAGTAGAGAAACCATTGATCTTAAAGAGGTATTCAACTAATCCTAGGAGAAAGAGATGGAAAGTAATGTGTACTCGAGTATTTCTTGTGATATTTTTACTTAGGTGAGATGGGAATTTTCTCTTTCTTCTTTTTTTCTTCTCTCTCTCTCTCCCTCCCTCTTTTTTTTTGTGTGGGAAGTTTACAAAAACAGACAAGTATTTACTAAGCTAAAGATAATCCCATTTACAGGCTTAGGAAAACAACTCCACACCATTATAATATCGATGTTCTAGCTCAATGCCAACCTTAAAAGCATAAAACCATTGGAATACAAGTTTTACCTTGCTTGCTCCCCCAAATTGTAGAAAAGTACCCCATTTCTAGAATAATGGTCTTTGTTATCTTAGGAGCAACAAGTGAATCCTTTTCTATCTATTGAATAGTGTCTACTTCTAAGCTTTCATATTTAAAGAGGAGAACATATTCACAAAAGGGATCCCATGATATTTCTTTAGACACTATGAACTTAGATTTCTTCAAGATGAACTTATATGTTTCATATTCTAGCTTAGTTTCTCCCTCTATTTCTTTTATGGGCTCCAATATCAATGTCAATTTTGATAGAAATACCTTGTATCTTGGTCATAAACTCACTTATACTTCTTCTATAGGACCTTCTTCCTCTAAAGAGAAATAAATACCTCATGTTCTAGGAGAGAAAATATTTCACCTTCCTTTGATGATTTATAAGGATTACATATGATGGCATTGCCAAAAGGAAGATGACATATGGTAAACTTATATGCTTTAGGCATCACAATAATTTGAATCCCACATGGAATACCATAAACATAATATTTTCCCTATTGAAATTTCTTCTTAAAAGAAATAAAATACCTTCATGAAAGGGAATTTACATGTCAATTCTTCAGACTTTGTAATGTTTCCTTCTCCTTCGTACTTTCACCTAATTTCTCTTTTCATTGCCTTTACATGTTCCATTCCTCATTTGAGATAAGCACCAATACTTCATGCTCTTATTGTAAATTTAACTCTATTATCTCCATAGATAGGACATTCTCAAAGGAAAACTCAAATCCCTTATATTTTGACTCAATTTGTGATCCCATCATAGACTTTTCTCCTTCTAGAAAAAATTAAACACCCCACATTCTTCTATGGACTTTGACTCCTCATTTGAGAAATGATCAAATGATTTACAATATTTTTCGTCCTCTATTTATTTATTTTTAACATCATTGTTTTTGACTTCAAGTCTTTTCTTAGACCATAGGAGACATGCCCCTTGTTAGAAGGATGGAGGTATTTCTATAAGAATTGTTGATCTATTGTTATTTAAATATTCCTTTGTTATTTCAATTTATTTTTTTCTAAAGGTGGAATATTTCCTAGGGAATAGGTTGTGGACACTATGGAGTATTGTGCTTTGGGTAGGAAGGCAACAACCACTCATTTTTATGCTTCAACCATTTGCATGGGCTTGTGTCACATTGACTTAGGGTGCAACTAACTAGTTTACCAATGGTTGTCTTACAATAGGTTGACTATCTATTATTGGATTGTTGGAAATATGTTGATTTGCTAATATAGGTCAACATGTCACTTATTGATTCATCACCTAGGTGTGGTGGATAGCCATAACACAATTTGTAGATTTTGACCTATTTTACAAGTAAAGAACCATACATTTGAATCCATAGTACCCATGTCATTACGTACCTGATTAATCATTTTCGTGTTTCATTTTTGGGGTGCTCTAGCCTAAAGGGAATCACTATATGGCCAAATTTTCTTAGGAGTTGAGATCAATGGGTATTATTGTTAAGTCACCAACCATTGAGGCTCTTGCATGCTTTCTTGTTGATAAATTTTCCAATTCTCTTCTTCAAGTTCATAATTTCATTCCTTTAACTATTTAAGGATTTTAAGCATGCCCTTAAACTAATCCATTTTACTTTATAGCTCTTGCATATACTATTGAAATAGGGAAGCTAATTGATGAGGTGGACCCACCTATTTCTAATGTATTTGGGTCAAATAAGCAATATAGTATTATTGCATAGGTACTATTGGATCTTGTTGTTGAATCGATCGAGGTTTTTGAGATGCTTGTCCATACTGTGTTTGCCTATACAACATTCAATACTGGTTGCTATTGAGGATACTAAAGCAACTATTTATTTCTTACAAATTGGTAGCTTGGTACTACCACCTATTGTTGCATGAAATTTAACAATTGTTGTTTATTTTGATACACCTATTACAAATGAGAATTCTACATTGTTTGATGATATTGCATGTTTGTCTAAGTTTTCTAGAAACTATTGTTGACTTTGGAAAATTTGTATGTATTGGGGCAATTGAGGATTTTAAGTCCATAACATATTTTGTACCATCTGAGGATTCGCCTATTGTTGAATCGCCATAATAATTCCTGAAGCCTAAATATGTTAAAGACAAGACTAGAGCTCATAAATTTCTAGAGGATTTTTTCTTTTGGAGCAAAACACTTAGTTAGAAGAGTGAATGGCTCATTTGAATTTTTTAAAGAGCAATTCTCTCATTTGCTAGAAGCTTTTTTAATAGAAAAAAATTTCAAGTTCAATAAATTGCTCTTTGCCAATGGAAAATGACAATTCTATGTCAAAGATGAAGTGGTTCACCGATTTTGGTGAAGCCTAGGTTCTTGCTTCATGAGAAACTTCATTCATTATTTTTTAATACAGTTATCATCCAACAAAGCATAATCTTATATCCTCCTACTTATGTACCTACATGGATAGAGTTTCAATGTTAACTTGAAAATTTTAAAAATTTGGACAAATGAGAAAATCGCTAGCATGTTGGAGTGAATCACTTCCCTAGGTGTAACTTAGAATTTTGTAAAATTTTAATTCATGGAATAAATCTCTCTCCAATTGTAGTAAATTGCTATAACTAGAGGAAATCACTTTTAGGAATTTAACTTACAATATTTTGTAAAAGAAGATCCAAGTGAATTGCTTTCAAGAATTAAATTTTATAATTTTTACAAAAGAAGGGCCAAGTGAATTGCTCAGAGTGAATCAATTTAATTCTAGGGTGAATTGCTCCCCTTGTAGGGGTTAGGAAGATTTCTTGATTTTCCAAGTGAATCACTTCTTAGAACTTGGGTGAACACTTTTTGGATTCTACTTGAAAGAATTTGTTAGAGTATATCATAATATATCCTAAGTTGTTACTAGGATAAGTTTGAGTGGCTGAGATTAACTCAGTTAGTTATGATCCAATGGATCATATTGTACACCTTTGCTATTTAAGAAAGATCTCTTTCATTGAATAATATGAAGTATTTTATTTTCCAACATGGTATCAGAGCAGGCTTTCCCTGCCTTGTGAACCTAAGGGAGGATTTCCCTCATGGAAATCCCCCCTATCTTTTTTCCTTCCCATTATTTTTTCCAAAACTGAGGGAGTATGCTCTCTATATTTTGATGGATCAGAAACCAGATGGTTAAAAAAAAAAATCTATAGTTTTGGGAGGTCTTTTTTTTAGTTTTATATGGATTTACAGTCTTATACTACAGATCTGGGTTTACAGAATGTGACCTAGTTCGAGTGATTGTAAATGGTGTTGTTGCTCAGGCTGCACTTGATGTATTTACAAAAGAACCTCTAGATCATGGTAGAGGTAGTTAGATCTAAGGCTAAAATGTTGTTTTTTCTAGAGAAGAATAAATGGGCTCAATTTGTTTTTTGTCAACTACAAGTACAGTGGATGCTCACCACCTTTGGTTCGATAAGAGATATCCAACTAGAGAGTACAACAAGGTTGTTTATTTAGGACACATGTCATGATCGATGTGCTTTGGTAATACAGTAGCGACACCCAGCCAAAGAACCTGCGATAGTTGCTGCCCAAGTTGCAGTTACTACAACTAGTTTAGCTTCAACAACGACTACAAATGTGCATATTGCTTGATGATGGAAGCTCAAACCTATTGAATAAATCCATTGAAGGGTGAAGTTATCCGGTTATTGGCTTGCATAATGGTGCATTGCTTAATGTTGCATATAGTATGCCTGGGTGGATAAGCCCAGGGGCTGTGACTGCTATTTCCTCTATGCGATTAGCTGCTTTATCAGGATTTGATTTAAACAATGGTATGCTTTCATTATTTACAGTTGTTGATAATTGAGTATTTGCATCTGAAATATCTACAATTAGTGAAGTCACCGTAAGACTCAACTAGAGCACAAGAGGAGCGTGGCTAGTTTCAACAGTAGTCGATATTGATAAAATCTGGTAATCTACAATGAAGAACTTAAGTTTGGCATAACCAAAGGCTAAAAATAGCCTTCTACCGCCAATATATTACCATGGATCCACCACCTTCAATATTTACCCATAGCCACACTCTCTTCCACTCATAATATCCAAATTTTAATAGTTCTCACTGATCGGTGTTTGATGGGGGACTACTATTTTACTACATCGGTTCTTTTACCAACAAGACTGGAGCTTACCGGATGCTCCAATTTTTTTGGGTATTGAAGGACCTTGTGGAAAGCAATGGCGTATTTATCAGGACTGTGCGCGTGGATAAAATTGATGGTGACAGTATTTATTTTTTCCTACACTCCATCTTCGACATTGTGGCATCTGTGCAATCCGTTGTCATAGCTAGTACTGTTGCCCATTTTATTTTGTTTTCTCAGCACTTGTTTTTGGGTTTTTTTGGCAATGGTAGTGATGAATACCTTCTTCAACAGTGGTGAAATCATAGTTATCTTCTGGAGGGACCATAGTCATATCGTCAATGTTGGCATTAATGGCTTCATATGGAACTTTTATCTCTACACAAGGGGTATTTATGATGAAAATTGTTCGAGGGATCCCAATGATATAGATCATGCAGTGCTGATTGTGGGCTTGAGGTTTTTTTCTTGGGCTCTCCCATTTTTACAGTAAGCTCACGATGGTGTTCGCCTCTCTGTATTGGTCCCTTTTTTTTTCATCGTTGGTTGGATATCATTATGCTTCTAGTGAAGGATTAATTGTTTCCTCCTGCCCGTGAAGATCTTTTTGGCTAGGCTATGCTCTACGTGCCACAAAATCAACTACAGCCAGATATTCGATGCACCTTGTTGATCATGGTGCTAGAAGGATGAAAAATGGTAGAGGACAATACTAGTTGGACTGAGGGAGATAATGTATTGAATCAAGCAACCCCATCGATGAAGTTTTACGAAGCTCTCGCTTGCATGTATTTTAGCTTGATAACTTTGAGGTTCACTTTTAGTGTTTTCCATGTTTTCTAAGCATGAACACATTTGTTTTTTGGTGGACTTGGCGTGTTGAATCTGCAAACAGTTTCTGTGGAGTAGTCATCAAATGTGTTTTACTGGAGAATGTAATTTCAAATCTAAATTGGAGCACGCAAGGGTGAAGACGTCATCATGGAAAAAATTTCAGTGGGGAGATGTCGTATTTATGTTGACTGTAGTGTTATTAAACATTGAAGAGATTGGCACAAGGTTTTAGAGTTTGAGGCAGAAGATCTATAGAAATACTGGAGACAACTACTCTCCACCTGTTGCTGTCATGGGGAGGCACCAACACGGTGGGAGCCCTATGGAAGTTTATGCTGTAAACATCATCACCTATTTTTTCAAAGTTGACGGTCGTTGAACGATATGCATGCGGCAAGAAACCACAAAGGTATAGTGGGGACACCACTATCAATTTTTTTATTGTATGGTGACTAAAAATTTAGGAGGGAGATGCTTGTGTCACATACATAGGCAATATGCTTTTATTTTTTAAATATTCATTGGCAATGGGCATAGGCAACGGGGAAGGATGTGGGCGGTGGTGGTACATCATGGATGAACTACCCGAGTCGATCAAATCAGTGGTAAGGAAAATAAGAATTCCGTCAAGGCCATGGTTGTGTGTTTTCTCGTGGCATTTGTATACCATGCATAAAGTGTACATCCTTAATGTAAAAGAAGAAGCTTTATTAGAGTGGGATATTTATAATAGTGGTTGGACCACTATTTTTTAAGTCCACTTTATTTTTTTTTTAAGTTATAAAAAGGTGGAAGGCTTAAGGTCCAAATGGCCCCATAAAATATTTTTTAAAAAACATGCTATATTCCGAATGATATTCCAAAAAGATTCCTTATGAGGGTAGGGGAGAAGATTATTGTTTTTCCTATAGATAAAGGCCTCATTGACACTTGATCATAGGGGTATTTATAATCATCGAAAAGATTTTTCTGAGTTGGACATATTGGTGGTGTCCAATTTCTATTTTGAGGTAGTTTTATAAGCATTTTTAAGGCCTCAATATGTTGTATCATGGAGTGCAATCTCGATTGAACCTGACACTCCCATGGCATTGTATGTGATCCTAGTATCTAGCTACCTTCTCTATAGCACCTGGTAGATGCAGTGGCTAGTTACCCATGTATTCTAGTAGGATGAGGTCACCATAAGGATACGTTCGATAACTACATTGGTTCCCTTTAATTTTTATTCCCTTGTTTTGTTGTTTGTCCACAAGTTTTGAACCTTGTTATCAACCCATTGTGTTCATATAGGTGGAAACCACATATTTATGCTTGTGGAGTCATTTTGGACTCCCTTGCAATTCTAGTGGTTCTTTCTCCATCCTATTTTATCACTCTTATTTTGTGAGACACTTTGGTTTTATGGAGTTTTCTTTAGTGACTCATTTTCATGGTTCATAGCCTTGTTCATTGTCTTAAGCACCAGTGTGGGAGTGACATTTAATTTAGTTTGATGACGAGGCTTCTCTACTTTACTGAAACATCTCATGGATCCTCTATAGGCTTCTTGATGGAAGTTGTCCTAGGGGGGTTGAAGAGGACATCTTCCTCTCCATCCTCCTTGCACATCTTCCTCCTCCTTCTTCTTCTTTCTATTTTGGCAGGTGGTTTTCTCCCTTGTATTTTTTCATCATATTTCAACATAGTTTTATAATGTATTTATTGTATATGAGTACCTTATTAGGCCTTGTTTCCAGGACTCATACTTGTGGATATGCCACTAGGTTTTTTTTTGTTGTTTTTCACTAACTCCTAGTATCACTTAGGGGGGGTGTTAGAGATATCCTAGTACCACTTAAGGGGGGTGTTAGATATATCCTAGTACCACTTAAGGGGGGGTGTTAGAGTATATCATAATATATCCTAAGTTGTTACTAGGATAATTTTTAGTGGTTGAGATTAACTTAGTTAGTTATGATCCAATGGATCATATTGTACACCTTTGCTATTTAAGCAATGTCTCTTTCATTGAATAATATAAAGTATTTTATTTTCCAAAATAGTTTTACTACTATGGAGCAAATGGGTAGTTGGATTGGACTTTGAAAATATTTTGACTTTTTTGGATCATTGACCTTACACAAAATGAATCACTTCTAATTTGGAATGAACAACTTTCTAAGTGATGACTTGGCAAAAAAAAATTTAAATTCATTCCAACTGTTTTTGTCTGTAGAAGATACAAATTTGGAGATAAAAGTAAGAAAATTTGCCAACTTGGTCTTGCTTGCCTCACAAAAAAATTATACTTTTGAAGTTCATACCAAAGTCTCCATTAGCAAAGCACCTACAAAAATGGTATGTAAAATTAAAGGTCAATTCAGGACTGGACTTGATGGATCAAATCCATGGTCCCAATTACTTACTCTAGATTCAACTTGAAAAATTTTTACACACTCTAAGTGAAATGCTAGCTTAGTAGAGTGAATCACTCCCTAAGTTTGAATTGAAATATTTGCTAGATTTTTTAGGTAATTGGCCTTAAGTAGAGTGAATTACTCCAAGTTTAAAGTAAATATCTACTTGAATGAGGTCTTGTAAAATTTTCCCAAAATCAAACTAATTGTTATTTACCTATATCAAATGCAAATTTGACATCAATATCAAGAAATTTAGTCAATAAAGGACTAAAAGGACTAGGGTACCACCATGTGTATAAAAACACCATTAACTTCTTATGCACCATTAACTCTAGTTTCAATAAGATTGGATGGAAGGGGTAATACCTCTTCCAACCTCTAGGTTTAGGTTGGCTTAACACTATCCTTAATAAATCTAACTAATATAATATAGTTGCATGAGATTAAATGTGAGTAAGTAAAATATGGAGAGTAAACACCAAAATTAAAATACATGGAAGTAAATTGTGAAGTTTAGGGTACAAGAGATTGAAAGTAAATATGGCTAAAACCATAGTAAATAGAATGTGTGATCAAACAACACATGAATAAATTGAATATTGTCAATGTATTATTATTCAAATGAGTTGAAATTATGAGAGGAATGACAAGATGGACAAAAGGGTGGTCCTACAATCACTGTGCATTCCATAATCTAGAAGGGGTGTTCCATTGATGGAAAGCAAAAGACTTATCAATTTCTCATCAATATCATGAAGATAAAGCATAATGTGGGTCTCAAAAATTGTAGGTTTGACTTCCTCAAGGCCAATAGATGTTTACAATGGATCCCATGACTCTTATTAATAAAAAAAATTCATCCTTGAGTTACCTTTGGTGAAAAATTCTTACTTAAAAAAAAGTAAAGATCTAGGTGCAACTTTAACAAAATGATACACCTCCAAATATTACATGCCTTTAATTATGTCTCTAAATGGATTAAAAACCTTCTCAGACAAGTTATGGTACCACAAAAGACAAAAAATTATTTTCTAAAATATCATTCTTGGCATCCATGCACAGTTGTCCCATTTGGCCTTTCTTGGAGTAAATCACTTTCTCTCTTGGAGAAAATCACTTCTCTTTTAGAGCAAATTGCTTCCCTTGAACAAATTTCTTCAGTTTGAAGCATATTGATCCTCCTTAGAGACTTAGTCAAATTATAACAATTTTGCAAACTTTATTATTTTACAATGTTGTTCTTGGGTTTGCAAAATTTAATTTTCTTTGTCTTTCATGGCTAATTATTTGGAGGAATTAGATGGTATTAATCGAGCTACTATATCAAACAAAAATAATGCTAATTTTTTATTATCTCCAAATTTTGATTGGAAAATTACTTCCAAATATACATGGAACATCCTAAATACATTTTTCTTCATTGTAATCATACACTTTCTTTTCATTCTCTCACTCACAATTCACATGTCCATTTTCTAAATTTTATAATCTTGGATTTTTTTTTTTACTTGAAGGAGAATATGATGATAATTTTATATTCTTGTTATTTTCTTGCTCCATACATTCATAATTTCTCTCTTTTGTTTTATCTTAAGTCATAATTTTCATCTTCTTCTCTTTTTAGTATTCCATTTTTATTGATGTGTTGTTTTTCTCACTTCACAAGATGAAGAAATTTTTTTCTCAGGATTGTAGATCCAAGCTCAACCTCATATTCTATATATGCTTTTCTCCAATGTTGATATTTTATTCATCAAACTGAGCTTGTGTGCTTGAGATGTGTCGTCTCTAACGAAAAACTCAGGTTCAAGTCTCGACGAGCATAGACTCTAGTGTATGACTAGTGGATGTTTGATTTCTAATTGTATTCATATTCTTATAATGTTATAAAGTGGTGTAGATTGTGTTCAAAAAATAAGTCTTAAGTTCAAGTCTCACTATATATGGAGGTCTAAAGTGTGTAAATGGTATTTCTCTCAAAGGATCATCTCCCATAAAAAGTATTATGTTCAAGTCAAAGTGGACATAAAGACTTGATGTATGTGAGTAGTGTTTGTTTAACTTCCAACTCTAATCACACTCTTATCATGGTATCTAATGACCCCAAAGGGTCATTTTCAAACGAAGTCTCAAGTTCAAGTTTTCAATAGGCATAAAGACCCAATGGAGGGTCCTTGGCTCTTAACTACAAGGCTTAGGTTCAGGTCTTGATAAATATAAAGATATTATGTATGAGTTATAGGTGTTTAAACCTAAAATATAGTTAAAATTTCACCATAACATGAGACTACTAAACTAAAATTTGTGATGATCCATATAGTAAAAGTATTATAATAAATCATTAACTTATTTAATAATATTTACCTTTAAATAATTATCATGTTATCATTGAATTTATTAATATTTTGTGTAGGATAAATTCACTCAACTATATTTAATATAAATAATAGAAACCATTTCCACAAATTGAGTAAATTGCTATTGCCAAAAAAAAAGGAATAAGCTGCTTTAGTCAACTTTCCATGTGTTTTGTGCATGCATTAAAAGATACAAAGGTAAAGTAGTTTTTAATCTTCACAAGGACCATAGACTATATAATATGATCCCTATAGAGGATGTTATTTACCCAATATGTGTTTATAAAACCAAAATTTAATTCTTAAATGGTATTGAGTTTGTGATAACTATGAATTATCCTCTCAAAGGATTAGGGTCTTTGAAAAATGTCTCATATTTTAGAAGACATATTCATGAAGGGTTGTTCGATTTAGCTTATTATTGGACCAATTTATACAAAATTTGAAGATATTTAAATGAGTAATAATATGAAGGAATCCAACCAATATTAGGGGATATACAACCCTATGAAGTGAGTTATCCAAAACAAGGGTAGTGATAATTTTTCATGTCACGAAAAACAAAATTGCAAATATTTCTCAGCTAGGGTTTGGATGATGGGAGGAGTAATGGAGGGATATGGATTTAGTGAGTCAATAAATTCTATATATAATTTTTATTTAAGTTTCTTTTTCCCTTCTTTATCTTAGAAAATTTTTATGCAAATTACTATAATTTATTTTATCTTGTTATAGTATATTCTCATAAATTTCAGTAGATTTTAAGTTTTAGTTTCCTTCCCATGGATCAATTTATAGATAAATACTTATAATCATATCTGTAGTAGAGGTTAGTGAATGCATGATAGAGGATTGATCCTTGTTGCTCAAAGATAGGGTTGTTTTTGGTAAATTTGATGGTTATTAGCCAGGGGCTTTAGCCTTGAGAAAATAGATTGATATGAGTTGGAAGTCTCGAGGAGTTATTCTATAATTTATTCCTACAATTTTATTCCTAACCATTTTTTGTCCTCAGGAAGAAATATATAGAATCCTAAAAGGGGGTCCTTTGTTTATGGGTAGAGCAAGACTCTTCCTTACTCATTGGTATGAAGGCTTTTCACCTGAAAATGTAAATTTATCTCTAGTACAAGTCTAGGTTAGGATGTATGGGTTACCCATTGAATTTTAAAAAATAGATACCTTAAAGGAAATAGGCAACACTGTGGAAGAATTCCTTGAGATTTTAGAAACTATAAAAGATGGATTCTCGACTACTTATGCTCAAATATTGGTCATGATTGATATAAGTAAAATTTTACTAGAATAAATCATTCTTAAGTATGGAAATAAGATGTGGACCCAAGTCATATATTATAAAAATATAAATTTTTATATGTAGAAGATGTCATGAGGTGGATCATATTGAGAGATCATAACCTAAGAATATTCCAATAGAATCATTTGTAGAAAACTGTAAGAGAAAATTATAAATAGAGATGGATGAGGATGGTTTTCAACTTCTAAAAAATAGATCTAAAAAAATTAAAGAAAATAAATAGTGGAGACCGGTAAGGAAGGATATTGGAAGAAATACCAACCCTTTTGAAGCTTTAGCCAATGAAGAAAAAGTAGATCAAATCTTAGAAGACACAATACAACAGGTTCAACATATTAACAAGGAACCGTCTATTCAATATGATCCTAATTTAGGGATAAACATTCTCAATGAACCTAAGGAATGTGTCTCATCAAATTTTAAAGACTCTCTTGAAGTACCATGCACTATTCAAGAGAAAAAAATTGGTAAAGAAAATGTAGTGTTAGATGTTAATACCTCTACCATTAATAAGAAAATACCAAAAAATGAGCGGGACAAGTCAAAAGCTTCTATAGTAAAACTAGAAGAGGATAAATATGATGAAAAAAAAGTTGTGAAATATTATTTAGAAATAGAATAATAATACCTACTCTTGATATAGGTAAGGTAAAAAGAGGAAAACCCTCAAATTATCAAGCAAGATCCAGGGAAGCAAGAGCAAACATAGAGAAAAGAATATAAATTAATTTGGTTGAACTTCTCTTTATCAAATAATAAATAATATTGGTAATTTATAGATGGGGCCATTAGCCCCTAATGAGACATGATTATCATATCATGGAATATAAGGGGTGCTAATGCCCCCTCAAAGTAGAGGTGTATTAGGGAGCTTTGTTTAAGTAATAAACTTGATATCCTTTGTATCCAAGAATTAAAATGATAAATAAAATTTCCAAAACTATGAAAGCAATATGGGTGAGATGTGAATGAGATGCTATAGATTCTAAATGATTCATAGGGGGAATTATAACTTGTTGGAATCCTATTAGAATATCTTGTGTAACCATTCATAAAACTAGGTATT
This sequence comes from Wollemia nobilis, assembly GCA_028583015.1. Lineage (NCBI taxonomy): Eukaryota > Viridiplantae > Streptophyta > Pinopsida > Araucariales > Araucariaceae > Wollemia > Wollemia nobilis. The sequence goes on along the minus strand of JAQPPZ010000652.1, from coordinate 78,092 downwards.
AGATAACCTCTTTAGTCACATGCTACTTTGTAGATATTTGTTTCATCCTTATCAATGTCTATGCACCTACAAATAAGTTAGGTAAATTAGAAGTTTGGAGTAGGATTGAAGATTTAATGAGAATTAAAGGCCAAGAAAATGAATTCATGATCAAAGAAGATTTTAACGTCATAACCAAGCTAGATGAAAAGTTTGGAGGAATTAGAAAACTAACGCAAAGTATGAGAAATTTCTTAGCTTTCATTCAAAACAATAAGCTATGGGATGTTGAGTTTGAAGAAGACAACTATACATGTACCAAAAATAGGAGAGACCAAGACCTAATAGCAATAAAATTAAACATATGCATGCTCTTAGATCATTGGATAGATGAAGGGACTTGTGCTAAAATTATTACCTTGGTAAGGATTGTTTCAAATCACTAGCCAATAAGAATTAAAATGGTGGTAAGTGAATTAAAAAAATTATATATTTTAAATATTAGTAGACGTGGGAAGACCATCCTCAATTTTTTGATATGATAGCACACATTTGGAATTCTTTAGGAAACAATGGGTTGTATACTCTTCTAAAACAAATTAAATCAATGACATCTAGATTAGAATAATAGAAGAAGAACACATTTGAAAAAAAAATTAAGAAAGAAGAACTAAAAGATAAACTTTAAAATTTCCAAAAATGTGATCATAATAATCCAAGCTTAGAGTCAAGGTAATTTCTTAGTGAATATCATATCTCTTAGAAGGATTAGGGCACTTTTTTTTTTCTAAAAAATATCTCATCTTTTAGGAGACATATCTTCGCGATGGGTTATCCAATTCAACTAATTATTGGACCACTTTGTGTATAATTTGAAGAGGTTTAAAATGAGAGGTCATATGAAGGAATCCAATCAATATTGAGGGAGATATAACCTTGTGAATTTAACCATTCAAAACAAGGGCAATGATAATTTTTCAAGTTATAAAAAATAAAATTACAAATATTTGTCAACTAGGGTTTGAATGATGAGAGGATAAATGGAGGGCTAGTGTATCAGTGAGGTAGGATATTCTATCTAGGTATAGAATATTTTTGCTAAGTTACTTTTTCCCTTCTTTATCATATAAATTTTGCTTGCAAATTATTATATTTTTTTATCAAATACTATATTCACTATAGGATATTCTGGTAAATTTTATTAGATTTTGAGTTTAATTTTCCTTCACATGGACCGATTTATAGCTAAATATTTAGAATAATCTCTAGTAATAGAGGTTAGTGAGAAAACCATACATGATCGATCATTGTTTCTCAAAAATAAGGTATTTTTTAGTAAATTTAATGGGTATTGGCCAAGGGCTTTAGCCTTGAGAAAATGGATTAATAGAAGTTGGAAGTTTGTAGGAGGGATTTATTTTTCAATGAGTTTACACAGGTTTTTATGGGGGTATTGATACCCTAATACTGATTTGGGTTTGAACCTTGGACCTTTCAAAGAGAGGCCAAATCCTTTAATACTATAGTAAGCTTCAACTTAATTGGATAACCTCTTTAGTCACATGCTTCTTTGTAGATATTTTTTCATCCTTAATTTTGGAGTGGGATTGAAGCCTTTATGATAAGTAAAGATAAAGAAAACCAATTCATAATCATAGGATATTTTAATGCCATAACCAAGCTAGATGAAAATTTTGAGGGAATCAAGAAACTAACCCAAAATATGAAAGATTTCTTAGCTTTTGTTCAAAATAATAATCTATGGGAGGTTGAGTTTGAAGAAGAAAAATATACATGGACCAACAATAGGAGAGGCCAAAACCTAATATCAAAAATTAGATAGATGCATTCTCTTAGTTCATTGACTAGATGAAGGATTTTGTGCTAAAATTAATACCTTGACAAGGATTGGTTCATATCACTACCCAATAAAAGCTAAAATGATGGTAAGTGAATTTAAAAAAATTGAATATTTTAAATATGATAAGATGTGGGAAGACCATCCTTAATTTTTTGATATGATAGCACAAATGTGGAATTATTTAGGAAATTATGGGTTGTATACACTTACAAAACAAATTAAATCAATGACATCTAGATTAAAAGAATGGAACAAGAACAATTTTGGAAATATTTTTGAGAAGGAACTAAAAGATAAACTTTAAAAATTTCAAAAAGGTGATCATAATAATCCAAGCTTAGAGGAAAGGGTTTTACTTAGTGAATATCATTATATATTGAGTAAGGAATAGAAAATTTGGAGATTAAAATCAAGAAAAACTTGTTTAAAAGGAGATACAAACACAATTTTTTTTCATAGGATGGCTATACTACATAGATAAACATCCAAAATTAGTAGAATTAAATTAGTAGAAGGGATTTTAATTGAATACTAGAGTGAAATCAGAAATAAGGCAAGGTCTTTTTTATCATAACATTCTAGGATCAGAGGAGTTTGAAGTTCTTCATGATAAAATTCTACAAGAAGTTCCTTCAATTATAATAGATGAAAACAATAGAAAACTCATGGAGCCTATGACTCTAGAAGAAGTTCATCTAGCTCTTTTCCCTTTTAATAAGGATAAATACCTAGGTCCAAATGTGTTTTTTACAACATTCTATCAACATAATTAGGATATAGTGAAGGATTCTTTATTGGTGGCAATTAATAGTCTAGGATAAAACACTACATAATTTATAAAATATATGCAAAATATCTTTTCCAAAAAAGAAGGATGCATAATTGTTTGATTCATTTCAACCCATAAGCATATGTTAAATGACATATAATATTATTTTCAAAGTGATGGCAAATTGGTTAAGACAATGTTAGACAAAATTATTTTAGAAGAGTAAGGATGATTTACGAAAGGGAGATAGATTCTCGATGGAATCATGGTAGCTCATGAAGTTATGCATTCAACAACTTCAAGAAAAGAGAAAAAAATTATCTTAAAACTTGATATAAGTAAAGCATATGATAAGGTTAAATGGGATTTTATTTTTGTAGTATTAAAAAAGTTTATACTTGGGAAGAATTGGATTAGATGGATTAAATCTTGTGTTTCTATAATTTCATATTCAATGTTGGTCAATTGGTTAGTAGTAGAATCATTTACATCCAAGAGAGGCCTTAGACAGAGAGATCCTTTATCACCGTATTTGTTCATTATTATGGTAGAGGTTTTGGGTAGGAACTTGAAGAAGGCTTATAAAGATGAGTTTATAAGTGGACTTAAGGCTAGTAATAACATCAACAACATCACCCATCAATTATTTGTAGATGATACAACCCTTTTTGGGAGGGCAAGGATAAAAAAGTCCAAATATTTCAATAAATTATTAACAGAATACAAAAGAGCATCAAGGTAGAAAGTTAATAGGAAAAAATCCAATATTTACTAAAATTAAATTAGGGATATGCACATTACTTCAGATGAAGGAGGAAAATTTTCTAGCAACTTATCTAGGGATGCCCTTATTTGAGGGGAGAATGAAGATAGAATTATGGAATCTAGTTATAAGTAAAGTTTAAAATAAACTACCAATATGGAAAGGTAGATGGTTATTGTTAGCAGGAAGAATGCAACTAATTAAATCAGTCTTATAGATCATTTCAACTTATTATATATCTTTGTATACTATGTAAAAATCAATAGAGAAAAATTTAATCTTTATTATGCGATCATTTTTGTGGTTAGGATTACATGATAAAAGAAAATTTCCTTTGGTGAAATGAAGCAAGGTGTGTGATGATAAAACTAGGAGAGGTCTTGGTTTAATAGTTCTTACAGATGTAAACTTATCTCTTAGGGGAAAATTCATTTAAATATTGTACAAAGAGAGTAAAAGAAAAAGAGCAAAATATTTTCTATGTATGTTGATCCTAATTACCCAAGCTTAATATTTACTACATTCTCTCTACCAAATGGTTCAACACTATGGAACAACTTAAAAACATCAATTGATCTAGTGGTTAAAGTTTTAAGATGGGTGGTGGAAACTAGAGAAAAAAGTTGTATTTGGATGGATACTTGGTGTGATAAAAAAAAACACTCAATCTAGATCCAATTTTGAAACCATGAATGAGATTAATTCGATATAAATATGGTAATAGGGCTTAAAACATTTTGTACAAGGATTAGGAAAGAAGATACAAATGGAAAGAATATGTTTTACAAGTATACAAGATATTGATGCTAGGAGGCTATTGAGTAGAAAGATAACAACAATGATTTTTCCATGTTAGTGAAGTAATGAGGTTTTGTATATTTATTTTACATGATAATGCCCCAGTTGAAGCCCCATTTATTTATTTAGTTTTACTCAATAATTATAATAATGTTACAAATCAGAATTTTAAACCTACTTATTTTTAGTTCTAACATTAATGTCTTAAAAATAAATCTTTATAGATTTATTTTATAGAGGATATTATTTTTAGCTAACAATTATATAAATATAGATGATTTTATGTAGATGTTATTTTTTTCGTTTGATAAAAATAGTTGTATTCGGATCCCCATCTTTGATAATTCACAACTCTCTTCTGTAAAGTTTGAAAGTTTACAAACATATTCAATTTTCATCTCAATTGAGATGCGTATTAAATATCTAAATATTTTTTCACAAAAAGTCTAAAATTATAATATATATATTTTTGGATCTTCTTCAATTTTTAGGGTAAGTACAAATGATTAACATCCATTTTCTTGACAATTTCTAATCTTGTTCATCCATCCATCCAAGTGAAATCTTGATTAGTGATGGTCTTTGATAATGTCAAGTTGTCATTGTGTCACTTGAATATCCATAATTGCTCTATTGGCTTCATGCTTCTGTTGCTATGCTCTAATAATTCAAATGATTGATCCTGATGTTCCTTGGTGTTGCTGCACCCCTTTAAAATCTAAAAATATTATGCTTTTTTACCAAACACTACCATACTTGATGCCTTTTTGAATCTATGTAGATCTAAAATATTGATGCCTTAAGCCATGCCTCCAAGATTGTTGCTGCTCAGGGTGGTGTGGGTGCCAATATGCTACAACCTTAACTTGACATTTTGTTTCCTTTGATTCTTCAACAATTTGTTTTTTTATTTTAAATTCTTCTTCACAATATTCTCTCTTATACCTTTCTTTTGGTGCATCCTTGTGCTCTTCTAACAAGGCTTCCTTGGACTTTGTTGTTGCTTCTTCTATGGACTCTATTGTTGTTGCTACTATAAATTCAACTTTTGAGTTTTTTAATGGTTCTTCAACTTGTTCCCTTGCCATAACTGCTTCTTGCTTCTTGCTTCTCTTGAATCCTTGCTTCTTAATATTTTCCTTATGAATGCGACCATGAACTTGCACATTGTCATCTATATTTTTTTCTTCTATATATTCTCTTTATTCATTTCTTTTAGTTCCCTCCGAAGTCTTTTTATTTCTTCATATCCTTTGATGGTGACCTTCAAACTAGCTATCTTTTTATATGGGTTCCATTGACTCAAGAATGTATGCTCCATTTCATCCCAAGTGAAATTACGATTCCTTTCTTTAGCAGCATTAACAAGACTTGTCGACCAATTGTGAGCTTCCTCTTTTAAAACATAAAAAAATTTACAATTCCAAAAAATCTCACTAGAATATAGAGATAAAAATCGGTAACTCCATGATCTCAACCCAAAAAAAATCTAAAAGTAGCTAGGATTTTGGGAAAAAAATACGATTTTCAATTTCTTTTTAGTCTTCTCTAGTCCTTCCTATAAATGGTAAAACAATTTAAATCCAAAATAATTGACATAAAAAAGGAATGCAGTCGTCCATTACAACTTTAGATTAATCCATTCCCAAGATTCTCCCCCAAAGGGTTCAACACTATTGTGCAAATTGTTTTTGTTTTTGTGAAGAAGCATGGACAACTTCAATGGCAACGGTGACGATGCTAAAAAATTATTTTTTTGATAAACAAGATATTGCAGCTAAAACTCAAATTACTTCTCTTTGTCGGTAATCTTGAATTTTCTTCTCTTTGCTATTGGTAATCTTCTCTTCCAAAAATCTCCTCTTCTACAAATATCCTCTTGCCCTTAATATTTTCTTTTTCCTTCATGCCCCTTCATGCCCTCCTGCTCCACTAAGGCTTTTGTAGATATCATATTTATAATTCAGTTTTTTAATATTTATTAATTGAAAGGGTATAAAATAAATTTATTATAATTTATTTTTAAGCTCTTTTCAAATGCATATTGATGTTATAATCATTTAAAAAAATAATAACATTTTATATTAAAATATATAAATAACATTTTATTATACAAGATGTTGAATTTTTCATATTTATCTATAAAAAAATTTAATGTTTAAAGTATAATCATTGGAATTGGTACCTCACCTAGCCTAGGTATTAGGCCTTTCTCCTATGTATATGAACCTATATTAAAAGTTATTTTGTTCATAAAAAAATTATCCGTCATAAATAGAATCTTGAAAGGGGTTCCTTGGTTGATGGGAAGAGTAGGACTCTTCCTTACCCTATGGTATGAAGGATTTCCACCTAAAAACATAATCTCTAGTACTAGTATGGATCAAGATGTATGGGTTGTTGATTAAATTATGGGAAATGGATACCTTCAAGGCAATAGGCAACATTAGAAGAATTTATTGAGATTTCAAAAACTACAAAAGATGGAGTCTTGTCTATTTATGCTTAGATATTGGTAATGATTAATATTAGTAAAATTTTCCTAGAATCAATCATTCTTAAGTATGGGGGTAATTTGTGGACCCAAACCATGGAATATTAAAATATATCTTTCAAATGTAGAAAATTTCATGAAGAGATGCATATTGAGAGATTATTCCCTTAGAAGAGTTCAACAAAAACATATGTAGAAAATCGCAAGAGAAACTTATAAATGGATATCAATGAGGATGGTTTTCAACTTCAAAAAAATAGGTCTAGATAGATGGAAATAAATAAATAATGGAGACCAATAATTAAGGATATTGGAAGAAACACCAAATATTTTGAAGCTTTAGTCTATACAAAATTAGATTAGAGCTTAGAGGACATGGTACAACAAGATCATAATATTAACAAGAAACTATTTACTCAGTATGATCCTGATTTAGGGATGAACATTTTTGTTAAACCTAAAAAATGTGCTTCATTATACTTTGAAGACTCTCTTAAAGTATCATGTACCATTCAGGAGAAGGAAGGTGTTAGAGAAAACATAGTATTAGTTGTTAATACCTATATCATTAACAAGGAAATACCAAAAAATGAGCAGGGTAAGTCAAAAGATTCCTTAGCAGAGCTAGATAGAAAAATGCCTTTAGTGGTTTCTCCACATTCCTTATACTCTCCCTAAGTATAAGGTAATTTAACCACAATGTAGGGATTATCCTCTTTAGTCCATCAAAAGGGGATGCCATTTCCCTCACCATACATAAGTCAGTCTATGTAGGTGCTATCTGGCATAATGCCTTAAAGTCTAGTTATCTCATATCCGTGATGAAACAACTAGTACTTAGTGCTTAATTATCACATATTCATAGTATTCAAGGGTATTATCACTCTGTGTGATAATACACATGGCCACCTAATCCTTATCGATCAAAGCGCCATAACATGCTCATGTTGCAAACTATTTTATAACTTTGTGGTAGAAATTATGGTTCAAGCTCCACGCTTAAGAACATTCCTCAAAAGCTCCATGCTTTTGGGAATACATCTAAGCCTCACCACTCTAGATGTAATCATTGCAATTGACCTAATTGTTGCCTCCCCGCAACTAGTCAAGTCCTTGGAAAAAATCTTATTGAAGGGTTCTAACATGGTTACCAAAAGCATGCCCTCCCAAAACCCTTCATGACCCAAAAACATAACATATACAAAAATTTTATCATCTCTCTCTTAATCAAAAGTAAATCATGTCTACATTGCTCATTTAGAAACAAATAGTTCATCCCTAATTCATATCTCAAAAGCATTAAAAATCTCACTAAAAATTACACTTATTCTATAAGCATAATTAATATCATAAACAATATAAGAACTAACTTAAATATCCACTTTCAATTCATATTAATAAATCATGAACACCTTTCTACTTTTATTAACAACAATTATAATCTTCTTCTTTCATATTGAATTGAAAGTATAATTATCAATTATTTAAGGCATCTAATATTCATATCCATTCATAATAGGGAAAACTTCCTTAACAATGTCTTCCTCTACATTCATTATAAATTATATCCTCTTTCTTCAAGAGATACAAAATTACATCATAATCATATATATTTCATAACTTTGTTAAACACATAATAGAAAATATTTTATCCACATATTCATTTGTCAACTTCCTTCATCTCCTTCATCTCCATGGTGAAGTGATTGGAGTAAGGGATCAGGGCAGCTCATCATTATGAATACATTCATAAATTCTCTTTCAAATGTATCAAAAAAATATTTATAAAGAAATGACAAATACATTTCAAATTCTTTATTTCCTTTCCAAGAAATATGTGAGAAAACCCTATAATTTTCTCATTATTAAATTGACTCCATGTCCACTCTCATAACTCATTATAAATGAACTCCATACCCATTCCAATAATATTCTTTTTAACAAAAAAAACTAAAATACAAGTAACATTCCATATATTTAATTAAATAAAGTAGTTGTTTGGCAAGTCCTTAGGCATTCCATTCGTGGCATTGCCCTCCTAGTTTGTTAAGTGCACATTGGTTATGACATAACTCTTCTAGCCCATTTTGTCATTCACTTATCAATTTCACATTCAAAGGAATGGGTGGGCATTGATGTTATTTGAATTCTCATGTGTTGATTGATCACACACTCTCATCGCTATGGTATAAAAGCTATATTTACTTTCAATTTCCTGCACTCTAAACTTACGCACAGTTTCATTTTCATTTTTTACTTTTCATTCATTTTTCCTTTTTCATACTTTAATTTTATGCAAGTTATCTTAGATTAGTGTAGATATTTTATACGAGGATTGATGGGAGTTGGCTTAAATTTAGAGGTCAAGAGAAGCCATTGGCAATATGGTACAACCTATTGAAACTTGGATTGGGGATGCAAAAACTTAATTAGATGTTAGGACAATTCCTCAATTCAATAGTAATGAAGCTTTCAAGAGTGCAAAAGTGATTTCTCATCGTCAATAAATTTATTTACAGAGAGGTATGTAGATGAATGATCCAACCAATTTTCCAAGGCATTAACATTAATTTTTTCTTCAAAAGTAGGAATATCAAATTTCACCTACACTTTAAATGGTGTGGGAGCACTGTGTGGTGCTAGGGCGGTGAGAGGTTGTGCAGAGGAGGTTGCAAAACTTGTAATAGAGAGTCATTAAAGTATTTGAGCAAATTGATCCATCATCTCATTACTCTATTTCATGAGGGTTTCATTCAACATCACCTTGAAAGGATTGATTATCTCGATGTTGTCTATTCTACTTCTTGTTGAGATCCTTTGGAATGATAAGAGAGGTAATCAAACGGATATCATGTTTGATATCCAAAATTTTGATATCCTAATCTCGTGTTCATGGATATACACTCAAAAGATAGATCGCTCTAATACCACTAATCCAAAACTCAAAATTTTGAGTTAAAAGAAGATCAAGAAAGAGCATATAAGCAAAATAGAAGAATGATTTTCTTGCTCAAAAAATAGAGTAAAATGCAAGTAATCTTTAAGAAGAAATGTGAGGCTATAACATTGCATCCCTTACTCATGCTTTTTACAGTTGGGGATGCATATTTTTTTATATAGGAATTGGTGTATTTAAAATCCATCGTATTGAATATGGAAGGTCACCCATATGGAAATATGGTGGTTCACCTTCTATGAGTTAGAAGGTCACCCATATGGAAATGTGGTGATTAACCTTCCATGAGTTACAAAGTGCGTTTAGTTGAGAATTACATACATATGGCTTGTCTATTTGTGTATTATCTTCTACTAATGTGTCAACATGGCTAGAGATGCATTTTTGCTACAAAATTTTTAAAAATAAAAAATTATTATTTTTAATAATTTTTTTGTTTTGCATTTTTATGGTCTCTAGAGCATTTTTTCCTCAAAAGTGTAGGCAACTTTGTTTGCCTGTTGAAATTTTTGTTCTTTCTTTGATCTTTCCAATGCTTCTTGAATGGATCAAAATGCTATCCCAAGCACAAAGTTATGCCCTTAACAATACGAGTAGAATTAAAAATAGATTCTCAGGTTTTTTTGGCCATGAAGCCATGACCCAAAAAGGTCACATGCCTGGATCACCCATCCTAGAAAAGGCATAAGAATTAGTGATAAAAATTTACAATACAAAAATGATAACACAACTTTAAAATATCTTAGCACCATCTTTGATAATTATATTTATACTCTTGTAACAATGAATCCACAGAGAGGGTCTTATAAATATAAATAAAATCATTTCATTCATTTTAAGGATGCTTTGCAAATTTATCCCCAAAAAAATCTAAATCTCTAGATATTTAAACAATTAAAATATAAAGAGCATAATTTGATGTCTTCAGAAAGACTTAAACATATGCAATTTATATTATCTGCTGACAATGATAAATATAGTGGTACCTGATTATATTGTCTATTGATAGTGCTTTCACTGTTTTTACAGTTGCAAGTATTTTTATGAATTTTTCATAAGTTTAGTTGCATTTTACTTCATTCTATCTCGTTTACATATTTTCATGTGCTTTTCATGCTTGGAAACTAGCAAGTTCGAGCTAAAAAGGAGTAACAATTTTATATAACAAAATATTGTTGGCTTAATAGTAGGTTTCAACATTCATTAACATTGCATCAAGCTCTTCGTTAACATATAATAAAACCTGGAGGTCTTTTCCTTGTGATCAGTTGCATTGTTTATTATTTTTTCTTTCATATCAATTGAAAGTTCACTTTGAAATTTGAGTTTAGCAATTGCATTATGCATCTCAGTCATAGACAATTTTTTTGCCTTCTAATATTTTTCTTTCCTAGATGTAAATAAAACATGCAGACATATTGTCTCCATTTCCTGAGCAAAGCAAGAACAATAACATGTTCACTTGCATGGATAATGCCATTAGCAAGGATTAAAGAGTGAAACTGTTAGTGCCTTTACAATTTTATGAAGCTTAAAGTAGAATACTTGTCCAACTTTATATTGATGTAATAAGTAGTTGAATAAAAATATACCAGTTTGTACATGTATGGTCATTTCTGTTATTGATCTGTCAGTTATGGGTTATTACTTTATCTATTTCACAAACACTGTGGGCGTAACTAGCGTGATTAGTAGTAAACAAAGTACTGGAAAATTAATTCCTAAATTACAATTGCTTGTTAAAATTTTGATTCTTGTAGCATCACAAGATAACAATATTGTCTTTGTCATTTGTATTAATATGGTCTAATTTTATGGTTCTTTTTTGTTCTTGGTTTTTGCAACGTGGTGGCCTTGTGGTACTAACTGTGGGAACTAGAATTATAAGTTCCCCACCCTTGTATATTTTTATTTATAGTGTGACACTTCTATAAACTCTATTATTGAATGTGTTTGCTTTGGTTAAACTTGTGTAGGTTTGTTGGCTTGGTATTTATGTTTTCTGCAAGCATTCTCTTGTAAATATTGGTTTGTAGTTATTTATTAGCTTTATTTTGATAATAATTGATGTCGTGTATTGTAGAATAGCAATGAGAATTCCCAGTGATGAGGGGATGAGAATTATTAGACCAAGGAATTACAGTATTTGGGAGAGGGCTTTATCCAAGACAACAACATGTCCATGATGACAACTCAGTCCATGATCCAAGACAACAACATGTCCATGATGACAACTCAGTCCATGACGACAACTCAGCTCTAGTCGACAAGTTAGGCTTTAGACAATAACGTAGCTTGGATGACACTCCATGTGACGGCCAGTCTTAGATGGCACTTGACATGATGGTATCCAATCTAACGACACTCCATGTGACGGCCAGTCTTAGATGGCACTTGACATGATGATAGCCACTAGATGACATGATGGTATGACTGTCTCCAATATCGAAAAGGACACTTCTCGACAATATCAACACTTCCAACAACTTGCAACAACATCAACACTTGTGCAATATCCTAACAGTCTATCATCACACATTGGGCACAATTGGAGAACAAGATAAATATGTTGTATTATCAGAATTACATAGTATACAGAGATCACAATTATGTGATTGCATTTAGATTCATCAACCCAGCCTTATGCTGTTACTCTTTGCACTACATATATATTTGCATGGATGATCAAAATGAAAGAAAGGGGGGCTATTTAAAGCATTGTCCAGATGTTTATCATAACCAATTTTAGGACATTGTTATTCAACTACCAAAACTTCCTATTCAATTAGCAACCTTAACAACCTTAGAAAATTCATGATTTATTAAGGTTTTACAATGATGGCTGCATTTGTATTTCATTTAAACGTATTTCTCTACATTTCATAAATTGCATTTGACTATATTTGACATCATTTCATTTCATTACATATAGTGTTTGGTCATTTCTACAAACACTTCTATTTCTGTTTCTTAGAACTGTTGTCTACATTTGTCCTCTCCTTTAGAATGGACGTTGTCCTTAGCAACTTTCTTCTCTGCTCCGTGGGTCTTAGTTTCTTTCTATGCTAGAGCATGCATACTTTACAAATCAACGAATTTCAACTTTAAGACTTCTCTTGACATAGTTGCAGTATTTGGCCCATTCAACACCGTAATGGTTGGCTTTTTATTCCATACCTGCCAATTGTGTCAAGATCTCATCTTCCCTCTTTGTGAAGACCTCATGTGTAGTCCTCTACATCAATGTTGTATTTTGTTGATTATTTTTTCCAACTCTTTCAACACTTTCCCTTCTCACTGAATTTCTTGCTCCAACTCTTTTAGCTATGCTTCCTCTCATTGGCTTTTCTATTCCAGCTCCTTCAACAAAGCTTCTTCTTGTTGGTTTTTCTATTTTAGCAATTCCTTCCTCTATTATTGAAGTGAGATTGCAGACTTTAGTTGTAGCAATTGTTATTCCATCTTTACAATAGTGTTTTCTCTATATTTGACTTACGTATTCATGTAGTTCAGTTCACATTGAATTACCCTGATCTTGCCAAGTTATTTTGTCAGCTACGCTATATCTTCTTTAATATGCTTTTCTACTCGTAGATATTTCTCTTTTAAAATTTACAAGTCATTTTCTATAGTCATTTTTACAATGTACAACTTCTTTATCCCATTAGCTAGCCACTCCACCAAATATGCCAAGAAATTCGTTTAAACATATATTGTGGACAATTAAGGTACTAGTTCGACCACATCACCTCTTGACTAGCTAGATCTGATAGACTATGATTTCCAAGTCCATGTACATATACATAGGCTGGTTCTATGTATAGGGTGGGTACTCCTTGTGGAAACTTCGTTACCCTACATGCACTTATCGTCCTCTTCTTTACAACATGTACATCATGCCCCATGCCACGTGTCACCTTCATTTTATGAATCACATGGTATTACCAATGCGAATTTCTAGCATTTTTACTGATGACATATTCTCCTATTTGTGACGATGATTTTCTTCACTTGTTAATCCGTTATCATTTTCCATTGCCAGATTCAGAGTGTTGTCATTTTTTGGTTCTCTTTATGACCATTTCTTGAAATATTCCTTTTTGTCAAAATTATTCACTAATTCATCATTTCTTCCTATAGGTGGTGATGCTGCATCTCTCCTATGATTCCGTTGGTCCCCCAACTATGTCGTACATTACTATCTTCCTATCAGTCTTCATACTTGGCATCCTACTATTGGCTGCCTATTCTATCATTTGGCTGATAGCCAACTCTCTTGCCGTCATGTCGATGACAATTATCATTTTCCTCTTCATGGTGATTGTTTTCTTTATCGTCATTATGATAGCTTGTTATTCTATTATCTTCCTAACAATAGATTGTTATTCTAACCATAGCCTAACGACCCTTCTATGATTGTCATTATTCTGACTTTTTTCCATTCATTCTCTAAAAAAACTTTGGCATGTTAGACTTAGAGCTAGAGTTCTTGTTGGTACTTGGCTTGTGTTCTGGAATCCTTGTCTCCCTATGTAATGACCCACAAATTAAACCCAAGGGAGAGAGCTAATTATTTTTTCAAGGATTAGCTTACAAAGAAGATACAATATTTTCATTAGTATAAGGCATATACCATCTTGAGTTTACTGTCACTGTAGACGACACTCAAGTGGACAAGAGTGGTCAACTTATCATAATTTCTTGGGGTTCACTTTTCTAATATCACCATTATAAAATACACCACAAGTTTTCCCCCCATGTCCCATACACTCACCTGTATGAGACAACTTGACCATGGACTAGGGGTTACCCTTTAAGGCCCATAATACTTAAAGGTGATGCTTATTCCCTAACCCTACATACATCCGTCTATGTAGGATTATTATGGCATGATGTCTTAGTGATTAGTTAGCTTCATCTCCCCATGAGCTAACTAAGACAATTACCACTTACCTGGTAATAATCATGGTCATGCTTACCTCTTTGCAAGGTGCCACCACTATACTGCCTTGTGAATGATCTAGTGGATTTTTCCATACCAATGTATTGTTAAGATTCCTAAGCCTCACCACTAGGAATAAAAGTCTAAGCCTCACTGCTAGGACTTGTCCAAGCCTCACCACTAGGACTAGACAAGCCTCACCGCTAGGGTGTATCATTTACAATTACCTATTTGAATTGTCTCTTCACAACTCACTAGGATTGGGTACAACTTGACTCTATGGATTACTAATATGGCATTAATAGCATGCCCAAAATAACCCTCTTTCAACCCAAGGGTCCTTTAAAACATTTATAACCATCTCTCCAAAATAAAATATAGTGTTATATATTAAATCATATTCCATTCAACATAACATATTGTTGAAGACTAAAGAGTTTAAATACTTATTCAATCATAACACTGAAATTAGGCATTTCCTTTATTTATATGAAAGGAAAAAATCAACATCTAGAAGAATCATAACCATAATCCATCAATTAAATTCTATCATTCTCTTCAATAACACAACTTTTCCATTTTGCAATTAACGATTCATTTCCAAAGAACTTAACATAAAGAAAAATATTAATTCATCTTTCATTCTTGGAACAAATCTCAAGATAATATAACAAGAATGTTTACAAGACATCTATTCCTTCATCATAATCATTGCATAGCATAACTTCCACACAAGATACTTTTCAAGTATTTCTTATCTCCAAATACAATATTACATTTCAACATATATACATAAATGGTCCCTAGTTTCATCTTCTTTCTCAAAGTCTTCTACTTGATAGGTCTTCTCCATCGAACTTGAATGTAATTTTAGGGATCAAGACAACTCTTGAATGCATATGCAAGCCTAACATGCACTATGCAAGAAAAACATACAACAATGCAAGAACATGCATCATGCAAAAAAAAAACCATGCAAGAACAATGAAAGAATCTCATGCTTATCTCGATTATGGATTTAGCTACCCAAACCTCATCCATCTCTTGGAAAACTTATTATTTAATAGCTTCTCATTTCCTAAAATTTATAATACATTCAATACATTGCTCCATTTTCAAATTGTACCAATCCTTATATCATGGAATATTGCTTCTCTAATAAACCAAATTATAATCCTTATTTTCATAAATTAATTAATATTTTCCTAAATTAATATTGACTAATAAACAACACATTAATCAATATTAATAAGATAAAAGTATTCAATATTAATTAATAGTTTCATTCCTATGACTTTAATAAAACTATTAATTAATTTCATAACTAATATATATTAATATTGATAAATAAACATATGCATGAACTTATCAAATTCTTATAAGATTAATCAAGTAACTAAAAAAACTTAAGAGTGAGTGATTATTCTCATAAAAAATTTGTTTTGCTATTATTGCACTATCATCATTTACATGCTATGTTTATACCCATAATATTTATATGTGCACATACATATTTTATTAACTAACCTTTATGGGTAAAATCAATTTACTTTTATTTTACTAGCTAGTGCAGGATGACAATTTGGTGTATGGTATTCCTTGTTCAAGACATTATTAACTAAATAAACGTAATTAAATATACGACTTATAAACTTTGGATATCAATAATTTTTAATTAAAATTTGATTTACATTGCACGTTAGAGATCAGTTCTTAAGTGTTTTATGTGAGAAATATTGAACTGGTCGATTCTCTAACATTGTCATTATTTTTATTCTTTTGCACAAGCTTCATTGTAGGTGAATAGATAACACTATCTAACGGTTTGAACCACCGGTTTACATGCATCATACTTCTTTAAGTTTGATCGGATATCCTGAACATAGTCATCTTAGTTCATGGTTTTATTGTAAGTTTAATGAATTCTTTATTCCTTGTAGTCATGATAAGGAGATTAATAACAAAACCAACAAATTCAATTGATTGAATAGGTTGAAGCTTTCGAAAAACTTATATGTTTTCAACCATTTCATAAATTAAATGACTTTAAAATAAAATAAATGTAGCAATCGAAAAAGGAAAAACAAAAGAGAAATTGTTGCCAATTTTTTTTTAAAGAAAATGTATTTCCTTAGATCGCATGTTTCAGAAGAAGGCCTCTATTTGAGTTGTTGAAAAACCACAGATTTGAATGGATGTACCTATGAATCTCATTTTTATTAAATCAAGTACTTTATCATATTATAACCATTAACCTTAAAATTCTCAAATCATGTTTCATATGTGGACAACTATAAATTGCATTTCAATAGGTATGCCCTCCATTGATTGCTTGACGTTACAAAAAAAAAAAATCAATAAAACTAGGTAATTTCAAGGTGGCCAAACCCAAACTGGTCAAGACTCTGCAATAATAGAAAATAGAGTCAGGTGGGAATCATATATGGGGTATACACATGATGAGGTAAGAAATTGCCTCATTTTTGACATATTTTGGACATCAAGAACAATGCCATATAACCTAAGTGTATTATTTACTAATGTTTCCATTTTTAATTTGTATAGAAGCATTATGCCATGTTCTGACTATTTTTCATCACTATTGCATTGTTTTTGCATGGTTAATTAGTGAACAAAATGCATATTTAATTTAGTAGTAACGATGAGTGCTATATTTAATGTTTGCATTATGATGTTTGAATGTTATCCCACCTTGGAAATGAATGGAAAGAAAAAATAGCATAAAATTTTAAAGTTTGTATAGAAAACTGGACAACTCAGCTGTACTCCATACAAATTCTAGCCACTTGTCATTATAAAGGATGGCATGGAATTTGTCAACACAAACAAGAAGCAACGATTGGAAATGGTTGAGGAGGAATAGGAAAGGTATCCTAACCACTTGGAAATAGTTTCTTCATGCATTTTTATCGTAGCTGCGAAAAATGTCATTTTTCTGCTAATATTTCGGAGATCTCCGGAATAACAGGGGAGATAGTCCGTTTCAGCCCAAACAAGCAAAGTTGCATCCAATTCATCTAGAGGAAGGTGTTTGGAGATAAATATAGGTGTATTAGATATTTTCCAGCCAGTACCAACTCATTTCCACCATTTTGAAGGCACCAAAGAGCCAATGGATGGCTACTGCAACAAATCCTATCTTAAATTAGACTAAGTCTGTTGCAGTTTAGGAAATGAATCACTAGCAAACAACAAGGCAGTTGAAGATGTAAATAAGGCATATTGTAATAACTAGTATAAATAAGTAGCTCCCTCATTGGTTGAGCTAATAGGAGTTGACTTAGTGAAAAGTAGCCAATAGCATAGAGGACGTTGAAAAGTGTTTCCTGTAACCATTCAATATGACTTAACAGTCAAATAAAGTGCAACATTTTCTCATACCTTTCCTGTGAGTTGAGTGAGTGTTTTAAGTAGTTAAGAAGTATTTTCTTACCTTCTTCTAGATTGGAAAGCAAGGGCCACTTTTAGACCTGGAGGAAGGACTATTTATAATAGGTTTTCTGATATTTTTGTTGTACAATTTTTACCGGAATTCTTGTTTACTGTTGTTTGTTGATTAGACTAACCCCTATTTTAGTTCATGTGATGTTTTTAATGCTTTCAAGTGAGATTTTATGTAGAGTGTGCTTGGTTAGCTGACATTAGTTGTAGATTTGAATTCCTCTGTTTCTACAAATTGTTAAATTTTAGCAACTTTATTTCTTGTCAATTACTGTGACAAAAAATCTGACAACCTTCTGTAGTAGTGGACTAACATTTGTGTGCAACTTCCTTTCAACATGAATTAGACTAGAATATTTCCATTTCAAGCATCTTTTCCATTCAGTTATTTCAATTCTACAAATGTAATATAGGTTCCAATTCAACAAGATTTCCATTCTGCAATTTCCTTTCCTACAACTGTAATTAGCTTTCAATTTCAAGTCTTAGAAGCAGTTTTCAATTCTTGCAATTAAAGTAGTTTCAATTCATGCACATTAGGATTAAAGTGACCTCAAAAAAACCCCCAACAACATCGGTTTCACCAATAAAGCCTATTATCTGAATGAACTGATCTACAATCTGCTTGAACCTTCTATCGTATATAGCCTTGGACACCGCCCTGGATTTGACAAACATAAAATTAAATGATGATAATAACGACACTCATCATTTTTGGCACCGTTGTTGGGGAATAGGTGTTGTTAGAAGAGGAAAGCAATCCAATAATTGTTAGTGTGCTAAGTTGTGAACTTCAGAGTGAAATTTGAATGTAATAACTGGCATAAGTAATAGTTGTTGATAAATTACATTTCAGTCCATTTAGAAAACAAGCATGAATGAATAGGTTAAGGGATGAAAAAGGAAGATTTATCAGAACCAGCCCTTTTCCTACCATAGGAAGGTGATCTTCATGCTCAAGAGGTGAATTGCCTATGTTTGAAATTCTTGATAGACTTAAACAAGAACCATCATCTTCATCATCAAGAAGTGTAGGATCTCTTGAACAAGAAATTTTAGAGGAACCATCTGCTAGTACTCCTCCACCTACTCCTTTTGAATCCATACCATCGAGGCAATTTAGACATATCTACACCAGGGTTTGGAACAATATTATGGCAGATTTACAAGAAAACCCAGATAGGGATAGTAATATCCACAATCGAGTAGATAATCCTCCTCCTTCTAGGACTTTTGAATACCCCATTTGATTAAATCCTACACAGAATTCTCCTATGAAAATAATCTCACCTTCAGTACTTCCAACCTTCAGGGGGGTTGTATCTAAAGATCCTGATCAATTCTTGTTTGAATTTAAGGTTGTGTGTCAAACGTATGATTACATAAATGACAACCAAAAGCTTAAAGTATTCCCTTCTACACTCAAAGATGCAACTCTACGTTGGTTTATGAGTCTAGAACCTGAATCTATCCGAACTTGGGAACAAATGGAGAGTGTATTCTTGGATAAATACCAGGAATATTGTAGAGTAAGGAACATAAAAGATGAATTGTTCCGAATTAAACAAGAAGAGGATGAGACCTTAGAGGATTATCTTGATAGGTTTACCTTTATTCAAATAAGATGTGGACTTGTAGAGCCAAAAATGTGTAAGGCTATCTTTTTGAGAGGATTACAAGATGATTCCAGGGAAGTATTGGACTTAATGGGTAAAGGGGATGTAAATACCCTTGACATTGATGAAATTTTGGACTTATGCAGAAATTACTCCCGCACTAGGCAAAGAAGACAAAAGTGGAGTACTAATGGCAATGATGTGAAAGATCTAATGGAAGAATTTGCAAACATGAAAACTGACATTCTTGTGCATTTAAATACAACTTTAGGGGAAATGAATGCAAAATTAAAATCTATGGAACCCCTAGCTATTTACTACCCAAGATGCAAAAATAAGCATGCTTTGCAAGACTGTCCCTTGAACAAAACTTCCATTTCAGCTATTTGTAGCATATGTTCAAAGGAACACATTACTGATAAATACCATCTACTTCCACAACTCAGAAATATTTTGGAAACACAAACTGAAGAACTCAATTTTATTGGGCAAAAATAAGGGGGAAACTTTTCACAATATCAAAATGCCCCTCATTTTTCCAAAAATTGAGGATAAAATCCCTGGAATATGCCATGGGGTTATTCAGAACCACCCCAACAATCTTGGAATCACCCTCCTTGGACATCTCCTCAAGATTGGTCACAATATAGATGGAGTAATCCATCATGGAATCAGGTCAATCCACCTTGGATGTAAAATTAGTCTCATGGATAAAGTTGGGGATAACAGTATCCATCTTATCAAGGGCAGCGAAGGTATCAAGGATAAAATCAAAACTTGTTGCCTGCTCCTATCCAAAATTTTCAAGGGAGATCCCAACACCAACAACAACAACAACCACAACAGGTCAAACAACCTCCACTTTCTAGCCCAACCTATGGCAAACCCAAATAATACAAGGTAGGCAACCCCTATCTATGTAGTTGAATCTGACGAGAATGTTGTAGTTAATGTTCTTGATTGTAGTAACATCCAATTGCGCTCAGGGAAAATATTACCTGAGCCTGTTCCACCCACCATTGAAGAAATCAAAATTGATGGAACACAAGAACCTTCTAATCTAGAACAATTGAAATCAGCCCTGGAAAAAGAAGAAAAAATAGAAAAATTGCACACAGAAAATGTACCTTCCTCAGAGACAGTACCATATCCTGAGAGGTTTAAAATTTTTGCAAATATCTCTGAACCATATTTGGTTAAAGAACTTAAATGGTTGACCATTTCACTTCCTTTGTTGCAAGAAATTAAGGATGTGCCTTTGATCAACAAAACTGTTCAGGATTTATGCATAAAAAGACTAGGCAGAAAGAAGAAATATTTTCCTAAAATTGTGCAAGTAGAAGGAAAATTGGTTGACCTACTATATGGGAAGCTTGTCCCACCAAAGTATAGTGACCCAAGGAGTCTAGTTGTCACCATCACTATTGGATCAATGCAAATTTCTAACGTCTTGGTTGATTTAGGAGCAACAATTAATGTCATGACCAAAGACACAATGCAAAAATTACAGCTAAACAATCTGAACCCTACATCTACAGTTCTAGAAATGGTTGATAGGTCAGTTGCAAAACTAGAAGGGATTATAGAAGATATTCCCATAGAAGTCTCTTCTTGGGAGTATCCTATAGATTTTCTGGTATTGCAACCTAGAAATTCAGCAAATGGCTACCCCATTATTTTGGGAAGACCTTGGCTTGCTACTGCAGCTGCCTTCATAGACTGTAGGTTAGGGGAGATGACAATCTCTAATGGCATTGATCTGAAAAATATTTCTCTTTACCCTCCTGCCAAGCCTTCAACCAAATTTTTAGGCCAATTATGGTTTCCTGATTCTGATGAGGAGCAGGAAGAAACCATTTCCACACTAGCTACTTTAGTAGTGAAAGAACACATAGAAGAGATAGACTCACAAGAAAGAGAGATTTTTGAGGATGAAACTATCCTAGTAAATGCTCTGTAGGAGCAAGGACTTGAAGATGAACCAGTTGTTGTTCATCGCTTGTTATGGAATGATGAGGATCAAACATCTAAAAATATATCACCTATTCCATTACAAGAAAGTTCCTTTACATTGCCACATGGATGGCATCATCATCTCCTTTCCTCTTTCCACTGTCCTATGCAAGATTTGATTCCTTCAAGAATTACTCTCAATAAGGAGACAAGAGTCTTTCACTCTCTTCAGCCACACCATTGTCCATTGAACTCCTTAGTAAGCAAATATGAAGGAGTAAATTATGTCCACCCAAGGATAAAACAAATTGAAGTACAACCAAGAAAATTTTTGAACATTAATAGTTGGTTGACTAATGAACAAGAAGCAAAATTGTTTGTTGTCTTAAAACAACATGTTCGAGCCTTTGCTTGGGACTATAAGGATATGTCAGGAATTCATCCTGATGTATGCACTCATAGGATATACATTGAAGATGTCAAGCCTATGAGACAGCCCCAAAGATATTTGAATCCTGCTCTGAGAGACATTGTTAAGGAAGAAATAGAAAAATTTTTGGAAGTAGGATTCATATACCCAATTTTAGATAGCCAATGGGTCTCTCCATTGGTTATTGTACCAAAGAAGAATGGAAAACTGAGAGTATGTGTAGACTACCGAGAGCTAAAAAAAGTCACACACAGAGACCATTTTCCATTGTCATTCATAGATCAAGTGTTAGATACACTCACAGGGAAGAAACATTTCTGTTTTCTTGATGTATTCAGTGGGTATAACCAAATACAGGTTGCACCCAAATACCAAGAGAAAACCACCTTTACTTGCCCTTGGAGAACATTTTCTTATAGGCTTTTACCCTTTGGACTGTGTAATGCCCCAACAACTTTCCAACGAGCTTTTTTGGCCATTTTTCTGATTTAACCATAGAAAATGTAGAAATTTACATGGATGATTTCACAGTTTGTGGAGAAACCTTTGATGTTACTTTAGAATGTCTTGATAAGGTTCTAACTCATTATGAAACTTACCATTTATCCTTGAATCCTGATAAATTCTTTATGATGATGGAGGAAGGGATTGTCCTTGGTCACCATATATCTTCTAATGGGATCAAGGTTGATCCTAAGAAGGTTGAAATCATCAAGAACCTTCCTCCTCCCAAAACCCAAATCGATGTTAGGAGTTTTTTAGGACACATTGGCTTTTATCACAGATTCATTCCAAATTTTAGTACAATAGCAAATCCCATATTTGCATTATTGACCAAATATTCTGAATTTAACTGGACTGATAAATGCCAAGAATATTTTGATGCCTTGAAAGAAAAACTGACTACTCCACCTATGTTATGAGGTCCTAACTGGAAGCTTCCATTTCATATCCAAATTGATGCTTCCAATACTGCAATTGGAGCAGCATTAGGGTAGATTGAAAATGGAGAACATTATGCCATTTACTACATAAGCAAAAATCTGATAGGAGCAGAAAAGAATTACACTACTACTGAAAAGGAATTTTTAGCAGTAGTGTATGCCATTAATAAATTCAGACACTATATCACTGGTTATCAAGTATTCATTCATACAAACCATTCAACTATTAAGTACTTGATGAATAAACCCATGGTTAGTGCAAGGATTATTCGTTGGTTATTGCTATTGCAGGAATTTGACATTACCATAGTGAATAAACCAGGGAAAGCAAATGTAGTAGCTGATTTCCTATCAAGGCTGGATAATACAGGGGTAGAGGAGTTAGTTGAGGATACTTTTCTAGATGAGAAACTGTTTGCTATATCAGTACAATCACCTTGGTTTGCGGATACAACTAACTTTTTGGTAATAGGGAAAATTCCTTCACATTTCACTGCCAAACAAAGGAAGCAATTGGTAAGGCAAAGTTCATATTTTCAATGGATAAAAGGTCTACTTTTCAAGTGTGGTCCTGACCATGTTTTACGTAGATGCATTCGAAAGGATGAGGTGTATGATATCCTTCGTGCTTGTCATGATGAACCATCAAGAGGACATTATTCAGTAAAAGGTACAATTCACAAGATTTTAGGTGTAGGTTATTATTGGCCATCACTTCATAAAGATGTGAAAAGGTATATTCACTATTGTGATGCATGTCAGTGAATGGGGAAACCCACACACACAAATGAAATACCTCTACAGCCTCAAATGGTTTTAGAACCATTTGAAAAATGGGGATTAGACTTTGTGGGACCCATTGATCCACCATCTCAAGGGAAGGTGCATATCTTGGTATGCACTGATTATGTGACAAAGTGGGTTGAGGTGCATGTGCCTTTAAGCATGCTCATGAAGAGAAGGTTGTTGATTTCCTATACACTCAAATTTTTCAAAGATTTGGAGCTCCAAGATCTATCACCACTGATCATGGACCCCAATTTGCGTCAAAGGTAATTGCAACTTTTTTTGAACTCTATGAAATTAAGCATAGAAAATCATCACCTTATCACCCACAAGAAAATGGTCAAGTTGAGGTAACAAATAGGGAATTAGAAATAATTCTAACCAAAATAGTAGCCTCACATAGGAGAAATTGGTTAGATAAACTACCAGAAGCAGTTTGGGCATACAATACTACATGGAAATCCACTATGGGTTTCACACCTTATGAACTGGTTTATGGTAAGAAACCTCTTTTGCCTATTGAGTTTGAGCTACTAACACTTCGTACATCTTTGGAAGTTGGTATTGACTTGTCATAAGCACATACAGATAGGATTCTGTAGCTGAATGCATTGGATGAACTTCGGTTGGATGCATTGCATCAAACTGAAGTGATTCAAGAGCAACAAAAGTTGTGGCATGATAGCCATATTCAGCAACAAAAATTTTAGCAAGGGGATTGGGCTTTATTGTTCGATTCTCACTATGGCGATTTTCTTGGGAAGCTACAAACTAGGTGGCTTGGACCTTATTTGATTGAAGAAGTGTTCAAAAATGGGGCAGTTCATCTTTCTCCCATTGATGATTCATGGAGGAAGTTAGTGGTGAATGGACATCACCTTCGGGTATACCATGCACCATTAACTAAAGAAGAGTTCTTACAACAAATTGAGAAATTGGAGATACATATGATGGAAGGGATTCCCTCTTCCATCACAGATTCAACAAATTCAAAAAATTGATAGAGGGTTTGAAAACAAAAATAGAAAAGAAGAAAAAAAACAAGAAAAAACAAAAAGAAGAATAATCTTGATTGTGAACTTCCTTCACGGGCACAATTTTGGGGAAATTGTGAAATTCCTTCATGGGCACAACCAAGACAAGAAAAATTGAAAAAGAGAGAAATGAAAAAAGAGAGAGAAAAAAAAAAGAGAGAAATGAAAAAGAGAGAAATGAAAAAGAGAGAAAAAAAAAGAGAAAAATGAATAATTCAGTAGTGAAAACCTTCTCGGAGGTGCTGCTGAATTAAGGCTTACATGAAAACCGGTTTTTCGACATGTTTGCCTTGATTGACCTACCCATTCCTATTTTCACCATTGTATAAATCTCACCAGTTGCACATGTATTGTTTTGGTTTCAGAAAAATCAGCTAATAAATCAGCAAAAGCAACAGTCTGTAAGGTGTATGATAATTATTCAGATCATCCAGGTATGTGTTTCTTGCATTTGATCATAGTAGGCATTTAGTATTTAGTGTACAAGGATCAGTAGTTAGCATAGATACATCTATAAGGTTTAGCAAATCCAAAATATACATCCTTTCCAAAGGGGCAAGAAGTACTCCCTACTATTTTGAGTTGCAGGTCTGGTAGGAAGAAGAGAAAAAAATGCAGTATTTTGGAATCAGATACAGTTTTGATGGCATATTTGTATAGGAAAATTACAGAGCTCCGGAATGACATACAGAGCTCCAAAACGAGAAAAATTGCTTTGTTTGTACTACAACAGAAAAGTAGAGAGCTCTAGAATGATGAGAGCTCTGGAATGAGAAAACTATTGTAAATATAGTAAAAAAGCACAAAGCTCAAAAAAACATGAAGCTCTAGAATGAGGTTGAGCTCTAGAATGATGATTTGACAGATTTAGAATTCAAATTGTGCAACGAAGTTTAAAATTGGAAAATTCCACCTGGCATGCGCGTATAGGGTAATCAAGAAAATGGTTGTTTATGTGATGCATTGCCGAAGTAGCCGCAAAGTCAAGCACAATTTTCTAAAGTGACATGGCTACATTAAAATGAGTGATGTCAAAATGGGTTTCAATGCAGAAACGTGTACCTTGGTTTCATTATCAATCTCTAGCCCATGTGATCCAGGTGCCTTGACAAATGAGGATACACTAAACGAGGAATATTTGCATCCATTTTCCATGGAAAATGTTGAGTCAGCACTAATGGCTACCCTCCAACTCAGCTGAGATATAACCGAATGGTAGGTAATCAATGCTCAAAATGGCCCATCACCCAAGAAGCATGTTTGATATTGAAATTATAGAAATGCAGCGAATTACCATCTTCCACGCATCCGGTTGGGACATGCAATACCATCCCAGAATTTTGCATTGACAACATCTTCAGATGCTGCAAAAGATGAAATTTAGGATGAGGCTATACCACTATCATTAGAGGTAGAATTTGATCCTAATCTATCAAAACCTGCATTAGGATAGGACAAAGGAAATAAATCTATACAAAATTAGAGGTCTTCAATATTGCAGAGGCATATGGTTGAAGAAGAAGTGGTTGAGGAAGAGCAAATAGGGAATGAAACACAACCACCCTCACTACCTCCTCTTAGAAGAAGCCAAATGAAAAAGAAATAGTATTTAGCTGTAATAGATGAAAATAGACCTAAATCATTCATTGAAAGCAAAAAAAAGGAAGTAAGACCTCCATAGGATGAGATTGAGGAAATTGAGAAAATTTATCAGGATACTATGACTTATGATCCACTGGACCAAGAAGGAGAAACAATTACAAAAATGGGAGAGCCTAGTTCACCATATGTGGATGATTTACCCACTTATTCCTCTGAATCTAAGGAAGATGAAGAATTTATATATGACCAGGTGAGAGCTGCAAGGAGTGTCATCAGAACCTAGATGACCTAGATTGAGAAAGGAGAGGCCACCATCAAAGAAAATATGAACAAATTACTAGGTTGTAGGAGGAGGTAGAAGATTTAAAAAGGAGATTAGCACATTATGAGACATTACCTACAACATCTAATACTGGTGATGACATTGCAAAAATATTGCTACAATTGTTAGAACAGAGTAAGGAGGAAGCAAAATAGGAAAATAATCCACAACCCCCTCCTATAATTGAAGAGCCTAACCCAAAATAGAGATCTGAAGTTACTATACCTATAGTAGATTTTATTCTTATAGAACCTGTAGAACGAGTAGAACCATTAGCAATAAGGGCAGGTGAGGAGACAATGGAGGTTAATCAGAGCTCTTAGTAGGGCAGAGATACTTTAGAAATGTATCAGCACAAAAATTTTCAAGAGACTTTGGAGATTGAATATGTTTTCGAACTTGATGATGAAGCTCCAAAACATTCCAAAGATAAATAGTCTCATTCTAAAGAAGCTCTAAAATGACCACGAAATTTACCAGAACATCCATATGACATTCCACACTAGCATGAAGAGCAAAAATCACAAAATATGGAAGCCATAGACATTCTAGCAGATGCACTACAAGTAAGTACAATCCTGCACTAGGCTCCTGAACAAATTTTTCCATCAATTGCTCATAAAGTTTAGACATCATAAATATGAGTTCAAGTTGATCTACTACCTAGGAACCCACAAGTAGTACGACTACCACAAACATTTCCATTGGTAAAATACAATGAAGATATTGCAAATGGGTACCAAATTTTCAAAATTTAAATCTCAGATTGCAACATTAAAGCCATTGGAAAAATAGATTGAAGTACATGCTATAGAGATTACTAAATTTTAGGAAAAAGTGTAGTATTTGTGTCAAGTTGCAGAATATTTAGTACAATGCAGAAGGCCAGCTAGATTATACAACCTGCTTCTAAAAGAGAAACACCTTCGATGGTAGGTAATGTGCATTTGCTCTGGTCTTTCCTATAATTTAAACACTGCAGAAGAATTTTTAGAAGCTTATCTGCACAACCTTGAGGAAAAAAAAAAATTGTTATGTGAATTATTCTTGCATAATTTTTTTATGGCAGAGGATGTGCAATTCCTATCTCAAATTTTCATAGGAGATGTACAACTTAGGACCTTTGTATGTACTTTGCAAAATCATTTATACTGGGACCAAGAAAAAATATAGAACAAGGAAGTTGAATTGAAAGCTGAACTCTTGTTGAGACATATTCAACCAAATCATAAGGTCCCAACAAGTCAACATTTCAATATGATGAACAAGACAAAAATCAAGTTTACCTATCTAAAAAATATTAAGGAGAGTATGACTTGTTTTCAAAATTTTTGTGTAGGAAAATTCACAAATACCTTGATAGATTGTAAACTGAGATGGGCAGATTTATCGATTTCACTACAGAAGAGAGAACCAATGTCACCCACAAATTTTCTATGGTCAATATGGAGAATAGAGGTAGTAATACAAACCATCCTAGTACTTAAACATCAATATATAGGTTTAAGGTTTATGCTACCTACCATTATAACTCTTATACCATTTTTATTTGATACTGACCCTCAACCATATGAGAAATTTTAGAACTGGATCACACAACTAAAATATAGCAAAGGGTACTATGTTGGAGATGTGTTATTGAGAAATATTGTACAAGAAGCTATATTTGTGTGCCTTTGTAGCCCACCAAAATGCATGAGGGCATGCATTAGGTCAGGTTGGGGGGAATTATGAGGCAAGAAATTACCTCATTTTTGACATATTTTGGACATAAATAACAATGCCATATAACCTAATATGATGTTATTTTATGTTAATTATTTGGTTTAAGTGCATTATTTACTAATATTTACATGTTTAATTTGTATAGAAGCATTATGCCCTGTTCTAACTGTTTTTCATCACTATTGCACTATTTTTGCATG
This sequence comes from Wollemia nobilis, assembly GCA_028583015.1. Classification (NCBI taxonomy): domain Eukaryota; kingdom Viridiplantae; phylum Streptophyta; class Pinopsida; order Araucariales; family Araucariaceae; genus Wollemia; species Wollemia nobilis. The sequence goes on along the minus strand of JAQPPZ010000652.1, from coordinate 49,456 downwards.
GTTAATTAGTGAACATAATGCATATTTAATTTAGTATTAACGATGAGTGTTATAGTTCAAGTTTGAATTACGATGTTTGAATGTTATCCCACCTTGGAAATGAATGAAAAGAAGAAATAGCACCAAATTTTAAAGTTTGTGCAGAAAACTGGACAACTCAACTGCAGTCCATACAAATTCCAACCACCTATCATTATAAAGGATGGCATGGAATTTGTCAACCAAAGCATGGGAAAATGCTTGGAAATAGTTGAGGAGGATTACGAAAGATATCCTATCCACGTAGAGTTTCTTCATGCATTTTTATCATAGTTGGGCAAAATATCATTTTTTTGCTGATATTCTAGAGATCTTCAGAATGACAGGGGAGACAAGCTCATTTCAGCCAAAACAGGCACAATTGTGTCCAATTCGTGTAGAGGAAGGTGAATGGAGATAAGGACAGGTGTGAGAAATGTTTTCCAAATGATCCCAATCTGTTTCCATCATTTTAGAAGCATCAAGTGGCCAATGGACATCTGTTGCAACAGATTCTATCCTAAATTAGACTGAGTCTACTGCAGCCTAGGAAGCAATCACGAGAAAACAATAGTTAGTTGAATATGTAAAAAAGGCACATTTGTAATAATTAGTATAAAAATATAGCTCCCTCATTGCTTAAGCTAATAGGAGTTGACTTAGTGAAAAGTAGCCAATAGAATAGTAGACGTTGAAAAGTGTTTCTTGTAACAACTCAGTATGATTTGACAATAAAATAAACTGTAATGTTTTTAAATATTTGTCTTATGAGTTGAGTGATTAGTTTTAGTATATAGAAGGTTTTTTCACCCTCTTCCATATTGGAGAGCAAGGGCAACTCTCAAACTTGGAGGCAGGGGCTATTTAAACAAATTTTCTAACAACTTTTGTTGCAACAATTTATTGCCAGATTTCTTGTAATTTGTTGTTTGTTGCTAATTAGACTAATACCTATTTTAGTTCATGTGATATTTTTAATGCTTTCAAGTGATATTTTATATAGAGTGTGCGTGGTCAGATTATATTAGTTGTATATTTGAATTCCTTTGTTTCTACAAATTGTTAAATTTCAACAACTTTATTTCTTGTCAGTTACTACAACAAAAATCTGACAACCTTCTATAGTAGTGGACTGACATTTGTGTGCAACTTCCTTTCAGCATGAATTAGACTAGAATATTTCCATTTCAAGCATCTTTTCCATTTAGTTATTTCAATTCTGCAAATGTAATATAGGTTTCAATTCAACAAGATTTCCATTCTGTAATTTCCTTTCCTACAACTGTAATTAGCTTTCAACTTCAAGTCTTAGAAGTAGTTTTCAATTATTGCAATTAAAGTAGTTTCAATCCATGCACATTAGGATTTAAGTGACCTAAAAACCATCCCAAAAACATTAGTTTCACCAATAAAGCCTATTATCTGAATGACCGATTTACAATCTGCTTGAACCTTCTATCATATATAGCCTTGGACACCACCCTGGATTCGAAAAAAAAAAATTAAATAATGATAATAATGACACTCATCAAAAATAATAATATAATTTAATTCACATAAAAGCAAAAAACTATTCTAGAATCATGCACATAAACTCTAGTAATCACGGTGATGCATATGAGATTGTAAACAAAACAAAACATACAAATTCTCACTACTTTTAGCAAGCAAAAATATTGAATTCAAGCAAGATCGAAATATGGAAATTAAGTGTTAAAATCTAGCATAAAAATCATACAACCAGAAGGAAAATACCTCCATAGTAGAAACTCCAAGAATCTCTTCCCTCCTCCAATATTTCCCCTTCTAGATCTTCCCTCCAGCTAACAATACCAAAAAATTGGTAGCAAACGAATCATGGAGTGCTCGAAGGAAAAAGGGAGATCAAGGGTTGGAAGTGGCTTCGAAATGCATGCTTGCCACCCATCCATCCATCCTTATTTGCTAGAGCATTTCCAACCTATTACAAGAATATTATCATTTCCAACTTTCTAACATTTACGTTACAAAATGATTTCCAACTTTTTGATATTTCCAACTTTCTAGCATTTATTTAATTAAGCCTCCCATTTATAAAGTTTAACTTATTAAAGTTAATATTAACCTATTAATACTCTTAAAGTAAAGTATTAATAATTAAATCATTCACTTATCTCATTAATTTAATATTATTATTACTTCCTAATGCTAGTGTTAATTACTAACATTAGTGTAATATATTTATATATATTTAAATTAATTACTTACCCAATAGAATTAATTTAATTAATATCAAATGTTAATATTAACCATTAACATCGATATTGTGAGTAGTAATAATACTAACATTATTATTAATACCTTGATAATTTATTAATTAAACAATTTCTATGCTTTAGATCACATGCATAAATACATCCTAAGGATAAAATATAAGTCTAAGCAACACAAGGGCTCTTGCTAAAAGTTGTCCTTGCTCGAACTAAGATGCAAATCAACAATATGCACAAACTATTGGAAATTTGAGTTATTTTATGTTTTCATTGATGTCACATGGATCATTGATGTCACATTGAGTTTTGGTGGCAAAAGCACTTCATAGATAATCATCTATGATATTTTGGAGAGCATTGATATATACAGGGTTTTTATGAAAACCAAGGCAGACAAAATAAAATGTTTTATTTAAAACCATGGTGGGCTTTTGTGGAAAGGGCATTGAGTTTTGGTGGCCAAAATATTTCATAAATAAGCATTTATGATATTTTGGAGAGCATGGATATATACAGGGTTTTTATGAAAACCAAGGCAGGAAAAATAAAAGGTTTTATTTAAAACCATGGTGGGCTTATGTGGAAAGGGATTTTCTTAAAAGCCAAGGTGGAATTTTGTTTCATCGAAAAAGGACCTCCGGTGATGAAGATATTAAAGTTTAAAGTTTTAAGTTTAAATTAATGGAGGGCACGACCTATGTGGAGGTTGGCATATATATATATATATATATATGTAAAGGTTTCAATTTATTTTGTAAAGGGGGCATATTATATATCGTCGAAAAGCTTATTTCGAGGGCTATTTGACTAACTTATTTAGAAGGAGAAATAAGGTGTGTGTAAAGAGATATTTCTGATTTTGCAAAGGGGTTCCAAAAGTGAAGTTTGCCTTGTTCTTTTTCAAGAGGATTAATTCTTTCATGAGGTGACAAGGTATGCAATATTGTGATTTATTTTATTTTATGGTATAAGTGGTTTTGGGAGTGAAAAGGTTATGCAATGTTTTGATTTATTTTATTTTATGGTACAAGTGGTTTTAGGAGAGATAAGGAAGTTGTGCAATTAAAGGCCTTGGTGATGATTATTGAAAAGTGGAGTAATGTTGATTATTTTGTGATCTACTAACCCTTGTGAAGATTGGCAAAAGAATTTTGTGATTGTGGCAGATTTACAAAGAGGTTTTTTTTCATCTTCATAAAAGGTATGGGCACATTCTCCTATTGATTGTTTATGGTGGTTGATTTATGAAATATCATTGGAGGGAAAAGGATTGTTTGTGGTTTCCTTTTCAAAAGTGGTTGGTTGAATGCTTCAAGGTTTTTTGAATTGAGAGTTGTGTCTAAACCTTGTTTGATAAGCATAGTTGTTGAAGCCCATTGGTTGTGAAATAACTTGAGTTAGAAAAGAACATGAGTATCATTGTTATGTGAGATTTGTGGTTGAGCATTGTTGGAAACATTTGAGTTGGTTGATACATACTTGGACTAGGGTTGTGTGAGAAAGAGTTGTCCCTTGTGGTGATTGGTTGAGTTGAGTTGATTGAGCCTAGTCAAGTGATGTGTGAAGTGATTGTTCAAGTCCTATGAAAAAACTATTCCATCATTCTATTATGAGTTGAGATTAAAGTTAGAATATATTGAGTCTCTAATAATTCTATTTATGGTTCTATAAGACTTGAGTTGAGTTGAGATTGACTTGAATTGAGTTGAGGTTGAGTTGAGTTTGAGTTGAGAGTTGAGATTAGAACATATTGAGTCTCTAACAATTCTCTTTATGCTTCTATGAGTTGATTTGAGTTGATTTGAGTTGAGATTGATATTAGAACATATTGAGTCTCTAACAATTCTCTTTATGCTTCTATGAAGTTAATTTGAGTTGATATTGCCATTCATTGTTGAGTTCATTTTGAGTACTACTTGAGCATGATTGATTGAGCCTTTGAGAAGGCCTTTGTGGACAGATTTGAGGATAGTTTTGGGACAGATTTGTGGATAGTTTTGGGAAAGTTTTGTGGGAGTTTAGAGTAGATTTGGGCAAGTTCTTGGTGAGCTTGCTAGAGTAGATTTGGGCAAGTTCTTGGTGAGCTTGCTAGAGAATATTTGGGCAAGTTCTTGGTGAGCTTGCTAGAGCATATTTGGGCAAGTTCTTGGTGAGCTTGCTAGAGCATATTTGGGCAAGTTCTTAGTGAGCTTGCTTGAGCATATTTGACAAGTTCTTGTGTGAGCTTGTTAAGCAAGTTCTATGTGAGCCTATTGAGCAGGTTCTTAGTGAGCCTATTGATAGAGCTTTGGAGGTGATAGAGTATAGAGGACAGAGTCTCAGTGGATAGAGATCCAATAGCCAGCATAGTTGAAGATAGATCTGAGTGAGGAGTCTTCAAGTGGAGAGAGGTCCACCAGTCAGTGTAGTAGAGAGACAAAGTCTTCTAGAAGATCACATAGCTAGAGCAGAAGGGGAAAGAGTTCTCCTATGGAAGAGATCCATGAACTTGAGATTAGGGGATCAGCATCTCCTTTGGACATAGATCCATAAACATTGTAATTTGGAGTGATTCCCAAAGATATTGATTGAGAAAGTTTTAGTAAAATATTTTCTTCGTGGAGTACCTCACATTGGGGGAACCACATTAAATCTTGTGTCTCAATTGTGTGTGGTGACTTGTGCTATTGCTTATGATTACTATTTGGTTATTAATACACTACTATATCTGGTTATGCACTAAGGATATAATATTGATTTGGAAAGAAAGTAAAAAGTGATCTTATACTGTTCACCCCCCTCTTAGTATAAGCTTGTGTTCTTCAATTGGTATCAGAGCGGGTTCCTTTGAAAAGGCTAACAACTTGAGGGTAGATTCTACAAGAACACATATGGCTTCACAGAATGGATTATCTACAAATAAGGCTCCATTATTTGATGGTAACAATTATGCTTTCTAGAGCATGAGGATGAAGAACTACTTGATATCACAAGGATATGAGGTATGGCAGATGGTTGAAAAAGAGTATAAGGTTGAAGGTGATCCCGAGGAAGATAAGACTACCAAGAAATTGGTTGAGATAAATGCAAGAGCAATGAATTGTATTTTGAGTGGGCTACGTGAGATAGATTTTGCAAAGGTCATGGTATGTACTTCAGCTAATGAGATGTGGACCAAGTTGAGGAATACTTATGAAGGATATTCCAAGGTAAATTTGGCAAAGAAATCTTACTACATTGTAGAAGCAAGTGATAATTCAGATTACAGTGATAAAGATCAGTCAGATGAAGAAGAATGTACATTCTTTGGAATAAGTGAAGAAAAGCAAGAATACCTATTCCTAGGTATTGAAGTTAAAGAAGAGGATGTGCCTATTGAATAAAGACATGAAGAGCTTGCCATAGCCATTGAGCAAGAAGATAGGTACAAGAAAGGTCTAAGGATACTAAAATGCTTCATATGTGGAGATTTTGGGCATATAGATGATGATTGCACATACTACAACAATTACAACAAGGAAAGTGTATTTGAAAAAGAAAGCAACAGTTCTAGTGACAATTCCAACAGTAGTGAAAACAAAGAAGTCTCATTTTTGGTAATAGAAAAGGAAGAGGATGAGCCAAGTAAACAAAAATCAGAAATCAAAAGGTTAAAAGAAGAATACATGAATCTTGAAAACAATATTCGAACATATGTCAAAATTAGAGAAGAACTACTTCAAACGATTAGTAATCTCAGAGAAGAGCTTCAAAATGCAAAAAGGATAGAAGAGAGGATGAATGAAGAACTAAGGATAACAACGACAAGACATGATACATTAGATGAAAAGATTCAAAAAGGAGTGGAAAATTATTTTAAGGTTGTATCTTACTTCCAAGAAAAGTCACACTCAAAAGGAAAGGAAGTTCTAAAATATGAAAGCAAGGAAGCACCTAAGATTTGTGAGGAAAGTTCCAAAGTTCCTATGGCTCCAAATATTCAGTTTGGTTCTTGTTTTGAGATAGGTGAATCAAGTTCAAAAGGAAAAGAAATTCTTGAAGAGAAAGGCAAGGAAGAGGTTTTAGATGCTACAAAGAAGGTTCAAGAATGCAATGCACAAGTTGAAGATGATCATAAGGATAATGGTCAAGAAATGTATGAGGAACCAAGGCATGAACAAAGGGATTTTCAAGGATATTGTTTTTCTTGTAATGGATTTGGACACAGGGCTATACATTGCAGGATCCATGGATCAAAGAAGTTTGATTTTGCTAGAAGAAACTTCAAGGGAAGAAGGTATGGTTTTTAGGGACATTGCTTCTCATGCAACAGGATTGGTCATAGATATTTTCAGTGCAAAGGAAATGAGAAACATGGTTTTGGTTTTAGAGCTACACATTTTAGAAGTCATGGTTATAATGGTCATGAAAACAGAGCTTCACAATACAGGGTTCAAGAAAATAATGGATATGGAAATTATTTTAAGAATTATTTCAGGACATGGGCACCATCCAAAGGTTACAATATCAAGTGTTTTAATTGCAATAACTTTGGGCATATTGCAAGATGGTGTAGGACTCAATTCCAAATAGGTTCTAGACAAGAAGATCAAGTAATTCATCAAGAGAAGGATATCAGAAAAATATGGAAGGAAGTTGATAGAGGAAAGAAACAAAGTGAGATGGGAGTAAAAGTACTCCCACCCCAAAATTAATCACCTCAAAAGAGAAGGGGGTGAGGGGGGCTAAGCTTAAGAGTTATATATTTTAGCCCCATAGGTGTCCCTTTTGCCATTGATGTCAAAGGGGGGGGGGGGCTCCAAATAGAGTATTGAGTTAGGGGAGCAGCCTCCATAGAGATTATTGAGTCAGGGGAGCAACTTTGATTCTCAGAGATGGTTTTTGTAGTGATTGTGGTGTTTGCATTAGAGGTGTTGCCATCAATGACAAAGGGGGATATTGTTGGAAATTTGAGTTAATTTGAGGTATTTTATGTTGTCATTGATGTCACATGGATCACATTTGGTTTTGATGGCCAAAATATTTCATAAATAAGCATTTATGATATTTTGGAGAGCATGGATATATATAGGGTTTTTATGAAAACCAAGGTTTTTATTTAAAACCATGGTGGGCTTATGTGGAAAGGGCTTTTCTTAAAAGCCAAGGTGGAATTTTGTTTCATCGAAAAAGGACCTCCGGTGATGAAGATATTAAAGTTTAAAGTTTAAGTTTAAATTAATGGAGGGCCGACCTATGTGCAATTAATGGAGGTTGGCATATATATATATATATATATATATATTTTAAAGGTTTCAATTTATTTTGGAAAGGGGGCATATAATATATCGTCGAAAAGCTTATTTCGAGGGCTATTTGACTAACTTATTTAGAAGGAGAAATAAGGTGTGTGTAAAGAGATATTTTTGATTTTTCAAAGGGGTTCCAAAAGTGAAGTTTGCCTTATTCTTTTTCAAGAGGATTAATTCTTTCATGAGGTGACAAGGTATGCAATATTGTGATTTATTTTATTTTATGGTATAAGTGATTTTGGGAGTGAAAATGTTATGCAATGTTTTGATTTATTTTATTTTATGGTACAAGTGGTTTTAGGAGAGATAAGGAAGTTGTGCAATTAAAGGCCTTAGTGATGATTATTGAAAATTGGAGTAATGTTGATTATTTTGTGATCTACTAACCCTTGTGAAGATTGGCAAAAGAATTTTGTGATTGTGGCAGATTTACAAAGAGGTTTTTTTCATATTCATAAAAGGTATGGGCACATTCTCCTATTGATTGTTTATGGTGGTTGATTTCTGAAATATCATTGGAGGGAAAATGATTGTTTGTGGTTTCCTTTTCGAAAGTGGTTGGTTGAATGCTTCAAGGTTTTATGAATTGAGAGTTGTGTCTAAACCTTGTTTGATAAGCATAGTTGTTGAAGCCCATTGGTTGTGAAAGAACTTGAGTTAGAAAAGAACATGAGTATCATTGTTATGTGAGATTTGTGGTTGAGCATTGTTGGAAACATTTGAGTTGGTTGATACATACTTGGACTAGGGTTGTGTGAGAGAGAGTTGTCCCTTGTGATGATTGGTTGAGTTGAGTTGATTGAGCCTAGTCAAGTGATGTGTGAAGTGATTGTTCAAGTTCTATAAAACAAACTATTCCATCATTCTATGTTGAGTTGAGATTAATGTTAGAACATATTGAGTCTCTAACAATTCTCTTTATGGTTCTATGAGGCTTGAGTTGAGTTGAGGTTGACTTGAATTGATTTGAGTTGAGATTGAGTTGAGATTGATATTAGAACATATTGAGTCTCTAACAATTCTCTTTATGCTTCTATGAGTTGATTTGAGATTGAGAATTTGAGTTGAGAATTGATTATTTGAGTTAGATATTGAGATTAATGTTGATTCATTAGTTGAGTTGATTTTGAGCTTTACCTTGATATTGCCATTCTGTGGTTGAGTTATTTTGAGTACTATTTGAGCATGATTGATTGAGCCTTTGAGAAGGCCTTTGGGACAGATTTGAGGATAGTTTGAGGATAGTATTTGTGAAAAAGTTTTGGTGAAGTTTAGAGCAGAATTTGGGCAAGTTCTTGGTGAGCTTGCTAGAGTATATTTGGGCAAGTTCTTGGTGAGCTTGCTAGAGCATATTTGGGCAAGTTCTTGGTGAGCTTGCTAGAGCAGATTTGACAAGTTATGTGTAATCTTGTTAGGGGTTCTGTGTGAGCCTATTGAGCAGGTTCTTAGTGAGCCTATTGACAGAGCTTTGGAGGTGATAGAGTACAGAGGATAGAGTCTTAGTGGATAGAGATCCAACAGCCAACATAGTTGAAGATAGATATGAGTGAGGAGTCTTCAAGTGGAGAGAGGTCCACCAATTAGTGCAGTAGAGAGATAGAGTCTTCTAGAAGATCACATAGCCAGAGTAGAAGGGGAAAGAGTTCTCCTATGGAAGAGATCCACGAACTTGAGATTAGGGGATCAACATCTCCTTTGGATAGAGATCCATAAACATTGTAATTGGGAGTGATTCCCAAAGAGATTGATTGAGAAAGTTTTAGTAAAATATTTTCTTCATGGAGTACCTCACATTGGGGGAACCACATTAAATCTTGTGCCTCAATTGTGTGTGGTGACTTGTGCATTCTTGTGATTACTACTATTAAGTATGATACACATTGCTATATTTGGTATTACACTTAAGGACATAATATTGATATTGGATTAGAAAGAAGTAAAAAGTGGTCTTATACTTGTTCACCCCCCCTCTCAGTATAAGCTTGTGTTCTTCAATTGGTATCAGAGTGGGTTCCTTCGAAAAGGCTAACAGCTTGAGGGCAGATTCTACAAGAACACATATGGCTTCATAGAATGGATTATCTACAAATAAGGCTCCATTGTTTGATGGTAACAATTATGCTTTCTGGAGCATGAGGATGAAGAACTACTTGATATCACAAGGATATGAGGTATGGCAAATGGTTGAAAAAGAGTATAAGGTTGAAGGTGATCCCGAGGAAGATAAGACTACTAGGAAATTGGTTGAGATAAATGCAATAGCAATGAATTGTATTTTGAGTGGGCTACATGAGACAGATTTTGCAAATGTCATGGTATGTACTTCAGCTAATGAGATGTGGACCAAGTTGAGGAATACTTATGAAGGAGATTCCAAGGTAAAGTTGGCAAAGAAATCTTACTACATTGTAGAAGCAAGTGATAATTCAGATTACAATGATAAAGATCAGTCAGATGAAGAAGAATGTACATTCTTTGGAATAAGTGAAGAAAAGCAAGAATACCTATTCCTAGGTATTGAAGTTAAAGAAGAGGATGTACCTATTGAAGAAAGACATGAAGAGCTTGCCATAGCCATTGAGAAAGTAGATAGGTACAAGAAAGGTCTAAGGATACTAAAATGCTTCATATGTGGAGATTTTGGGCATATAGATGATGATTGCACATACTACAACAATTACAACAAGGAAAGTGTATTTGAAAAAGAAACCAAAATTTCTAGTGATAATTCCAGTAGCAATGAAAACAAAGAAGTCTCATTTTTGGTAATAGAAAAGGAAGAGGATGAGCCAAGTAAACAAAAATCAAAAATCAAAAGGTTAAAAGAAGAATACATGAATATTGAAAACAAGATTCAAACAGATGTCAAAATCAGAGAAGAACTACTTCAAACAATCAGTAATCTCAGAGAAGAGCTTCAAAATGCAAAAAGGATAGAAGAGAGGATGAATGAAGAACTAAGGGTAACAACGACAAGACATGATATATTATATGAAAAGATTAAAAAAGGAGTGGAAACTTATTTTAAGGTTGTATCTTACTTCCAAGAAAAGTCACACTCAAAAGGAAAGGAAGTTCTAAAATATGAAAGCAAGGAAGCACCTAAGATTTGTGAGGAAAGTTCCAAAGTTCCTATGGCTCCAAATATTCAGTTTGGTTCTTGTTTTGAGATAGGTGAATCAATTTCAAAAGGAAAAGAAATTCTTGAAGAGAAAGGCAAGGAAGAGGTTTTAGATGCTACAAAGAAGGTTCAAGAATGCAATGCACAAGTTGAAGATGATCATAAGGATAATGGTCAAGAAAGGTATGAGGAACCAAGGCATGAACAAAGGGCTTTTCAAGGATATTGTTTTTCTTGTAATGGATTTGGACACAGGGTTATACATTGCAGGATCCATGGATCAAAGAAGTTTGATTTTGCTAGAAGAAACTTCAAGGGAAGAAGGTATGGTTTTTAGGGACATTGCTTCTCATGCAACATGATTGGTCATAGAGCTTTTCGATGCAAAGGAAATGAGCAACATGGTTTTGGTTTTAGAGCTACACATTTCATAAGTCATGGTTATAATGGTCATGAAAATAGATCTTCACAATACAAGGTTCAAGAAAATAATGGATATGGAAATTATTTTAAGAATGATTTTAGGACATGAGCACCATCCAAAGGCTACAATATCAAGTGTTTTAATTGCAATAACTTTGGGCATATTGCAAGATGGTGTAGGACTCAATTCCAAACAGGTTCTAGACAAGAAGATCAAGTAATTCATCAAGAGAAGGATATCAAAAAAATATGGAAGGAAGTTGATAGAGGAAAGAAATAAAGTGATATGGGAGTAAAAGTACTCCCACCCCAAAATTAATCACCTCAAAAGAGAAGGGGGTGAGGGGGCTAAGCTTAAGAGTCATATATTTTAGCCCCATAGGTGTCCCTTTTGCCATTGATGTCAAAGGGGGAGAGATTTGAGTAAGGGGGAGAGCATTGAGTTAGGGGGAGCAACCTCCAAAGAGAGTATTGAGTTAGGGGGAGCAACCTCCATAGAGAGTATTGATTCAGGGGGAGCAACTTTGATTCTCAGAGATGGTTTTTGTAGTGATTGTGGTGTTTGCATTAGAGGTGTTGCCATCAATGACAAAGGGGGAGATTGTTGGAAATTTGAGGTAATTTGAGGCATTTTATGTTGTCATTGATGTCACATGGATCACATTTGGTTTTGGTGGCAAAAATATTTCATAAATAAGCATTTATGATATTTTGGAGAGCATGGCTATATACAGGGTTTTATGAAAACCAAGGTAGGAAAATAAAAGGTTTTATTTAAAACCATGGTGGGCTTATGTGGAAAGGGATTTTCTTAAAAGCCAAGGTGGAATTTTGTTTCATCGAAAAAGGACCTCCGGTGATGAAGATATTAAAGTTTAAAGTTTAAGTTTAAATTAATGGAGGGCCGACCTATGTGCAATTAATAGAGGTTGGCATATATATATATATAAAGGTTTCAATTTATTTCGGAAAGGGGGCATATAATATATCATCGAAAAGCTTATTTCGAGGGCTATTTGACTAGCTTATTTAGAAGGAGAAATAAGGTGTGTGTAAAGAGATATTTCTGATTTTGCAAAGGGGTTCCAAAAGTGAAGTTTGCCTTGTTCTTTTTCAAGAGGATTAATTCTTTCATGAGGTGACAAGGTATGCAATATTGTGATTTATTTTATTTTATGGTATAAGTGGTTTTGGGAGTGAAAAGGTTATGCAATGTTTTGATTTATTTTATTTTATGGTACAAGTGGTTTTAGGAGAGATAAGGAAGTTGTGCAATTAAAGGCCTTGGTGATGATTATTGAAAAGTGGAGTAATGTTGATTATTTTGTGATCTACTAACCCTTGTGAAGATTGGCAAAAGAATTTTGTGATTATGGTAGATTTACAAAGAGGTTTTTTCATCTTCATAAAAGGTATGGGCACATTCTCCTATTGATTGTTTATGGTGGTTAATTTCTAAAATATCATTGGAGGGAAAATGATTGTTTTTGGTTTCCTTTTCGAAAGTGGTTGGTTGAATGCTTCAAGGTTTTCTGAATTGAGAGTTGTTAAACCTTGTTTTATAAGCATAGTTGTTGAAGCCCATTGGTTGTGAAAGAACTTGAGTTAGAAAAGAACATGAGTATCATTGTTATGTGAGATTTGTGGTTGAGCATTGTTGGAAACATTTGAGTTGGTTGATACATACTTGGACTAGGGTTGTGTGAGAGAGAGTTGTCCCTTGTGATGATTGGTTGAGTTGAGTTGATTGAGCCTAGTCAAGTGATGTGTGAAGTGATTATTCAAGTTCTATAAAATAAAATATTCTATCATTCTATGTTGAGTTGATATTAAGGTTATAACATATTGAGTCTCTACCAATTCTCTTTATGATTCTATAAGACTTGAGTTGAGTTGAGGTTGACTTGAATTGAGTTTAGGTTGATTTGATTTGAGAGTGATATTAGAACATATTGAGTCTATAACAATTCTCTTTATGCTTCTATGAGTTGATTTGAGTTGAGTTTAGTTGATATTGAGATTAGAACATATTGAGTCTCTAAAAATTCTCTTTATGCTTCTATGAGTTGAGTTGAGTTGAGATCATTGTGGATCATTGTTGTCATCCATTGAAGATTGACATTATGTTGAGTTTATATTTATGAGTTATTTGAGTTGATATTGATTCATTGTGGATGATGATATTTGAGTACTACTTGAGCATGATTGATTGAGCCTTTGAGAAGGCATTTGGGATAGATTTGTGGATAGATTTGAGGATAGTTTTGGGATAGATTTGTGGATAGTTTTGGGATAGTTTTGTGGATAGATTTGTGGATAGAGTTTCTAGAGAATATTTGGGCAAGTTCTTGGTGAGCTTGCTAGAGTATATTTGGGCAAGTTCTTGGTGAGCTTGCTAGAGCATATTTGGGTAAGTTCTTGGTGAGCTTGCTAGAGCATATTTGGGAAAGTTATTGGTGAGCTTGCTAGAGCAGATTTGACAAGTTCTATGTGAGCTTGTTAAGTAGGTTTTGTGTGAGCCTATTGAGCTGATCATTAGTGAGCCTATTGATAGAGCTTTGGAGGTGACAAAGTACAAAGGATAGAGTCTGAGTGGATAGAGATCCAACAACTAGCACAGTTGAAGATAGATCTGAGTGAGGAGTCTTCAAGTGGAGAGAGGTCCACCAATCAGTGCGAGAGACAGAGTCTTCTAGAAGATCACATAGCCAGAGTAGAAGGGGAAAGAGTTCTCCTATGGAAGAGATCCACGAACTTGATATTAGGGGATCAACATCTCCTTTGGACAGAGATCCATAAACATTGTAATTGGGAGTGATTCCCAAAGAGATTGATTGAGAAAGTTTTAGTAAAATATTTTCTTCGTGGAGTACCTCACATTGGGGGAACCACGTTAATTCTTGTGTCTCAATTGTGTGTGGTGACTTTTGTGTCTTGCTTGATTACTACTATACTGAGTCACTGCTGTTATATTTGGTTATTGCAATTAAGGACATTAATTGATATTGGTTTGGAAAGAAAGTAAAAATTGGTCTTATACTGTTCACCCCCCCTCACATTATAAGCTTGTGTTCTTCAAAACATAGCTTTTTCCTTAAGAAATAGGTCTTACGATAACTACAACATTATCACCCACCTATGAAGAATCCCCTATGCATAGGGTAAGGGATATTTTGCTTTTATAGAAACCTCCTTTCTTGATGATGAATTTTTAACATTTATAGGCAAATGCATATACATGATGGTTTTAAACTTGTGGTTGTCAATGAAAATTCATCCATCATTTCACTTTTCATCATCTAGTTTGGATTAAAGCAAAGTCACTAGACAATGCACCCACTGTTTGTAAGGGTTTTGAACTAGCAATCAGCAGAGACATCATGGACTTCTTCAACTTCGATACTTCAACCTCAATTTTTAGGAGAGATTATTTTCTTGGGGGTTCTTAGAGATTTCCCCTCTTGGGCTACTTCCTCTCCTCTCCTCTCTCTCCATTCTTCTTAGTGTGCACTCCTATCTTTTGGACTGCAACCCTTCCGCCCTATCTGCTCTCCCTTTTCTTTTTTCTTTCTCTTTGGCCTGGTTGTTAAGTTTCATCTTGTATTTATCTTGGTTCTTTTCTTTGTTGGGATTTTTAGCCTGCTATATGATAGTAATTATTGTCCTTCTTAAAGTACCTTGGGTCTTATTTTGGCCCACCATGAACATTAATAATATTTCATTTCATTTCATTTCTCAACTTTGATAGTTGTCCCATACTAATCTACCCATGAGATCACCTAGTCTTACAACCAGAAAATTCATTAGCAGTACCATATTATAAAAATAACATAATCCAACTTAAAAGGCATAAAGTACAACTATCAACTCATCTTGATAAAAAATAAGAGAATCATGCATTTAATATCAACACATAAGTACATCAATAAAACAAGGGTAGTCCTACCAAGATGGGCCATTAAACCCTTGAATTATTTTCATACTTCCTCTCCTTATTTCCAAGTGAATCTCTCTTGTTTGGGATTGCCTTTCTCCTAGTTTTTTTGGGATTCATCTAGTTCCTCAGCCACTCAAGGTGACCTCTATGGATTCCATGGTTACTATGAGATGGACCTCATGGTCCAACCTCATGATCTTGTGGATTTTAGTTATTTTTTGCTTGATCTGTGAATAGTCCTTATGATCTATTTTGCTGATCAAATGGCCTACGGATAGTAGGAAGAAAATTTCTTCCCCTCAAGCCATCAAGAGGGAGATCGACCAAACTTCACCCTTGACTAGGTATACTCGTATTACCAAGAAGACCTCTCGATCCTCTTGGAGTTTTCAAGTTATATCCTCTCTACTCTCTCTCAAATGGTTTTGCCCTTGCTAGTTATCTTTCTTTATTTTGGGTTCTTGGCAACAATTGCCTTAAGACCCTCAAATTTCAATATGCTTGCATCAATCGTCTCCTCCATATTTGTTCCTCAAAATATGTCGATGGTTCACATTTTTCTAATACTTCCATATAGTGTATTGAGAACATAGAGTCTATGCTTGAGTTATTTTCATCACCTATTGTGTGCATAGGCCATCTAGACATTTCTTGCACTCATCTTTATAGTCTTCTTCCCTTCTTGACCTTATTAAGTATTTGGTTGCAATGTGGTACTATTATACATTAGATTGACCATTTTATCCTCTTACAAGATCATTATGACTACATAAACTACTGCTTGGTACTATTATACATTATATTGACCCTTTTATCCTCTTACAAGATCATTATGACTACATAAAATACTGCTTGTACATTTAGGGATTACAAATTCATTATTTGCATCTTCTCAACCCATTTTGAAGAATCTTACACCTGCTCTTTGGCTTTGGATTTCATTCCTCTGTCTTCTTCTCAATGGATCAGGACATGGATGTGGATTATTCTAATTAGGAAGGTTTTCATCACTACTTGAATCTTCAATCTAGCCTCCTCAATTTGTTGATTGTTTTAGTACTTCCCTTATGTCTCCATAATATTTTAGCAACTTGTTCTCTACTTAACTAATATTCTGCTAGATCACCAAGTCCTTCTTCCTAGTTTTTTTGTGGTCTTCCTCAATCCTTTCCTGCTATCCAAGTGCTTCCTCTTGTTCCCATATTTGAGGAATTGATTGAGCCTAGTTTCTATTCCTCCTTGATCTTCTTGTCAATGGAGAACTTGAACTAGTAGTATTACTACTATTCAACCAAATTTTCAATATATATAAAGATGATCTACTTGAGCTTAAGGAGAAAATGCTACTTTTTGAAAGTGATCCTTCATTGCTATTGTAATTTCTCCTTAAATCATTACTTTATGTTTATGTGGTTATCCCTTATTCCAATTCATCTAACTTATCCCATCTTAGTTCTTCTCTTTCATTCATTTGCTGCATTGTTTCTTCTAGTTCTTTAACCACTTGTTCTCTTAATCTTGTATTATATATTCGTAGAGTTTCATACTTTTGCAATTGCTATGTTTCTCTTATAATTTATTGTATAACTTCCATTTTTGTTGGTTGGTGTGGCTCTTTTCCATTTTATACATTCTAAGTCTCATCCTCAAATTCTCTCGTGCTTGACTCTCTTTGTTGCAATGCAATATTGGTTAGATTTTGGAATCTCATTTCTTCCTTGTTATTCAAGAACCTCACATGAACTTGTAATCTTCTTCTTTTTATTGGTCAAGGTTCTAACTCCCTTTTTTCAATAATAGGATCTCTATCTATCTTGAATAACCATTCCAAATTCATTTTCTCATCCTCCTAAGCTGCATCAAGATTAGTGGTTCCACTAGGTTCTCCTTGTTCATAGAATCATTTTCCTTGATGTGGTACTTCCATTGATATTATATAAGTTTATTCTTATGATGATTCTAAGTGGATCACATTCACATACTATACCTTCAGCTTATACACCTTCAACTTAAATCCATTTACTATTTTGAGGTAAACTATCCCATCCAATTTCTTTATTCAAACAACCCCATTGTTCAAAACTTCTACTTGAAAGGGCCCAAGTTGTAAGATCTTCAACTTACATGGCTTGATCTCTCTTTTTCCATTAAAATTAAGCAATAAGTCACCTATATTAAAGTCCATATTTTGTAGGTGCTTATCATGCCATAGTTTCTTGAGACATTGGGCAATATCTAATGCCCATTCAAACATAACCCTCTTCTCTTCTAGTTGCATGAGTGTAGTGAGCCTCTCCTCTAGGCTCTCTTCATTGATCAAATAGTTCTCCATTGATACCCTTAGACTCAATACCCAGTATTCCATTGATACTATAGCCTCCTAGCTGTACATCAACTAGAGGGGTGTGTATTTTGTCATTGACCTAAAGGTTGTCCTATACACCCATAGGCTTGTTGGTAATATTTCTTCCCAATTGGCTCCTTCAACTCCACACATATTATACATAATGGATACTAGGACCTTATTCATTACCTTATCCTATCCATTTGATCTGGGATAGTATGGGCTAGACAAGGAATGGAAGATATTAAGTTCATTGGTCAGGTTCCAAATAATTTCATTGACAAAATATCCTCCCCTATCACTTGTCAATTATAGGGGGATCCCAAACCTTGTAATGACTTATTCATACAAGAAATAGGTAGTGCTCCTTATAGAGTTATCTGGTAGGGATCTCGCTTCCACCTATTTTTTCAAATATTCATTAGCTATTACAATGTATTGACACCTCTTCTTCCTGCTTGTTCTGAATGATCCCACAAAGTCCAAACCCCATCTCCCAAAAATATTTTGTGGTTGAGAAGGGTGTAATGGCATGAAGTATCTCCTTAATGACTTTACTTTTCTTTGACATGTATTACATGCCTTAACATACTCTTTGGCATTGTGATAGAGGGTAGGCCATCATAGTCCAGCTACAAACAATTTTCTTGTTGTTGCATCTGTCCCCATATGACCTCCAACTAATTTCTCATGTGCTTCCTTCAACATTGTTTGTACTTTTTCCTCCATGACACACCTTATTAGAATTTGGTAAACTCCCATTTTATACAAGAAGCTTAAGATAAGTAAAAACAGTGCCACTTTTGTAGTGATCTTACATTTTTTAGCTATCAACATCTCCTCTGGCAGCTTTCCTATTGATAAATATTCCCTGATATGTCTATACCAAGTCGGTATTGCAATTATCATAAAAATTAGCACAAGGTGGAGTATTTCTATAAGGGGAGGTGAATCGGAATATTTTAGAATCAATACTCTTTCTCTATAATGACTTTGACGCAAATCATACAGGTTGTATGATTTGTTAGTGAACGATTTGCAACTTCACAAAACTACTTGTACGGTCTCCAAATCATATAGTTGTACAATCCAAATTATAAAAAATCTTGGCAAGTATGATTTACCACTTGTACATTTTGTTGAAAGTGGTTTTGCGACTCAAATTTGATAGTTTTGTAGTCATTTTCTCATAAAACATTTTTTTCCTCTTTTGGCAAGTCTAATTATGCAATTGCATTACTAAATTGGGCAAATTGATTACTTGTATGGTTTGGTTTGGCCAATTGTATGGTTGCACAAATCCTTTTTGAATTCTTCACTTATAGATTTTCCAATTTGTACACTAACTATTCTCTAGGAAATATTTGAGTTATCTTTCTAGTGCAATTGCTAACATATTTTTATAACATGCAAACCCTAATTCACTATATTGGAATTAATATCACCAATAAAATTTCCAAAAATCATACAAAAACATAATAACAGTTTTATACAATAGTAATAATACATAAAATTAATTCTCCAACATCATCTAGGGTTATGGGCTCATCAATAGTGCAATTCTATTGCAATAACATCCACCTTTCACACCATTCTAGCCAGACTTGTACAAAACACACAATCTAGATTCACCATTCACAGGAACAATAGAATTCATAAAAAAACATAGTTTTTAATGCTATTTCTTATTAATATGGCTGAATATGTATACACAATTATCCATGAACAATCACAATGAACAACAACTCTTCCATGAGTATGAACACATTTGACAATTATCATCAACAATAAAAGAACAACATGAATGAAAAACCATCAAAATTGAATGGGGGACCTTATAATATTTTCCCAGGCCATTCCAAAGTGGCTCCTGGGACAACCACTATTATTACAACTACCATCCCATTCAATAACTAACTTGCATTAAGGTTTCTCCCAAGTCTAATTTGATTTTTATCAAATTCACTTTAAATGCACATTTCAATTCATTTCACTTTAATTTCTAATTTCACATTTATAAAATTTTTATAATTACACCTAATTGTACATTTTATAACTCCTCATTTGTACAATTAGACCAAACCATACATGTGTATGTTTTGACAAACTATACATAAAAAAAAAATGATAAAACTGATAAAATTGTACAAATCTAGTTTTCACTTCTTATGGGAGGTGGATTTGTTGCCTAAATCTACCCTCATCTTTAAATCATTTGGTGTCCTTTCCAAATCAATTTTATTGGTATTGTCTAATGAGTCCTATTGAATATCATCAAGCTAAATACAAAGAATAACATGCTTGTTTTGCAGCTTAGCCGCATACTGGTTGAGTTCCATAGCCTTCAACCCATACTTGTTGGCCTTCTCTTTTGTAGTAGCCATTAAACTAACTCATTTTCTCACTCAAAAGCACCTTTGCATATATTCTTCGATAATACTGCTTCTTTCTGAGCTTTCATGATGAATTCCTCATTCTTCTTTGTAATGACATTAAGAATCTAGTTTTAATCAACTTCACAAGCCGAAATACACTCATCCTTATCCTAAATTTGTACCTTATGATCCATGATAATATCATTGTAGAATGTGTAATCTTTTACCATTTCCTAAATCTTGTGGTCCTTCAGCTACAGTTATTCCTCAACTATCTTAAACTGGTCCTCATGTTTGGCCAATTGTTCTTTCTGAACTGGCATTATTCTTCCTATTGCTTGAGCTATTGGTTTTGCAAACTCAACTGCTCCTCCTACTATTTGATTTGTGTTACATATTGTTGCAACAATACCCCTTGTTCTTCCAACTGCTTCTTCTACTATTTTGCTTGTTGGATCACAAGTTGCTTTTCCTATTCTTGTGAGTGTGGCTTATCCTCATAAGCAAGCTTGATGTCATTCAATTCAAATTTTTCCTTCTTCAACATCTTCTCGATATTAGTTTTGTTGTGTTCTAGTTCTTCTTCAATAACAACCATATCTTTTTGAGTAGAACCTACTTATTCATTTTGTGCTTCCTTGTCTTGAAATTTTTTTTCAAGACCCAAACTTAGTTACTCGATCCAATGTGTCAAGAAATTCAATTTTTGAAGGATGAAGACTAGTTGTGAAGGTGCCCTTCAAAATCCTGTGTCCGATGTGTTCAATGGAAATCTCTGATTCTTGTCCAAATATAGGTACACTTGTGGATACACCTTGTAATTGGTGATCACTCCATTTGATAAATTTACAATTCCCAACATCATTTTTACCTATCCTCTTGGTAACTACCATGGGTGTTGTGCATGAATATGGT
Source organism: Wollemia nobilis (assembly GCA_028583015.1). Classification (NCBI taxonomy): domain Eukaryota; kingdom Viridiplantae; phylum Streptophyta; class Pinopsida; order Araucariales; family Araucariaceae; genus Wollemia; species Wollemia nobilis. Next base: position 28,801 of record JAQPPZ010000652.1, on the reverse strand, counting down.
CTACCTATCTTGTACGATTTTCACTACACTCTCACTCCATAAACTTCTCCAATTCAACATAGGTATTCTTCCTTCACTGCTTCAGTTTTCCAAAACCACCTATGTGGAATTGCAACCGTGTGATAGTAAATATATCATAATTTTTTTGAGGAAGTGATCCAACTATTCATCTCTATCTTCACCATCTCACTCAATATTTCAACCAATGAAACACAACTTGCTCACAAATCCTAAATAAGTGTTTTCATACTTCTTCAAACAGAGAGCACAATGTGGGTGTCAAACCGTAACTCTAATAATTCTCAATATCTATATTAAATGTTCTCTAAACATTCAACACTAAAGCATATAGAACTCACTCAAATATTTTCAACAATGCTTATCAAACTATCCTTTTCACTCCACATTATATTTCACAACATTCATTCCAACAAACACTTCAAACAAAAGATGATGTGCCCATACCTCTTTTTTTGATGGAGATATATCTTCAAAATATATCTTATAACTAACCATATTTCTATGTGCCACTTTTCAAGTTTAGTTATCAAAATGCTTTCTTAATGAACTCTCTTCTCAAAAGATATTTACCATAAAGAAAAATAGAATATCAAAAAAATTTTACACCTTATTTCTCCTAACTTTGCAAGCCAAATTCCAGTAATAGATTGACCAATTACATAAGCAAAATAAATCACATACACCTTATATCTCCTAACTTTGTATTAATGCATTTCCAAAAATATAAACTCCATTTTAATTTTATTTTAATACATTAAAAAAACCAACATTTTAATTTCTATTAAAAAAGAAATAACATTATACCTCCTTTTAATGCAAAAATAAGATTAATTTGAAACACCTTGTAACTCCCTAACACATACCTTAGCCACCATAGAACCTTAGGGTAAAATTAAATTTTAATAAAAAATTAATCCCCTTTGTTGCCTATCGCCTACCATAGGGAGTTGAACCTGTGGTGCTTACTAGACCCGTATCTTATCCTTAGTAAGGCTACCATGTGGGATAGCCAAGCCACATGACTATAATGCACATGTCTTCCTCCTTAAGGTCTGCCATCAGTGATTAAACTAAAACCATGCGTTGCCTTCAAAAATTCTCTTCCACACAAATCGAATGCAAGACATCTCCCTTGCTACGCATTGTGTAAGCCTTGCTTGCCAGCTCAATTGCCACCATGGATGAGTGGGGATACACCCCCTCTTCCCTTTGACCAACTACTGCCTCTTAAAATATGCAAATCCTATCTTCTCCCTTCTACCGCGTCGCACGAACTACACAATTATTCAAAGGTTCTTCGAATGCGTTCTCTTCACTTAGGCTAAAACCTTAGCCATATTTATATATTTCTCCTCCTTTATTTTAGACCTCAGACCTCTTTTTGTAATTCAAATTTTGGTATTTTGAATTATTATATTTAATTAAATAATTTAAATCCTAACGGATTTAAATATTATAATTAAATATTTAAAACATTTTGGGATTTTTCTTTTTAGGGATAACCTTGCCATAATTTATGAATATTTTAACATTTTCCAAGTTACCACCAAGGTAATTTATTGCCATCATTAATAAATATTTTAACCTTCACCAAGGTAATTTATAAATCCTTTTTCAAATATCATGGAGAGGTATTCATTTCTTCTTAGTGCCTTATACCTCATGTGCCATCGAGAGAAATATTCTCACAAATATTTCCATCAATTTAGGACCTCTAACTTCTTGATATTAATCAACCTTTTTGAATTTAATTCCATAAAATTGGGACATCAAACCTCTTGACATCAATGACAACAAAACATGCTCAAATTTCCAATAATCTCCATCTTTGTCATTGATGGCAACCCTTTTTTCTTTAAGCATTCCTTTTACCTTTTTTCAATTCTGCTTCCCCTGACTGAATGCTCTCCCCCTAACTCAAATCTCTCTTCCTTTGAAATCAATGGCAAAGGGACTCCTTTGGGACTAAATATAAGACTCTTAGCTCAGCCCCCTCCCCACCTCCTTTCCTTGAGGTGATTAATTTTGGGGTGGGAGTAAAATTACTCCTAATTTTCTTTTGAGATACTCAAAAGTTTCTTTTGGAAGTGGATTAGTGAAAATGTCTACAATATATTCCTTTGTAGTAACATATTCCAACCTGACTTGCTTATCTGTCACCTGCTCTCTCAAAAAATGGTATTTGATCAAAATATGCTTGGTCCTGGAGTGCATCACTGTATTCTTTGAAATGTTTATAGCACTTGTATTATCACACAGTATGGAGATAGGGTGATCATGTTCTATCTTGAAGTCCTTTAAATTTCACTTCATCCATAACACTTGTGTACAACAAGCAATCACTGTAATATACTCTACCTTAACCGTGGATACAGATACTGATGCTTGTTTCTTGCTTAGCCAAGAGACTAAACAATCTCCATGAAAGAATGTTCCTCCACTTGTGCTTTTTCTATCATCAATGATGCCAGCCCAATCTACATTTATATATGCTATGAGAATGAAATTATCACTTTTGGGATACCATAGCCCAAAATCCATAGTCCATTTTAAATACTTGAGAATCCTTTTTACTTCCATTACATGTGTTTCCTTTGGTGCTGCTTGAAATATTGCCACTAGTCCCATTGCCTGCATTATATTTGGTCTTGTAGTTGTGACATATAGTAAGCTATCAATCATAGATCTATACAATTTCTAATTTACCTTAAGAGATTCATCCTATTTACTTAACTTGCATACTGTAACCATGGGGGTACTTACTGGTTTGCAATATTCTAACTTGAATTTCTTTATCATCTCTTTTATATACTTGGTTTGTGAGAGAAATACACATTTATCTGATTTTGAAATCTGTAGTCCAAGAAATAAGGACAACTCACCAAGCATTGACATTTCAAATTCATATTGCATACTCTTTGTAAATTTTTGAAACATCTTATCATTGTTGCCTTCAAAAGTGATATCATCCACATAAACAACCACAATTAGTAAGTCATTTACTTCATTTTTTATGTATAAGCTACTATCCACTATTCCTTTCATGAAACCCTATTCCTGAAGATTCTTATGCAATCTTGAATACCAAGCTCTAGGAGCTTGCTTTAGTCCATAAATTACCTTCTTTAATCTGTATACATAGTCTGGTTTATCAGTTAGGCTGAATCCCTTAGGTTGCTCAATGTAAACCTCTTCTTCCAAAACACCATTGATAAAGGCTGATTTAACATCCATTTGATATAATTTGAAGTTTTTGAAGCTTGAGAAAGCTAAAAATATCCTTATGGCCTCAATTCATGCAACTGGAGTAAATGTCTCCTCAAAGTCAATTCCTTCAACCTATGCATAACATTTGCATACTAATATTACTTTATATTTTACCACCTAACCATCTTCATTTAAATTATTTCTAAAAACCCATTTAGTTCCAATCACATTCTTACCTTTTGGTCATGGGACAAGTTCCCAAGTCTCACTTTTTTCTATTTGATCTAGTTCCTCATTCATTGCCTTGATCCAAAAATTATTTTCTCTTGCTCATTGAAATATTTGGGCTCTTACCTACCAAAAAAAAATCTTTGGGCTCAATTTTAGATAACAAATAAAAATTTGCATGCTCACTTGTTTCTATTATCTTCCTCCTTGTCTGTCTCTCATTTGGATTTCCAATGATTAGATCTTCTGGATGATTTTTCTACACATACTTGGATGGAGCTTTTGGTAGTGGTCTTTGTGTTTCTTCTTCTTCTAATTCTTCACCTAACTCTTCTTGGCAACTTTCTTCTTCTTCATACACAATTTCTCTTGATGTTTCTTTTGACGCTGTCTGTTCATCAACTATCACTATTATACTTTCTATAATAGTATGTGTCCTCTTATTATAGCATCTATAGGCTTTGTTCTTAGTGGAATAGCCAATGAAAATACCTTCATCACATCTTGAATCAAACTTGCCCAAATTTTTCTCTTCTCATCTTATATAACATTTGCTTCCAAATATTTTGAAATATTTTACTGTGGCTGATCTCCCTTTCTAGAGCTCATACAGGGTTTTGTGGTGATTTACTCTCATTTGAGCTCTATTAATGATATACACTAATGTATTTACTATCTCTTTCCAAAAACCATCTAAAATATTAGACTCATTTAACATGGCTCTGGCCATATTTTCAACAGTCCTATTTTTTCTTTCAACTACCCCATTTTGTTGAGGAGTTCTTGCTACTAAATATTATCTTTTGATCCCATGTTGTTCACAAAAGTCTATGAATTAATTTGAAGTAAATTATCCTCCTCTACCAGATCTTAAACACTTAATCCTTCTACCTATTTTATTTTCTACTAATTCTTTAAAAGCTTTGAACTTCTCAAGGGCTTCTAACTTTTATTTCAGGAAGGATACCCAAATCATTCTGGAATAATCATCTATAAATAATATAAAGTAACTTTCACCTTGTAGAATTTTTGTCCTTTTAGGACCACATAGGTCAATGTGCACTAGTTTGAATGGCTCAAATGATATACATCATTTTGAATTAAAACTTGTTCTAGTTTGCTTCCCATGCTGATATTATGCACAAATTGTGTTTAGTGGTCTTTTTATCTTGGGTAAATATTTGAGTGCTTGCTTTTGCTTATTTTTACTATATTTTCAAAGTTTAAATGACCCATTCTTCTATGCCACAACCAACTCTCATATTCTTGTGATAAGAAGCACTTTTCTCCCTTAATATCACTTAGCATGTAGAGATTGTTTGTAGTTCTATTTGCATCTATAATGAGCTTTCCAGTTTTAGATTTTCTAATCTCACATCTATTTAGATGAAAGGTAATTGTGTGTCCCTAATCACAGAGTTGGATTACACTTAGTAAATTGTGTCTCAATCCTTTTACATACAATACATTCTTTATATTTATTTTTCCATTATCTAAAATTAAGGTTCCTTTCCCACATATTTTTTCTAAACCATTGTCACCAAATTTAACTGATCCTCCATTGATTTCTTTAAGTACAAGAAATTTACTTTTGTCTCCTACCATATGACTAGAACAACCACTATCAAGGAACCACTATTTTACTTTATCTTGTACATGGAGAGTTGTTTGTACTAACATTGACTTAACTTTATTTTGCACTTTTCTCTCTCTCCTAATTGTTGAAGGTGTATTACTTTTGCTTGATTCAGGAAATACTATTTCGCACCATTTTGCCTTGTGCCCAAAATTATTACATTTATAACATATGATATTGTCATCCATAAGAGGTGTAAAAGAATTGAAATTTCTATCGATATTATCTTTCAAATAACTAGTGCAATGTGTAGATCTATGACCATATTTGTTACATGAAAAACAATAGCCATGGAAGAGATTTTGTAACCAGTTGGCATCTCTTGAATAATATGGTCATGTAATTTTTCTTTTGTTGTTCTTGTAATTTAATTTTGTCAATGTATTTTATTTTCCCTCTTATTTCTTGATGCTTTTTAATTTTAGTGCATTAGCATAAGTCATAGGCTCTTCTTTGTATGATGTCTTTGTTTCTTGGAATCTTGACTCCTCTTTGTGTTTCCCTGATTTTATGTCTTGCTGTAATTTACCCTTAGCCTTTTCAACTTCCTTCCTTAGAGAGACAATTTATGATTCCAATATCTCACATTCTACCTCTCTTACCTTTAACAATTGTGTCATATCTTCTTCAATTTTCTTTCCCTCTTGAAATTTTATCTTGAGTTCCATGATATTTTGTAGAAGTTCCATTCTTGCTTCCTCATCTTCTTGAATTTGATGCTTCAAACTTGAGTTCTTATTTATAACCTTTTCCAAGTTTCTAAGAGCAGCAACTAATTCTTCTTTTATGTCTATCATGGCCTCTTCTCCATTTTTTGAGGTTATGTATGTTCTTGTGGGATCTTCCTCCAATATGATAGGATTTTTATGAAGGAACCTGCTCTGATACCAATTGAAGAACATTTACTTATACTGAGAGGGGGGTAAACTGTATATGATAAAACTTTTTACTTTTTAATCCATATGATAACATCAACAATATCAAAGTAGTAAACATTGCACACATCATCACACACATAAGAGACATGATTTAACATGGTTCATACAATGTGGGCTACTCCACGGAGAAAATATTCTTTATAAATTTTCTCAATGAATTATTTTGGGAATCAATTTCCTTATTACAATGCTTATGGAAATCTATCCAAAGGAGACACCAATCCTCTTACTCTGGTTTGTGGATCTGTATCCACAGGAGAAATCTTTCCTCTATGCTCTGGTTGATGATCTTCTAGAAGACTTCTACCCCCACTACTCTGGCTTGTGGATCTCTCTCCAAAGAAGAAATCTATCCTCACTACCCTGGTTAATGGATCTCTATCCACTGGAGACTACTGTCCTCTATTCTATCACCTCCAAAGATTATTCTAAAATTTATCTCAAACATGCACCAAACTTTGTCTCAAATCTATCCCCATGCCTTAACACAACGCTTGATCAAATTAATCAATCAAATATACTTAGATCTACCCTCAAGCCTTCACAAAAACTTGCTCAAATATGCTTTAGAACATGCTCAAACCTGCTCTAACACATGCTCAAAACAACTCACAAAATATGCTCAATCAATCTCAAATATTCCTCAAAATGATATCAAATGCTTTTTCTAATCTTCAAAGTAATTCCTTTAACTTGAAGCAGTTTAGACATATTCTATTCAGAATTCGTTTAACCTCTGGAACATATAGAGAATTATGTACTCTATCAGAAAATCAATATGTTCTCCTCAATAATTAAGTCTATTTCTTTCACAAATATTATTTCTAATATTTGCACATTCACTTTCAATATCACTCAAAACCAATGCTCAAGAATTTTCACTCAATTATTCAACCAATGAAATACAACTTACTCACAAACCCTAAACAAGTATTTTCATACTTCTTAAAACAAAGAGCACAATGTGAGTTTCAAACCCTAACTCCAATAATTCTCAATCTCTATCTCAAATGTTCTGTAAACATTCAAAATATTGCCCTCTCCACAATGTTGGGTATTATTATCCTTCGACTGACTGCTGCCTCCTCACATGAAAATTCTTATTTGAGGTTTTTTATTTTCCTTAGCTTCATCTGGAAAAGCTGCCATCACTACTTTGGTATTTGTTTTTAGTGGGATCATCACTCGATCCATCCAATACTTAGATATCTCTAAGACTTAAAAATAATTGGCTTGAAGTAATGTAGATATCATCACTTCTCTCCACTATTTTGCACTAATTAACACACTGATATATGACAAATCCAAATCCTCCAGATCCAAGTGCACATCATCTAGATTGGCAAGCATAGGTTTCGATTGCTCCTTTTGCACATGAGTTTTCTCACTTATCTATCTCTCCAATCGCCTATGTATCCTAATATGTACTAGATTGGATGTATGCGCTGCTACCTCCTCCTCTTGATATGGTGGATGCTCCTACAGCCGTTGTGTAGGTGCCTATTGCTTAGGATGAGGACCTAAGTGTAACTATTTGCATCTCTTCCAATGAAGTACCTCATTCCTCAATAAAGGGAGGTTTAGGTTTTCTTCTAAAATTATTTTATCTCAATTTATCTGATGTCATTTTTTGGATAGGTACAACCTTTACCCATCATAGTATAAAAGGTTGATCCTACAAGAAATATCATGGTGGTGTTAGCCTAAGAAATGGAATACCAGATTGGGAAACAACATCTAGCATAAGAACTATGGCATGGAGGGCCATGGAAAAGGTCTTCTTTCTCTTCACCAATAACCTTTGAATCCATTTTTCCAAGTAGGTTTCCTAATCATACTGTATTTCCTTAGAAATACCTTCTACACATTATGCCATCAAAATAGGCATCTTGAAAGAGCATGATCCTCTCAATTATCAAGACATAACAACATTCATTGCACAAACAAGATCATCGGTATTTAACATGCTTTCCTTGATTTATATTTTTCCTAGACCAAAATCCTTCATAGTTGATAAATATGTAAGCTTGGTGAGTGATGTGATCAATCAGTGGGTCTCAATTTGGTCCACAATATTTTTCCTAATGGGCTGCCCTTCCTTTGATAACCTGAATGTTCATAAAAAAGCATTAAATGATAATTCCATCTTAATATGATGATTTCCAACTCACACATAGGTGCAATTTTTGTTGGGTATATATAATTGTACCATTTGCAATAGGTACTCATTATAGAATACCTTATCCTATGGTGGAATTTACACTATTGTGCTCACTTCTACTTGAGTCAGCGTAACTTTCAATGGGTGCTTGTTCTCATTCTCACTCCACCATTTTTGATAAAATTATCTTGTGGAATGTACAAATATGATATCCTTGATATCCACTTATCCTCCTTCATCTCCACTTGTTTGCTCTTTAGGGGTAGCTTCCCTATGCACCTCACTAAAAAGCTCCTAATGGTGTACCCTAGGTGGTTCCATGACATCCTTGTGGAATTGCAGTTGTGCTCTTACTCTACCACCACACTAATTCCTAGGTCCTCTCCATGGCCTATAACCTATCCCATCCAAGATCGATAGCCACGTTCACCTTGTTGCTGAAACCCTCATCCTTAGTCCTGCACTGGGTAGATCACTCCTCATCTGGGCCATGAATCCCTCTGATGTAATGGTCTTGGTAAATGATCAATCCTTATTGCTATAATATATTGTAAATGATATTGAAACTCCCTCTCAGTGCTCATTATTTGCCATTCCTTATAGTGGGACCACACCACTATCATTCTTCTTCAATCTAGCAATTCAGGACAACTGTATCATCAACTCTATAATATGCTCCAAAAATGTACAAATTGTTCCAAAAATCATACAATTGCTACTCACAATCATACAGGTGCCTAGTGAAATTGCACACACCCTCCAAATTATACAACTGTGTCAATAATTGTACAATTGTAGTCCAATTCAGTACAATTAAGCTAAAATGTACAGGCTAAGCTTCAATTCATACAATTTCATTATGAAATCATACAAGAAGCCCCAAATCATACAAATGCACCTTTCCTCCATACAATTTCTCCATAAATCATACAATTACACTCAAAATTATACAATTGCACAACAATTGCTCATTTCTACTCCGATTTGCATAATATTTCTTTGAAATCATATAATCTACTCTCAAATCATAAAATTTCATCCCAAAATCATAAAAAAATCATTTTAGGACATGAATTGCTATAAAATATTCAACCTTACATAATTTTTGCAATTAAATTTACACCCTTTATCTTCATTTGTGTAAATCTCTCTTTTTGATGCATTTTTTGTTCCCCTTGCAATTTTTCTTTGTTGTTTGGAAAAGTCTTCAACTGTACGGTTTAATTATGCTTGAGTGCAAGCTGATGTATGAACCTCTCATTTAAGTTTTTCCACATGCAATAGATAATATGTATTTGCTTTTTTATCAGTTTAATTTCCCTGCCCTAGGGTTTGCAATCTTCCAATCGACTTGCTTTTTTGAATTAATTCAAACACTAGCCACATTTTTTGCCATTGGGTTTCTCTTTGCTATATTTTTGCTAAAAAAACTAACTCCACTAGTCTAAAATTTGCCCTCCAATACATTTTCTGAAATAAATTCAGCTTTTTTAGAGTAAAACCCTTTGGTAGCTTTTTCTCCAAATATGGTTTGCTTTTTTGAAAACAAGAAGATTCCTTGGTACAAATTCATGATGGATCATAAATTTCAGTTATCTTATGATGTTTGTATACCCATGTGAGGAATAACTCATTAAATTGTACACTTATTGCTCTTGGATGCTCTAAAATTCATTTTTCCATTCATGCGATTTTTAAATATGGTAAAAATAACATGCATGGTGCCCTCTTTTATATTTCAAACATCCCTTGCATGAAAATTCACCACCTCAGCCTCCTTTGCATGTACTTTTAGATTTTTACATGGATGATTGCCAAATCATCTCTTTTTGCATGCATTTTTGTACTTTCTTGCTTTTTTAATATTTTATTATTATTTTTCTCAAAAGGGACTACCATTTTTGGTTTTCAACCATCTTTCGTCTTAATTGCGTGCCAAGGGATTTTTAAAATTTATATTATTTTTATTTATTTTTTTAAAACTAAAAAATTGCTAACTTATCTTCTAGGCAATAATACAGTGACATTCACTTGTACAATACCTTATGTCAATGGGTCATTTGGAGGTTCTACCACCTTGTTCTATACAATTGGTTGTCACAAAATAATACAATCGGGTTCTGATTGATCGTTCATACAATTAACTCTCTCTCGTTGATCCTTTTTACGATCTAGAATTGTACAAGTATAATTTTTACGATTTGCAATGGTGCAATTACCATTTGTACAATTTAGAATCGTGTGATTGTAAGTTGTATGATTTGCAATTGTACAATCTCCTCCTTGCAAAGTTACATTTTATTGCTCAATTGAATGATACCAAGGTGGTGCTACCCTTGGCACTCCACTTTAAATTTGGGTGGCCTCTACTCCTATCTCCTCAAATCAAGTCTACCTCCAAGCTTGGTGAATGAGTCCTTTGCCTTCTTTGAATTTATTCATCCGTAAAACATACTCTTTCTCAACCAACAAGTCCTCTACCTTGCACTTGTATTCTATAACCTCTTCCTATTTCTCTCAAACCTCTTTGTATATTATATGGGTTACCTTCTCCCTAAGGTAAACCTCTTCCTACTACTATCATTCTATATCCTTGTCGATGCATTGGTGGTCGCTCAAGTGGGTATCTTCTCGTAAGATTTGGTACTCCTCCCCCTCGCCAATTGTGACCTTGCACTTTCCTAGTCCAATTCAAGCATGCGAGTGATGTGTCTCTAGGCCATATTGAAGTAGGAGATTATATTAATCCCATATTACCTCTAGGTGATTGCAATCCTTCTCTTTTACTTGTCTATTATCCTATGGTACTTGGAATCCTTTGTGGTCAATCCTATTGTCGACTAGGTTCCCCTATTTACCAAGTACTCAAAGTAACATACATAAGATCTATATTGACTAGGTGTTCTTCATTTCTTGGTGCTTGCAGTACCAACCATTAAAATGCTCTTATATGAGGATCCAATCATACTAGTCATTTTATCCAACATTTTTCTTCAAAATGATGTTATGGGGAACAATTTACCAAAGTCTCCTTTAATTATCCAAAAAGTCAAAATTTATGCTCGAGTCATTATGACTATAATTTATTTGTATTGACCACTCCATTGGAAAATTATTTATTCATTAAAGTCTTCTTACTTCACTTATTTTCCTTCTTAGTTGCTGATAGGCTATCTCATATGTATCTAGATCTAGTTGAGCATGGGGTTCTTCTATTTGCACTAAGAGGTCATCATTGCCATTCTCCTGGTCACTATCTCTTACTAGATATGGAATTCCCCCATCACTAGAATAACTTGATTCTTCATGTAAGTTTCCTTGGGATTCAGAAGATGTGAGGTATTCCACAATGTCTCACCATACTACCTCAGCTACTTCTCCTATGAACAAGGGCTCGTGTATCAAATCTCTTATTTTAACTTGTAATATTTCCTCTCCATGAGAACTCGTACCTTCCTACTAGCTTTCCATTTCTTGAGGTACTTCCTAATTACTCTTACTACTTGTACCCAATTCCCTTTGTCATGCAACCTATTGCTCATCAACCCATTGCATAGTATCATCCATATCTTGAATGATCTATCCATGAAACCTTGCATTATATGCTAGCAATACCTCATACTCCTCCTACAACTACTGTGCTTGATGTCACATTATCTGTTGCATCATACCTATCTAAGTTAATGGAGTAAGTCCTACTAACTCTTCTTCTATAGCTCCACCCTCATTTGAATCTAGGATTTCCATTTCAAAGGTTTCTATTCTACCCTCATATTGTACCATCGATCGTATCCTACATTGACCTTCTGCTATGTGAGGCAACTCTCTTTATTCTAGTTATGGATACACTACTTCTAATTTGTTGGCTTCTTCCTACCACTCCCAATTAATTTCTAGTGGTACTAGTTCTCAATTTCTTGTTTCACTTGGAGGGATCCATTCTTCATCCTCTTGAATTCCTTCCATTCTATATACAAACCTTACGTGTACTTGCATTTATCTTCTTTCACTAGGGTGAGGTACCAACTCTCATATTTCTATAGTTGGTCTTGCCTCCTCCCCTTATAAAAATAGACATGTAATTCCCATATCATCATCCTCCTATGGTGGATCTTGATTTCTTGATAGAACTTACCGAGGTCTACTAGACTCAACTCTCTCTTACTGTCTCCTTTTGATTTCATGCAACAAGATGAAAATACATTGGAACATATCATACTCCTCCATTTGCCAGTGAAGGATTTTACTATTATATCAAGCTTCATTCTCACTATAGTATTCTAGGTACAACATACCCTCTTCATTGGGTTCATATTCTTCTTCGCTTGAAGAACTACATAACTCATCTATCGTAGCCACATCCTCCCTGATTCTTTGATTATTTAGGTTGATCATACATTTATATTATCCCTTATTGAATGTGATATGATCTTTTCCCTAGTTGTGATTAAATTTGGCTACTCATAGATAACCTCTTCCTAGAAGTGCATTATAGGCAGGCTTTTGCATCGTAATCATAATATGCAGGCTTCTACATCATAGTCACAATGAAATCTCAGAAAAATTCTTAATCATCTATTATCACTTGTGCTATCAATAATCCCTTTATTTTTATGCCATAGTGGTCAGTACCATGCAACCAAAATCTTGGTGCCTACAATTATGGAGCACCAATCTCTCTAGGTCCTTTCTAGTAACACATTTACACTAGACCCTCTAACCATGATCACTTGTGTTAAATTGTGCCCTAGTATCTCCATGTGAACTAATGTTGGTTTCTTTCCAACATCAATCATCAGTATGGTTGGATCCATGAAATAATCCTTTTTGTTCTTTTTCTTGTATAGGTTCTATTCGGACCTCCATAAATTTCTATGGATTTATTTCCTCTTCCATCACCTTATGCAATGATGGTATGACCTCTAAAAAGTTGGCCATCTTTATCTTGATGGTTGTATTCAAAACCTATGTTGCCAAATCTTCTACAATTGCTTTATCTTTCTATGTGCAAGGCTTCTTTAACTCCTTTTGTTTTGCAAGCCTTACCTCTTACCCTTCTTAGCTTCTTCAAGTACCTTCTTCACCACCTGCTATCTCTACTTTTCTTTGGTAGGTTTCAAGTAAGTGCCTTTCTTGGCCTTACTCAGTGTCATGACTAGTACTTCTTCATTGGTTTTCTCCTATTTCACTAGGGGTACATCAATGTCTAAGAAATTTACATTCTATGAGCCACTTGAACTCACTTTCTTAGGATAATTGACTTCTTTAACTCCTTTTTTTTTGCAAGACTTACCTCTTACCCTTCTTAGCTTCTTCAAGTACCTTCTTCACCACCTGCCATCTCTACTTTTCTTTGGTAGGTTTCAGGTAAGTGCCTTTCTTGGCCTTACTCAGTGTCACAACTAGTACTTCTTCCTTGGTTTTCTCCTTTTCACTAGGGGTACATCAATGTCTAAGAAATTTACATTCTACAAGCCACTTGAACTCACTTTCTTAGGATAATTGACTTCTTTGTGGTTCCCTGGACCACACATGTACACATATGTGTAGTATTATTCTATGTCAACTCCTTCATCTATGGAGAAGGACAATTATTTACAAAATTCCCCCACTCTTGGTAATTACAACATTGTATGATCAGTATTCCTTCTAAATTATACTGTAATCAACTTTGACCTCCTTGTCGATTACCCTGATTTAGCCTTCCTCATCTTCGACTATTCTTGTAACCACCACTGGTTGTAGTGTGTCCACTCCCTTGAGGTTTTAGGTTCTCCTCTTGATCTTAAATTCAGAGGGTTTTTTGGTGAACTTTTGAATTTAACGAACGTGCTACCACTTCATGTCCTAGCACATTACATATGTGGCAATATTTATTTTAAGAATAATTCACATTTGAATGTCCTTCGATCTTACATTATATACACCAGATTTATTTTTTATCTCATCACGTATCTTTCTTAGTTTCTCTTATGATATTATAAAATTCCTTTTGGAATGATTGAATGGTTTGATGTATTGTATCTTCTTTACCGTTGTTTTAATATTGATGCCTAATATGTGTCATAATTTCTACTATTGTCTGCTTCACCTCACTCTCAAAATTCTTTGCTTTTTCTAGTGCTTCCTCATATTTTGAGGATGGTACTACATTCATATTATTTTTGTAACTTGTAGTGGCCCATAAATAAACCATCACTTCACCAGTGCATCTTTTGGTGGTATTTTCATCTTTTCAACCAATTTCTTTAGTCGATGGTTGTATATATTTACATCCTCATCGACATCTTGTTTTGTGGTGTATATTTCAATGACAATATCAGTATCATCTCTCAAGGGTTAAAATTCTTTGATGAAGGTATTATTCATCTTATCCCATGCTTGGAATGTGGGTGTATTTTCTTGCTTTAAATACCAATCTATTGCAAGTCCATGGATGTAGCAAGAAATAATTACAACTAGACATCTGGTTTGTTCATTCCATTTGCTTTTCAAATTGTTATGCATGTCCTGATGTGCCATATTAGGTCCTATTTTCCTTCTCCCATGAAAGGTAGGCATCTCTATTTTCTTACTTTTGTAGCTACACTAGCCATTTCAAAATTTCCTTCCTTGTCACTTGAGGAGGTATCTTATGAAATCTTGGACTGATTCATTTTTTGGGTGGATGATCCACTACGTTAGTCTTCATCGAATGTTTCTATCAGTGGCACATTATTTTCACCAAATATTCATATTTATACCTCTTATGCGTCCTCACTTTGTGACATACTTCGACAGAATGTTGACTATGGCCTTGGTTCTTCTTCCTAAGACCTTGCACCCTATAGCTCTGGTGCTTGACTCCCATCCTCTGCACCCCTTTGCAACATCCATGTTGCTTTTTTAGGTGTTACCATCCACTCACTATATTTTCATATAGTTATTTCATCAATGCCTTCCATTACACCAATGTTCTCATCGAATCATGATGGTTCTTGTACCCTTTCTCTTGTATCTATCAAAAACGTATCATACCTTTCAATATCTCCTTCTGAAGTCCATACTTGTTTTATTACTAGTTCCTTCATAGATTTGTTCATGGTCTCCCTTTGATCAATTCTCAGTCTCCTTCTAACTGTAATCTGGTCTTGTCATTGATTCCATCTCCCACATATTCACAAACTTGTGTTTGTCATTCACCTCCAATTGGTTCTTTACTCATAATTTGTCATTTGTAGGTTCCTTGCAACTACGATAATTTTGATCAAATTTTAATAAAATTATCAAATTTAATTTAGGCAGCGATGCCAAATGTAGCATAGGGAGGAGTATTTCTAGAGGGGAGATGAATTGGAAGATTTTGGAATCAATCCTCATGCTTTATAATGACTTTGACCCAAATCGTATAGGTTGTACGATTTGCAAGTGAACAATTTGCAACTTCACAAAACTACTTGTAAGGTATCCAAAATGTATAAATATATGATCCAAATCATACAACACCCTCACACCCTCGCAGGTATTATTTACCACTTGTACAATTTTTTAAAAGTGGTTTTGTGACTCAACTTGGATAGTTTTGTAATCGTTTTCTCATAAACCCTTATTTTCCTCTTTTGGTAATTCTAGTTATGCAATTGCATTACCAAATTGGGTAAATTGATTACTTCTACGGTTTGGTTTGGCCAACTATACGGTTGCACAAACCCTACTTATATATTTGCCAATTTTTATAGACTTTTCTCTAGGAAATATTGGGTTATATTTCTAGTGCAATTGCTAACTGTTGTTGCCATTGCACAACGTACCCCAAATTTGGGGATCCACTTGAAAATTTGATTTTTATTTTAACCTTTTGTTTGAATTGATTTTTTTTATTGATTGGTTTATGCCAATGAATTTTGCAATGTGGATTCCAAGGTTTAAATATTGGTTTAATGTTTCCTTTAATTTTTAATTTTTATTGTTTTGTTAAATTTAATATGTTTAATTTATTTTAAATTGTTTAATGTTTTGGTTAAGTTTAATATGTTTAAGTTCTTTTAAAATGTTTAATATTTTCTTTTAGTTTAATATTTGAATTTTAAAATTTTAATATTTTGAATTAAATTAATTCAAACATTTAAAATTAATTAAATTAAATTTAAGAGATTTCTAAAAAAGGGGTTTTTATTTTTTTCATTCATTGACAGTGTCTCTATGTGTTTCAATAGGTGGCATGATTTTTGAGGTGAACCACCAACCCGACCAACCAGTAGACACAGTGCTGGAGTACGGTCAATGTGAAGGCACAAATTTTGAGAGGTACAATCAATGTGGGGCACGAAACCAAGGTTCCACTAAGGGCCATAACTAAGTCACATGGATAAGTGTGTGTTTGTGTTAATAAACTCCTCATCATGTCGTCTTCGAATACATGTGGGACTAAAAAGATATATGGCAGATCACATACATATTCTAGGGTCTCTAACAAGGTAAAAAAAATAACAAATCATGGCAATAAGTTGGCAACACATGTTCCACAATGATAGCATAATATATATGTCCAACTATAGATTTAGAATAGGCACATTGAGACTGTTCTAGGAGCGCATCTCTACCTTACAATGCTCCTAAGTATAACAAATTATTCAAAATAAATATCTAATGGCTAAGTTGACATGTAACTAGCATGCTTAATACATTATCAGATGTATTACCCTAGGTGCTGATGGGTCGTGTTGTTTACCACACTATGTGTGGTTTGTGAGCAATATAGCATTGGAAAGCCTGCATCTTGACTGGGTAGAATGACACTGTAAATTGGCTTACGTGAAATGATAATTTGACTTTGCGTTAGTATTGGTGAGATTGGAGACCATCCAGGGTATCAAAGGAAGGGATATACTCTTGTCAAAATGGTATAAAATTTTAGTGAAAGAAGGACATGTAAACATGGAAAAATGATGCAATACCATTGCATGTTGTTCCAAGAGACTCCTTATTCAAAATGATGCAAGAACGAAATTATACGAGACCAAAATGATGCAAAATTATGTGAGACCATCCCAATATTCAAAATTTTTTATTTTCAAAATCTAAAGATGCATGTTGCAGTGGTACAAATGGAACCAACCCCATTCGTGACCTTCATTAGAGAAAATATTTTATATGAAGACATGGGTATCGCTATGGACATAGATGCAAAATTTTAACATGTTAATTATGAGGAGTTCTTATTTGGCATCACTTTCAAGGGTCATCCAAATTGGAAGTGAATGAGCAGTGGAAACAACATACACCGTGGATTTATGCATCAAAAAATGGAGACAAAGAAGAAATTTAGGGGGATGGAGTGTTAAAATATGAAAGTACCGATGGAGATGTGTGCTTCCTCTGTGTCATTGGTGGGATTTTGAAATGTGTTGGAAGATAAATAACCTATAATGGATGAAATAATCCTGGTGAGAGTATAGAAAGATATAGAAAATTTTTGGTAACCTATTGTCCATTAGCACCGAACGTTGCCATTCATTGACATCAAACACTACCCTTCATTGGCACTGAACATTGCCGCTGTATTAGAAATAAGTTGACTGGTATAAAACTTATTTATATGATTCTATCCTATTTAATGGATTATTATTGGTTTATAATTAACAAACAGATCCAGGCTCACTTAAGGATGTGTTTTATGTTAAGCGGTCAAGGCTATGAATGGTGTAAATTATCTAGTAAAATGAATAAAAACAACACTTGCATGGGTGTGTCTTTGGTAAGATATACTATCTCTTGCAAAGTGTGTGGTAATATTATGGCATGGATGGGAAATTTATGCATTCAAACCTTGCTATAGAAGAGGAAATTAAATACCAGAATATACTCGCTCCACTAGATTATATTTTAGCCCTATAGAGTGATATTTTCTATGATGGAAATAATGACAAAAGCATTATCGAAAAAGTTTTTTTAAATAGATATACATGGATGCAACTATTACAAGTTAAGGTAAAGGAAGAATTCAAAGTGGAATGGTTTTTATTGAATAAAATATGAAGCAGAAGAAACTAAATATTACCTATTACTATCCATTGTAACTCACAAAAAATGGTCAAAGACTTTATAGAGCAATCCAATGTTGGAAACTTGATTTTGTGGAAAAGTATCTCCTCCCTAGTTGTTGAACTGGAGGAATTTCACCCATTGTAATCTGTTAAAGTAAGGTATTTTGAAGGAGCATTAATTAAATATCTTTCATTTTGCAATATATTGGAATTTTTAATAAGTTATATGCATGTGGATGGTATACTTATTTATTTTTCTTAAAATAATGTGTTATTCCCTTAGAAGATTACATCACATTAATGTTGAATTACGTGAAGACTTATCACATTAATATTGGTTTTGTGCAAAATATTTGCTTATACAGATTCAGGATGAAATTTTAAAGATTACAGTGACTTGATTTTCATTTTATATTTTTTTCTAACCCTAGCCTTTTATTTTTTAAGTTTCATCAAATAAAAAAATCAAAACCCAAAAAAAAAATATGTTGGTCTTAAAAATTAAGACTCAAATTTTCATGTTTACGTAAATTTACATTTTTTGTTGAAAATGTGAAGTTCTAATTTTGCATTTTTTAAACAATCATCTTATTTCAATTTAAGTAAAATTGAAATTTCAATAAATTTCAAAATTTTCATTAAAGTGAATAATTAATGGGATAATTTTTTACATTGCAAAGTTTAGATTTAATCATTTCATTTTGATTATTTTCATGCACATATTAACAATATGAGATAAAATTGAATTTGAGATAAAATTTGGTAACAAATTGAGATGAAAGTTGGTTAACAATCTGAGATAAAACTTGATTAACAATTTGAGATAAAATTTGGTTAACAATCTAAGATAAAACTTGATTAACAATTGAGATGAAAGTTGGTTAACAATCTGAGATAAAACTTGATTAACAATCTGAGATAAAATTTGATTAACAATTTGAGATAAAATCAATTAAAATCAATTTTCAAAGGTTAAAGTGAAATATTTATCAAATTTTCAAAGAATCAAGTGCAAACATTAAAAATTCAAGATAAAAATGATTTAAATCACATTTCAAAGGTTTTTATTTCAAAGTAAATAGTTGAGCAATAATTTCACATTTTCATAAATTTCATGAACAACAAAGTCATCGTAAATCAAATCAACCAAAATAGGCCCCTTGTTAACAGGTACATGCAACACTAAGATATCCAATTAACTTTCAATGTTTCACAGTTTTCACTAAGCATTGCAAGTAGATAAACACATTAAAAGGAACCTTAGAGAAATCATAAATATTTCCTTGCAAGAGAGGGTATCCGGGCAGAATCCTGATTGTGAGTATATTTTTGTGATTGGACAAAAATATCACTCAATAGAATTGGCTCTAGGAGGGCATATTAAAGGTAATTGAGCTGATTTAAGAATTTTTGTTGTAAGTTGTTCACATTTATTATTGGAAATTCTCTAATTTATGATGTATTGATTCTAATATTTTACAAATTGAGAATATTCCTTATTGTTATGGTTTAATTGATGCATTTTAATAAACATGGTGATTTATTAGTTAAACATGTGAAAACTGGGAGTCTTTTCACTTCAAGATCATCAAAATTTTCACTTCAAGATCATCAAACGTTGGTTGTTTGTATTATCAAAGCTGGAACCAAATATCATAATCACAAGATCTAAGGCTTCTGAAGATACTATTTTCCATAGCATTTATCCTACAAAGAGAATTAGAAGGTCTAAAAGTTAGTCGATTGTTATTCCACCTAGTAGCACTTCACCTTTACCCATCATACCATTTGTTCCCCTACCAGTAGTTCCAATGATAGGAATTATAACTTGGTTAGGAGCTCATAACAGTCCTTTAAACATTTTTGGAGAAGCCAATGATATTCCCAGAAACATAGAAAGGTATTTACCTAAATATAAATATGATGGAATTAGAATTGCTGAAGAGCATATTTAGGCTTACAAGGATACTTGATTAGATTGTGAGTTGAACATGAGGATGTTGCTTGCAGAATGTTTCCTCTCACCTTGGATGAAATAACATATGATTGGTACATTAGTTTACCTACCAATTTTATTACGTCTTGGGATGAGTTGGAAATGACTTTCATGAATCAATTTAGGCTACCCATAGATCCTATTGTAATCTATCATCAGTTTGCATTAGCTAAGAGAGAGCCTAATGAACCTCTAATATTGTTCAATACTCATCTCCATAAATTGTACAATAGTTTAGTTGCTTCTTATACTCTTCATGTAACTGCTACCATACATATGTACTTTAGGGCTTGGACCCTTTAAAATTTATGTTTGTAAGGAGAGCTCCTCAAATCACTATACTTCCCATGACATACAATGAGGATTTGACTATAGAACAACAACTAATACCACAATGTTTTGGGATAGGATAGTTGCCTTCCATAGGATAGACATGTGATTATAATTAAGTGCCTATGATCAATAAGGCTTTGTCACAAAAAATACCAATGTTTAATGCCATGACATTCGATAACTTAACTTTGCCATACAATCCACCTATCACACCCACTTATCCTACCACTCCATAATATTTATAAAATCAATTCACAACTTATAAAATGACTATAACAAATGCTCAAGCCATGTCTACATTCTTTAATACAACACCCACACTAAAACAAATGCTCAAGCCATGTCTAGATTCTTTAATACAACACCCACTCCAAATGCATCAATATCTCATCAAAACAACATAGTATTTTCACATGTTTCTAAAAATAAAAATTTGCCAAATTTTCAAAATCCCACTACCACTACAAGTAACACAAACAATCAAACTACTATAGGAAAAAATAATGAACCTAATTTTGAAGTAAACGATTTACAGAGGGTTATCCAAAAACTCAGTAGTGACATGGTTCAAATGCAAAAATAATTACCTCAAATTTCTCATCAAAATAGAAATATTAGTTTTTGGAGAAAGTAATGGAATACTCATCTGAACAATGGAGGAGTACCCAATCCCATTGTTAATCAGAACAATGCTACCAACTGTTCCAATCAAACCAACACTATTGTTAATATTTCAGAGTTGGCTTTAAACAATTGATTTAGGGTACATTCTATGACACAACACAGTGAGAATGAGTACCCTAAATTTAAAACAACACTAGATATTCTACAAAAAGAGATGGATAACATGGAAATTATTTCAGATAAAGATCCTTCCCAAAAATATAGTACTAGAAAAGGGAAAAAATCAATGCTAGTAGTTGAAACATTTGAATCAAATGAAAAATATGAAGAAGGGTATGATAAGTCTATAGAAGAAAAATTTCAAGATTTCAAACAATTTAAAAAGGAAACTCATAATTACAAGCTTAGGAGTAATACTAAAGCTCCATTTACTTCTTCTATTCCCCAAATTATACCATCATTCATCCTAATACACAGGCTAGTTATAATCCCATGCCTCCATATAAAGTTATTTTACCTCAAACACCACATGATAAAATTGCATATACTATTGTGGAGGATTTAAAAAAAAACAAAAGCGAATATATTTGTATTTGATGTTGCTAAGTTGACTAATCAACAAGAATTTTTGATGCAAGCTTTTGGGAATCAAAGAAAAAATGAATCCCAAAAATCCATGGATGCACAATTTACCTCATGAAGGGACAAAGGAGAAGCTCCTCCCTTTCTTTTGACCATAAGAATTGTAGGAAGAAATCTGCACAATTGTCTTGTTGATTTAGGAGCATCCGATAATGTCATGCCTCACATTGTTTATCAAAAATTGGGTTTGAAACCCATCCCTTCTAACAGAATAGTTGTTCAACTGAATAAATTTGAAGTTCATGTGGTTGGAATGCTTAAGAATGCTCACATACATATAGCCTTAGAACCTAGGATACAACAGTATATTTATATACATGTAGATATACTTGATAAGTATGGAATGTTGAGTAGAGATTGTTCTAGGAACTTAAATGGATATATGACCATGGATTTTTCACATATGTGGCTACCATGGAAGGGTGTTGCTTAAATTTTATGGATCTAAATCCAAAAAAGGTAGTGGATCTGATGTTGAACTCATTAGTCCCGAAGATAAGTCTTCTTTGGTGGCTTATAGATTACAATTTCCTTGCACTTGTAATACTGTAGAATATGAGGCTTTGATTTTTGGACTACAGTTAGCTTAAAAAAGAACATTAAATTTTTGAAAATGCTAGGATATTCAGAATTGGTTGTTAAACAGGTGAAAGGCCAATACACATGTCATGATAAAAGGCTAATTCATTACAAAAATAGAGTTAGGGATTTGATTGATGAATTCTACGCTTTCAATATTTTATTGATATCTAGGAAGAACAATCAAATTTCTGATTCTTTAGATGTCACAATATGTATGCTTAAGCCCATTGATAATATGAGGCTAAATAAGTTTTCAATTGATTTGATACCCTATCCTTTTATACCTGACAATGTGAAAAATTTACAGGTATTTGAAAGTGACAAACCATTTTTTATTTTGTAACTAATTCAGGCATTTTTTAAAATCAGGTGATCGACGAGGACAAAATATTACAAGAAGATAAAAATTATGATAATGAGGTAAAAATAAAATCAATGCGATTCATAAAGGTATAGTTTCTCTCGAAAATATTTTTGATATTGATTATAAAAGCAAAAGTTGTAATAAAACCTCACTCTTGTAGGATTCTTATAATTCTATTGATCTTGGGATTAGACCCACATAATGTACTCTTAAATATTACATTGATGTAATAGCATGGATTTATGAGGATTTAAAGACTTATAATGAAAACATCATAACACGTACTATTCCTTTAAAACCAAATTCAAAACCATTTAGACAAAAACAAAGACCAATTAACCCATTTCTAGAGCTCCTTATATAAAAAGAGGTTAAGAAATTGTTAGATGCTAAGATTATTTTTCCAAGAAAACACTCTACATGGGTAGAAAACATTGTAAAATTTAGGAAGAAAATAGGTGAAATCCGTTTGTGTATTGATGATAGGAATCTCAATAAGGCCTCACAAAAAGATAACTACCCCTTGCCTTGCATTGATCATATTTTACAAATGGTGAATGGTAATGAGATGATGTCTTTTATTGATGGTTATTATGGATATAACAACATTCTTATTGACCTAAAAGATAGAATGAAAACTACTTTTACCACAAAGTGAGGTACCTTTGCTTACATAAGAATACCTTTTGGACTGCTTAACACAAATGCCACATTTCAGAGAGCCATGGACTATGAATTTAGAGATTTGATAGGTAAATACATAATTATTTATGTTGATGACATTCATATTTTATCAAAGAACAAATTTGACCATGTTAATGATTTGAAAAAAGTGTTTCAAAAGTTTAGAGAGCATTGCACTTCACTAAATCTCAAAAAGTGCATTTTTGGAGTAACTGAAGGTAAAATTTTAGGCCATGTCATCTCAAAAGATAGAATTTCCATAAATCCTTAAAGAATCGAAGCCATCCAGAAAATCCCTCTTTCTGGTAACAAAAATAAATTATGATCATTTTTTGGGAAAATCAACTTTGTCAGGAAATTCATTTTAGGATTTGCTGAAATAGTCAAACCATTAAATGATATGTTAAAAAAGGATGCTAACATTAATTGGACTGGTGAAGCTAAAGAAACTTTTCAGGATGTTAAAAATGCAATATCTTCTGCACTTGTGCTTGTGATTCCTAATTACAAGAAACCTTTCTATATTTATTCATTTGCTTCTAAGCATTCTTTTGCTAGTGTATTAAGTCAAAAAAACGAATATAATTTAGAAAATCCTATTGCTTTCTTGAGTTCACCATTAAAATATTCACAATTGAAATACACTGTTTTGGATAATTAGGTATATGCTCTTTTCAAAACTATGAAGAAGATTAGACATTACATTTTGTACAATAAAATTTTTGCAATAGTACCTGACCCAGCTGTCAAAACAATATTGATACAAAGTGAACTAGGAGAAAGGAGAGGCAAATGGCTGGCTACTTTGCAAGAGTTTGATTTAGAGATCCATCCAATGAATTTCATTAGAGGACAAGGTTTGACAAAGTCTCTAGCTAAAATTGATCCTCAAATCACGTGTCAACAATACACTACAAAAAGCATCACCATAGATGAATGGTATAATGACATTGTGTATTTTATTTTGAATGGTAAGTACCATGATCAATTTAATGCTACACGAATAAGAGCACTTTGATTAAAAAAATTTAATTTTATGATTAAATCTGGTGTGTTATGCATAAGAAATCACAAACGAATTTTCCTTAAATGTTTTAGTAAGGATGAGTCTATGCAAATACTTAAGGATTTTCATGGTAAGTATGAGATTGGGCATGGATCATCTAATGCCACAATCCAACAAATTTTGAGATTGGTTTACTATTGGTCCCACATTTTCAAATATGTCCATGCCTATGTTCATTCTTGCCATACATGTCGAAATACCTCCAAAAGAGAATGAAATGCCTCCATGCCTTTACAGCCCATGTTTGAGGTTAGACCATTTACACAATGGGGTTTATATTTTGTAGGAGTTATAAAACCAAACTCTTCACCCGACCAAAAATACATTTTAACCACCATAAATTATTGTACTAGATGGACTGAAGCCATTCTCACTAAGAACTATACTTTTGAAGTAGTTATTCAATTGTTAGGACACATTATTACTAGATTTGGTATGCCATATACTATTGTGTGCGACAATGGTTCTACTTTAACTTCACTTCAGTTTGTAGAATGGGTGTATAAAAATAAGGTAAACATACATTTTTCTTCAAATTATTATCCACAAGGTAATAATTTAGAAGAATCTACTAATAAAAAATTACTGTCCATAATTAAGAAACTATTAGAAATAAATCCTAGAGACTGGCACAAGAAGTTGAAATATGCTTTATGGGCAGATAGAACTAGATCAAAAGGGTCCATTGGTACTTATCCTTATCATTTAGTTTATGGTCAGGAGCCTATTTTTCCTACTAACGTGAAATTGCAGACTCTTCAATTTATGAAGATTATCTTGAAACTGATGATAAAACAGAGGCAATATTTACTCACTTAATGAGTCTAGATGAAAAGAGGGAAGATGCCCTACAACATTTTAGTAAGCATTGGGGGGTTGTTAAGAGGTAGTTTGATAAGAAAGCCAAGGTCAAAGCTTTTAGGATTGCTGATTTGGTTTTTTTGTGGGATAAGGTGCATGAAAAGAAAGGTTGATCATAATAAATTTGATAAAATTTGGTTAGGCCCCTACCAAATTTCTAAGATTCTTGAGGAGAATGCATTTATATTGCAGAATATGAGTGGAGAGAGTATTCCTTTACCTATCCATGGGCAGTTATTAAAGCATTATTTCCATCTCTAATATAGAAAGCACATCCATCACTTGTATATATTCATTTTTTGTACATAGTTTTTGGTTTTGCAAGTTTTTCGTGTATAGCTTTGTTGTTTTGTTTTGCTTTTGCTTGTACATAATTTTGTGTTTTGTATATACCATTTGGATATAGTCATTGTTTGTTGTTTGTTTTGTTGTTTTCAGTTTGAAGTTTTGTTGTTTCTATTTTATCTTTCAATAATATAGGTTCATGCCAAATTTTAGGTTTTGGTTTATGTTCATATTTTGCTTCTTCACACTTACAACATGTTTTGGTTTTTGTTTTCCAGATTGTGGTATGGTTGTGTAGTTGCAATAAAATTTTATCACTTTGTTGGAAATGTTTCTTAGTCATTGAAGATGAATAACTTATTTAAAATTAGGTGAAATTGAAGCTAAGGAAATTGGATTGTTTAGTAGTTATTCATGGATTATGGATTAAAATAGTGGATACTAAAATAATACAACATTCTGCTGAAGCTTCACATGTAACACCACATTTAAGTATTATTTTTGATCTTGAAGGATAAAATCATTTTGGTTTATTGATTAGGTGAAACTTTTATACACTCCATCTTAAACCTTAGATGACATCTAACCCAAGAGGCGCATATGAAATTTGCAAAGAAATTAAATCCTCATAAAAAAAAGGAAAAATAAAAAAAGAAAAAAAGAAAAAAGAACAAATCGATAAAAATCCTGGGTGGTTCAGATAATCTCTACCGAGACTATAGATTCTTGGCTAGCAGTAAAGCAAGGTCTAGAAGAGATCAAGGTCATCTCCACTAGAGCTATGGATGCTTGATTGACAGTGGAGCAATGCAAAGGTAATTTTTTTATGAGTGATATATTTAAAAAAACCTAATTGCAAAATAGATGATAGAGTTCTAATCGAATAAAAAATAAAGAATGTATTCACAAAACACACACTAAGCTGAAGTGAGTAGAGCAATATTTTCAGTGGAAACTATTTAACCCCATTTTTCTTGGATATTATTAGATGATCTATATTTTGCTAACCTTTGGTTTTCTTGATTTCATACTGGGTTCTTTATCCAAAATGCTCAGAAGCATTTTTCAGCAAAGTCGCCATTTGTTGTTGCCATTGCATAACGTACCCCAAGTTTATGAATCCACTTGAAATTTCAATTTGTTTTTACCATTTGTTTGCATTGAATTTTTTTTTATTGATTGGTTTATACCAATCAATTTTGCAATGTGGATTCCAAGGTTTAAATGTTGGTTTAATGTTTCGTTTAATTTTTAATTTTTAATTTTTGTTAAGTTTAATATGTTTAATTTATTTTAAATGTTTAATGTTTTGGTTCAGTTTAATATGTTTAAGTTCTTTTAAAATGTTTAACGTTTTGGTTCAGTTTAGTATTTGATTTTTTAAATTTTTATTTTAATGTTTTGAATTAAATTAATTCAAACATTTAAAATTAATTAAATTAAATTTAAAATATTTATAAAAAAAGTGTTTTTTTTTTCATTTATTGATAGTGTTTGCATGTTTCAATAGGTGGCACGATTTTCAAGGGAAACCCCCGACCTGACCAACTAGTGGACGTAGCATCAGAGCACATTCAATGCGAAGGCATGGATTTCGAGAGGCACAGTCAATGTGGGCACGAAACCAAGGTGCTACTAAGAGCCATAGCTGAGTCATATGGATAAGTGTGTATTTGTGTTAATAAAATCCTCGTCATGTCGTCTTTGAATACATGTGGGATTAAATAGATACATGGTAGATCACAAACGTATTCTAGGGTCTCCAGCAAGGTAAAACAAACAACAGATCATGGCAACGGGTTAGCAACACATGTTCCACAGTGATAGCATAATATAAATGTCCAATTATGGATTCAAAATAGGCACATTGAGACTGTTTTAGGAGTGTGTCTCTACATTACAATGCTCCTAAGTATAACAAATTCTTCAAAATAAATATATAATGGCTAAGTTGACGTGTAACTGGTATGGTTCATACATTATTAAATGTATTATTCCATGTGTTGATGGGTCATGATGTTTACCACACTATTTGTGGTTCATGAGTGATGTAGCATTGGAAAGCCCACATCTTGACTAGGTAGAATGGCACTGCAAACTAGATTGCATGGAATGACAATTTGGCTCTACATTAGTATTGGTAATATTGGAGAACACCCAGGGTATCAAAGAAAGGGATATACTCTTATCCAAATGGTACAAAATTTTAGTGGAAGAAGGAGACGTAAACGTGGAAAAGCGATGCAAGACCATCGCATGTTGCTCCAAGAAACTCCTTATTCAAAATGATGTGAGATCAAAATGATGCAAAATGATGCGAGACCATCCCAATATTCAAAAGATTTTATTTTCAAACTTTGAAGATGCATGTTGCATTGGTATAGACAGAACCGACCCTGTTCGTGACCTTCATCAGAGATAATATTTTGTACGAAGACATGGGTATCGCTATGGGCGTAGATGAAAAATTTTAACATTTTAATCATGAGTTCTTCGGTATCATTGTTAGGGGTCATACAAATCAAAAGTGAATGTTGACTGTTAATTTTACCCAATTGCAAAACTATTGGGATATCTAGGATATCTACTATTACATTATTTAATTTTTATGAATTATGTATGGTGGGTGGCATAGTTATATCACTATCTCAGTGGACTAATATTATTATTCACTATTATAGGTCTATAAGCCTATAAATATGTAACACTTCATACTATCAATAAAATTGCATAATATAGAAACTACTTTTGTTTCCATCAGTGGTATCAAAGCAGGACCTCTTCCTAACTAAAAATCTTGAGGGGGAATTGCCTCCTTGGCAATTCTCCCCTCCCCATTGGTGCAGCAACTCAGCTCTTCTTCTCAGTAGAATCACACTATGCTCTAACCATATGGTTTTATACCATTCATGGTTATCAAAAAATATTCTTGCTGATGGAGAAAAAGAGGAGTGTTGTTTGGGTAATCTAATGGGAAAACTTTATGGCTGCCCTTGAAGCTTTAGTTCTTGGAGCCATAACTTGGGCAATACCCATTTTGTGTTTTCAGAGAACAATGCAAAAAGATAACATGTTGGCTACCCTTCATGGTGGAGGAGTTCTAGAAAATTAATTTGGGTTGTTCAATTTCTACAATTAGGAATTTATT